>JAKSZU010000009.1:125587015-126187015 GCA_026018925.1 Tupaia tana
CTTTGACTTCCTAGGTATCTTATACTTCTTGTGCCTATGGTAAACGGGATTAATTTCTTCAGTTCTTTCTCTGTCTGCTTGTTGTTTGTATATATAAATGCGATAGTATGTTGATTTTGCATCCTGCTATATTGCTGTATTCATTTATTATTTCCAAGAGTTTTGGTTGATACCATTGGGTCTTCTACGTATATGATCATCTGCAAATAGAGATAATTTCACCTCTTTTTTCCTTATTTGAATATCTTTTAATATTAATCTTTTTTCTAATTTCATTGGCTAGGACTTCCAGCACTATATTGAAAAGGAGTGGAGAGGGACCAGCAGTTAGCATAATGACTATGTCGCTGGACTCCCATGTAGTCGACCGTGGTTCGAGTCCTGGACCCGGTGGCTTAAACTCATGCCGGGCACGTGTGCGTGCATGCCCAAGATCCCGAGAGGAGAATGGAGGAGAAGGGATTGCAGCGTGGCCATCACCCCTGGGGGGTGATTTCTCGCTTCCTGTCTGTCTGTCTCTCTGTCTGTCTGGTGAGTGCATGCACCCTATAGCAAAAACCTCTCAAAAAAAAAAAAAAAAAAGAAAAAGAAAAGGAGTGGAGAAAGTGTGAAGCCTTGTTTTGTACCAGTTTTTAGTGAAAAGCTTTCAGCCTTTCCCCGTATAGTATGATGTTAGCTAAGGGTTTATTTATTTATTTATTTATTTTTTTTTTAAAGGTTTTTGCTATAGGCTAAGGGTTTTTCATAGATGGATTTATTGTGCTGAGAAATGTCCCTTCTGTGCTGATTTTGCTGGGAATCTTAATCATGAAGGGATGTTGTATTTTATTAAATGGTTTTTCTGCATCAATTGATGTGACCATATGGTTTTTTTATCTTTCTTTCTGCTAATATGGTGTATTATGACTGTGGTCTTGAGTATGTTAAACCACCCTTGCATCCCTGAAATAAAGCCTATCTGGTCATGATGTATAATCTTTTTTATATGTTGTTGGATACAATTTGCTAGTATCTTGTTGAGAATTTTTGCATCTATATTCATCAGAGATATTCTTCTGTAGTTTTTCTTCCTTGTCATGTCCTTATCTGTTTTTGGGATGAGGGAGATAGAAACTCCATAAAATCAATTTGGGAGGGTCCCTTCCTTTTGGATCTTTAAAAATAACTTGAGTAGAATGAGGATGAACCCTTTTCTAAAAGTTTGCACAATTCAGAAGTGATACCATCAGGACCTGGGGTTTTCTTTGCTGGGAGGTTATTTATTACTGATATAAACTCATTGCTTATTATGGCTCTTTTCAAGCTTTCTATGTCTTACTGATTAGATCTTGGTAGATTATATTAGAAATTTGTCCATCTAATTCAGATATTCTTGTTTGTTGGTGTATAGTCACTCATAGTTTCCTCTAATGACGTTTTGTGTTTCTGGTATGTCTTTTGTAATATTGCCTGTATCTTTGTAAATTTGATTTTTTTTTGATTAGTTTCAATCTTTTTTTTTAAATTAGTTTAGCTAATGGTGTGTCAATTTTATCTTTTCAAAGAACCAGCTTTTGCTTTCATTTATTTTCTGTATAGTTTGTTTATTTTCTGTTTCACTTATTTCTGTTCTAATCTGTGTTGTTTCTTGTCTCCTGGCATTTTGGGGATTTTGTTTTTGTTTTTTTGAAGTCTGATGTTAAGTTGTCCATTTACCATCTGTCCATATTTTTTTTATGTGTACTGATTTCTATGGCCTTCCCTCTTATGACTGCTTTTGCTGTGCCCCATAGATTATGGAAACTCATGCACTTATTATCATGGTTTCCATGAATCTTTTGATTTCAGTCTTAATTTCTTAAGTAGTTGTTAAGTCATTCAGTAGTAGGTTATTTAGTTTTCATATAATTGTGTATTTTCTAGTTTTTTTTTCTTGAATTAATAACAAGTTTGATTTCATCATGGTTGGAGAGGATGCTACATATGGTTCCTATGCCTCTGAATTTGTAAAAGCTTGTTTTGTGTCCTATCATTTGGTCAATCTTAGAAAAGGTTCCATGTGGCAATGAGAAAAATGTATGTTTCATGTTATTTGCATGGAAGGATCTATAGATGTCTGTCATTTGACTTATCAGATCATTTAGATCCTGTATCTCCTTGCCTATTTTTTGTCAAGATGATCTCTCCAGAGGAGAGAGTGGGATATTGAGATTCCTAATGATTACTGTGGTTCAGTCTATCTCTCCTTTTAGATCTAGCAGTCTTTCTTTCATGTATTTGGGTGCTCCTGAGCTGGGTGCATAGATATTTATAAGCATTATATCTTCTTTTTAAAAATAATTTTTATATTATATTTAATTGCATATACCTTTACAGTGTATAACATTTCATTTTCCAGCAAGATTACCATGCATATCAGTCAAGACAAAGACATTACTACAAAAACCATATCACCAAATAGCTTTACATTTTTTTAGATTATTATTATCATTATTATTATTATGCTAAACATTCAATCTCTATACATTATTTGACTTGTAAAGAGAAATTACCAAACATGAAAAACTTCTCAGACCAGTCCAGTTGAGAATACTATATATGTTATCATTAACAACTATAAACCATTTGTGTCCCACAAATGTCATGCCTCTCTACTTTTTCCTCTGATTTCCTTCTCTATAGTCTTCCCTTCTCCCTCCTCCATTTCATTTTGTCTTAAGCATCCATAACTATTTCCACTGCTTATGCTCTCCAATATTTTAACCTCTACCAAAAAGTGTGTATAGTTGGTATATATTAAGTGGATACATACAATATCTTTCTTTTATGGCTTGGCTTGATTCATTCAGCAATAAATCTTCCATATTTGACCACTTTCTATCAAATGCCAGGTTCTTGTTTTTTTATGACTTAAAAGTATTCCATAGAGTATATGTGCCACACTATTTCAACCTATTCATCTGTTGGTGGACATTTGGGTTGGTTACATCTCTTAGCAATCATATATAATGCCCCAATAAATATTGATGTGGAAGTGCTTTTCTGACTGAGCATTCTCCTATCCTTTGAGTAGATACCCAGAAGTGGAACTGCTAGAAAAAAATGGTAGTTCTATTTGTAGATCATTGAGGAACATCAATATTGTTTTTCACAGTGGCTAGACCAACTTACATTCCCACTAACAGTGTAAGAGAGTTCCCCTTTCACCACAACACTGCCAACACTGGTAATTTTTTATATTTTTAATCTTTGCCATTCTGACAGGATTTAGGTGGTTTCTCATTATGGTTTTAATCTGCATCTCCCTTATGATGAGGGATGTTGAGCATTTCCTCATATATTTTTGGCTATTCATATGTCTTCCTTAGAGAGATTTTTGTTCAGCGCTCATTTTCCCATCTTTCAATTGGGTTAATCTTTTTTACCCCCTGTAAGCCACCTGAGTTCCATGTGCATTCTGCTTATCAGTCCCTTATCTGAGGTACAGTTTATCAAAATATTCTCCCAGAATGAGTGTTATCAATTTACACTAATTACTGTGTCTTTTGCTGTTTAATCAGACATGGTCCCACTTGTCTATTTTAGAGATTATTGTTCATGCTTTGGGAGTCTTATTTAAGAAGTCTTTGCTTATCCCAATGTCTGCCAGTTTTCCCAGTGTTTTTCACCAGTCGTTTTATAGATCTTAGGTCCAGATCTTTGATCCATTTTTAGTTTATTTTTGTTAATGGTGAAAGATGGGGATTCAGTTCCATCTCCTAGCATATGTATACCAGTTTTTCCAGTACTATTTGCTAAAGAGGTTTTCCTTTTCCCACTGGATTGACCGATATCCTTTGTCAAAAATCAGTTGGCTGTAAGCTTTGGGGTTTATTTCTGTGGTCTCTATTTTATTCTATTGGCCTGCTGGTATGTTTTAATGCCAATACCATGTTTTTTGTTTTTGTTTTTGTTTTTGTTTATTGTTTTTTGTGTTTTTTGTTTGTTTGTTTGTTTTTGATTATCACAGATTTATAGTATGTTTTGTGGTCAGGGAATGTGATGCCACCCACTCCACTCTTCTTGTACAGTATTGCTTTGGTAATATGAGGTCTTTTATAATTCCAGACAAATTCTATGGTTATCTTTTCTAGAATTGTGAATAATGTCTCTGGGGTTTTGATTGGGATTGCATTAAATATGTAGAATGTTTTGTGAAGAATTGCCATTTTGATTATATTAATTCTGCCAATCCAGAAACATGTGATGTCCTTCCACTTTTTGTGTCATTTTCAAATTCTTTTTAAAAGATTTTTGTAGTTTTCTTTGCAAAGGTCTTTGACTTCCTTAGTTAGGTTTATCCCTAGGTATCTTATATATTTTGTGGCTATGGTGAAAGGGATTCCTTTCTTTTTTTTTTTTTTTTTTTTTTTTTGGAGAGATTTTCGCTATAGGGTGCGTGCGCTCGCCAGACAGAGACATTAGAGACAGAAAGCGAGAAATCACCCCCCCAGGGGGGATGGTCACGCCGCAATCCCTTCTCCTCCATTCTCCTCTTGGGATCTTGGGCACACACGCACACGCACCAGGCGTGAGTTTTAAGCCACCGGGTCCGGGACGCGAACCGCGGTTGACTACGTGGGAGTCCAGCGACATAACCATTACGCTAACTGCTGGTTCCATCTTTCTTCAATTTTATTTCATTAAACATTTTGTTCATATATAAAAGTGCTATAGATTTTGGACGTTGATTTTGTGTCCTATCACTTTACTGTATTCATTCATTACTTCAAGAAGTGTTTTCATGGAAACCTTTGGGTCTTCTAACTACACCATCATGTCACCTGCAAATAAAGATATTTTCAATTCTTCTTTGCCTTTTCGAATGCCTTTTATATTATTCTCTTTTCTGATTGCATTGGCTAATACTTCCAGTACTATATTGAAAAGGAGGTGGAGAAAGTGAACAGGCTTGTCTTGTACATTTTTAGTGGAAAGGCTTTTAGCTTTTCCCCATTTAGTATAATGTTAGCTATAGGTTTTCATAGATGGCTTTTATTGTGTCTAGAAATGAGCCTTATATGCCGATCTTGCTAAAAGTCTTATCATGAAGGAATGTTGTATTTTTTCAAATACTTTCTCTGCATCAACTGAAATGATCATATGGTTTTTATCTTTCTTTCTGTTAATACGGCATATTATGTTTATGGTCTTGCATATGTTGAACCACTGATGCATCCTTGGAATAAAGCCTACCTGGTGGTTATGAATAATTTTTTATATTTTGTTGAATAATATTTGCAAATATTTTGTTGAGAGTTTTTGCATCTGTATTAATCAGAGATTCTTGTCTGTAATTTTCCTTTTTTGTCATGTCTATCTGTTTTGGGAATGAGGATGATGGAGGCTTCATGAAATGAATTTGAGAGGTGTCCTTCCTTTTGGATCTTTAGAAATAATTTTAGTAGGTTGGAGGTTAACTCTTCCTTAAAAGTTTGCAGAATTCAGAAGTGAAGCCATGAGGACCTGGGCTTTTCTTCATCAGGAGGTTATTTATTATTGATTCAATCTCATGGTTTTTATGGACCTATTCAGGTTTTCTTTGTCCTCCTGATTCAATCTTGGTAGATTATATGCACCCAGGAATTTGCCCATATCCTCCATGTTCTCTTGGTTTTTGGTATATAGTCTCTCATAGTATTCTCTAATGATGTTTTGTATTTTTATTGTGTATGTTTTAATGTTGCCTGTTTCATTTCGTATTTGATTTATCTTGTTTCATTTTTTTCTTCTTTATCAGTCTAGCTAATGGTGTGTCAATCTTATTCATCTTTTTAAAGAACCAGCTTTTGCTTTCATTTGCTTTCTGCATAGTTTATTTTTATTTTGTATTTCGTTTATTTCTGCTTGAATCTTTATTATTTCTTTTATCCTGGCAGTTTTTTTGTTGTTTTTCCAATTCCCTGAGGCAGGCAGGAAGTTAGGTTGTCTATTTTCCACCTTTACATCTTTTCTTATGCACACTAATTATTACAAATTTCCCTCTTATGACTGCTTTTGTGGTGTTCCATAGATTATGGAAACTCATGTACTCATTATCATATGTTTCCATACATTTTTTGATTTCAGGCTTAATTTCTTTAGTAGTTAAGAAGTTATTCAGAAGTAGGTTGGTTAGTTTCCATGTGTTTGTGGATTTTTGAGGATTTTTCTTGAAATTAATATTGAGTTTAATCCTATCATTTTCAGAGAGGATGCTGGATATAGTTTCTGTCTTTCAATCTGTAAAAGCTTGATTCGTGCCCTATTATATGGTCAATATTTTTAAAAGTTCCATGTGGGGGTGAGAAAATGTATATTTTGTCATCTTAGGGTGAAAAGTTCTATAGCTGTCAGGACCATTTGATTTATAGTACCAAATGATCCTGTATCTGCTTATTTTTTAAATTTTTTTAAGTTTTAAAATTTTTTAATACATTTAATCACATTATTTAGCTTACAAAGTGAACATTTCAATATGTGAACATTTCTCCCCAATCCAGTTGATCAAACTATCTTCAACAGATAACACCACACCTCCTCATCCCATCAATGCTCTTTTTGTCCAGAAGACCTGTCTAAAGGAGATAACGGGGTTTTGAAATCCCCAAAAATTATAGTGTTGACCCTATCTCTCCTTTTAACTCTAGAAGTCTTTCCTTCACATATTTAGGTATTTCTGAGTTGGGCGCATTGATATTTATAAACGTTATGTCTTCTTGATGAATTAACCCTTTTACTACTATATAATGCCCATCTTTGTCTCATCTTACAGTTTGTCTTAAAGCCTATTTTGTCTGAAATTAGTATCTTGACCTCAGCCTTTTTTTAAATTTTCACTTGCACAAAATATCTTTTTCCGGCTTTTAGTCTATGTATATCTTTATTCATAAGTGAGTTTCTTGTAGGCAACAGATAGAAGATTTCTGTTTTATTATTCATTCAGACAGTTTGTGTCTCTTGATTGAAGAATTCAATCCATTAATATTCAATGTTATAACTGATATTTCCAGACATGTTCCTATCATTGGGTAAGCTCTTTTCTTGTTTGTTCTCCTATATCTGTCTGTTTAACTTTTTACTTTTCCTAGTATAGCACTCCCTTCAGAACTTCATGAAGAGCTGGTCTGGAGTTGGTAAATTCTTTCAGGTTTTGTGTATCTGAGAATGTTTTTTTAAATTTTTTCCCATATGAAGGATAATCATGCCAAGTATAGTATTCTTTGATGAAATTGTTTTTAATTTAACACTTGGACTATATTTCCCCATTCTTTTCTTGTCTGCCTTGTTTCTGATGAGGGTTCTGATGTTAGCCTTGAAAAAGTTCTGATGGGATAACCTTTGAAAGTAAATTGACATTTCTCTCTTGCCAATTTTAGTATCTTTTCTTGGTCTGTGTTTTTGGCCAGTCTGGCTATGATGTATCTTGGAGACGATATTCTTGGGTTGATTCTATTTGGGGCCCTATGTATTTCTTGAGTCTGGATATTTGAATGAATCACTATGTTTAGACATTTTTCTTTCAGAATTTCATAGAATATATTATCAATGCCCTCATTATTTTCTTCCTCTTTTGGAATACCATTTTCTCATTGTTTGGGTATTTGATGGTATTTAGTATTTCTCTGTGGGGACACGTTTAAGAGAGAGAATCTGAGGTATGGGGACATGCTCTGAGCAAACACCACCTGCCATTTTGGGGTTTGGCAGAACCTTGTAACTTGTCTTTCCTTGACCTTGGCTGCAGACAGAGCAAGGCCGGAAAATACTAGGGGCGTTCCAACAGACACATCTGATGGACTTCAAGAAACATCTTGACCCCAATTAGTAAAGTCCAATCCCTGCTCGGCATTTGAAAGGTTCTTTAGCCTTCTCTGGGTGTGGTGGTGCACTCCTTATGGAGAAGTTCTTTAGCTCCTTCCCCACACCTAACAGCTAGTTCTCTGCATTAGAAAAGAAGATGAGACTTTCTCTTGATGGGATTATCACCAAGGGATACGCCTGGCCTGGTATGACTAAGCCCTTATAGATTTGTTAACTGCTTCTTACTGTCTGTAACCTGGCAACCAATCTATGAAGTGTCATGAAACATACATGTGTAATGTCTCCTTGTACTATAAGTAAAGAGGCCCAGTTTGTCTGGATGGCCCAAGCGACTCAAGCAGCTCAAGTAGTGGCTCAGCTGTGGCATAAGTTGCTTGGGCTACTTAGGCTCAGGCTGCCTGTGTCCATTTCTATTCTATCTCTTTGTCTCAGTCTTTCCAATTCCCCGGTCCTGGCAAGATGGAGGGCTTTCTCTTTCTTGTCCTCTTTCTCTTCCTCACCAGCAGCCCCCTGATCATGATTCAGCCAGACCCAAGCCCTGGGGTGGACGCCGACATTTCTCATATATTATCTTCATTTTCTTGGTTGTTTTCTGTCTTTTTGATAATTTTTTCAAGATCAGAGGTTTTGTCTTCTTCATTTGAGATATGATCTTCTCCGTGATCTAATCTACTTTTAATACTTTAGATGTTGGTTTAATTTCCTGTATCACATTCTTCATCTCTAATAATTCAATTTGATTCTTTTTAGGTGTCTATTTCTTCTTTCAAATCATGAAAGGACTTCCTCATCTCCTGGAGCTCATTGTCTCTTTCCTTTTTCGTCTCATTTAGTTTGGTCACTCTAAATATTCTGAATTGTTTATCCAACATTACCACAATTTTTATTGTGTTGTCTGTGGATAATGAGGAACTGATGCTTTTCCTTGGGGGAGAAACATTTTGTCGGTTGCTCATATTTCTTGTGCCTGTGTGATGGTTTCTAGTCATCTTGTGATCTATATGTTTCTTCCTAAATTCTTCAAGGTAATTCTGAGTATTCAAAAGCATGCAGGTGTAGGAATTTGGTGATCTGTCTTCTGCTCTACCTCCCAGCACCTTGCACTGTTGTCACTGATCCTGGGAGACTGAAAGTCCTCCCTGTTTCTAGAGAACAGGTGTGCCTGAAACAGAGCTGCTTCAATTCAGAAACAAAGAACAGATTGAGCATGCCAGGTGCTATAGAAAACAGAGAAGTTGACTTCCATCTCTGCCTCTTCTGCCCCTTCTGGGTCCAGCTTCATGGCTGTGAAGCTCCCCCAGCTAGAGCCCCCCCCATCCAGACCCCAATACTAGTCAGGACAGACTCCATCCAGGCACTTCCATCTCTGGCTCTCCTGTCACTTCTGGGTCCAGTTTCATGGCTGTGAAGCTCCCCCAGTTAGGGCCTCTTCCTCCAGATCCCAGTGCTAGTCAGGTGGACAAAGTCTGTGTCTCCCTCTTGCTCTTTTCTGTCCCTTCCAACATTTTATTCTCTTTTATAAAAAGAAAAAAAAACCCAGCTTTTCTGTCCCCTTTCTTGTGCCTTTCTCTTGCTAATTTATCTCTTTTTCTCTCACACAGGACAGAATCTGTCCAGACACCTCCATGTCTGTCTCTTCTGTCTCTTTGCATGGCATGCAAGTGTGCCACCTGGTTTTCATTATTTAATTCAGTTTTATTTTCTGTCACATATTTATCTCCTCTTTTCATTCTAGTTCTTTCCTTCTTTTTCTTCCTATTTCTGTTTTTTCCTATTTCTTCCTATTTCTTCTCTTCTTCTTCTTATTTGTATTTTCTTTTTTTCTTACTTTTAATTAATTAAATTATTTTTCATTTCATTTTCTTTTATACATTCAATCACATCATTATTTGTCTTACAAAATGGATATTTCAACAGGTGAACATTTCTCCCTAATACAGTTGATAAAACTACAAAATATCTTCAACAGATAATACCACATTTCTTTGTGACATTAATATTTTGCCTCCCTATTTTTCTTCTAAATGTCCTTCCTCAGACCCTCCTCTTGCACACATACTATATCTGGTATTTACATCTATATACTGTGTTTCTATATCCTTTAATGAATTAGTTTCAGTCATAGAGTGTGGACACTCGGTATATATTAAGTGGGGACATACCGTGCCTCTCCTTCATAGTGTGACTTGCTTCACTCAGCAGTAAGTGTTTTCTTTTTCTTCCTTTTTTTTCAATTTAAAAAAATTTTTTTTAATTTTATTTTTTATAAGTTGTATTACATTATTTAGCTTACAAAGTGAATATTTCAGCAGGTGAACATTTCTCCCCAGTCCAGTTGATAAAACTATAAAGTATCTTCAACAGATAAAACCACATTTCTTTGTCCCATTAATGCTTTGCCTCTCTATTTTTCTTCTTAATATCCTTCCTCAGACCCTCCTCTTTGACACACCTTATATCTGGTATTTACATCAATTTACTGTGTTTCTATAACCTTTAGTCAATCAGTTTCATTTGCAGAGTGCAGGCACTCAGTATATATTAAGTGGGGACATACAAGGTCTCTCCTTCATAGCCTGGCTAGCTTCACTCAGCAATAAATCTTCCATATTCTTCCACTTTCTATCAAAAGCCAGGTTTTTTTTTAATGGCTGAATAGCATTCCATAGAGAATAGTATTCCATAGAGTATATGTGCCATAGTTTTCCTATCCAATCATCTGTTTGTGAGCATTTGGGTTGGTTCCATGACTTAGCAATTGTGAATAGTGCCGCAATAAACATCAATGTGCAAGCACTTTTCCGATTAAGAATTCTGTCCTTTGGGTAGATACCAAGGAATGAGATTGCTGGATCATATGGTAGTTCTTTTTGTAGTTTTTTGAAGAATCTCCAAATTGTTCTCCATAGTGGCTGGACCAATTTACATTCCCACCGGCACTGTAGGAGAGGTCCCCTTTTACCACACTTCTGCTAGCATTTATCATTTTTTTTTAATCTTAGTCATTCTGACTGGGGATAGGTGTTATCTTATTGTGGTTTTGATCTGCATCTCTCTTACAATGAGGAATGTTGAGCATTTTTTCATATGCCTTTTGGCTATTTGTATGTCATCTCTAGAGAGTGCTTTTTTTCAACTTATTCTCCCATCTTTCAATAGGGTTGATCATCTTTTTTCAGAACAGCTGCTTGAGTTTCTTGTGTATTTTGGTTATCAGTCCCTTATCTATTGCATAATTTACAAAAATATTTTCCCATTTTGAGGACTGTCAATTCACACTAATTACTTTGTCTTTTACCATGCATAAACTTCTTAGTCTGATATAATCCCACTTGCCTATTTTGCTTTTTCTTCCTATTTCTGTTTCTACTTTCATTTTATTTTACCTTTCTTTCCTATTTTATTGTTCAGCCCTTACCCACTGCCTACAGAGGACTAGATGCATAGTAGCTAAACATCTGAACGTTGTGAATTTTAGAGAATTTTTTGCCCCTCACTGTACTGGTTGTAAGGGGGCAAACTCTACTTCATAAATTTTATTTCAAAACTCCTGTGATTCTCACACTGGAGGACACAGTAGAAGGGATAAAATAGCACTGAATTATTTCAAAGTAAGGGGAACACACAAGCTCACAGTAACAGAACCCTTCTCCAACAAATTAGCCAAAAGCAAATACGTTGCTAAATGACTAAAAATTAGAGAAGAACCTCAAGGATGAGAGAATAAATGAATACATCTCCTGCAAGGGAACACTGTAACTTGTGTCCAAGTAGGGAAAAATTAGAAGATATCACTGAATGTCAGAAAATGAATTTAAAATATTTTTAGTAACAAAACTCTCTATGAGATGCAAGAGAAAGGAGACATTGAGCTCCAAGAGATGAGAAAATCCTTCCACAATATGGAAGAATAATTGGACTCAATAAAAAAGAATCAAACAGAACTGTTAGATATGAGGGTTATGATACATGAAATAAAAACCTCCCTTTAAAATATTAAACGCAGGTTAGATCATGAAGAAGATCAAATCTTGGAAGTAGAAGACAAAATCATTCACCTAGAAGAAATGATCAAAAATACTGAGAAAAATGCCCAAAAACCTGAGATCTAAACCTGAGACCTCAAACTAAAAAACTGCTGATGAGGATGTGGTGAAAGTGGTGAAAGGGGAACTCTCCTACATTTGTCTCTTTGTACAGTTTTTGTTTTAAAGCCTGTTTTGTCAGAAATTAGTTTCATGAGTCTTTTTTGGTTCCCATTTCCATGGAATATCTTTTTCTAGTCCTTCACTTTTAGTCTATGTATGTCCTTATCCATGAGATGCGTTTCTTGTAGGCAACACAGATAGAGTGTTTCTGTTTTTTCATCCATTCAACCAGTCTGTGT
Organism: Tupaia tana; assembly: GCA_026018925.1. Lineage (NCBI taxonomy): Eukaryota > Metazoa > Chordata > Mammalia > Scandentia > Tupaiidae > Tupaia > Tupaia tana. Next base: position 125,599,224 of record JAKSZU010000009.1, read on the forward strand.
CTCTTGATTGGAAAATTTAATCCATTAACATTCAGTGTTATTATCAATATTTCTGGACTTGTATCTACCTTTGAGTTGGCCATTGTCTTGATTGTCTTTTATTCTTTCATTTCTGTCCGTTCATTCTTTAATTTTCCTGGAACAGGAGTCTCTTCAGAGTTTCTTGAAGAGTTGGTCTTGTGTTGGCAAATTCTTTCAGGTTTTGTCTGTTGGAGAATATTTTAATCTTTTTTTTCCCCCAGATGAAGGATAATCTTGCTGGATATAATAATCAACCAAGAGGTTGAAATTTTTTCTCTCTTAATGCTTTCAATATATCTTCCTATTCTTTCCTTGCTTCCATTCTTTCTGTTGAAAGGTCCAGTGTTAGCCTGATGGGATGACTTTTGTAAGTCACTTGTTGTTTCTCTCTTGCCAGTTTTGGTATCTTGTCTTTATCTGTGTGTTTGGCCAGTCTGGCTTAAATGTGCCTTGGGGAGGATCTTCTTGGGTTGATTCTATTTAGGGTCCTTTGTATTTCTTGGGTCTGGATTTTTGAGTGCTTCTGTAGACTTGGAAAGTTTTCTCCCAGGATTTAAAGGAATAGATTTCCCATGCCCTTAATTTCTTTACCTGCTGGGAAACCAATTATTCAGATGTTTGAAAGTTTAATGGAACCCAGTAGTTCTTACGTATTATTATCATTTTTTGGTTAGTTTCTGTATCTTTTTGGTGATTTTTTTCTAGGTTAGAGGTTTTGTCTTCTACTCCCTACAGTTGATCTTCAGCATGGTCTAATCAGCTTTTATATTTTCAAGAGTGTTTTTGATTTCCTGTATTACAGACTTCATCTCTAATAGCTCCATCTGATTCTTTCTTATGGTGTCCATTTCTTCTTTCAAATCAAGGAAGAATTTCCTCATCTCTTGGAGTTCATTGTCTCTTTTCTGTTCCAACTCAGAGAGTTTTGTCACTATGAATATTCACAACTCTTTCTCTGACATTTTGGTAACTTCTGTTTTTTCAAGAGATATAGGAGAGTTATTGTGTTTTGATGGAGACATATTTCCTGTTTTTTTTTTTTTTTTTTTTTTTTTTAAACCTGAGGCTCTTCTGTGCCTTCTAGTCTTTGGGTGATATATTCACTTTTGTATACCTTTTTGGAGAATGTTTCTGCCACTGTGAACAAGTTTGTTTCCTTTTTGGTGTGGATTACTTGTGTGCCAAAATCTTTCTTCTTGCTGTGTTTAGCAATGTGGTCCCCACGGAAGGAGTTTTCTATTCAGTTTTCTATTCAGTCTGAAGAGCAGTTTCTCTCTTTTTGCAGGTGGTTCAGTGTAGAGTGAAGATCCTAGAAAGACTCACAATCCTAGGGTGTTTGAAAACTATTATTTTAGAATTGTCTAGTCCATGTGGGTGTGTGGAGAATTTGGAGAAGATGACAATATAAGAGGGAAGAAAACAGAATATGAAAGAGGAAAAAAAAATGCATGCCGTGCACAAGTGCAACATGTGATTTTAGCAGGGGGCTGCAGATGGAAGTGGGCTGTGCTTGAGAGCTGGGAGCTGCCCTATATGGTAAGGAGAAGTAAAGAATTAGAAAAAGAAAAGATGGGGAAAAAAACAGCCTTCCTTTTTGGCAGAGGGGCTCCTGAAATTGGGAGAACTGGACGGGCTGGAGCTAGAGCTGGAGCTGTGGTCAATTAATGGCCCTGCCTCAGTTTCCCTGACTGGGCAGTGGGCTGCAGATATAAGTTGCTCTTGATTGTGTTTTATTCTCTTGTTTCTATCTGTCTCTCTTTAGCTTTGCAGCTATAGCACTCCCTTCAGAACTTCTAGAAGAGCTGGTCTGAAGTTGGTAAATTCTTTTAGGTTTTATTTATTTATTTATTTATTTATATCTGAGAATATTTTTTTATCTTTTCTTCCAATTTGAAGGTTAATCTTGCTGGGTTGGTTGAAACTTTTTCTTTTAATAATTTTAATATATCTTCCCATTCTTTCCTTGTTTGCATTGTTTCCACTCAGAGGTCTGATGTTAGCCTAATGGGCTAAGCTTTGTAAGTAACTCAAGGTTTTTCTCTTGTCATTTTTAGTATCTTGTTTTTATCTGTGGTTTTATCTGTGGTTTCATTCTGGCTATGCTGTGCCACGGAGAGGATCTTGAGTTGATTCTATTTTGTGTCCTTTGTATTTCTTAGGTTTGGATATTTGGTTGCTTCTCTAGGTTTGATCACTTCTCTAAGGTTTTTGAAAGTATTCATGGAATAGACCTTCTATGCACTTTTCTGATTCTTCACCTTCAGGAATATTTATTATTCCAATATTTGGACGTTTCTTTGTATCTAGTATTTCTTGTATGTTGTCCTCATTTTTAAAAGTTATTTTTTCATTATTTTGGTGGTTTTGTCTAAGTCAAAGGTTTTGTTTTCCAACTCACAGATTCTGTCTTCTGCGTGGTCCAATCAACTATTAATACTTTCAAGGGAAGTCTTGATTGCTTGTATTATTGTCTTCATCTCTAGGAGTTCTGACTGATTTTTTTAAATGGTGTCTATTTCCTCCTTCAAATTCTGGAAAGACTTCTCATCTCTGTCACCATGAATATTCTGAACTCTATTTCTGACATTCATTACAATTCCATTGTGCTGTCTATAGTTGAAGAAGAGTTGCTCTGTTCCATTGGGGAAGAAATTTTTGTTTGTTTTCTCATACTTTTTGTGCCTCTGTTCTGGTTTCTAGTCATCTGGTGGATTATACACTACTTCATGCTTTTCTCTTGTTGATTCTATAGTGTGTAGGAAGAGAGAAGAGCTATACTTTTCAGATGTATTCTTTGTAGAGGGCCTTGTCTTCCAGTCAGAGTTTGTATATATAGCCAACATTAGCTGTTGTCTTCTTTACCAATCTCTTGAGACCAGGTGCACCTGGGGCTAAGCTGGAGATTTTCAGATGCAAGAGGAAAAGAGTCTCTGAACTACAATGTGCCACACAGCTCAGAAAATTATAAAGTCTCAGAATATTACTGGCATGAGTTGGGAGGCAAGAAGAAGCCTGGAGCAAATTCCTGTCTCCAATTTTCTCACCAGCAACTGCTTCTCCCTGGTCAGCAGCAGCACAGGGTCTGGAGAGAATAGTAGTGGATGGATGTATCTGCCGTGAGTTGAGAGTCAGGAAGAAGCCTGGAGTGGTTTTCTGTCTCTGCTTCCCTCACCAGCAGCTGCTTCTCCCTGGCCAGCAGCAGCACAGGCTCCCAATTCCAAACCTCTTGAATGTCTTTGAGGAGTTCAAGTACTTCTTCAGTGGAAGAAGTAACTGAAAACATGAAAATCACAAGAGAACTGGAGTTAGAAGTGGAGACTGAAGATGGGACTGAATTGCTGACGTCTTATGATAAAATTTGAATGGATGAGTTTCTTCTTAGGAATGAGCAAAGAAAGTGGCTTCTCAAGGTGCAATCTACTCCTAGAAAAGTTTCTGCCAACATTATTGAATGACAGCGAAGGATTTAGAATATTCCAAAAATTCAGTTGATTAAACAGGGCAAGGATTGAGAAGATTGACTCTAATTTTGAAAGATCTACTGGGGGTAAAATGCTATTAAATATCATCACATACTACAGAGAAAGCTTTGTGAAAGGAAAAGCTAACAATGTGGCAAACTTCATTGTTGTATTATTTTAAGAAATTGTCACACCCGGGACCAGCAGTTAGCATAATGGCTATGTCACTGAACTCCCATGTAGCTGACTACGGTTCAAGTCCCAGACCCGGTGGCTTAAACTCATGCTGGCCGTGTGTGCATGTGTGCCCAAGATCCCGAGAGGAGAATAGAGAAGGAATTGTGGTGTGGCCATCCCTCCTGAGGGGTGATTTCTTGCTTTCTATCTCTCTGTCTCTCTTTGTCTTTCTGGCGAGTGCACATGCCCTATAGCAAAAACCTCTCAAAAAAAAAAAGAAGAAGAATAAAAAACAGAAATTGTCACACCTACCCCAACCTTCAGCAACCACCATTCTGATCAGTCAGTAACCATTAATGTCAAGGCAAGACCTTCCACCAACAAAAAAATTATGATTTACTAAAGGCTCAGATGATTGTTAACTTTTTTTAACAATAAACTAATTTTATATACATATCTCTATCTATCAATCTATCTACATATATTTAAAACTTGCTGTAGGGTGCATGCACTTGTTGGAGTTAAGAGAGAGAGAGAGAGAGAGAGAGAGAGAGAGAGAGAGAGAGAGAAGAGAGAGAAAGCACCCCCTCTGCAGAGAGTGGCCATGCTGCAATTTCTTCTCTTCTAATCTCTTCTTGGAATTTTGGGTACACATGCACATGCTCCATGCTCAAGCCACCAGATCCAGTACTCTGCACAGTTGGCCATGTGGGATCCAGCCACCCTAGCCATCATATCACCTGGTTGACTGCAAAGTATTTTTATAATAATTATGGTATGTATATTGTTCTTTAGACATGATGACCGTTTTTTAGACAGGTAAACTATGGGATGGAATAAAGATAACTTTTGTGTGCACTGGGAAACCAAAAAATTCATGCAACTCACTTTATTTCAATATTTGATTTATTGTGTTATTCTGAACTGGACCTGAAAATTTTCCAAGGAATCCCTGTATAGACCCTCAAACTAGGTTTTTATGACTGACAGATCAAGTCTCACCACCTTTAGTTTTTTCTCCCAGAATTAACCTATTAGTTAATATTAGCTAAAACTATAGCATTACTATAATTTTCTTTTCCTAATGAACTTTAGTATCAATTTGTCTAATTCCAAAAAGTAACTCATATATTGAATTTAAATTTAATTTCTAAATTAACTTTGGAAATAATGTCACATTGTTACATTATTAAACATATTAAAAAGCAAATGAATATCATCCCATTTGTTTAATTCTACTTTTGTGGCTTTCGGGAGTGTTAAAAAATTTTCCTCCTGGAACCAGCAGTTGATGTAATGGCTATGTTGCTGGACTCCCATGTAGTCGACCGCGGTTTGAGTCCTGGACCTGAAGGCTTAAACTCACGTTGGGTATGTGTGCGTGCATGCCCAAGATCCCGACAGGAAAATGGAGGAGAAGGGATTGTGGCATGACCATCTGCCCTGGGGGGTGATTTCTCACTTTCTGTCTCTCTGTCTTTGTCTTTCTGGCGAGCGCATGTGCCCTATAGCAAAATTCTTTTTTTAAAATTTTCCTCCTATAGAATTTGCAAATTTTATGTTAGATTTATTCCAAAGTATTTAATTTGTTATTATTTCATAAATGAGTTTTTTCTTTCATTATCTTGGACTGTTTTATTTTTAAACAGCTTTATTGAGATGATGACATAATTAACTACACCTATTTAGAGACTATAACTTTTATAAGCATTGACATATGTATACACCCATGAAAATATTATCATAATGAATAACACGAATATATCCCTCCTGTCTTAAAATTTTCCCATGCCCCTTTGTCATTCATGATCATGTCATTTCCCATACTCACCCAAATCCTATTCCCTAACAATCAGTGATCTGCTTGTTACTATAGATTAGTTTGTCTTGTCTAGAATTGCATGTATCTGGAATCATATATTATGTTTTCTTTTTGTTTGTTTGTTTTTCTCTCAGCATAATTATTTTGAGATTCCCCCACATTGCTCTGTGTAGCAATAATCCATTCTATTTTATCAGAAGATAGTATCCCATTGCATGAATATACCAAAATTTATTCATACATTCATCTGCTGATAATGAGCATTTGTATTGTTTTTACTTTGGGGCTACTACAGATAAAGCTGATACAAGCATTCATGTACAGGTCTTTGGATGGACATATGCTTTCATGTATCTTGGATAAATACTTAGGAGTAGAATAGTTGGGTCGCATGCTAAGTACATGTTTAATATTTTAAGAAAATGCTAAACTGTTTTCCAAAAAAGTTGCCACTTTTTAACTTCATCAGCAGAAGTTCATAAGTTCTTTTAGCTATAAGTCTTTTTTAAAATTTATTTATTTTAATTAAAATTTTATCACATGTCTTTACAGTATATATTTCTTTTTCCAACACAAAAACCATGCATGTCAAGGGCCAGCAGTTGGCATAATGCCTATGTCTGTCGCTGGACTCTCATGTAGTCAACTGTGGTTCAAGTCCTGGACCCAGTGGCTTAAACTCATGCCGAGCTCATGTGCATGCATGCCCAAGATCCTGAGAGGAGAATGAAGGAGAGGGGATTGAGGCATGGCCATCCTTCCGGGGGGTGATTTCTCACTTTCTGTCTCTCTGTCTCTCTGGAGAACATGTGTGCCCTATAGTAAAAACTTCTCCAAAAAAATGCATGTCAGTCAAGACAAGGATATTACTATATGCATTATCACCAGCAAATAGCTTCTCATTTTTTATCAATTAAGCATACTTCTATCCTTTTTTTTTTTTTTTTTTTTGGAGAGGTTTTCACTATAGGGCGTGTGCGCTTGCCAGACAGACAGAGAGAGACATAGAGACAGAAAACAAGAAATCACCCCCCAGGGGGGATGGTCACGCCGCAGTCCCTTCTCCTCCAGTCTCCTCTCGGGATCTTGGGCATGCATGCACACGCGCCCAGCATGAGTTTTAAGCCACCGGGTCCGGGACGCGAACCACGGTCGACTACGTGGGAGTCCAGCGACATAGCCATTACACCAACTGCTGGTTCCCCTTCTATCCTTTTTTTACTGCCCCTTTCCCCTCCCTCCCTTCCATACTAAACTTTTTTCTCCACATTTTATTGATTCATAAAAGATCTTATAGTATGGACAATGCTAGAATCTAGTGACAAGTGCACTGTAATTTTCTTCTGAAATAATTTTTTCTTCTCTCTTTATTCCAGTTTTTACTAAAGAGAGGTATAATGTAATTTATTTGCAAAAACAAATTAGTTTAATCTCAATTTGGTCTGTTATTTGCACAAAGCTCCATAAGAATTCAACTTCTTTTGCAAGGCAACAGATACTATTGTATTATTGAACTTATGCAAATAACCATTCTGCGACAAAATAAGAATGCTCACAAATATTTTCCAATTGCAAAGAGATCAGGAAGGGAGAAATATTTATGTTTTAATTTAAAAATTCTTTAACAAATTGCTGAACCCAACAACTCAAAAGAAAACAAAAATCCTTAAATCCAGAAGACAAAGCATAGAAGAAAATCAGTAATGTTTAAGCAAAAAGTCATACAATTCTATTTCACCAGTTCAATCTCATGTAATCTCTTTTGTTGAATTTGCAGTGTTACTGTGTTCTGACCTTTCCATTGACATTCAACATTATTATTGATATTTCAGAACTTGTTCCTACCATTAAGTTGGCTTTTCTCTTGGTCATTTTTTGTTCCCTTATTTGTCTGTCTTTAGTTTTCCTGGTATAGTACTCCCTACAGAACTTCTCGAAGAGCTGATCTGGTGTTGGTAAATTTTTTCAGGTTTTGTTTATCTGAGAATATTTTTCTTTTCATCCCACATGAAGGATAATCTTGCTGGATATAGTATTTTTGGTTGAATTTGTTTTTCATTTAACATTTTGAATATATTTTCCCATTCTTTCCTCACTTGCATTGTTTCCAATGAGAGGTCCGATGTAGCCTGATGGGATATCCTTTGAAAGTAACTTGACGTTTTTCTCTTGCCAATTTTAGTATTTTATATCTGTCTATGGCTTTGTTCAATCTGGTTATGATGTGCCTTGGAGAAGATCTTCTTGGGTTGAGTCTGTGTGGAGTCCTTTGTATATCTTGGGTCTGAATATTTGAATGCCTGTCTAGGTTTAGAAAGTTTTCTTGCAGGATTTCATGGAATAAATTATCAATGCCCTGATTAGTTTTTTCATCTTCTGGGATACCAATTATCTGGATGTTTGGGTATCAAATGGTATCTAGTATTAATTGTATATTATTCTCATTTTGGGGGGTTATTTTCTCAGTCTTTTTGGTGAATTTCCCTAAGTCAGAGGTTTTGTTTTCTACATCTGAGATTTGATCTTGGGCATGATCTAATCCACTTTTAATATTTTCAAGGGAGGTTTTGATTTCCCATGTTACAGCCTTCATCTCTAGCAGTTCTATTTGATTCTTTTTTATGGTGCATATTTTCTCTTTCAGATTGTGCAAGAACTTCCTCACCTCTTGGAACTTGTCCTTTTCTTCTGCATCTTCTGAACTTTATTGTCTATCTTCTCTTTGATCTCTGTTAGCTTTGTCACTACGAATATCCTAAAATCTTTATCTGACACTTCCAGCAGTTCCATTGTAGTATCTGTTGATGTTGAAGGGCTATTCTTTCACCTTGGAAGGGAGATATTTTCTTGGTTTCCCATATTTCTTGTGTCTCTGCAGTGGTGGTTTCTGATCACCTCATAGATTATACATTACTTCCTACGTTCTGGCTCTTTGCTTGGTGTTGGAACAGAAGAAGGCGTTTGTGGTAGAGGCTTTTTCTGGCTAAAGGGGCAGAGGAAGCCCACCTCAGATGCATAAGGATTCTGGGTTTTTGCTTAGCTTAGCATTTGATATGGTCATTCTAATAGATGAGTAAAAGCATTCCATTCTGGTTTAATTGAATTTAAATAATGAATGAATATTTAATATTCACTTTTTTATTTTAGGCATTTTTGCCATTACCACCTTAATTGGTGAAAACATTAAGGAGAAAAATAGAGAGGCAAGACATTTGTGGGAGAAATAAATGAGTTATTATCTATTGATGATAATATGTATAGTATTCCTAAGTGGACTGGTGAGAAATGTATTCATATAGGAACATTCACTTTATAAGCTAAGTGATATATGTGATTGAATGTATAAAAGAAATTTAAATTAAATTTAATTAAAAAATATTTGTCTAGGGACCAGTAGATGGTGTAATGGTTACGTTTCTGAACTCCCAAGTAGTCAGTCATCGTTTGAGTCCTGGACCCTGCAGCTTAAAACTCGCCCCTGGCATGTGTGTGTGCATGCTCAAAATCCCAAGAGGAGAATGGAGGAAAAGGAATTGTGACTTGGTTGTTCCCCAGGGGGTGATTTTTCATTTTCTATCTTTCTCTCTCTCCAGAAAACACATGTGCCCTATAGTAAAAAATCTCTCTCAGAAAACAAAAACAAACAAAAAATCATTTGTCTATTTTTATTAAAATTTATTTTTTATTTTTTTTTACTTCTTTTTTTATTTATTTTTTTTTATTTATTTGCATTCATTCTCTGAACATCATTACAGCATACAAAATGAGATTTTCCATCCAAATTACACTATATATTGTCTCAATCAAGCACATCAACAAGCATGTTATTGTCAGCAAATGATCTTCCATTTCTTGTCTTCTGTATGTTTTGCTTTTTTCCCCCCATCCTAGATTCTCTATCTCTTACCCTCTGCCATCTCCCACTCTCCTCCCACAGTCTCTGGTATCTATGTTTGCTTTCTATACTGTTTTCTCCTCACATTTTATTGTAACGCCAAAGACCCTAATCAATCCAAATACCCTCATAGCAAACACAGGTGATACCCACATTTCCATGAACACAAGTCTTACTTTACGCATCCTATAAAGTAGCACCTAGCTGTGGCTACATATCCTACTGCAGTCATTGAATATATATATATTTTTTTTCTGGAACTTTCTTTTTGTAACTCAATTTACATTCCTTCCCTAAGCTTCATCACAGCATACAAAATGCAATCTCCCATCCAGTACACACTGCATAGTGATACAATCATGAACATTACAAAAAATTTTCCATTACTAGTTCCTAGAATTACTTCCACCCCTCTTTCTGACCGTCTGTCCCTTCCCACCCTCCTCTCACACCACCTCCGGTGTCTACAATTGTCCTTCATTCCCTTCCCACCCACGTTGCATTGATCACACAATTTCCTACATAATCTAACTACTTTCAATGGTGAGTTCACTCATTACTACTAAGAAAACCAGTTATAACTTAACTCAAAGAAATGCCAAGGAACTTTGCTTAAAGCCAGGAAACAAGTTAGGATTCTGTTCAAATGGAAGGTGCATGAACCTATCAGTCTCATGTACTTTTATCTTCTGTTCTGGTTCAATTTTCCTGATTAAATTCTGGGATATAATATTCAAATTCAGACTTGTCCCTCTGATTAAGTTGGCCACTTTCATAGTTTTTGGACTCTTATTTCCGTGTGTCTGTGTTTAATTTTCTTGATACAGCACACCCTTGAGAACTTCTTGGAGATCTGGTCTGGTGCTGGTAAATTCTTTCAGGTTTTGTTTATCTGAGAATGTTCTTGTCTTTTCTTCCCACCTGAAAGATAATCTTGCCGGGTACAGTATTCTTGGCTGAAACTGCTTCTCTCATAACACTTTGAATATATTTTCCCATTCTCTCCTCGCTCGCATTGTTTCCGATGAGAGATCTGCTGTTAGCCTGATGGGATGTCCTTTGTAGGTAACTTGATGTTTCTCTCTTGCCAATCTTAGTATCGTGTCTTTGTCTGCGGTTTTGGTCAACCTGGCTATAATGTGTCTTGGAGAAGATCTTCTTAGGTTGATTCTATTTGGGGTCCTTTGTATTTCCTGGGACTGGATCTTCGAATGCCTCTCTAGGTTTGGAAAGTTTTCTTGCAGGATTTCATGGAATAGATTATCAATGCCCTTATGGGTCTCTTCACCTTCTGGAATGCCAATTATCCGGATATTTGGACGTTTGATGGTATCCAGTACTTCTCGCATATCATTCTCAAATTTTTGAGCCATTTTCTCAGTCTTCGTGGTGGACTTTTCTAAGCCAGCCATTTTCTCTTCTACATCTGAGATTCTATTTTCTGAATGATCTAGTCTGCTTTTAATACTTTCAAGGGAGATTTTGACTTCTTGTATTATAGACTTCATCTCTAGCAGATCTGTTTGAGTCTTTTGTAAAGTGTGTAATTCCTCTTTTAGATCTTGCAAGAATTTCCTCATCTCCTGGAACTCGGCAACTTCTTTCTCCTTTCTCTTTAGCAGTTCATTATCTCTCTTTTCTTCCATCTCTGTTAGCTTCGACATTACGAATGCTCTAAATTCCTTATCAGACATTTCCATGACTTTCACCGAACTGCTTGTGGATGAAGGAGAGTTACTCTTTTCCATTGGAGGAGAGGTATTTTCTCGTTTTCCCATATTTCTCATGATCCGACGGTGATTTCTTGTCATCTGATGAATGGCGTGTTTCTTTCAAATTCTTGAAGTTAAGCCTCAATGTTCAGGAGCAAGCAGACAGAGGTGTTCTAGAATCGGATTGCCGTTCTGTAGTGATTGCTAGTTCCCAATATCCATGAGGAATCTTCTCAGAGAAGGGCTCAACTCTCCTGCCACACTAGCTTTGCTTGCTGGAGGCTGAATTATGAGTAGAAAATCTTCATTTCTCCTGTGCCTGAAATATCTAGTTCCCAGTATCCATGTGGAATCTTCTCAGAGAATGGCTCAACTCTCCACACTAGCTTTGCTTGCTGGAGGCTGAATTATGAGTAGAAAATCTTCATTTCTCCTGTGCCTGAAATATCTAGTTCCCAGTATCCATGTGGAATCTTCTCAGAGAATGGCCAAAATTTTTGTTTTTTTAATAATATATTTAGTAGACAAACAAAATACAGTAAATCCCTCTATTTATTTAAAGATCTTTAACTTTTCTCAGTAATGTTTTTTTCTTTACAATGTTCAATTGCTGTAATATTCATTTTAATTTTTGATTAGTTTTTGCTAGAACATAGACATATAATTAATTTTTGAATATTGATTTTCTGTCTTGCAATCTTGCTAAATTCGCTTGCAAGATTGAGTTTTTGGAAATTTCATATTTGATCATATTACCTATAAAAAATTTTCTAATATGGACAACTTTTTAATTTATTTTTATTGCTTTGTTGATACTATAACAGATTTCCACAAACTTACTGGCTTTAAACAATCAGACTTTATTATCTTGTAGTTCTGGAGTTTAGAAATTCAAACTCAGTCTATTTGAACTTAGGTAGCCAAATGTCAACAAGGCTGGTTCCTTCTGAAGTTTCTGAGAGGAGAAGCTGTTTCATTGCCTATTTCAGTGTCTACAGGCTGTCTGCATTCCTTGGCTTCTTACCACTTCCTCCATATTTAAAGCCAGCAGTGACTCCCATCTTCAGAACACTGGCCTAAGGGACACTGAGGCAGGGCCTCTGCCCCAACTCCAGCCCCGGCACCCCCAAGCCAGAGACCCCTATCTCTGTCAGCTAGGAACACCCTCAGTTCTACAGCCACCCCACTTCCATCTTCAGAACCCTGCTCTAAGGGACACTAAGGCAGGGTCCCTGTCCCAGCTCCAGCCCCAGCACTCCCAAGCCAGAGACCCCTATCTCTGTCAGCCAGGAATGGCTTCAGCTCTACAGCCATCCCACTTCCATCTTCAGAACCCTGACCTAAGGGACACTGAGGCAAGGCCCCCACCCCAGTTCCAGCCCCGGCACAACCAAGCCAGAGACTCCTATCTCTGTCAGCCAGAATACTCCTCCTGAGATCACATTACTAAACACAACAGAAGAGAGACTTCGGCAGTCTTCAGTCCACAACAAAAGGGAAACACACTTGCTCCTATTCAAGGAAACATTCTCTTAAAAGGTATTCCAAAGTGAATACATCTCCCAATGTCTGGAAGTAGGAGAAGAGCCTCAGGTCTGAATAAAGCAGGAAATTTGTCTCCATCAAAAGAACATAGTGACTCCCTTTCATTTCTTGAAAAACAGAGGACATTACCAAAATGTCTGAGAAAGAATTTAGAACATTCATAGTGATCAAATTCTATGAGTTTGAACAGAATAGAGACAATGAACTACAGGAGATTAGAAAGTCTTTGTATGACATGAAAGAAGAAACAGACACGCTAAGAAAGAATCAGACTAAAATATTAGAAATGAAGTCTGTAGTGCAAGAAATCAAAAACTTTCTCAAAAGTATTAAAAGTTGATTAAACCATGCTGAAAATCAAATCTCTGATGTAGAAGATAAAACCTCTGACCTAGAGAAAAACACCAAAAAGATAGAGAAAAACAACAACAACAACAAAACACAAGGATAACATATGAGAAATATTAGTTCCCATTAGACGCCCTAACATCCAAATAATTGTTATCCCAGAAGATGAAGAAACTAATAAGGGCATGGAAAATCTATTCCATGAAATCTTGGAAGAAAATTTCCCAAGTCTAGAGAGGCACTCAAACATCCAGACCCAAGAAATACAAAGGATCCCAAATAGAATCAACCCAAGAAGATCTTCCCCAAGGTGCATCTTAGCCAGAATGGCAAAGACCACAGATAAAGATAGGATACTAAAACTGGCAAGAGAAAAATGACAAGTGACTTACAAAGATCACCCCATCACGATAACACCAGACTTCTCAATGGAAACAATGCAAGCAAGAAGAGAATGGGAAGATGTATTGCAAGTGTTAAGAGAGAAACAATTTCAACCCAGATTATTTATATCCTTTAAGATTATTCTTCATGTGGGATAAAAAGATTAAAATCCTCTCAGAAAAAAAAAGAAAAGAAAACCTGAAAGAATTTGCCAAGACCAGGCCAGCTCTTCAAGAAACACAGAAGAAAATACTGTTCCAGGAAATCTAAAGAAGTAACAGCCATAAATAAAGAAATAAAAGGCAACTATGACTATGGCCAACTTAAACATCAGTACAGGTCCAGTAACATCAATAATAACATTGAATGCTAATATATTTAATTCTCCATTCAAGAGACACAGACTGGAAGAATGCATTAAAAAGCAGAAACCCTTTATCTGTTGCCTTCAGGAAACCCATTTCATGGATAAAGACATACATAGACTGAACGTGAAGGGTTGGAAAAAGGTTTTCCATGCAAATGGGAACCAAAAAAGAGCTGGAGTTGTGATACTAATTTCTGACAAAATAGGCTTTAAAACAAAAACTGTTCAAAGAGACAAAGAAGGGCACTATATTGTAGTAAAAGGGTAAACCAATCAACAAGATATAACGGTTATTAACATCTATGCACCTAGCAAGGTAGCACCCAAATATGTGAAGGAAAGAATGTTAGATCTAAAATGGGAGATAAACTGCTACACACTATCATTGGAGACCAAAATACTGCACTATCTCCTCTGAACAGATCATCTAGACAAAAAATAGGTAAAGAGATAAAGGATCTAAACGATACCATAAATCAAATGGACTTAACAGACATCTGTAAAACTTTCCATCCAAAAACCCGCGAGATACACTTTTTTCTTAACCCCACATGGAACGTTCTCGAAGATTGACCATATCATAGGGCACAAAGCAAGCCTCTACAGATTCAAAGGCATAGAAACTATGTCCAGCATCTTCTCCGACCATGATGGAATTAAACTTGAGTTTAATTTCAAGAGAAATCCTCAAAAATACTCAAATACATGGAAACTAAATAACCTACTCCTGAATGACTCCACAACTACTGAAGAAATAAAGACAGAAATCAAATGGTTCATGGAAGCCAATGACAATGAGGACACGAGTTTCAATAATCTTTGGGTTACTGCTAAAACAGTCATAAGAGGGAAGTTCATAGCAATTAGTGAATATAAGAGGAACATGGAGAGAAGGCAAATGGATCACCTAACATCATGCCCAAGAGAATTGGAAAAGCAACAGCAAAAAAAATACAAAAACCTCGAGGAGAAAGGAAATAATAAAGATCTGAGCAGAAATAAATGAAATAGAAAATAAACGGAGTATACAGAAAATAAATGAAAGTAAAAGCTGATTCTTTAAAAAGAGAAACAAAATTGATACACTGCTAGCAAGACTTAAGGGAAGAGAGAAAGGAACCAGGTGAATAAGATCTGCAATGAAGCAGGCAAAATAACAACAGACATAGTACAAATACAAAACGTTATTAGAGGATACTATGAACATCTGTATGCCAAGAAACAAGACAATCAAGTTGAGATGGACAAATTTGTAGGCACATATAATCTACAAAGATTGAGCTAGGAGAATATAGAAAGTCAGAATAGGCCCATAACAAGCCAGGAGATTGAATCAGTAATAAATATCCACCCAACCAAGAAAAGCCCTGGCCCTGATGGATTCACCTCTGAATTCTACAAAACTTTCAAAGAACAGTTAACCCCCATTCTGCTCAAGTCATTTCTAAAGATCCAAAAGGGAGAATCTCTCCCTAATTAGTTTTATGAATCCTCTATCACCCTTATCCTTAAAACAAATAAGGAGAGGACAAGGAAGGAAAACTATAGACCAATATCTCTGATGAATATAGACACAAAGATTCTCAACAAGATACTAGTAAATCTTTTCCAACAACTTATAAAAAATTATACTTAGTGATCAGGTAGGCTTTATTCCAGGAATTCAAGGTTGGTTCAACATACGCAAAACCATAAATGTATTCTACCATATTAACAGGAAGAAAGGCAAAAACCATATGGTCATATCAACTGATGTAGAAAAAGCATTTGATAAGATACAAGATTGCTTTATGATCAAGACTCGCAGCAAAATCAGCATAGAAGGGTCATTTCTCAACACAATAAAAGCTAGCTATTAAAAATCCATAGCAAGTATCATCCTCAATCAAGAAAAGCTGCAAGCTTTCCCACAAAAATGGATACAAGACAAGAACGCCCACTTTCTCCACTCCTTTTCAATATAGTACTGGAAGTCCTTGCCAATGAAATCAGAAAAGAGGTAAAAATAAAAGGCATTCGGATAGGAAAAGAAGAGGTGAAACTCTATTTGCAGATGACATGACTATGTACATAGAAGACTCAATGGTTTCCATGAAATATTTTCTGTAAGTAATGCATGAATACATTAAATTTGCAGGGTACAAAATTACTATCCAGAAATCTATAGCATTTCTATATACAAACAACAGGTAGACTTAGATAGAACTGAAAAAATTTATTCCATTTACCATAGCCACAAAAAGCATAAGATACTTAGGGATGTATCTAATGAAAGAAGTTAAAGATCTCCACAAGGAAAACCATGAAAAGATAAAGAAAGATATAAATGATACAAAAAAGTGGAAAGATATCCCATGTTCCTGGATTGGAAGAATTAATATAATCATAATGGCAATTCTACCAAAATTAATCTACATATTTAATGCAATACCAATCAAAGTACCAGACATTTTATTCACAGATCTAGAAAAGACAATCATAAAGTTTGTCTGGAATCATAAAATACTCCATATTGTTAAAGCAATTCTGCAGAAGAGTGGAGTGGGCAACATCTCACTCTCTGACCCAAAATTTATACTACAAAGCTGTGGTAATGAAAACAGCATGGTACTGGCACAGAAACAAACATGTGGACCAATGGAACAGCATAGAGTCCCCCAGAAATAAATTCTCAAACATAGTCAACTGATTTTTGACAAGGGGTACTAGTCAATCAAGTGGGAAAAGGAAAACCTCTTCAACAAATGGTGCTAGAGAAACTGTATTTCCACTTGCAGAAAGATGAATCTGAACCCCTACCTCTCACCTCTGACAAAAATCAAGTCAAAATGGATCAAAGATCTAAATCTAAGACCTCAAACTATAAAACTGCTCCTGGAAAACACAGGGGAAAATCTGGGAGACATAGGAGTAGGGAAAGACTTCTTAAATAAGACCCCTGAAGCACAGTCAATAATCCCCAAAATAGACAAGTGGGATTACATCAGACTAAGAAGTTTCTGCATGGCAAAGGACACAGTAGTGTGAATTGACAGCCCTCAGAATGGGAAAATATTTTTGTAAATTATGTGTCAGATAAGGGACTGATAACCAGAATTTACAAAGAACTCAAGCAGCTGTTCTGAAAAAAGATGATCAATCCTATTAAAAGATGGGAGAATGAGTTGAAAAAAACCACTCTCTAAAGATGACATATAAATAGCTAAAAGGCATATGAAAAACTGCTCAACATCCGTCATTGTAAGGGAAATGCAGATCAAAACAACATTGAGATACCACCTAACCCCAGTCAGAATGACTAAGATTAAGAAATCAAAAAAGGATAAGTGATGGCTGGGTTGTGGTGAAAGGGGAACTCTCTTACACTGCAAGTGGGAATGTAAATTGGTCCAGCCACTGTGGAGAATTATTTGGAGATTCCTAAGACATCTACAAATAGAACTACCATTTGATCCAGCAATCCCACTCCTCGGTATCTACCCAAAGGACAGAAGAATTCTTAATTGGAAAAGTGCTTGCACATCGATGTTTATTGCAGCACTAATCACAATTGCTAAGTCACGGAAAGAACCCAAATGCCCATGAACAGGTTAATGGATCAACAAACTGTGGCACATATACTCTATGGAATACTATTCAGCCATAAAAAAACCAACAAAACCCTGGCTTTTGACAGAAAGTGGATGAATATGGAAGATTTACTGCTGAGTGAAGCAAGCCACGCTATGAAGGAGAGGCATTGTATGTTTCCACTTAATATATACCAAGTGTCTGCACTCTATGACTCAAACTGATTCACTAAAGGATATAGAAACACAGTAAATAGATGTAAATACCAGATATAGTGTGTGTGAAAGAGGAGCGTCTGAGGAAGGACATTTAGAAGAAAAATAGGGATGCACAGCATTAATGAGACAAAGAAATGTGGTATTACCTGTTGAAGATATTGTATAGTTTTATCAATTGTACTAGGGAGAAATGTTCACCTGTTGAAATATCCATTTTTTTTCTTTTGGAGAGGTATTTTTTTGCTGTTGGGTGCATATGCTTGCCAGGAAGACAGAGAGAGACAGAGAGCTAGAAAGCGAGAAATCACTCCCCAGAGGGGATGGCCACGCTGTAGTCCCTTCTCCTCCATTCTCCTCTCGGGATCTTGGGAACGCATGCATGCGCACTCGGCATGAGTTTAAGCCACCAGGTTCAAGACTCGATCTGCAGTCGGCTACATGGGAGTTCAGCAACATAGTCATTACACTAACTGGTGGTCCCTTGAAATATCCATTTCATAAGCCAAATAATAATGTGATTTAATGTATAGAAGAAAATGAAAAAAAAAAAAACACACACACAAATAAATAAATAAATAAATAAAAGATATTAACTAAATTTCTGTGACAAATGTGCTTTCTTTTTTGGTACCAAGAAAGTTATAGACTTAATACAGAATTCTAAGGATAATCTAGTACTAAGGTTTTCTTATATCTTCACTTTATTTTATTTCTAGCACAGGTAAAGCAGGCAGTCTTTCATGTGTTCATACTCTGTAATTTTTGGTTGCTACCTTAGCAACTGGCTTGGAGTCAAGAAGCCAATCATTTTAAGAATGTTTTTAGTGAACAATTTGCAAACTCCAGGGATGGATAAAACCCTAAGAATGCACTACTGTGAGCATTTACAGCCATCACAAGTGAGGCTGAAGATTGTTCAATGCCATATTTCTGAAATGAGATCTCAGTGTAGTTCAAAATAAAGGTTTTAAAAGTAAATTGGTATATACACAATTCTCGAAAAAAAAAAAAGCCAGCAGCATGACATATTCCAGTATCTCTCTCTTTCTCTCTCTCTCTGGCCTCTGCTTTCATTGTCACATCTTCTCTGACTCTGACTCTTTTGACTCCTTCTCAGAAGAACCCTTGTAATCACATTGGTTCCACCTAGATAATCCAGGATAATGTCCCCCTCTCAATATCCTTAATAATGTAGTCACATCTGCAATGTCCCTTTTGCCATGTTCATATGGTTCTGGGAATTAGGGAGAAGATATCTCTGGAGAGCCATTATTTAGCTTACCACACCATTTATGAAGTTTACTGCTCTGGTGGGAATAGAACTATTCTTTGTTCTGTGTGAGTTCAGGGATTGTGTCTTACAGTCTATTTAGTGGTTCTTTCTCTGATCTTGAGTAGTTTTTTCATAAGTATGTGCTGATTGATGCTCTTCTAAATACTTGAGGGGATCTTCCTACAAGTATCTGGTGCTCTGTACCCAGTTCTCTCCTGTATGTTACTAAACCCTGTGAACTCTAGCAAACTTGGGCTTCCCTAGATTCTTTGTTCTTTCTCCTCAACTGAAGGCAGCTACTCTGCAAGCTTGGAATTACTCTCTGAACAATAAATTGCAAGATTTACATTGTTTGATTCTTGTCTCTTAGGAATCACTATTCTTCTTTGCCTGATGTCCAATATACTTCATATAATTTGCCAGTGTTTTGTTGTTTAAAGAGAGAGTGCAAATCTAGTCCTTGTTAGTCCAACTTGACCA
Source organism: Tupaia tana (assembly GCA_026018925.1). Lineage (NCBI taxonomy): Eukaryota > Metazoa > Chordata > Mammalia > Scandentia > Tupaiidae > Tupaia > Tupaia tana. The sequence continues at coordinate 125,618,497 of JAKSZU010000009.1, forward strand.
GGAGTGAAAGTAGAGTGTTATTTTAAAAAAATACTCTTCATATTATAATGACTGTTGGCATATAAGTTTAGAAGCCCATACAATAAGAACATTTCATAATTCAACATCTACAAAACAACTTTTCTGTACAAGGTAATAAAGTTGATGCTATGATTACAAGTATGCTCTTTGGTCATAAGAACAGATACAGGTAAGCCAATATGGACCTTTTGGTGGCATTTGGGATGGAGAGAAGGAAGAGGTAGTTTACACTGTGTTAGGAAGTAATTTTTTTCCCAAAACAGCTTTTAGAACATGGCATAGATATGGAACCAGCAGATGTGGAATTGTTACATCACTGGATTCCCATGTAGTCAATGGTGGTTTGAGTCCCAGACCTGGTGGCTAAAACTCATGCCAGGTGTGTGCACATGTGTGACCAAAATCCCAGGATTAGAATGGAGGAGAGAGAATTGTGGCATGGACAACCCCTGCCTGGGGAGTGATTTCTTGCTTTTTGTCTCTCTGTCTCTCTCTGTCACCTAGCGAGTGCATGGATCGTATACCATAAAATTCTCTAAAAAAATATGGTAATATAGTATAGACCAGATATGCTCTGGGTTGATTGGTTTGATTTAAATTCTTCTCAGCCAGGAAAGTCCCTGAAAGGGTAACTTCATTTGGAAAGAGTTGCCATCCCCCAGCCTTGCTATACCTCCTTACCAGTAACTTACTTTTCTCACCAATTTTTAAAGTGCTTGTTTTGGTCACCGTGTAAATGATGCCCAAAAAACAGCTCTGAACCTTGCAGAAACCACATAAGGGAGATAAGTCACATTTAGTAAACACTGTCAGTTGGATAATCATTCTTTATATACATATCATTCAAGAGGAAATTGAAACTCAGAAGTGTTTTTTTGTTTGTTTATTTATTACCAGGGAGAGAGAGAGAAACCCATCCTCCTTAACAGGGTATTCACACTGTTATTCACCCTCAGCTAGCCAGGATAATGGATATGTGCACATGCACCTGGTCTGTATAGGGAGACCTTGAAACACAAATTCAGGACCTTTCCAGCTGTCTTCAGCATTTGCAAGTAATGCCTTGTTGCTTGCATTATTGCTGTGCCCCTGCAGTTGGCCTCAGAGTGTTTTCATACCCTCTAACTTATGTGCCCCAACTAGCAACAGAGTTGGTACAGGTATCAAAGTCTGACTCCGAGGTTCATGGTCTTTTATTTTTTTGGCTGTGGCAAGATACATCCTTGGTTTCAAGAGTATGAAAGTCTATTACTGCTTGTGTCCCCTATTTGTTGACTGTTGCTGACACACAAACTTTTCTGACCTTTTGGTTTCTGATTAACTTCCTTACTTTGGAAAGTGCAATACTGTGTTATCTGCCTGGGCATGACTCTTAATGCTTTGCTCTCTAGTACCTGGGTATTTCCATATGCTTTTCTTATTTGCATCTGGTTCTCAGCCATTGCTTTTTATTTTCCTCCTCCTCTTCCTCCTCCTCCTCCTTCTTTTTTTTATTTCATTAACATCCTTATTTTCACCATTCAAATTCTGTACATGTTTATAAGATTTATACCCAAGAGTTTCTGTTTTTTTTTTATTTTTATTATCATCATAATCTTCTTTATTTTACATTGGATTACATATAACTTTACAGTGTATTACATTGCTTTTTCAAAAGGGAATGCCACGCATGTCAGTCAATACAGAGACATTAATCTCCCCATTTCATCATTCAATATTTTTCTATGTTTTTCCCAATCATTATTATTATTATTCTAATTATTTTTTTAAAACAATCTATCACTATTTCTCATTTTGCTTGTAAAAAGAATTTACCCATCATGAAATACTTCTCAGACCAATCCAGTTGAGAATACTATACATGTCATCATCAACAGGTAATAAGCCATATCTGTTTCTCACTAACATCCTGCCTCTCTATTTGTTCTCTTGCTATCTTTCTCTAGCCTCTTCTCTTCACCCCCCCATTCCACACTGTCTTATTCTCGTTAAGTACCTTCACTGCTTTTATGTCCTCCTTCTTTTTACTGTGGTCTTGTTCCAGACTCCTCAGCTCGTTCATGGTTGATGGCATTGCTACTGTACAATGGACACCTTTCCATTTTAAGCTTCTAAAATTGATATGCTTCTTCCAGGTCTGATTTCAGCCCAGTTCCACAAAACAACACCTTATCTGACTTTCACACATTCAGGCATAACTGGATGCCCATAGGTCAGTGAATATTCAACACTCATTCATTAATTTATTTATTCACAGAGTTTCTCTGAGGACCTATTTTGTGATAGATTGTAGAGATATAATAGAAATAGATGGAGCACTTTTTGAGAAAGAGGCAAACTCAGGTGCCTCAGGTCTGTGGTCAGCACACTTCTGCTCCTGAAACTAGTATTTGAACAAGTTGGTTAGGAAGTTGCACCACAGCCATGGTTTTTAAAGATACTGGAAAAATACTTGTGGAGCCAGAGGTGGCCATTCACTGAATTAGAATTATTTTAACCAGCTGCAATGTAAATAACCTGGAGAAAATATGTGCTAACTTGATCAGAGGTGCAAAAGAAAAGAATCCAGAAGTGAAAGGACCTGTTCAGATGCCTAACAAAACTTTGAGAAGCACTACAAGAAAAACACCTTGTGCTGAAGGTTCTAAGACATGCAATTATTTCCTATGAGAATCCACAAGCAATTCATTGATTTGCACAGTCCTTATGAGATTGTTAAAAAGATTACCTCCATCAGTATTTTACTAGGAGTTGAGACTGAAGTCACTATTGCAGATGCTGAAGTCAACTATTTTAATAAATCAATTAGCACCTGTTATAAAAAAAAGAAGAAGAGGAAGAAATAAGTGGAGTATCCTGCCTAGCGAACATAAAAATCTAGTCTCAGGCTGACTAACAAACATTTAGGGATACCAATCCTGCTATAGCACTTCAGCAGAAATAGAGATGATCACTAGAATAACCAAAGAGACATAATAGAAGAGAGTGGTTAAAGACAAAACACCTAGCATATCACCTTTAAAGAACACAAAGGAAAGTAAAGGATATGGTTCTCACTAGAATGTGCTTCCTAAAGCTCCCTGAATTCATTTCTCAGAACTGTAATAACAAATTGCGGGACCAGCAGTTGGTGTAATGGCTATGTCACTGGACTCCCATGTAGTTGACCGCAGTTCGAGTCCTGTACCCGGTGGCTTAAACTCATGCCAGGTGCGTGTGCGTGCGTGCCCAAGATCCCGAGAGGAGAATAGAGGAGAAGGGATTGCAATGTGGCCATCCCTCCTGGGGGGTGATTTCTCGCTTTCTGTCTCTCTGTCTCTCTCTGTCTGTCTGGCGAGTGCATGCGCCCTATAGCAAAAACCTCTCCAAAAATTAATAATAGCAAATTGCATATATTGGATAGCTTAAAGTAATATTTTTATTTCACAGTTGTGGAGATTAGATGTTCAAAGTCAAGGTGTCAACAGAGTTAGTACCTTCCAAAGGCTCTGAGGGAGGATATTTTCCATGCCTCTCTCCTAGCTTCTGGTGGTTTGCTGAAAATCTTTAAGGTTCCTTGTCTTGTCTTCTGCCATCATATTGTGTCCTTCCTGTATCTCATCATATCATCTTTCCTCTGTGCACATCTGTGTCCATTTTCCCCTTTTTATAAGGATACCAGTCATACTGGGTTAGGTTTACCTTAATGATCTTATTTTAATTTGATGACCTCTGCAAAGATTCTAATTAGAAAGAAGGCCAAATTCTGAAGTACTACAGGTTAAGACTTCAACACATATTTTATGATGGACACAATTCAACCTATAACACTCACTTCAAGGACAGTCTTGTTGTCTCCATTGCTAGGAGAACTGTCAGTGCCTACAAGGGCTGCTTTCTGCAGAGAACCACCTCACTCAAGGCTACACCACTGCCTGAGGTGGTCCAACTTTAATGACTTATGGAGGCACGGGTATAAAAGTTTAACCATCTTGTCCCAATTCAGAACAACGCTGAAGGGCCATTCTAACTCCAAATGCCTTTATGGGATTGCCCAAGGACTTTGTTGGGCTGGCACTGCAGCTTAGACTTCTCTTTGTGTCCATGCCTACTTGAGTCTCTTACCTCCCTCAGATGTTGCTTCCCCAGATGTTGATCCTTTCATAAACACCCTATGTGCTGAACTCTGCCTTAGGGTCCATTCCCAGAAGAACCCAACCTGTGACAGATGGGGAAAAAGCAGCAAATATCCTTAGGTGAAAAGGTCCTTGTAGGCAAGAGAGAGAGAGAGGGAAGAGATAAAATTGCAGAAATAAAGAAGTGCCAGATCATGCAAGACATTGTAAGCTAGGGAAAAGCTTGGATTTTATCCTAAATGCAATTTATGGGAAGCCATAGAAGAATTTTGAGCCAGAAGTGAGAGGATCGGCTTATATTTTGACAATTTTGAAATCTACTGCTGTTTGTGCCCTTATTTTCTAGGCTTGTTGACTTTCCTGTGACATGTATTATTTCCCTTGAGGCAAGGTGAGTATTTGACACAGAAGGGTTTATGTGAAGATCACAGAGTCCTCCAACTTTGGCTGCACTGGAACCTAGAGCTAACTCACCACTGTTGACCCTTCCTCCTCACCTTTCAGGTTGCCTTGGGCTGTGGACAGAATAACTATATTTCTAACCACCTTTGTTCCAAAGAGTTTTGTTGGCTGAGGTAACACAAAATCCTCAACTATCTTTTCCTCTTGGGGTAGACGTTCACTCAATTCTTTCAAAACAAAACCAATTTAATTATTGTTTTTCTAATTGTGAAAGAAAATCACACATTCCTTTTCCAAAAAAGTTGGAAATTAGAGTGACTCCTCCATGTGAGCTGAGAACTAGTGCTTTCAGGGAACAAGTGAAATGAAGATTTTTTTCCATTGAGAATTAATTCTCCAGATTCCATTCTTGAATAGAGAGGCTAAAGGGCAAAAGACTGACTCCTCCATGGGAGATGAGAACTAGTGCTATTAGTGAATAAGAGAAATGAAGATTATCTGCTGAGAATTCATTCTTCAGACCCTATCCTCAAGTGGTAGAGCCCCCTATATCCTTCTCTATGTCTCTTTCCATATCTCTGTCTCTGTATTTCCTTTTTCTTTAAAAATTTTTTTGAAGGTAAAGTATTATCTTGCCTCTCAGATCTTCCTTTGTCTTGCTAGTAATCCCTTTTCTCCCCTCCCATTTAGGAGAGACAAAAGGGCAAAAGAAGACTGATTCCCCCATGGAACTGAGAACTAGAGTGAGCATGCTGGGTGGTTTTCATTTTTTTGCTTTAAAAATAAATAAATGATTTTTTTTGTTATTTTCTCTCTTCTTGTTCTCTCTCTGTCTCTTTTTCTTTTTTTCTATTCTCTTTCTCTGCTTTCTTATCCTCTTTCTTTTACCGCATCACTTTGCTACTCAGCCTCCACCCATTGAGTGTCTAGACAGGTCTAAGTGAACTGTAGCCAAATATCTGAATACTATTAGAGTCATTGTATTCCTCAATTCCCACTGAATCTGCCACACAAAGGGAGAAAAATGGAACAGCAAAGAGATTGCAGATCCTCTTACTACACACCTCTGAATACTCAGATTGAACTTCTAGAAATTAGGAAGAAATGTATAACCCATCAGATGCCTAGAAATCACTGCAGAGGCACAAATTATATGAAAAAAAAAACAAAAAAATACCTTTCCCCAAGGGAAAAAAATAACTCCTCTTCATCCACAGACACTACAATGGAACTCTGGGAAATGTCTGATAAAGAATTTAGAATATTAATAGTGACAAAACTAACAGAGATGCAAGAGAAGAGAGACAATGAACTCCAGAAGAGTCAGGAGAAAAGACCCAATGAGTTCGAGGAGGTGAGGAAATTCTTGCATAATCTGAAAGAGAAAATATACACCATGAAAAAGAATCAAATGGAACTGATAAGAAGGCTATAATACAGGAAGTAAAAATCTCCCTTAAAAGTATTAAAAACAAGAAGAACATTCCTCCATGGCTCTCTCTGTCTGTCTGGCAAGCACACGCACCCTGTAGCAAAACCTCTCCAAAAAAAAGAAAAAAAATACCTATTTGATGACTGTAGTAAGCTTTATAACCCCAGGTAGGTACTACTTTATAGTATGTTCATTCTACTTACTGAGGTTTATGCCTAATGTCAGACTTGTGTTCATGGATATGTATATATCAGCTGTGCTTGCTATTCAAAACATTTAGATTAATTAAGATCTTTAGTGAATCAATAAAATGTAGGGGGTAAATGCATAGAAAGCAACCATAGATTCCAGAGACAGTGTGGGAGGAGGGTGAGAGAAAAGGAATCAAGAATGGGGAAAAAAAGCAAAATATACAGGAAACAAGAAATGGAAAATTATTTGTTGATGATAACATGTATGTTGATGTGCTTGATTGAGCCAATATACAGTGCATTCTGCATTTAAAATTTCATTTTGTATACTGTAATGATGTACAGCAAAAGAATGTAAATAAATAAATTTAATTAAAAAGAACAGCTGTGAAAAAATGTATTAAAAACAGATTAGATCATATAGAAAATTGAATCTCAATGTTGGAGATAGAATCACTGCACTAGAAAAATTCACCATGAAGACTGAGAAAATAGTCCCCCAAAATGAGAAAAATATACGAGGTATAGTAGATGTCATTAAATTTACAAACATGTGGATAATCAGTATTCCAGAAGGTGAAGAAACTAGTAAGGGCATTGATAATTTATTCCACAAAATCCTGAAAGAAAGCTTTTCAAACCTAGAGAGGCATCCAAATATCCAGACTCAAGAAATACAAAGGACTCAACCTAGTATCAACCCAAGAAGATCTTCTCCAAGACACATTATAGCCAGACTGACCAAAACAACAGACAAGACGATACTAAAATTGGCAAGAGAGAAATGGCAAGTTACCTATAAAGGATATCCCATCAGGCTGACAGTGGACCTCTCATCAGAAACTATGTGAGAAAGGGAAGAAAGGAAAAATATATGCAAAGTTCTGGGTGAAAAACAATTTCAACCAAGAACACTATACCCGGCATGATTATCCTTCATATGGGAAGAGAAGACAAGGACATTCTCAGGTAAACAAAACCTGAAAGAATTTACCAACACCAGACCAGTTCTCCAAGAAGTTCTGAAGGGAGTGCTATCTCAGGAAAACTAAAAGTCAGACACACAAAAATAAGAGTTCTGAAACAACTAAGAAAATGGCCAGCTTAATGGTAGGGACAAGACTGGAGTTGAATTTTATCTTCCAGAATTTAAACAGAAAGATCGGACCACAACAGAAGATAGATTAAGTACATGAGACTGAACTGGTGAAATAGAATTTTATGACTTTTGACTAAAACTTCACTAATATTCTATGCGTTGTTTTTCAGAGTTAAAGATTTTTGTCTTCTCTTAATTTGTTGTCAGGTCCATGTACCTAGTTAGTATTTGAACAGAATCCTAACCCGTTTCCTGCCTTTAAGCGCAAAGCAAAGTTCTCTTAACATTTTTTAATTTTGATTTATTAAAGCTGAAATTGCCTTTCTTGAAATTAAAAAATATATTAAAAATGCCTATTTAATAACCACAGTAAGCTAAATAGCCTCAGCTAGGTGCTACTTTCCAGTATATTGATTCTACTCACAGAGTTTCAGGCCTAAAGTCAAACATGTGTTCACGGATATGTATATATCAGTTGAACTTGCTGTTGAAAGTAATTAGATTAATTGCAATATTTTGTAAATCAATAAAATGTGGGGGAAAGGAATGAAAAGCAACTGCAGATACCAGAGACAGTGTGGGAGTAGGGTGGGAAATGGCAGGGGGTGAGAAATATGGGGAAATATATATATATATATATATATATATATATATATATATATACATACACACACATATATATATATATATATGTATATATATATTTATAAAATAAATGGAAAATTATTTGTTGATGATAACATATATGATTAAGCCACTATACAGTGTATTCTGGATGGGAAATTACATGTACAGTGTGATGATGTTCAGTGAATGGATGTAAAATACATCATTTAAAAAATTGGGGAATTAAAATTTTAAAAAGAAATTAAAAATCACTGAGTAATAGCCACTGTGTGTGCCTATACATATCATTACTAACAATATGGGTTGTACTCTTCAGTGTCTGTTATAGGGCCAAGTAGAAAACACAAATACAATGATTAGGTGAATATTACAGTGGTATGGAAAGTTTATGCTCCATCAGAAGGCTCAACTGTTTTCTCAACCCCTGAATACCATGTTTAGCAAAAACTTGTTCAAGTTTATTGTCTTTTTGTCTAAAGCATATTCACTAGTTATCCTGATTAATTTTCTGTCATCTTTTTTAATTTCTCCTTTGTTTATTCCACTATTTGCCTCTTTACAGTTCTTCTAGTATACTAGATATGCTCATTTCTCAGGGCATTTGGACTTGCTGTTCCCTCTGTTTAGAAGAATCTACCTATAAATATCTACATGGCTTACATTCTGATCACTCAAAAGTTTCTTGCATGGTGAATCTTTTCTTTACATAAAAATCACACTTCTATTCTTCTTCTCCTGGCCCTGATTTATCTTTTCTTTGTATCAGTAATTGTCATATTCCTTGTTCATTTTTTTTATTTTGGATTTTTATTGTGATTTAGTATCATTTTCCCCAACATTGTACATTGAGAAGATGATACTATTTGAATAGCATGCTGGAGAAAACAGAGGACATCAACTGTGTTTGATGTCAGTAAAGCAGTGTTGGGAAGAGGCTCCAGTCTCTACGGAACCCTCAGCAGATGAGACACATTTATCACTCACTGGATTCTATTAACATCTGTCTCTCCACCAGAATGTAAGATCTATGAAAGCAGATAAGGTACTTTATCCATTGCTCTATCTTCAGTCCTTAAAACAGAGCCTAGAACACAGGAGATACTGAAAACGTACTTGCTGAATGAGTAAGTGGTATCATGAATGTTTTCTCACATCATTAAAAATCTGTTAACATTTCTGTGACCAGCAAATGGCATAATGGTCACATCACGGATTCTCATGTAGTTGACCACAGTTTGAGTCCTGGGTCTGGCAGCTTAAATCTCACACTGGGCATGTGTGTGTGTGTGTGTGTGTGTGTGTGTGCGCTCAACATCCTGAGAGGAGAATGGAGAAGGAATTGTAGTGTGGCCATCCTCTCAGGGCATGCATTCTCACTTTCTGTCTCTCTGTCTTTCTGATGAGCACATGCACCTGTAGCAAAAATCTCTCTCTCAAAAAAAAAAAAAAAATCCATTAAGATTGCTGAACACCAGGCTGCCTGAGGCTGTAGGCCCTAATGGCCAGATCGTGGCTCATTCCTCACCCCCACTCACCTTTGGACCTCAGGTTTGTGTCTTGGGATGTTAATATCAACTTGCACCACTTCCCACCCCATCCAGAGACTGGTTCAAGCCGCATTGCTGGACACCAGGCTGCCTGTGACTGCAGGCCCTAACGACAGGGAACCATGGACTCCCCCTACTCACCTTTGTACTCTTAGAACTTTGGTATTTTTTTTTTCTCCAGAGGTGAAGCTCATTAGCTCAGTAGGAGGTTCACCACTCTTTGGAAACAGGGAGGACTTTTGATCACCCAGAACCTGTGATTACAGTGCAGGTTACTCCTGAGAAACAGGGAGGAAGACCAGAAGAAAGATCACCAATTTTCTACTCCTGCACATCTTTGAACACTCATAGGTACCCTGAACAAGTTAGGAAGGAATGTATAGACCACCAGGTGAGTAGGAACAATCATAGAGGCACAAGAAACATGAGCAAACAACAAAATTTCTCTTCCCCAAGGGAAAATATCAATCCCACATCACCCACAGACAACACAATGGGTGTCATGGACATGTTGGATAAACAAATTCAGAATATTTTTAGAGACCAAACTAACTGAGTTGCAAGAGAAAAAAAGGCAATGAGCTCCAGGAGATGAGGAAGTCCTTTCATGATTTGAAAGAAGAAACAGACATCTTAAGAAAGAATCAGATGGAGCAGTTAGGGATGAAGAATGTGATACAGGAAATTAAAACCTCCCTTGAAAGTATTAAAAGTAGATTAGATCACAGAGAAGATTGAATCCCAAATGTACAAGACAAAAACTCTGACCTAGAAAAAAAGTATCAAGAAGATTGAGAAAACAACCAAGAAAATTGGGGATAATATACAAGGAACACTGGATACCATCAAGCACTCCAAGATTTGGATAATTGGTATCCCAGAAGAGGAAGAAAATATAATGGCATTGATAATTTATTTAATGAAATCCTGGAAGAAAACTTTCCAAATCTATAAAGGCATTCAAATATCCAGACCCAAGAAATACACAGGACCTGAAATATAATCAATCCAAGAAGATTTTCTCCAAGGCACATCATAGCCAGATTGGCCAAAACAACAGGCAAAGACAAGATACTAAAACTGGCAAGAGGGAAACATCGAGTTCTTAGGAAGGTCACCCCATCAGGATAACATTGGACCCTTCATTGGAAACAATGAAGGCAAGGAAAAAATGGAGCAATATAGTCAAAATGTTGCATTGATAACAATTTCAACCAAGAATACTATACCCAGCAAGATTATCTTACATATAGAAAAAAAAGATAAAAACATTCTCAGATAAACAAAACCTCAAAGAATTTACCTACTCCAGACCAGCTCATCAAGAGATTCTGAAAGGAGTGCTATACCAGGAAAACTAAAAAATCAGATGTACTGTTATAATATAAATGTTAATACCAGATATAGAGTGTGTGAAAGAGGAGAGTCTGAGGAAGGACATTTGGGGGAGGGGCAGGGAGGCAAAGCATTAATGGCACAAAGAGGTGTGGTATTATCTGTTGAAGATATTTTGTAGTTTTATCAACAGTACTAGGGAGAAATGTTCACCTGTTGAAATATCCATTTGGTAAGACAAATAATAATGTGATTGAATGTATGGAAGAAAATGAAAGGGAAAAAAATTTTTTAAATAAAAGAAAAAAAGAAAATAAAAAAAGTAAGAGAACAAAAAACAACCAAGAAAATGGCTCACTTAATGATAGGAACAAGTCCAGTAATATCTATAATAACATTGAATGTTAGTGGATTAAATTCTCCAATTACAAGACACAGAGTGGTTGAAGAGATAAAAAAAAATTCAAAAACCCTCTATCTGTCGCCTACAAGAAGCATACCTTATAGATAAAGACATACATAGACTAAAAGTGAAGGGCTGGAAAAAGATATTTCATGCAAATGGAAATCAAAAAAGGGCTGGAGTTGCAATATTGATTTCAGACAAAATAGGCAATATTTTAAAGACTTTTCAATCATTTGTTATATCAGCACTCTATATCTTATTTAATTAATCCTCTGTTATTGTACTTGTAGGGTTTTTATACTTAGTTTAAAATTTCCTTTCTGGTCTCTTTAAAAGTAAAGATGAAGCAAGGAAGTAAGTCAAAGACCTAGAAGAAATCACGTGCAAATCTTTCACCATACATTGCACTTGAATAGAACCATCTTCCTGGGGAAGACATTAAACTTGAGAAGACACACATTTTAACTTGGATGAACAGATAGACATCTTGCCCTAACGAATCTTGGTATGTACATTACTGGAACGATCTGAAACATCTCTGGGCACGTTTTGTGTGTCATTCAAAAGGAATGAAACTTGGGACCTGTCAAAAGCTCTGTAAATCTCACTTCCAATATGAGCCACATAATAATTTGACCTGCAAGTTTTTCTTGATAATCACTTCTAAAACAGAAACTTCTATTAAAATCAGGAAGAAATGTGAAAGCGGGTGAAAAATTAAGAAATAGGCAGGAAGGAGATGCTTTTGGTGAAAATTAACCCCCCTCTTTCCTGGGGAAAGAAGCTATACAGACTGGAGTATTTAATGCCACAGATATTTTTCTCATTCATGATGGATAAATGAATGGTTCGATTCTTCTAAATTGTACTCTGTTAGGCCAATTAATCAAAGTGTATGTACAGGGCAAACATCCAAACATATTTTGTAAAATACAACTCATTCCTGGCAGTATAGATGTGTCATCCACCAGAATGTCATTGATCCATGTGGATTTATGTATTTATGTGTATTTTCTTAAAGTAATTGTTCTTACTTGAAAATAGTGGAAACACCATAAATATTTCTTTCTTCTTAAATCAAAGAAGATATACTGTCTAGGCATGAGTCCAGCACCTCTGGACTAAAATCCTACTTCTTCCACTTACAAATGTGTGATTTTTTTTTAAAGAATTATTTTTATTTATCTTTATTTATTTATTTTAATTTGACCAGAGAAGGAGGGGGGAGAGAGAGAGAGAGAGAGAGAGAGAGAGAGAGAGAGAGAGAGAGAACAAACTGCCAGGTCCAGGACTTTAACTGTGTTCAGCCATATGGGAGTCCAGTGCCCTTAACCATGATACTACCTGCTGGCCTCTAAATGTGTTGTCTTGAGCAAGTTATTTACTCTCTTTTTCTTTACTCTCAGTTTTCTAAAGATAATAAATGTATTACATACAAGATTAGGAAAAGAAATAAAGGCTCTTAAAGCTTTATTAGCAATATACCTTCCAATAGGATGAAGAAATTGATTATCTTTCCCTTTCTAAAAAAATTCTCACTCTATACTTTGAAGTCAAATTTATCAAGGTATATATTCCATAGAACACTGGTTTTAAGGTGTGTTCAATAAAAGAGGTATTACTGCATACTTACTTTGCACTTGGAGATTCATCATGGTGATTATCATTCTGAAAATTCAAAGAAACATACAGTAAAGTGATTGACTTTGTTGAGTTTTGTTATTTCCTGGTCTTATTTGACTAGAGTATTTTGTTTCTCATGATATCCTCACCAGCTTTCTGAATTACTATATGATTATGAGAATGGATCTTTTAAGGCTCCATCAGAATAAAGGATCAATGAATTTAGGGGAAATCAATAGTGTTTATAGGGAAGGTACAATATCTCATCTGGAAAACTGGAAGCCCTTGATAATTTTTTATTATGATAATTTTTTAAATAATTTTTTAAATTTAAATTTAAATTTTTAAATTTTATTTTAAAATTTTTTCTTTTTATTTCTATTTCTTTTATGCATTCAATCATGCTACCCATCTTACAAAGTGAATATTCCAATATGTGTACATTTCTCACCAATTTATAGACATGTACTTATAATGAAATGATAGTATGGTCTCCAATAACCACAAATGATCATCAGTTTTTATTTAATTATTTTCTGCTTAATTTATTTTTGTTTTGATATACTCGTATTATATTTTTGCTTGTTACTTATCTTTCATTTTCTCTTTTCAAGCATCAATCTTGATTCACTCAGTGTGGGTGTATTAGGGTGTAGTCTCCCTTCTTCATAAAACCTCTAGGTAGGTGCAGCTTTCAAAAGCGATGACTCATGAGTAACATGACTACAAACACTTTAAGCATTGATTATAATGAAAGAACAACAAGTTATTGCTTGATGAAGTTGGATTTATTAATAGATTAGATAATCTAGTTGTTACAAAAAGTATGACTTGTAGTTTCTTCGAAACTTCTTGTAATCCTCTTATTTATTTATCTTTTTAACCAAATCCCATAACCATAAAATTTAGAGAAATTTCTGCATTAGCACTTCATAGGTTTCCCCCTAAAATAAACAAAGTAAATTAAAAAAAATATATATGTATGTATATATGTAGCAGGATAAGAAGGACAAGAGTTCAAAAGAGACAAGAAAAAAGATAATTTCCCTCCTCATTCACCCTTTCCCCACAAATAACAAAAAGAAGCTTACAAACCCTAACCCTCATCCTTGTAAAAATAAGACAAAAACAGAAAAAAAAAAAACTCGTAAGCACAAAATAAGAAAAATAAATTTGAGTATTGGTAACAAATATTCTTTGACATAAAGGAAATTGTAAAATTATATAAATATATCTTAAAAGAGAAATTGGTAGAGAAAAGAAAAATGTTTTAGACCCTCTCCCCACTAACAGATGGAGAAGAAAATCTGTTCATTGCTGATGCCAAAAGACAAAGACTTCTACTGAATAATTCATTTTTCCCCCTACAATAGGGTAGCTGTGGGTAGACACTAGAATAGGCAACTTCTCCTTACAAAAATAAAGTGAAGTAAGTAAAAATATCTATTATAGCCTGTCTCATTAGGACCGACATTATTCCAATCTGAGAATGGAACTTTTCATATAAACATTATTTATTGATTTATGTTTCAAGTAATTGGAGGATAGGTAATTTGGTCTAAAGCATTTTTTTTTTTTTTTTTTTTTTTTTTTTTTTTTTTTTTTTTTGCAGAGAAGCAGCTTCCAATTATGGATAAAATGCAAAAAAAAATAAAATGTTTTTGAAAAAAACACTGAAAAACTTGAAGACAATGAGGGATTTCCAGGGCAAACTTAAAGCAAAGCAGGAACTCAGAGAAGTAAAGAGAGCCCAGTGGCCATTGAAGGCCTTTGCCAACTGGTAAAGTTAGAACTTTAGTTTGGCCAGCTATGGTTATATAGCACACATGGCCTGCTGAAGGTGGAATCCAAGAAGAGGCCTTCCCCATTTTAAACTGAAATTTCAGAGGGCTATTCTCTTAGGATCAGGGTGAAGCAGAAAAAAAATGGTCTTTGAATGTATTTTTAGCTAAAATTGACATCTTATGGCATGCCAAAACAAACTCAAAACCTGAAATATTGAACTTAGTCTGTTTTGATCTTGAACAAATAGTGTCCTTAAATATTATTTTAAGCAAATGCGCATTTTCTTATGAGGAAACACCTTTCATAACAGAACTCAAATTATTCCTACAGACACATTTTCACATATATTTAGCATTAAACAGTGCCATCCACACAAGGAAAAGGTACAATGCAGGGGTACTAGCAGAAATAACAGACAACAGAAAGAGATTCACAAAGACTCCAGATAACTGTAATTATTGATCAAGGATTGTAAAACAACAACGTTTTCAATGTTTACATAAATAAAAGAAAAATTGAAAGTATATTTGCAAACAGGAAATGTTATAAAGTGACATCCGATTTGGAAGAAAAAAATGGGACTTTTAGAAATGAATATATGTACTCATATATAGACAGATAAATAGATAGATAGATAGATAGATAGATAGATAGATAGATAGATGGATAGAGATAGAGATATACTGGGGATTTATGCATGAATTTAATAACATATTACTCATGGGTAAAAAGATATTTGGTGATTTGAAGATAAGTCAGAAAACTTATTCAGAATATAGCACAGAGAGAATAAAAGACAGAAAATAAAAGATGGAAAATAAAAGATGGAAGAGAGATTAACAGACATGGGGGGATAAAGTGAAAGTATCTAGTAATAATTTAATTAAAATCCCCAAAGGACAATAGAGAATGAAGCTATAACGGCTATGCATCCTTTAGAAATGATTAAATATATTAATCCACAATTCTAGAAGCATCATAATTTCAAATGAGATAAGTAAAAATAAATTCTGGGCTCGCCAATGGCAACTGGAGCCTGAACCTGACTACTTGAAAAATGTGCCAGGTGTGTGTGCCCAAAATCCCAAAGGAGAAATGGAAGAAAAGGGACTGTGGCATGACCAACCCCCATGAGTAATTCCTTTCTCATGTTCCTCTCTCTCTCTGTCTCTCTCCAGTGAGCACACCTGCCCTCTAGCAAATTTATAAATACATAAAAACTCCCACCTACGCTTAAAAGAGTGAAATGGAAGAACAGCAAGGACAAAAGGAAAATGAAAATATTAGTCCAGGAAAAAAGATAAATGACATTCAGAGGAGTAGTATTTAGACTGATAGTTGACCCCTCAATAGTAGCAATGGAAGGCAGAAAAAAGTGAATGGACATTTTTAATTTTATTGAAAGAAAGTAACTACAGACCAGAATTATACACCAAAAGAAAATATATTTGAGGAATTATGAAAAAATGAATATATTTTCATATTAAATATTTAAAAAGTTTTCCATTAGGAAAAATTATAAAGTATAAGGTATGAAATGTATACTTCAAGCATAAGGAAAGTAATCACAGATGAAAAATATGAGATACAGAAAGGAAAGTATAACAAAAATGGCAAATATATGAATAAATCTGAAAGAAAGTTAAATATATACAATAAGTCAATAATACAATTGAAAGATTATAAAAGAAACAGTTAAAATGCAGTATGTAAGTCAAACCACCTGGAAATAATGAGTTTTATAAGGATATAAGAGTAATATACAAAAAATAAGTTGTATTTCTGTATACAAGTAATAAACTATTGAAACACTTTCTAAAACATCCTATTTAATATAGCTATAATGAAAATGAAATACTTACTTATAAATCTACAAAGTATGTGTGATACCTCAACACTTAAGCTACAAAACAATGATAAAAAATCAAAAAATATTAAATAAGGGTTAATTAATGGGAAAATATACTGTAGTAATGGATCAGAAGACCCAATATTATTAAGTTATCTATTTTCCCCAAACTTCTCTATAGAATTAACACATCACAATAAAACTCCTAGCTATATTTTTGTAGATATATAAAGTTGACTCTATCAAAAGATAAATAAATTAGAATAGGCAAATCAATGAAAATCAAAGTAGAGCAATTCACACTACCTGATCTCAATACTCACTCTAAAGTTACAGTAATCAAGTCAGTTGGTGTTGGCAAATGACAGACTTATAGATCAATGACAAAAAGTAGAGACTCCACGGGACCAACAGTTAGCATAATGGCTATGTCGCTGGACTCCCATGTAGTCAACCGCGGTTCGCATCCCGGACCCGGTGGCTTAAAACTTACGCCAGGCACGTGTGCGTGCGTGCCCAAGATCTCAAGAGGAGAATGGAGGAGAAGGGATTGCGGCGTGGCCATCCCCCCTGGGGGGTGATTTCTCACTTTCTGTCTCTCTGTCTCTCGCTGTCTATCTGGCGAGCACATGCGCCCTATAGCAAAAAACAACCTCTCCAAAGAAAGGTAGAGAATCCATAAATAGACCCACTCAAATATGATCAATTGATACACAAGTAATCCAATGGAGAAAGGATATTTTTATCAACAAATGGTGCTATAATAATTAAATATCATAGACATAAAAATGAATTCCTTCCTATATCTCACACTTGATACAAAAATTAACTAAAAATGAATCATATATTTAAAATAAGTATAAAACTTTTGGATGAAATACAGAAAATCTTTGTGATCTTGGGTTAGATCATGAGTTCTTAGACAAAAACTGAAAGCTTGATTTATAGCATACAAACTTATGAGTCAGACTTTGTGAAAATTAAGAACTTTTGGCCTGTAAAACACTGTTATTAAAATGAAGAGATAAATTACAGAGTGGAGAAAATATTTGCAAATTAGATATTTGACAAAGTACTTATATTTATAATATGCAATGAACTTGTAAACTATAATGATAAGAAATATACAGCCCCTCAAAAATAGACAAAAGATTTGAACAGACATCTCACCAAAGAAATTCTGTGAATGAAAACAAACATGCAAAGATAAGATCATCATCATTAGTTATTAGGAAAATGTAAATTAAACCCACACTGACAAACCACTATGCATGTATTAAAATGGCTAAAATAAAGAATGCTAACAAAGACACAGAGCAACTGACATATATTGCCAATGGAAATACAGAATGCATAGTCCTTCTAGAAAGACAGTTTACACTTGCCATATGACACAGTAATCCCACTCTTAGTATTTGCTATGCTCTTACACAAAACCTGAACATGGATGTTTACAAGTTTTGTTCATAATAGCACCAAACTAGAAACAACTCAAATATCCTTCAATAGGTGAATGAATAAACTGGTATGTCCATAAAATGAAATGCTACTCCATAGTAAAAATGAACTAAGTATAGATACATGCAATCACTTGTGTGAATTTCAAAGGCATTTTTCTAAGTGATGGAAGCCAGACTCTAAACATTACATATGGTATAGTTTTATTTCTATGACATTTTGGAAAAGATAATATTATAGGTAGATGGGAACCAGCAGTTAGCGTAATGGCTATGTCGCTGGACTCCCACGTAGTCGACCGCGGTTCGCGTCCCAGACCCAGTGGCTTAAAACTCACGCCGGGTGCGTGTGCGTGCGTGCCCAAGATCCTGAGAGGAGAATGGAGGAGAGGGGATTGCGGCGTGACCATCCCCCCTGGGGGTGATTTCTCGCTTTCTGTCTCTATGTCTCTCTCTGTCTGTTTGGCGAGCGCATGCGCCCTATAGTGAAAACCTCTCAAAAAAAAAAATACTATAGGTAGAGAGAACAGATAAGTGGTTGCCAAAGGTTAGAGAAGGGGAGTATTTGTATACAAAGAAGCAGGATGAATATTTTGGAGTAAAAATGCTGCTCTGTATCCTGATTGTGATAATTATTCAACGCTACATACTTATCAAAACTTATAGAACTATATGCAAATAAGTATATTTCACTGTGTATAAATATAGACTATAAGTAAAGGGTAACTCTGCAAATGTCTCATGCACTACATAAATAAAGTTAGCATTATTAGACACCTAAGAGAGTGGTCTTGTACATTCCTTGGAAACCCGTACAAGGGGTCTTCAAAAAGTGCATGGGAAATGCATATTATGAAAAAACTATACATAAATTTAAATATCTTTTACACCAAAATAAATTCGTACCTTAATTTCATTTTACAACAAACTTTTTAAAGTCTGGTAGTATTTTTTTTCTTTTCCCTTAAAAAAACTTAAAATGTACCACATACTTTTTCACCAGATAAGTTGAATCAGGAACAAATGAATCATTTCAGAAACATTCTTCTCAGGTAGTCTCTTATATAAGTACTAAGGCATGAATCATACTTGTCAGGGAAAATTCAACAGATTCCTCCACAGCATCTCTTGTAAATTATTGGGAAAATCTACAGGACTTTTGGACCTGTATCATTTGAAAGAGATTGGATCAGGTAAGACCCCTTATTCAGTTTTAAAAATGAAGGTAACGGAGAAAATGCTATGGCTTGGGCTA
Organism: Tupaia tana; assembly: GCA_026018925.1. NCBI lineage: Eukaryota > Metazoa > Chordata > Mammalia > Scandentia > Tupaiidae > Tupaia > Tupaia tana. Next base: position 125,637,641 of record JAKSZU010000009.1, read on the forward strand.
ACATACATAAAGCCAAAAAATTAAATTTAAAATCTGTTGAATTTGCACACAGCATTAATTTAAAAAAAATTATCATGTTATCATTTTGTCAGTCTTGCAGGAATTGTCAAAGTCACTGTAGAACTACCAATAAAGACTTATATCACCATGGAAATTGTAAATACACTCCCACATCCACACATGTAGACAGACACATACAGGTATGCACATAATGCTCACATGAAAAAATACACAAAATGTGTGTACATCCATACTCACATGCAGTATGAAAATGAGATAGGTCTCCCTCATGCTGTCCACACACCTTTTTTCTTCTTTACATCTCTTAAAATCCAGAGCCTAAAATTCACGTTGAGGGGCCAGGAGGTGCTGCATTAGTTAAGGCACTGGCCTCCCATGTAGTCGATCACAATTTGTGTGACCAGGAGACTTGAAACTCATGCTGAATGGTTGTGCATGTGTGTCCAAAATCTTGAGAGGAGATTGGAGGAAAAGGGATTATGGCATAGCCATTTCTCACTTTTTGGCTCTCTGGTAAGTATGCATGCCCTAAAGCAAAAATATCTATCAACAAAAAAAAAGAAAAGAAAAGAAAAGAAAAGAAAGAAAGAAAGAAAGAAAGAAAGAAAGAAAGAAAGAAAGAAAGAAAGAAAGAGAAAGAAAGAGAGAAAGAAAAAGAAAGAAGGAAAAGAATCCTGTTTAAAGGTTAAAGGTTATGGTGTCTACCTTAAATAAAGGAAGATTCAGCCTCAAATTCTTTTGGAAGTAAGCTGCTTAAAAAATGAAAAACAGAGAAAGGATCAGGCAATATATGCTTCTAAGATAAAGTCTTTAATAATATCAAAATATAATCCATTTGACCTGGGATGTTCACTCTTGGAATTCAGCCACTGTGCTGTGAGGAAGCCAACATGCCCCCTTCCCCAGTCCTAGCTGAGTTCCCAGCTGACAGTCAGCATTAACCTGTCATGTGTGAATGAATCATCTTGGATGTGGATACTCCATCTCTAGTTCAGCTGCCCCAGCTGATGTCATGTAGGACAGAATCAAATGCTTCTGCCAAGCCATGTCCAAGTTCTAGATTTGTGAGCAAAATAAAGGGTTGGTATTGTTTTAAACTGCAAAATGTTGGGTGTTTTGTTATGCAGCAAGTTCAGAATAAAAAGATATTAAATTATTTTATTTTCTCTTCTTTTGATACTCTCTTCTCCATTCTTTCATGCCACAAACTCTTCCATACTCCACAATTCAGTATATATATATATATATATATATATATATATATACACACACACACACACACACACATACACACACACACATAAACTTGAATGTTGTGCTGGAATAAAATACAGGAGATAAAGGTTGAGGGGAAAATAGAGAGCAAGGAAATAAAGGAATATGAGTATATTAGTCCTGTATAGAGTAATAAATGAGAAAAAATACTTCTAATATTTCGGTCAAACATGAATGGCAATTTGGAAAGGTGTGTTCAGAGGTGATTTTTTTTCATATTGTGAAGAGACTTTACCCAGTATGATATACATCTCAGTCCAGCCAAGTTGAGACTATTATACACATCCTCATCAATAGATAACAAAAACTTATCTGTGTCCCACAAGTGTCTAACCTCTCCATTTCTCCCCCAAATTTCCTTTCCTATGCTCTTTCCCTCCCACACTCTCTTTCCACTTTGTCTCTAGTGTCCATTACAAATTTTAATGCTTTTATGTTCTCCGGTCTTTCAGTCTCTACCGTAGAGTGCGGACAGTTGGTATATGTTAAGTGGAGACATGCAATGTCTCTCTTTCATAGCCTGACTTGCTTTACTCAGCAACAAATCTTCCATATTAAACAACTCTCTATCAAATTCCAGGGCCTTGTTGTTTTTCATGGCTGAATAGTATTCCATGGAGTATATGTGCCATAATTTTTCGATACATTTGTCTGTTTGTGGACAATTGGGTTGATTCCATGTCTTAGCAATCATGACTAATGTTACAACAAAAATAGTTGTGCAAGTACTTTTCTGACTGAGTGCTCTCTTGTCCTTTGGGTAGATACCCAGGAGTGGAATTGCTGGATTATATGGTAGTTCTATTTGAAGGTCTTTGAGTAACCTCCATAATATTCTCCACAGAGGCTGGACCAATTTACATTCCCATGAACAGTGTAGGAGTGTCCCCCTTTCACCAAATCTTCTCCAGCACTTTATTATTATTATTATTATTATTGTTATTATTATTAATCTTCACCATTCTGACTGGGGTTAGTTGGTATCTCATTGTGTTTTTTTTTTCCTTTTTTTTTTTTTTTTGAGAGGTTTTCGCTATAGGGCATGTGTGCTCGCCAGACAGACAGAGAGAGACACAGAGACAGAAAGCGAGAAATCACCCCCCAGGGGGGATGGTCACGCTGCAATCCCTCCTCCTCCATTCTCCTCTTGGGATCTTGGGCATGAACGCACACGCGCCTGGCGTGAGTTTTAAGCCACCGGGTCCGGGACGTGAACCACGGTCGACTACGTGGGAATCCAGCGACATAGCCATTACTCTAACTGCTGGTTCCCCCTCATTGTGGTTTTGATCTGCATCTCCCTTACAATAAGGGATATTGAGCATTTTCTCATATGCTTTTTGCTATTTGTAAGTCTTCCTTAGAGAGTTGTTTATTCAGCTCATTTTCCCATCTTTTAATTGGGTTAATCATTTTCTTCTGGGTAAGCTGCTTGAGTTCCTTGTATATTCTGGTTATCAGTCCCTTACCTGAGGCACACTTAATAATTCTCTCCCATTCTGAGGGTTATTAATTCACACTAATTACGGTGTCCTTTGCTGTGTAGAAACTCCTTAATCTGATGTAATCCCACCTATTTTGGGGATTATTGCCTATGCTTTGGGGGTCTTGCTTAAGAAGTCTTTGACTACCCCAAAATGTCTCCCAGAGTTTCACCAGTGTTTTCCACCAGTAGTTTTATAGTTTGTGGTATTAGGATTAGATCTTTGATTCACTTTGATTTGATTTTTGTTAATGGTGACAGATAGGGGTTCAGATTCATCTTTCTGCAGGTAGATATCCAGTTTTTCCAGCACCATTTGCTAAAACGGTATTTGTTTTCCCAATGGATTGATTGGTATCCTTTGTCAAAGATCAGTTGGCTGTATGTTTTGGAGTTTATTTCTGGGATCTTTACTCTGTTCCATTGGTCCTCATGACTGTTTTTGTGCCAATATCATGCTGTTTTGATCATCACAGCTTTGTAATATATTTTGGGATCAGAAAGTGAGGTGCCACCTACTTGAGTCTTCTTGCACAGGATGGCTTTAGCAAAACGGGGTCTTTTATGGTTCCAGACAAATTCTATGATTGTCTTTTCTAGATCTCTGAAGAATGTCTCTTGTAATTTTATAGGGATTGCATCAAATATGTAGATTAATTTGGGTAGGATTGCCATTTTAATTATATTAATTCTCCTAATCCAGGAACATTGGATGTCCTTCCACCTTTTAGTGTCCTTTTCAATTTCCTTTTTAAGGTTTTTATAGTTTTCCTTATAGAGGTCTTTGACTTCCTTGGTTAGTTTTATTTCTAAGTATTTTATGCTTCTTCTGGCTATGGTAAATAGAATTACTTTCTTTAGTTCTGTCTCTGTCTGCTTGTTGTTTGTATATAGAAATGCTATGGAATTTTGTAAGTTAATTTTGTATCTTGCCACTACTATATGTATTTATTATTTTGAGAATTTTTTTTGTGGACACTATTAGGTCTTCTATATATAGAATCATGTCACTTGCAAACAGCTAATTTCAGCTCTTCTTTCTCTACTGTAATGCCTTTCACTTCCTTCTCTTGTCTGATCATATTGGCTAGGACTTCCAGGACTATATTTAATAGGAGTGGAGAAAGTGGGTAGCCTTGTCTTATACCAGTTTTTAGTGGAAAAGTTTTCAACTTTTCCCCATTCAGAATAATGTTAACTGTAGGTTTTTCATAAATGGCTTTTATTATGCTGAGAAATGGTCCTTCTATGCCAATTTTACTCAGAGTCTTGATCATAAAGAGATGTCATATTTTGTTGAATGCTTTTTCTGCATCGATTGAAATGATCATATGAATTTTTACCTTTCTTTCTGTTAATATGGTGTATTACAGTTATGGTTTTGCGTATGTTGAACTACTCTTGCATCCCTGGAATAAAGCCTACCTGGTTGTAATGAATAATTTTTTTATACGCTGTTGAATAAATTATCAAGTGTCTTGTAGAGAATTTTCACATATATATTCATCAGGGATGTAGGTCTGTAGTTTTCCATTTTTGTCGTATCCTTATCTGTTTTGAGGATGAAGATTATGGAGACTTAATAGAATGAAATTGGAAGGGTTCCATCCTTTTGGGTGTCTAGAAACAGTGTGAGTAGAATGGGTTTACATCTTTTTTAAAAGTTCTGTAAAAATCAGCAGTGAAGCCATCAGGGCCTGGAAATTTCTTTGTTGGGAGGTTATTTATTACTGATTCAATCTCATTGCTTGTTATAGGTCTATTCAGGTTTTCTACATCTTCCCGAGTCAATCTTGGTAGATTATATGTGTCCAGGAATTTGTCCATCTCATGCATGTTTTCTTCTTTGTTGGCATAGAGTCGCTCATAGTATCCTCTAATGATGTTTTGTATTCTTGTTATGTCTGGTGTAATGTTGCCTGATTCTGTGCAAATTTGACTTATTGGTTCCTTTCTCTCTTCTTCTTAATTAGTCTGGTTAATGGTGTGTCAATCTTGTTTATCTTTTCAAAGAACCAACTTTTGCTTTCATTTATTTTCTGTATAGTTTGCTTATTTTTATTTCATTTATTTCTGAGCGAATCTTCATTATTTCTTTTCTCCTGGAGTTTTTGGGATTTTTTTCTGTTTCTTTTCCAGTTCTCTGAGACATGATGTTAGGTGATCCATTTGCTTTCTTTCCATCTTCTACTTTTGTGCACTTATTGCTATGAACTTCTCTCTTATGACTGCTTTTGCAGTGTCCTGATTGTCATTGGTTTCCATGAAACTTATTTTAGTCTTAATTTCTTCCATAGTTGTGTAGTCATTCAGGAGTAGGTTATTTAGTTTCAATGTATTTGTGCATTTTTGAGGATTTCTCTTGAAATTAAAATCAAGTTTAATTCCATCATGGTCAGAGAAGATGCTGGATATACATTTTATGCCTTTGAATCTGTAGGGCTTGCTTTGTGCCCTACCATATGGTCATGGAACCTTTTCAAAAGTGTGGGTAAGAAAAAATTATATCTAGTGGTTTTTGGGTGAAAAGTTCTATAGATGTCTTTTAAGTCCATTTGATTTATGGTATCATTTAGCTCCTTGACCTCTTTGCATTTTTTTTGTCTAGATGATCTGTCCAGAGAAGATAGTGGGGTGTTGAGGTCTTCAACAATTAATGTGTTTCAGCGTATCTCTTTTGTTAGATATAACAGTATTTCCTTCACATATTTGGGTGCTCCTGTGTTAGGTGCATAGATATTCATTAGCATTATATCTTCATGATGGATTAACCCTTTTACTGCAATTTTGTGCCCTTCTTTGTCTCTTTGAAAAGTTTTTTTTTTCTTTTTTGGGTATGGTTTAGTGTTTTTTTTTTTAATTTCTAATTTTTATTTTGCATTCATTCACTGAACGTCATCACAGCATACAAGATGCAATTTCCCATCCAGAATACACTGTATAGTGGCTTAGTCATACCTGTTATCATCACAAATACTTTTCCATTTCTTGTTTTTTACATATATATATACACACACTCATTTCTTACCCTCTGCCTTATCCCACCATCCTCCCACTCTATCTCTGGTATATGCAGTTACTTTCAATTCTTTTTATTCCTCCATTTTATTGGTTAACAAATTATATTAATTGATCTAACTACTTTCAATAGTAAGTTCAGCTGATATAGAAATACCTGTGAGCAAATATTTGACGTTAGACACGAAACTGTGAGTAGAATGAATATACTATAAAATAGCACCTAGCTGAGGCTATATAGCTTACCGTGGTCATTAAAATAGGTATTTTTAAATTTCAAGAAAGGCAGTTTTATCTTTAATAAATCAAAAACAAAAAATGTTAAAAGAACTTTACTTAAGACTTAAAGCCAGGAAGCAGGTCAGGATTCTGTTCAAATAATAGTTACCTGGATCTGTCGACAATTCAAGAGAAGAAAAAAATTCTACTCTTTGTATAACAGAGCATAGAAAAAGATAGTATTGTTTTAGCCAAAAGCCATAAAATTCTATTTTATCAGCTCACTCTCATGTACTTAATCTAACATCTATGGTCCAAGTTTTCTGTTTAAATTCTGGAAGATAATATTCAACTCTGAACTTGTCCCTAACATTAAGCTGGCCCTTTTCTTAGATTTTCTTAAACTCTTATTTCTGTGTCTGACTTTAGTTTTCTTTTTCAAATTTATTTTTAATTTCATTTTGCTCTATACAGTCAATCACATTATTTAGCTTACAAAGTGAATATTTCAACATGGGAACATCTCTCCCTAGTCCAGTTGACTAAACTACAAAATATCTTTAATAGACATTGGCATGTTTCTTTGTCCCATTAATGCTTTTCCTCCCAATTTTTCTTCTAATTGTTTTTCCCAAACCCTACTCTTTCACACACACTATTATCTGTATTTACATCTGTTTACTGTGTTTCTATATCCTTCAGTCAATCCCTTTTAGTCATAGAATGCACACACTCGGTATATATTAAGTGGAGACATACAATGTCTCCCCTTCATAGCCTGGCTTGCTTGACTCAGCAGTAAATCTTTCATATTCATCCACTTTCTGTCAAAAGTCAGTGTTTTGTTGTTTTTATATGGCTGAATAATATTCCACAGAGTATATGTGCCATAGTTTTTTGATCCATTCATCTATTCGTGGACATTTGGGTTGGTTCCATGTCTTGGCAATTGTGAATACTGCTGCAATAAACATTGATGTGCAAGCACTTTTCTGATTAAGAATTGTTCTATCCTTTGGGTAGGTACCAAGGAGTGGGATTGCTGGATCATATGGTAGTTCTATTTGTAAATTTTTGAGGCATCTCTAAATTGTTCTCTACAATGGCTGGACCAATTTACATTTCCACCCTCAGTGTAAGAGAGTTCCCCTTTCACCACACCCCTGCCAGCATTTATCTTTTTTTTTTTTTAATTCTAGTCATTCTGACTGGAGTTAGGTGGTATCTCATTGTTGTTTTGATCTGTATTTACCTTACAATGAGGGATGTTGAGCATTTTTTCATATGCCTTTTGACTATTCCTATGTCATCTTTATAGAGTAGTTTTCTCAACAAATTCTCCCATCTTCTAATAGGGTAGATCGTCTTTTTTTGAAACAGCAGCTTGAGTTCCTTGTGTATTCTGGTTATCAGTCCCTTATCTGATACATACTTTACAAAAATATTTTCCTATTCTGAAGGCTGTCAATTCACACTAATTACAGTATAATTTTCCACGCAGAAACTTCTTAGTCTGATGTAATCCAACTTGTCTATTTTGGAGATTATCAACTGTGCTTTGTGGGTCTTATTTAAGAAGTTTTCCCTGCCCCAATGTCTTCCAAAGTTTCCTCAACATTTTCCAGGAGCAGTTTTATAGTTTGAGGTCTTAGATTTAGATCTTTGATCCACGTCAACTTGATTTTTTTCAAAGGTGAGAAGTAGGGGTTCAGATTCATCTTTATGCAGGTGGAAATCCAGATTTTCCAGCACCATTGGCTGAAGATATTTTTCTTTTCCCACTGGATTGACTGGTACTCCTTTTCAAAAATCAGTTGACTGTATGTTTGGGAATTTATTTATGGAGATTCTATTCTATTCCATTGGTTCACGTGTCTGTTTCTGTGCCAGTACCATGCTGTTTTGATTACCATAGCTTTGTAGTATATTTTTTCGGTCAGAGAGTGAGATGCCGCCCACTCTTCTCTTCTTCTGCAGAAATGTTTTGGCAATATGGGATCTTTTATGATTCCAGACAAATTTTATGATTGTCTTTTCTAGATCTGTGAAGAATGTGTCTGGTACTTTGATTGGCATTGCATTGAATATGTAGATTAATTTGGGTAGAATTGTCATTTTGATGATATTAATTCTTCCAAACCAGGAAAATGGGATGTCCTTCCACTTTTTGTGCCATTTTCAATTTCATTTTTTAGCTCCTTATAGTTTTCCTTGTGGATGTTTTTAACTTCTTTGGTTAGATTTATTCCTAAATATCTTATACTTTTGGTGGCTATGGTAAATGGAATGACTTTTTTCAGTTCTAACTCAGTCTGCCTGTTATTCGTCTATAGAAATGCTATTGATTTCTGTATGTTGATTTTATATCTTTCAACTTTACTGTATTCATTACTTCCAGAAATTTTTCCATGGAGACCATTGGGTCTTCTATGTATACAATCATGTCATTTGCGAATAGACAGATTTTCACCTCTTCTTTTCCTATTCTAATGCCTTTTATTTTTTTCTCTTTCTAATTGCGTTAGCAAGGACTTCCAGTACTATATTAAAAAGGACTGGAGAAAGTGGGCATCCTTGTCTTGTACCCGTTTTTAGTGGAAAAGATTTCAGCTTTTCCCCATTCAGGATGATGTTCGCTATGAGTTTTTCATAGAAAGCTTTTATTGTGTTGAGAAATGGCCCTTCAATATCTATTTTGCTGAGTCTTAATCATGAAGGGATGTTGTATCTTATCAAATGATTTTTCTGCATCAATTGATATGATCATATGGTTTTAATCTTTATTACTGTTAATATGATGTATTACATTTATGGTTTTGCGTATGTTGAACCAACCTTGCGTTCCTGGAATAAAGCCTACCTGATCAGTCTGTATGATTTTTTTATAAGTTGTTGGATATGTTTTGCTAGTATCTTGTTGAGAATCTTTGTGTCTATATTCATCAAAGATATTGGTCTATAGTTTTCCTTCCTTATCCTGTCCTTATCTGTTTTAAGGATAAGGGTGATAGAGGCTTCATAGAATGAATTAGGAAGAGATTCATCCTTTTTGATCTTTAGAAATAACTTCAGCAGAATGGGGATTAATTCTTCTCTGAAAGTTTTGTAGAATTCAGAGGGGAAGCCATCAGGGCCAGGGCTTTTCTTTGTTGGGAGGTTATTTATTACTGATTCTATCTCCTGGCTTGTTATGGGCCTATTCAGACCTTCTATATCCTCCTGGCTCAATCTTGGTAGATTATATTTGTCCAGGAATTTGTCCATCTCATCCAGATTGTCTTCTTTCTTAGCATATAGATGCTCAAAGTATCCTCTAATGATGTTTTGAATTTCTACTATGTCTGTTGTTATATTGCCAACTTCATTGCAGATTTAATTCACCTGGTTACTTTCTCTCTTCTTAATAATTCTCACTAGTGTTGTATCAATTTTGTTTATTCTTTCAAAGAACCAGCTTTTACTTTCATTTATTTTCTGTATAGTTCATTTATTTTCTAATTCATTTATTTCTGCTCAGATCTTTATTATTTCCTTTTTCCTAGAGTTTTTTGGATTTTTTTGCTGTTGCTTTTTCAATTCTCTGAGGCATCATATTAGGTGATCCATTTGTTTTCTTTCTGTCTTCCTCTTATGTGCACTAATTGCTATGAAGTTCCCTCTTATGACTGCTTTAGCAATGTCCCAAAGATTATGAAAACTTGTGTCCTCATTGTCACTGGCGTCCATGAATCTTTTGATTTCAGTCTTTATTTCTTTGGTAGTAGTGGAGTCATTCAGGAGTAGGGTATTTAGTTTCCATGTATTTGAGTATTTTTGAGGATTTCTCTTGAAATTAAAATCAAGTTTAACTCCATCATGGTTGTAGAAGACGCTGGATATAGTTTCTATGCCTCTGAATCTGTAGGGGCTTGCTTTGTGTCCTATGATGTGGTCAATCTTAGAAAAGGTTCCATGTTGGGGCGAGAAAAAAGTGTATCTAGTGGTTTTTGGATGGAAAGATCTATAGATGTCTTTTAAGCCCATTTGATTTATGATATCATTTAGATCCTTTTTCTTTTTACCTATTTTTTGTCTGGATTATCTGTCCAGAGGGGATAGTGCTGTGTTGATATATCCAACAATTAGTGTGTTGCAGTCTTTCTCGCCTTTTAGATCTAACAGTCTTCGCTTCACATATTTGGGTGCTCCTGTGTTAGTTTCATACACATTTTTAAGCGTTATATTTTCTTGATCTAAAGAGCCTTTTAGTACAATATAGTGCCCTTATTTGTCTCTTTGAACAGTTTTTATTCTAAAGCCTATTTTGTCAGAAATTAGTATCGCGACTCCAGGTCTTTTTTCGTTCCCATTTGCATGGAAAACATTTTTCCAACCCTTCACTTTCAGTCTATATATTTCTTTTTCTATCAGGTGCGTGTTCTGTAGGGAACAGCTAGACGATTTCTGTTTTTTTTTTTTTTTTTTTTTTTCAATCTATTCAGCCAGTCTGTGTCTCTTGATTGGAGAATTAAATCCATTAACATTCAATGTTATTATTGATGTTAACAGGATCTGTACTGACGTTTAAGTTGGCCATTGTCTTAGTTATCTTTTATTTCTTTGTTCTGGCTGTTAATTCTTTAGTTTTCCTGGAACAGTACTTCACGGTTTCTTCAAGAGCTGGTCTGGTGTTGGCAAATTCTTTCAGGTTTTGTTTGTCTGAGAAGATTCTAATCTTTTTTTCCCATATGAAGTATAATCTAGCAGGATACAATAATCTTGGTTGAAATTGTTTCTCTCTTTAAACATTCAATACATCTTCCCATTCTTTCCTTGCTTGCATTGTTTCCGTTGAGAGGTCTGGTGTTAGAGTAATTGGATGGCCTTTGTAAGTTACTTGTTTCTCTCTTGCCAATTTTAGTATCATATCTTTATCTGTGGTCTCAGACAGCCTGGCTAGGATATGCCTTGGAGAAGATCTTCTCGGGTTGATTCTATTTGTGGTCCTTTGTATTTCTTGGGTCTGGATGCTTGAGTGCCTCTCTAGACTTAGGAAATTTTCTTCCAGGATTTCATGGAATAGATTTTCTATTCCATTATTAGCTTCTTCACCTTCTGGGATGCCAATTATTCTGACGTTTGGGCATCTAATGGAGTCTAGTATTTCTAGTATATTATCCTCGTGTTTTTTTTTTTTTATTTTCTCTATCTTTCTGGTAGTTTTTTCTAGGTCAGAAGTTTTATCTTCTACATCAGCGATTCGATCTTCAGCATAGTCTCATTGACTTTTAATACTTTCAAGAGAGTTTTTGATTTCCTATATTACAGGTTTTATCTCTAATAGTTCACCTGATTCTTTTTCAGAGTGTCCATTTCTTTTTTCATATCGTAAAAGGATTCCTAATCTCCTGTAGTTTGTTGTTTCTTTTCTGTTCCAGCTCATAGAATTTAGTTACCATGAATGTTCTAAATTTTTTCTCTGACATTTTGGTAGCATCCTCCATATTTATGAGAGATGGAGGGGAGTTACCCCTTTCCTTTGGTGGAGACATATTTCCTTGTTTATTCAGACCTGAGGCTCTTCTTCTACTTCTATCCATTGGAAGATATATTCACTTTTGAATACCTCTTACATGAACATTTCTCTGACTAGGAGTAAGTGTGTTTCCCTTTTGCTGAGAATTGATGTTTACTGAAGTCTCTCTTCTGTTGTTTTTACCAATGTGGTCTCAAGAGGGGTACTCTACTGAGGTGTCTGAAAAGCAGTATCTCCTTTTTCATAGGTGGATCGGCACAAGGAAGAATCCCAGAGAAATTACATTACTAGAGAATTTCGGATATCTGATTCTAGACTTGTCTAGTTCCTCTGGCAGGGTGGAATATGAAGAGGAAAGGTTAATAGACAAAAGAAAAGACAGCACAGAGAAATAAAAAAAGTCTCATGCCGCACTAATGCCAGAGGCCTGAAGCTGTAACTGGCGTCTGCTGCAGGAGAAAGGACAGTCTGTGAGAGGAGGAAGACCAGGGTATTAACAAGAGAATGGAGAAGCACAAAAAATAAGCAGAAAAACTATCTACCTACTTAGGGGGCAGGGTCTTGGGCTGGGGAGTCTGGAAGTGAGGCGGGGGGGGCGGGGGCAGAGGTGGTCCTGCCTCAGTATCCCTTGCTGGCCAGAGGTCTGTAGCTGGAACTCTTGAACCGTTTTTATTTCAAATCCTATCTTATCAGAAATTAGTATCGCTACTCCAGCTTTTTATGGTTCCCATTTGCATGGAATACCTTTTTACAGCCCTTAACTTTTAGTCTATGTATGTCTTTATCCATTAAATGTGTTTCTTGTAGGCAACAGATAGAGGGCTTCTGGTTTTTCATTCATTCAGCCAGTCTTTGTCTCTTGATAGGAGAATTTAATCCATTCATATTCAATATTATTATCAATATTTTCAGACATATCTTTACCTTTAAGTTGGCCATTGCCTTGGTTGTCTTTCACTCTCTTATTTCCATTTTTTTATTCTTAGTTTTCCTGGAACAGAACTCTCTTCAGAGTATTTTGAAGAGTTGGTCTGTTGGCAAATTCTTTTAGGTTTTGTTTGTTTGAGAAGATTTTAATCTTTTTTTTTCTCACATGAAGGATAATCTTGCAGAATATGATAATCTTGGTTGAAACTGTTTGTCACTGAATATTTTCAATATATCTTCCCATTTTTTCCTTGCTTTCATTGTTTCTTTTTTTTTTTTTTTTTTTTCTTTTTTTTTTTGGAGAGGTTTTTGCTATAGGGCGCGTGCGCTCGCCAGACAGACAGAGAGAGACAGAGAGATAGAAAGCAGGAAATCACCCCCCAGGGGGGATGGCCACGCCGCAATCCCTTCTCCTCTATTCTCCTCTCGGGATCTTGGGCACGCACGCACACGCGCCCGGCGTGAGTTTAAGCCGCCGGGTCCGGGACTCGAACCACGGTCGACTACGTGGGAGTCCAGCGACATAGCCATTACGCTAACTGCTGGTCCCTCATTGTTTCTGTTAAAAGGTCTGGAGTTAGCATGATGGGATGACCTTTGTAAATCACTTCTGACTTCTCTCTTGCCACTTTTAGTATCTTGTTTTTATCTTTGGGCTTGGCCAGTCTGGCTAAGATGTGCCTTGGGTACAATCTTCTTGGCTTGATTCTAATCAGAGTCCTTTTTATTTCCTGGGTCTGGATGCATGCGTGCTTATCTAGACGGGAATTTTTTTTTTCAGGATTTCATAGAATATATTTTCCATGCCTTTATTAGTTTCTTCACCTTCTGGGATACCAGTTATTTGTATGTTTGGATGTTTAATGGAGTCTAATATTTCTCGTACATTATCCTCATTTTTTTTTTTTTGTTATTTTCTCTATCTTTTTGGTGGTTTTTTTTTTTTTTTCGAGGTCAGCGTTTTTATCTTCTACATCAGAGATTTGATCCTCAGCATGGTCTAATTGACTTTTAATATTTTTGAGAGAGTTTTCAATTTCCTGTATTACAGACTTTATCTTTAATAGTTCCATATTATTCTTTTTTAGAGTGCCAATTTCTTCTTTCATATTGTGGAAGGACTTCTTAGTTTCCTGTAGCTCATTGTCTCTTTTCTGTTCCAATTCATAGAATTTTGTCACCATGAGTATTTTAAATTCCTTCTCTGACATTTTGGTATTTTCTGTTTTTTGAAGAGATGGAGGGGAATTATTGTGTTCTTTTGATGGAGATATATTTCCTGGTTTATTTAGATCTGAGGCTCTTCTTCTACTTCTAAGCATGAGAAGAGTTATTCACTTTTGGATACCTTTTTGGAAAATGTTTCTTTGACTGGGAATAAGTGTGCCACCCTTTTATGGTGGACTGTGTGTGCCGCAGTCTCTCTTCTGCTGTTTTGCAATGTGTTCTGCACAGAAGAAGTATTCTATTTAGGAGTCTGAAGAGCAGTTTTTCCTTTTTTTGCCAGTGCTTAAGTAAAAGGGAGGATCCTAGGGAGCTTCTCAGTACCAAGGTGTTTGAAATTGTGATTCTAGACCTGTGTAGCCCCTTAGGATGCATGGAAGCTTAGCAGGAGATGACAATATAAGACAGAAGAGAAAAGCGTTTGAAAGAGAATAAAGACTCAGTGTGTGATTTTGTCAGTGGTTTGGAAATGGAAATGGGCTCTGCTGAAGACCTGGGGACAGTCCTATTGGGTAAGAAGTAGTAGAAAATTAATAAAAGAAAGAAGAAGAGAAGAAAAAAAAAGGCATACTTTGCTGAAAGAGAGAGAGGGTCACTGGGTTTGGGGCAGCTGAAACTGGAGCTGGGGTGGAGGGCGGCCTGCCTCAGTGTCCCTTAGGCCAGAGGTCTGGAGATGGAAATGGCCAGAAGGTGATCTTTAGAGCGAAATATGAGGAAACTCTTTTTAGGGGGGTTTTGAGTTTGTGGAGCCAATTTAGAGGTGCCACTCACAGAAGATGCACTTGTTTTGCTGAAGATGTGGTTCTTACGGGTATATATTTTGATTCTGTGTAGTTGATTCAGCCATAGGGCACTAAACTCTATAGTAAAGACAAATAATTTCCTGTAAAAATTTTCCCAGAAGAACTACAAGAAGCTAAAAAGAGAAATTGAAAATGACATAAAAAAATGGAAGGATACCCCATGTTCCTGGATTGGAAGAATTAATATAAACAAAATGGCAATTCCACCCAAATTAATTTACATATTTAATGCAATGCCAATCAAAGTACCAGGCACATTCTTCACAGATATAGACAAGACAATCAAAAAGTTTGTCTAGAATCATAAAAGATTCCGTATTGCCAAAGCAATTCTTCAGAACAAGAGTAAGTGGGTGACATCTCACTCCCTGACACAAAAATATACTACAAAGCTGTGGTAATCAAAACAGCATGGTACTGGCACAGAAACAAACATGTGGACCAATGGAACAGCATAGAGTGCCCAGAAATAAATTCCCAAACATACAGTCAACTGATTTTTGACAAGAGGTACCAGTCAATCAAGTGGGAAAAGGAAAACCTCTTCAACAAATGGTATTGGAGAAACTGGATTTCCAATTGCAGATAGATCAATATGAACACCTACCCCTCACCTCTGACAAAAATCAAGTCACAGTGGATCAAAGATCTAAATCTAAGACCTCAAACTATAAAAATGCTCCTGGAAACACTGGGGAAACTCTGGGAGACATTGGAGTAGGGAAAGACCTCTTAAATAAAACCCCCAAAGCACAGTCGGTAATCCCCAAAATAGACAAGTGGGATTAAATCATACTAAGAAGTTTCTGCATGGCAAAGGACACAGTAATTCATGTGAATTAGCAGTCCTCAGAATGGGAAAATATTTTTGCAAACTATGCATCAGATAAGGGACTGATAACCATAATTCACAAGGAACTCATGCAGCTGTTCTGAAAAAGAGACAATAAATCCTATTAAAAGATGGGAGAATGAGTTGAAAAAACCACTCTCTAAAGATGACATACAGGGACCAGCAGTTAGAGTAATGGCTATGTTGCTGGACTCCCATGTAGTTGACTGAGGTTCGCGTCCCAGACCTGGTGGCTTAAAACTCATGCCAGGCACATGTGCATGCGTGCCCAAGATCCTGAGAAGAGAATGGAGGAGAAGGGATTGTGGTATGGCCATCCCCCCTGGGGGGTTATTTCTGTCTCTCTGTTTGGCGAGCGCACGTGCCCTATAGCAAAAACCTCTCAAAAATAAATAAATAAATAAATAAATAAAAAAGATGACATACAAATAGCAAAAAGGTATATGAAAAAATGCTCAACATCCCTCATTGTCAGGGAAATGCAGATCAAAACAACAATGAGATATCAGCTAACCCCAGTCAGAATGACTAAGATTAAAAAACAAAAAATGATAAGTGCTGGCAGGGGTGTGGTGAAAGGGGAATGCTCTTACACTACTTGTAGGAATGTAAATTGGTCCAGCCACTGTGGAGAACTATTTGGAGATTCCTCCAAAATCTACAAATAGAACTACCATATGATGCAGCAATCCCACTCCTTGGTATCTACCCAAAGGACAGAAGAATTTTTCATCGGAAAAGTGCTTGCACATTGATGTTTATTGCAGCACTATTCACAATTGCTAAGTCATGGAACCAACCCAAATGCCCATGAGCAGATTAATTGATAGCAAGACTGTGGCAATATACTCTATGAAATCCTATTTAGCCATAAAAAATAATTTACAAGACTATGGCTTTTGACAGAAAGTGGATGAATACAGAAGATTTACTGCTGGGTTAAGCAAGTCAGGCTATGAAGGAAAGACATTGTATGTCCCCACTTAATATCTACCGAGTGTCTGCACTCTATGACTAAAATTGATTGACTAATGGTTATAGAAACACAGTATATAGATGTAAATACCAGATATAGTGTGTGTAAAAGAGTAGGGTCTGAGGAAGGACATATAGAAGAAAAGTAGGGAGGCAAAGCATTAATGGGACAAAGAAATGTGGTATTATCTGTTAAAGATATTTTATAGTTTTATCAACTGGACTAGTGAGAAATGTTCTCCTGTTGAAATATTCATTTTGTAAGCTAAATAATAGGATTGAATGTATAAAAGAGAATGAAATAAAAAATCTGAAAAAATTAAATTATTTTTTAAATAAGGAAACAATAAGAATGAGAGATGTTTCTTACCACAAGGAGTACGAATTGAGAGTATTTATCACTTAGGAATATTCCCAAATGAGAAAATATAACAGGCAAAAGAAGCCAACTTTAGAGTACTGGCCCGTGTAGGGGTTGGTCATTAGAAGTCTCTAGATCTGGGGAACCAGCAGTTAGCGTAATGGCTATGTCACTGGACTCCCACATAGTCAACAGCGGTTCGCGTCCTGGACCAGGTGGCTTAAAACTCACGCCGGGCTCATGTGCGTTCATGCCCAAGATCCCAAGAGGAGAATGGAGGAGAAGGGATTGTGGCGTGACCATCCCCCCTGGGGGGGTGATTTCTCGCTTTCTGTCTCTATGTCTCTCTCTGTCTGTCCGGCGAGCACACACGCCCTATAGCAAAAAAACCTCTCCAAAAAAAAAAAAAAAAAGAAGTCTCTAGATCTGAAGGTATAGTCTTGTTTTCATCTCATCAAATGATATTAAGCTCCTGCCCTAAATACTTCTTTTAATATGGCACCAGCAGATTCCATAATGGTTATGTTACTGGACTCCCACATAGCCACAGATCAAATCCCAGACCTGGTAGCTTAAACCTCAGGTTGGGCACATGCGGTGCATGCCCAAAATCCCAAGAGGAGAATAGAGGAGGAGGTACTGTAGCGTGGCCACTCCCATTGAGGAGTGATTTCTTGCTTTTTGTCTCTATGTCATCTTTGTCTCTGTCTCCCTGCCAAGTGC
This sequence comes from Tupaia tana, assembly GCA_026018925.1. NCBI lineage: Eukaryota > Metazoa > Chordata > Mammalia > Scandentia > Tupaiidae > Tupaia > Tupaia tana. Next base: position 125,655,038 of record JAKSZU010000009.1, read on the forward strand.
ATGAGACCTATAGAAAATCTCTATTTTTTAAAAGAAAAACAAACCATTCTTTAATAAATGTTTATAGGGATATATTATGTGCTGGGCACCAGAAATATGATGGTGAAAAGAATAAATAAGATCTCTGCCCTCGCGACCAGCAGTTGGTGTAATGGCTATGTCGTTGGACTCCCACGTATTCGACTGCAGTTCAAATCCCAGACCCCATGGCTTAAACTCGTGCCGGGCACCTGTGCATGTATGCCCAAGATCCTGAGAGAAGAATGGAGGAGAAGGGATTGTGGCATGGCCATCCCTCCTGGAGGGTGATTTCTCACTTTCTGTGTCTTTGTTTTTCTTTTTCTGGAGAGCACATGTGCCCTGTAGCAAAAAAACTCTTAAAAAAAAAAAAGATCTCTGCCTTCACAGAGCTTATAAAGTAGTTGGGGTGGGACAAAAATTAATTAAATATTGACATAAATATGATTGGAAAGAAAAAGTGTTATTAAGGAAAGTGCAGAATTCCATGAATCAGTAAGTCAAACTCATTGTTTCTGCTTGCTGGGTATTCACAACTTTCATTCTCCTTTCAGCTTTTTCATATCCTCCAAGAATACTTAAGACAGATCATTAAGCCAAATAACTTTATTACTTGGATTTTTGAGTGCTTATGAATAATGTCATTTGTTTATGTATATGTAACTTTGAAAGAACTGCTAAGATAGGTAAATAGTGAGTCAAGTAGTGGCACAGTGGTAATGCAACAGCATGCACATGGGACTGGTCCTGAGTTTACATCCCAAGACTTCCCTGAGCACATTGGGCATCTCCATGTGACTATGATCTGGACTAGCTGTCTGGGAGTAGATTGTGATGTGAAGATCCTGTTGGGGCTGCTGTCTCTCTCTTTTTCTCATGGAAGAAATAAATTAGTAAACATTGAAGACATAAAGGCACTAAAATTGTTATGAACACTGGGAACTATATATATATATGTGTGTGTGTGTGTGTGTGTGTCTGTATACACACGTATTTAAAGAATTATTTATTTATTTGTTTATATATTTCCATTTATTATTATTAGTTTTTTTGTATTTGATCACCAGAGAGAGAGAGAGAGAGAAAGAGAAAAGTGAGAAAGCAAGCCACCAGGTCCGGGACTTGAACCATGATCGGCCATGTGGGAATCCAGCGCCCTTTTCCACCACACCGCCTGCTGGCCCCAAAAAATAAATATATTTTTAAAAGGTAAATAAGGGGGTCAGCAAGTCACATAGTGGTTGGGTCACTCAACTCCTACATGACCAACTGCAGTTCGAATACCAGACCCAGGGGCTTGAAACTCAGGCAGGGTGCATATGTGTGTGTGTGTGTGCCCAAAATCCCAAGAGAAGAATGGAGGAGAAGGGATTGCAGTGTGGTCATCCTTCCTGGGAGTGTATTTCTCACTTTCTGTTTCTCTGTCTCTCTCATTAGCACATGTGCCCTATAGCAGAAACCTCTCAAAAAAAAAAAGTAAATAAGAACTGTACAGATTTAAAAGTTTCTAAAATCCATGGCAATCTCAGTCATCAGGTTTCATTTGGTTACTAGGGATGTGGGTAAAAGAGGAAGTAATACTTCTAACCTCTGCCCTCAAGGAACTTACACCTAGGTGGTGAAACAAAGGCAATTAATATAAAATATCTGTGAGATATACCACACCATTATGAAATCCTAGATTTTGTTAAACTAGTTTTAGATTCTGAGAAAGTCAGAGAAGCTGTGACAAATCTAATATCATCAATAGGAGTCTGACTGACTAGCCCTATTTCTTAAAGACTGATGATACTTTCTTTGTTCTCCATTTCTCACATCCATGCCGTGGTCATGGTCACTTAACGTAACAATATATTTTCCCTCCTGGACCCAGGTAACCATTGTTAAGATAGATGGATTCTGAGGACAGCAGGTGGCATAGTGGTTAAGGCACTGGATTCCCACATGGCCAACTGCAGTTTGAGTCCTGGACCCAGTGGCTTAAAAATTATGCTTGGTGTGTGTACATCTGTGTTTCAAATCCTGAAAGAATAATGGAGGAGAAGGGATTATGGTGTCTCCTAGGGAGTGATTTCTCATTTTACCTTTATCTGTCTATCTCCAACAAGTGCACACACTCTAAGGAGGAAAAAAAAAAAGGTTCCAGAAGCTTTTGGAAAACACATACCAAACCAAGGTGTAGCACTTGTGAATTCCTTTTAAAAGCCTAGATGACTTCTGGATGGCTGTGAAAAGTGGATTACAAAGTGAAGCATAGTGAACATGGAGTTCAAGTTGCATGTGTCTTAGGGTTATAATCTTTCTAATCCTGCATGTGAAATTACCCTGTAATTAACCCCTGTGCAGTGTTTTATTGTAGTTTTCTTGTCCCACATTTTTTATCTCACTGTTTCTACCCTCAAACATCAATAAAAGAGGCTATAATTATGGAGGAGGTAGTTTTGGAGAAAGGTGGTATTGTTTGGCTAGGATATGAGACAATGTAGAAAGAAGCATTCCAGGAGAGATGAAGAACATGATTCAAAGCTCAGAGGTGGAATGAATATGATAAACAGAAATAGACAAGTTTCCATTGCATTGATGAGGCTTCATTCTATCAGTAGTTGTGGGTAACATTTGATGATTTAATATGGTTTTTAATGATTATAACCATGATAGGGAAGCCAAGAGTGCTATGGTTTAAATGTGTCACCCTAAAATATGTATGTTAATATTTGGTGAGACACTGTAACAGTGTTGAGAGGGTAGAAACTCAATCAAATTATGATGAAGGAAGGACTTTGGGAAATGATTAAAATTATATAAGGCCATAAGGGCAGGGCCCCAGTGAGTGAATTCTGACAGAAAAACAGCACACACAGAGACAAAAATAATCACAGACATGCATGCTCTTGCTCTGTCACCCTGTAATGCTCTGCACTGCCTCAGGATACTACAGATAATCCTCACCAGCAAGACTCTTAGCAGATGCAGCACCTTGACCTTTGAGCTCCAAACTGAACTAAAAAAACCTCTATATAGATTGCTTGGACTCAAATATTTCTGTTATTAGCCATAGAGAATGGACTAAAACAGGGGGTATAGAGTTAATATGAAAAGTGAAAGTATTTGGTAGGTCATTTTAGAGTGCTTGAACATTTAAATATGACCATATAACCAATGCAAATTCTTTCCCCATTTATACTACAATTAGATTGTACAGCAGATAATTGCTAACATTCAATCATTTCAACTTATGGTAATGTTAATTTCACATGCTTCAACTAATAGTACATCAGTAAACATTTATACTTGTTTACCACACCAATCATCTTTAGACAGTTTTGCACTCATTAGAAGTTGGAAATATAATAATTATCAACAACATTTTGCTGTTAAAGTTGATTGATGCTGTGATGTGACATCTTTTTTTTTTCTTCCCACATTATTTATTATTATTTTTTTTTGTATATACTTTCAATCATATTGTTTGGCTTACAATGAGACCATTTCGATATGTGAACATTTCTCCCCAGACCCGTTGATCAAAATATCTTCAACATAAAACCCCACACCTCCCCATCCTGTCTATGCTCTACCTCTGTATCCCTTCTCCCAATGTCCTTCGTTAGGCCCCACTCCTCCACATACACCTCATCTGACATTCACACCCATCTCTTGTGTTTGTTCAACTGTTAGTCAATCAGTTTCAGTCATAGAATGCAGACAAACGGTATATGTTAAGTGGGGACATACGATGTCTCTCCTTCATAGCCTGGCTTGCCTCACTCAGCAGTACATCTTCCATATTCTTCCACTTTCTGTCAAAAGCCAGGGTTCTGTTGGTTTTTATGGCTGAGTAGTATTCCATAGGGTATATGTGCCACAGTTTTTCAATCCATTCCTCCATACAGGAGCATTTGGGTTGGTTCCATGACTTAGCAATTGTGAATAGTGCCGCAATAAACATCGATGTGCAAGCACTTTTCCAATGAAGAATTCTTCTGTCCTTTGGGTAGATACTGAGGAGTGGGATTCCTGGATCATATGGCAGATCTATCTGTAGATTTTTGAGGAATCTCCAAATTATTCTCCACAGTAGTTGGACCAATCTACATTCCCACCAGAAGTGACATGTTGATCTTTCAGGAAATAATTCCTCTTCACTCCCTGGCCAGTCTCTGAGAATATTACTGATAGGGAGCTCACAACTGAGATTGCCTTCAGAGAGCTACATTACCCAAAGTCATGTTCTCTTCACAAGGCAGCCCACACCTAATGAGAGATTAAAGAGAATATATGAAGATTTGACAATTTCATATCAACCCATGATAAGTCCAAAGAATTATCCAAGCTTTAGAACTCACCAGAGGTCAACTGAGTGGTCTATTGAGTCTACAACACAGCTTAAGTTATGTTCCCTGAAGTCTTGTTTTCTGCCACTTCTCTTCCATAGGTGTTGATCTCTAATACCCTTCTTACACTGTAAGCTGTGTCATGGAGTCTGATTCCCAGTGTACTCAATCTATAACAAGTGGTGACAGATTTGAGGAATCAAATGCTGAGAGTAAATTCAGGAACTGGATCACCTGCCATACAACTGGCAATGAGAATCCCATTACTGATGGTGGGTGGAAGATAGAAAGTCTTTGGCAGAAGGGCTTAGTTGAAACTTTCACTGCTGGTGAAATAAAGCAGCATACTGTTGGAAATCTACAGAGTAGCTGATGCATTAACTCAGACATTTGTGAAATATAGAAGAAAGGGAAACTATAAGAAGATTAATTTACAACTACATATGAAAGCCAGAAGGCCTCATTAGTCTTATGAAGAGACTCTCATATTCTCCAGATGGAGAACAGAGAAAACTAAAGATCAGGTCCAGAACAGAACATAATTTTAATAGACGCAGGACTGCAAAGAAGACAACTTTCAAAATAACTAGATCTGCTATGCCAAGCTGATGATCTTAGTTGGAAAATAATAAGACCCTGACACAAGGCATGGGCAAACTGGTTTGATACACTCAACATTGTAAATTCCCAGATTCCCCTAAACCTCTAGCGCTCCTTCCCTTTTAAAGGCTAGCTCTCCTCACTTGCTTGAAGATGATGCAGAGGCTTCTCCCACACAAGACAACATATCTACCCACTAACCAAGATCTGTCTTCATTACTCTTTTGGTTAAAAACTAGGGTTAAGACACATGATAGCCTGGACAAGAAAATGTTGGTCTCATTAGTGAAGAAAGCAACTCTGTTTCAAAAAAGCTGCAGGTCCTAGCCAATATGTATTGGCATGAATTGAATAAGAGAGAGTGTACTGATTTGGGAGAACTCTTCCAGGAAATATTATTTAACTTCTTGGCAAGGACCTCGAAGATAGTTCTAAAGACAGATACTTTTCCAAACATATATAAAAACAACCGCCTACCTTAGGTTAGACAGAAATATTAGAATTGACATGACAGGATTGGCATAATACTACAGTGGTTAAGGGAACTGGAACCCACATAGCTGACCAAAGTTTTAATCTTGGCCCCAGAGGTGAGAAAAACATACCAGGGGAGCATCCCTTTCTTCATTACATCCTGCACCATTGAAGTTCTTTGGGTCCCAGTTACAGTGCAGAGCCAGCCACAGTTGGGATGGAGTGACAAAGCTGCAGAGAGAGTACAGTTCATCTTCCACTGCCCACTTTTAAACTCCCGGTTATATCCTCCAGGTCAGCTCAAGTACACCTGGTCCTGAGATTTTGGAGAGGAACAAAGCACCTCAAGATGGCTACACACATCCTTCTCATAAGAAGATGAGGTCCTCTCTGAAGAACACACTTGAGGATAGAGCTCTTCTTCCCCTTTCCTCCCCCTGACACTACAGAATCAATTCAAAGAAATAATGTACAATCCATCCTTTGACCAAAACCAGCACAAAAGTGCAAGAAATATGAGAAATAAAAATAATCCCTCCTTTAAGGAAAAAGTACAATTCCTCCTCATCCACAGACAACACAATAGAACTTGCAGAAATGTCAGAAAAAGAATTCAGAATATTAATAGTGACAAAACAAAATAAGATATGAGAGAGAAGAGACAATGAACTTCAAGAGATGAGAAAGTTCTTCCACTAGAAGGAGGAGATAAACACCATGAAAAAAGAATCAAACAAAACTGTTAGGGATGAAAGCTGTAATACAGAAAAGTAAAACCTCCCTCAAAACTATAAATAGCAGATTAGATTTTGCAGAAGACAGAATCTCAGATATAGAAGACAAAAATCTCTGACTTAGACAAAAATCACCAAAAATAATGAAAAAATAGCCCCCCAAAATGAGGATAACATACAGGAAATACTAGATACCATTAAACACCTAAACATCTCAATAATTGGTATTCCAGAAAGTGAAGAATCTAATAAGGGAATCAATCATCTATTCCATAAAATACTTGAAGAAAATTTTCCAAACTTAGAGAAACTTTCAAACATCTAGATCCAAGAAATACAAAGTACCCCAAATAGAATCAGCCTAAGAAGATCCTCTTCATGGTATATTGTAACTAGATTGGTCAAAAATCACACACAAAGACAAGATTGTAACAATGGCAAGAGATAAATGTCAAGTTACTTACAAAGGTTATCCCATTAGGCTATCATCAGACCTCTGAACTAAAACAATGCAGGCGAGGAAGAAATGGAAAGATATATTCAAAGTGCTAAAAGAAAAACATTTTCAACCAATAATGTTATACCTGACAAGGTTACCCTTAGAATAGGAAGAAAAGAAAAAACATTCTCAGATTAAAGGAAAAACACTGAAAGAATTTGCCAACACTAGACCAGCTCTTCAAGAAGTACTGAGGAAAGTACTGTACCAGAAAACTAAAGAGAGACAAATAGAAATAAGGGAACCAAAAAAATGGTTAACAAAGTGTCAGTAAAAGGTGTGAAAATCTCAATAATAGCATTGAATGTTAATCGATTAAATTCTTCAATCAAAAGACACAGACTGGCTGAATGGATAAAAAAAAAAAAAGAAAGAAAGAAACTCTCTACTTGCTCCCTACAAAACATGCACCTCACGGATAAAGACATACATAGAATAAAAGTGAAGTGGTGGATAAAGGGATTGCATGCAAATGGAAACACAAAAAGAAAAAGAAAGGCAGCAGTCACAATACTGCTATTAGACAAAATGGGCTTTACGACAAAAACTGTAAGAAGAGAAAGAAGGACATTATATAGTAATAAAAGGGCTAATTCACCCAGAAGATGTAACACATAAATATCTATGCACCCAACTCAGGAGCACCCAAATATATGAAAGAAAGACTACTAGATCTAAAAAGAGAGATAAAGCAACACACCAATCATCTCAACATCTCACTATCTCCTTGGGACAGATCATCTAGACAAAAAATAAGCAAAGATATACAGGATCTAAATGATACCATAAACCTAATGGACTATACAGACAACTAAAAACCTTCCAACCAACGACAGATACATATTTTTCTCACCCCCATGTGAAAACTTTTTAAAGACTGACCACATGGTAGGGCATAAAACAAGCCTCTTCAAATTCAAAGGAATAGAAACTTTATCCAGCATATTCTCTGACCATGATGGAATTAAACTTGAAATTCACTTTTTGAAAATACACAAACATAAGGAAACTAAACAACCTACTCCTGAATGACTTCACAGCCACTGAAGAAACTAAGACTGAAATAAAAAGATTCAATGAAAGCAATGATAATGAGTACCTATAGGACATGGTAAAAGCAGTGATAAGAGGGAAGTTAATAACAATTAGTGTGCATAAGAAAAATACGGAAAGGTGGCAAATAGACAACCTAGCCGCATACCTCAGAGAACTGGGAAAAACAAAACAAAACAATAAAAACAACCAAAAAATGCCGGGAGAAAATAGATTAAAAAGATTCTAGAAGCAAATGAAATAGAGAACCAATGAACTATACAGAAAATAAATGCAACTGAAAGTTGGTTCTTTGAGAAAATAAACAAAATTGACACACCATTAGCAAGGCTTATAATCAAGTGGAAGAGAGAAAGGACCTAGATAAATCAAATCAGCAATGAAACAGGCAGTACTACAACAGACAAAACAGAAATACAAAAGACCATTAGAGAATGACTGTTATAAAATTACTGGTGTTTGGGTCCAGCAGGTGGCATGGTGGCTAAAAGCACTGGACTCCCACATGGTCGACCATGGTTCAAGTCCCAGACCTGGTGGCTTGCTTTCTCATTTTTCCTCTCTCGCTTGCTCTCGCTCTCACTATTACTCTGTCCCTTTCTGGGGAAATGAAAGTAAATAAATAAATAAAGTTAAATAAAATAATTCTTGAGGAGAGAGAGAAAAAATAAACAAAAAAACAAAAAATCCTACTGGTGCTCTGGTGCATAACACAGGGTAAATTCTTGGAGACACTGGAGTAGGCAAAGACTTCCAAAATAAGACCCCCAAAGCACAGGAAATAATCCCGAAAATGGACAAGTGGAATTAAATCGGTTTAAAAAGCTTCTGCACAGCAAAAGAAACAATAATTAAAGTGAACCAACTATCCTTGGAATTGGAGAATATATTTGCAAACTATGCCTCAGAACAGGGACTGATAACCAAAATATACAGGGAACTCAGGCAGCTTACCTGAAAAAATAATAATCAGCCCAATTAACACAAGGACAAATGAACTGAATAGGCAATTCTCCAAAGAAGACATATGAACAGCCAAAAAGCATATAAAAAAATGATCAACATCTCTTATCATAAGGGATCTTGTGCTTTAGTCTTATTTTGGAAGTCTTTGCCTACTCCAGTGTCATCAAGAATTTTCACTGTGTTATGTACCAGAAGTTTTATAATTTGAGATCTTAGGTTAAGATCTTTGTTCCATTTTGAGTTGATTTTTGTTAATGGTGAGAGATAAGGATTTCATCTTTAAGCAGGTGGATACCCAATTTTTCCAGCAGCATTTGTTAAAGACATTTTCATTTTCCACTGAATTGTCTAGTGATCTTTATCAAAAACCAATCAGCTGTATGTTTTGGGGTTTATTTCTGTGATCTTTATTCTGTTCCATGAAAAGAATAATGAGATATCACCTAACCCCAGTAAGATTGGCTGAGATTTAAAAAATAAAGAATTATAAGTGCTGGCGAGGCTGTGGTGAAAAGGGAGAACTCCTACACGGTGGAGAATAATATGTAATTCCCTCAAAGACTTACGAATAGAAATATCATATGACCCAGCAATTCCACTCTTGGGTATCTACTCAAAGAATAGGAATGCACTCAGTCAGAAAAACACTTGCACTTCCATATTTATTGCAGCAGTCACAATTGCTAATACATAGAATCAACCCAAATGTCCACAAACAGATGAATGTATTGAAAAAATGTGGCTCATATACACTACAGAATAATACTCAACCATTAAAAAACCAAAACAAAACAAAACAAAAAAACAATGAGACCCTGAAGCTTGGTAGAAAATGAACAAATATGGAAGATTTACCGCTAAGCGAAACAAGCCAGGCTATGAAAGAGAGGTATTGTATGTCTTCAGTCAGTACACGCTGAGTGTTTGCACTTTATGGCAGAAACTGAAAGATTGGAAGGTATAAAGGCATGGAGAGCTACTCTGGATATTAGAGATACTATATGAAGAGGGTAGGAATTGGAGGATGGTGAGAGGGAGGGAATCAAGAAGAAAAAGAAAGAAGCAAGATATCTAAGGGACACAAAAATGGAAAATTATCTGTTGATGATAATGTGTATAGTAATATTTTTGACTAGACTAATATACAGAGTATTCATGATGAGAAAGTTAATTTTGTGTGTTGTAATAATATGTAGTGTTTGGATGTAAAAAATTAATAATAAAATTTTTAAAAAATGTAATGAAGTACCTAAAAATTAAAAAAAAATGAAAAAGAAAGCAAATGAAAAGCAGAAATCTAAAACAGTTGAAGCAGAATTTATTTTGTTAATGTCCTTACATACAAGTTGCGCATACTCTAATGCAATCAAATGAATTAAAATTCTTTGAAAAAAAAAAAGATGCAGATGATCATATTCCATTGGGGGATAGGAGAGTGCTTTCTCTCTCTTTTACCTGTCTCTCATGAGTGCATGTGGTCTCTAAAAAAATAAAATAAAAATAAAAAAAGAAAGAATTGACATGACATGGCAGATAGTGGAAGACTATGAGACAGAAATAGATATGCAGAAGTCAGGGATCCTGACCTTCAAAGAGTAATGGAAATGTTTAACAGAACATGACATCACTAGGAGAAAAACAGAAGACAGCTACTAGGTTCATAAAATCAAATGAAATGAGGGATAATGATCAGGTGATGGAGCCTTTTACTGTGTCACCTCAATAAAAGTCTCTGTTTCTGATCCAGTTTCTAGATTTTCATCAGTTTTTAGAACACAAGCCTATTGACTGAAAGAAAGGTAAGTAACCAGGAGGGAGAACCCTGTAACACTATGATAAGTACAGCAGAATAATTAGAATAATTCCTCCAGTCCTTACTTAGAGGGACTCACAGTCATCCATTTAGGAAACTGTACATTGAAAAAGGGGTAATACCCAAACATTTTGAGGACTGTTGGGCACAGGATCCAAGTTGACATTGATTCCTAGCACCTGAAACATCATTATACTTCAGAGTCATGGTTCAGATCTGGATCACAGTGATTTAACTATGCATAAAGATCCCACCCAGGGGTCATTTCCTTGGCCGCCAACAAATAGTTGAAATTGACATCATAAGTAGTTGGTACAATCTCCAAGATGAAAGATATAATAGGGGGAAAACCTAGTAGAAGCCTCTAAAATTATAACCCCCTCCCCCCAAAATACAACAAATCACAAGTAATATCTTACCTCGGGGAGGAATGGAAGAAATTAATGCCACTCTTAAAGACTGAAAGGATACAAAGGTTATGGTCGTCATCATGTCTCCATTTATTTATTTTTTTAAATTCAATTTAACTTAAATTTCTTCTATACAATCAATCACTTATCTTTTAAAGTGAATTTTCCAAACATGAATACCATACTTCACACCAGTTGAGTTGAGGATACTGTATGTGTTATCATCAACAGATAATAATTCATTTCTGTGTCCCATAAATGTCTTGCCTCTCTTTTCTTCTCCTTAATGTCTCTCCTCACACTCTCCCTCCCTCTTCTCCCACCCTCACCTCCCACTATATCCAGTGTCCATAACTATTTTCCGTGCTTTTATATCCTCTTATCCTTCGGTTTCTGCCATAGAGTGTGGACAGTCGGTATATATTAAATGAAGACATACAGTGTCTCTCTTTCATAGCCTAGATTGCTTCACTCAACAGTAAAGCTTCCATATCTGTCCACTTTCTATGAAAAGTCAGAGGTTATTTTTTTATTTATTTATTCATTAATTTCTTTTAGTGGAGTAGTATTTGAGAGTATAGGTGCCACACCTTTTCAATCCATTCATATTTTTGTAGATATTTGGATTGGTTTCATGTCTTAGCAAATGTGAATAATGCCCCAATAAACATAGATGTGCAAGCACTTTTCTGATGGAGTGTTCTCCTATACTTTGGGTAGATACCCAGGAGTGAAATTGCTGGATCTTATGGTATTTCTATTTGTAGATCTTTGAGGAACATCCATATTGTTCTATAGCAAAGTGAATATTCCAACATGTAAACATTTCTCACCATTCCAGATAAGAATACTATACCCGTTATCTTCAACAGATAATAACCCATTTCTTTGCCCCATAAATGTCTTGCCTATTTTTCTCCTTAATGTTTTTCCTCAGACTCTCCTCCTTCACCCATCCTCTTCCCACACTGCATCTGGTATTTATAAGAATTTTCTGTTTCTATATCCTCTAATCAGTTTTAGCTATAGAGTGGATTCTCAGTATATATTAAGTGGAGACATACAATGTCTCTCCTTCATAGCTTGCCTTGCTTAACTCAGCAATAAATCTTCCATATTCATCCACTTTCTGTCAAAAGCCAGGGTTTTGTTGTTTTTTTATGGCTGAATAGTATTCCATAGAGTATATGTGCCAAACTTTTTCAATCCATTCATCTATTCGCAGGCATTTGTGTTGGTTCCATGTCTTAGCAATTGAGAATGGGGCTGCAATAAACATCCATGTGCAAGGACTTTTCTTACTAAGTGTTCTTCTGTCCTTTGGGTAGATAACAAGGAGTGGGATTTCTGGATAATATGGTAGTTCTCTTTGTAGGTCTTTCAGGAATCTCCAAATTGTTCTCCATAGCGGCTGGACCAATTTACATTCCCACCAGCAGTGTAGGAGAGTTCTCCTTTCACCACACCCCCACCAACTCTTATCTTTTTTATTTTTTTCAACCTTAGTCCTTCTGACAGGGGTTGGGTGTTAATTCACTGTGGTTTTGATCTTCATCTCCCATATAATGAGAGATGTTGAGCATTTTTTCACATGCTTATTGACTATTAGTATGTCATCCTTAGAGAGTAGGTTTTTCAACTCATCCTCCCAACTTTTAATAGGGTTGATCAACTTTTTTTCAGGACAGCTGCTTGAGTTCCCTGTGTATTCTGGTTATCAGTCCCTTATCTGATGCATAGTTTACAAAAATATTTTCCCATTGTGAGGGCTGTCAATTCACACTCATTATTGTGTCTTTTGCCAGGCAGAAACTTATTAATCTGTTGTAATCCCACTTGTCTATTTTTGGTATTACCGACTGTGCTTTGGGGGTCTTATTTAAGAAGTTTTGCCTATCTCCATGTCTCCCAGGGTCTCCAGAGTGTTTTACAGCAGCAGTTTTATAGTTTGCCATCTTAGGTTTAGATCTTTGTTCCATGTTGAGTAGATTTTTGTCAATGGTGAGAGGTAGGTGTTCACATCATCTCTCTGCAGGTGGGTATCCAGTTTTTTCAGCACCATTTACTAGAGAGGGTTTCATTTTCCCACTGGATTGACTGGTACCATTTGTTAAAAATAAGTTGGCTTTATGTTTGGGAGTTTATTTCTGGGGTCTCTATTCTGTTGCATTTGTCCACCTGTCTGTTTTTTTTTGCCAATACCATGCTGTTTTGATTACAACAGCTTTGTAGTAAACTTTTGGGTTAGGGACTGAGATACCACCCACTCCACTCCTCTTGTGCAGGATTCTTTGGCAATACGAGGTCTTTTATGATTCCAGACAAATTATATGATTGTCTTTTCTAGATCTGTGAAGAATGTCTCTGGCACTTTGATTGGGATTGCCTTAAATATGTATATTAATTTGTTTAGAATTGCCACATTGATTAAATTAATTCTCCAATCCAGAAAAATGTGATGTTCTTCCATTTTTTTCTGTCATTTCAATTTTTTTTTAGCTTCTCATGGTTTTCCTTGCAGAGATCTTTAACTTCCTGGGTTAGACTTATTTCTAGGTATCTTAACCTTTTTGTGGCTATGGTTAATGAAATTACTTTTTCAGTTTTATCTCAGTCTGCCTGCTGTTTGTATATAGAAAAGCTACAGATTTTTGTATGTTGATTTTGTATCCTGCAAATTTACTGTATTCATTTGTTACTTTCAGGAATTTTTTCATGGATACCATTAGGTCTTCTATGTATACAATCATGTCATCTGTAAATAGAAAGGGTTTCACCTCTTTTTTTCCCTATTTGAATGCCTTTTATTTTATTCCATTTTCTGATTGCATTTGCGAGGGCTTCCAGTACTATATTGAAAAGGAGTGGAGAAACTGGTCATCCTGTCTTGTAGCAGTTTTTAGTGGAAAAGCTTTTAGCTTTTCCCTTTCAGGATGATGTTAGCTATGGATTTTTTATAGGTAGTTTTATTGTGTTGAAAAATGACTCTTCTCGGCTGATCCTGCTCTGAGTCTTGATCATGAAGGGATGTTGTAACTCAACAAATGCTTTTTCTGCACCAATTGATTTTATCATCTGGTTTTTAATCTTTCTTTTTATTAACATGGTGTATTACATTTATGATTTTACGTATGTTGAATCACTCTTACATCCTTGGAGTAAAGCCTTCCTAGTTGTAATGTATAATCATTTTTATATGTTGTTGGGTATGATTTGCTAGTATCATGTTGAGAATGTTTGCATCAATATTCATCAGAGATATTGTTCTATAGTTTTCCTTTCATGTCCTGTCTTTTTCTGTTTTGAGGATAAGGGCAATGGAGGCTTCATATATTTAATTTGGGAGAGTTCTACTCTTTTGGATTTTTAGAAATTACTTGCGCAGAATCGGGGTTAACTTTTCTTTAAAAGTTCTGTAGAATTCAGAGGTGAAGCCATCAGGACCAGGACTTTTCTTTGTTAGGAGGTTATTCATTACTGATTCAATCTCCCTGCTTGTTATGGCCCTTTTCAGACATTCTATAACCTTCAAAGTCAATCTTGGTAGATTATGTGTCCAGGAATTTGTCCATCTCATCCAAATATTCTTGTTTGTTGGTGTATAGTTTTTCATAGGATCCTCCAATGATGTTTTATATTTCTATTATGTCTGTTGTTATATTGCCTGCTTCACTGAAAATTTGATTTACTTGATTCCTTTCTCTCTTGTTCTTAATAAGTCTCAATAGTGGTGTATTAATTTTATTTATCTTTTCAAAAAAAAGTTTTGCATTCATTTATTTTCTGTATATTTCATTTATTTTCTATTTCATTTATTTCTGCTCGGATCTTTATTATTTCTTTACTCCTGGAGTTTTTTAGAATATTTTGCTTTTGCTTTTCCAGATGTTAGGTGGTCAACTTGCCTTTTTTCCAATTCTTTTCTTATGTGTACTAATAACTATGAACTTCTCTCTTATGACTGCTTTTGAAGTGTCCCAAAGATTATGGAAACTTGTGTCCTCATTGTCATTGGCTTCCATGAATCTTTCATTTCTTTTTTTTAAATTTTTAAATTTAAATTTATTTATTTACATTCATTCACTGTACATCATTACAGCATACAAAATGAGATTTTCCATCCAGAATACACTGTATATTGGCTCAATCAAGCACATCAACATATGTGTTATCATCAACAAATAATTTTCCATTTCCTGTTTACTGTATATTTTGCCTTTTTTTCCCATCCTTGATTCCCTATCTCTCAGCCTCTGTTGTGTCCCACCCTCCTCCCACACTGTCTCTGGTATCCATTGTTGCTTTCTATGACTTTTCCTCCCATTTTATTGATTTGCTAACAAACTTAATTAATCTAAATATTTCCACTAGCAAGTGCAGCTGATATATATATGTATTCATGAACACAAGTCTGACTTTAGGCATAAACCTCAGTGAGTAGAATGAACATATTACAAAGTAGCACCTAGCTGGGGCTATATTGTTTACTGCAGTCATCAAATAGGTATTTTTAATGCATTTTTTAATTTCAAGAAAAACAGTGTTCATGGCTTTTTTTCTCCTGAAACTTATTTTTTTAATGAATTAATTTACTTTCATCCCCTAAGCATCGTCACAGCATACAAAATGTGGTTTCCCATCAAGAATATACTGCATAGTGGCTTAATCATGTATGGTAACATCAATAATTTTCCATTTCTAGTTTCATATATATATATATATATATATATATATTCTCCTATGTCTGACCCTCTGCCCTTTCCCACCCACTTTGCACACTATCTCTTGTGTCTACAGTTGTCTTCCATTCCTTTTCCCCCCACATTTTATTGATCCCACAATTTCTTAAATAATATATTTTCAATAGCAAGTTCAGCTGGTAATTTCAAGAAAAGCAGTTTTGAAATGGCAAGAAAATTTGCTTAAAATTTAAAACCTGGAAACAGGTTAGTATTCTGTTCAAATAATAGGTACATGAACCTATTGACAGCTCAAGACAGGACAAAAACTCTTAAAACTGGACAATAAAGCCTAGAAGAAAAGAAGCAATATTTTAGTCAAAAGTCACAGATTGCTATTTCATCAGTTCAGTCTTATGTACTTCAGCTATTATCTGTTGTGATTCATTCTTCTAGATTGGATTCTGGGATATAATATTCAACTCCAGACTTGCCCCTATGATTAAGTTGGCCATATTTTTAGTTTTAGAACTCTTATTTCTGTGTGTCTGTATTGAATTTTCCTGATATAGCACTCTCTTGAGAACTTCTTGGAGATCTGGTCTGGTGCTGGTAAATTCTTTCAGGTTTTGTTTATCTGACAATGCTCTTGTCTTCCCATATGAAGGACAATCTTGTGAGCACAATATTCTTCGTTGAAATTGCTTTTCCCTTAACACTTTGAATATATTTTCCTATTCTTTCCTCGCTCACATTGTTTCCGATGAGAGGTCTGCTGTTAGCCTGATGGGATATCCTTTGTAGGTAACTTGCCGTTTTTCTCTTGCCAATCTTAGTATCTTGTTTTTTTTTTTTGTCTGTGGTTTTGGTCAATCTGGCTATAATGTGTTTTGGAGAAGATCTTCTTGGGTTGATTCTATTTGTGTTCCTTTGTATTTCTTGGGACTGGATCTTTGAGTGCCTCTCTAGGTTTGCAAAGTCTTCTTGCAGGATTTCATGGAATAGATTATCAATGCCCTTATGAGTCTCTTCACCTTCTGGGATACCAATTTTCCTGATGTTTGGACGTTTGATGGTATCTAGTATTTTTCATATATTATTCTCTTTTTTGGCAATTTTCTCAGTCTTCATGGTGGATTTTTCTAGGCCAGCAATTTTCTCTTCTACATCTGAGATTCTATTTTCTGTAAAATCTACTCTGTTCTTAATACTTTCAAGGGAGATTTCGACTTCCTTTATTATAGCTTTCATCTCTAACAGTTCCATTTGATTCTTTCTTAAAGTGTGTAATTTCTCTTTTAGATCTTGCAAGAATTTTCTCACCTCCTACGACTCATCAACTCCATTTTCCTTTCTCTTCTGCAGTTCATTGTCTCTCTTCTCTTCCATCTCTCTTAACTTCGCCATTATGAATGTTCTAAATTCTTTATAAGATGTTTCCATGATTTCCATTGAACTGTCTGTGGATAAAGAGGAGTTATTCTTTTCCCTTGGAAGAGAGGTATTTTCTTGCTTTCCCATATTTCTTGTAGCCCTGCAGTGATTTCTAGTCATCTGATGGATGGTGTGTTTCTTTCCAAACATGATGTTCAATCTGAGTGTCCAGGAGCGTGCAGAAATGGAAACAGAGAGAGAGAAACAACAGCAACAACAACAACCATGAAACAGAGAAAAAGAGAAGAAAATAATTTAAAAACTAAAAAAATTATTTAACAAAAAAGTAAAAAGTAGAAAACTGTGCAGTGTACAAGCACGCCGTGAGAAATCATGAGTTCTCAGGAGCCATGAAGGTGTCTTCTTCTGAAGTCCTATCCCCTTGCTTCTCCTGGGTTGGGAGGGGGAGAGGGTATTATTAACAAGATAAAGGGAAAGAAGGGGTTGAAATAGAAAAAAATGCTTTACCTTAAAAAATGTTAAAAAAGAAAAATTACCAAAAAAAGAGAAGACAGAGACAGAGGTGGAAAGAGTTAGACAGAGACAGAAGGCTTGAAAGACTTCCTACCACTTGAGTTTGTGAGCTGGATGCTAAATTATCAGTGGAAAATCTTCATTTCTCTTATTCCCCTGAAATCACTAGTTCTCAGGAGCCATGAAGGTGTCATCTTCTGATGGTCTGTCCCTTTGCCTCTTTAATTTCAATCTTTATTCCTTCAGTAGTTGTGAAGTCACTCAGGAGTAGTTTGTTAAGTTTCCATGTATTTGTGTATTTTTGAGGATATCTCTTGCTATTAATATCAAGTTTAATTCCATCATGGTCACAGAAGTTGTTGGATATAGTTTGTATGCTTTTGAATCTGTAGGGGCTTGCTTTGTGCCCTATCATGTAGTCAATCTTTGAAAAGGTTCCATGCGGGGGTGAGAAAAAACTGTATCTTTTGCTTTTTGAGTTTACAGTTCTATAGATGTCTGTTAAGTTCATTTGATTTATGGTATCATTAGGTCTTTTATCTCATTTTTTTGTCTAGATGATCTGTCCAGAAGAGATAGTGAGGTGTTGCTATCTCCAACAATTAGTTTTGTTGCAGTCTATCTCCTCTTTTAGATCTAACAATCTTACCTTCTCGTATTTGTGTGCTCCTGAGTTAGGTGCACAGATATTTATAAGCATTATATCTTCTTGATGGATTAACCATTTTACTACTATATAGTGTCCTTCTTTGTCTCTTAGAACAGTTTTTGATTTAAAGTCTATTTTGTAAGAAATTAGTATCATGACTTCAGCTTTTTTTTGGTTCCAATCTTCATGGAATACCTTTTCCCAGTCCTTTACTTTCAGTCTATGTATGTCTTTATCCATGAGATGTGTTTCTTGTAGGCAACAGATACAGTGTTTCTGTTTTTTGTTTTTGTTTTGTTTTGTTTTGTTTTTAAGTCCATTCAGCCCGTTTCTGTCTCTTAATTGAAGAATTTAATCCATTAATATTCAGTGTTATTATCAATATTTCCAGACTTGTCCCTACCTTTAAGTTGGCCATTGTCTTGATTGTCTTTTATTTCCTTACTGTTGGCTGTTTATTCATTTTCCTGGAACAGGACTCTCTTCAGAGTTTCTTGAAGAACTGGTCTGATGTTGGCAAATTCTTTCAGGTTTTGTTTGAGAAGATTTAATACTTTTTTTGTCCATATGAATGATAATATTACTGGATATAATAATCTTGGTTGAAATTGTTTCTCTCTTAACATTTTCAATATGTCATCCCATTCTTTCCTTGCTTGTATTGTTTCCATTGAAAGGTCTAGTGTTAGCCTGATGGGATGACCTTTGTGAGTCACTTGTTTCTCTCTTGCCAATTTTAGCATGTCATCTTTACCTGTGGTTTTGGCCAGTCTGGCTAAGATGTGTCTTGGGGAGGATCTTCTTGGGTTTATTCTATTTGGGGTTCTTTGTATTTCTTGGATCTGGATGTTTGAGTGCTTCTCAAGACTTGGAAATTTTTCTTTCAGGATTTCATGGAATAGATTTTCCATGCCCTTATTAGTTTCTTCACCTTCTGGGATACCAATTATTTGGATGTTTAGATGTTTAATGAAATCTAGTATTTTTCGTATATTATCCTCAGTTTGAAATTTTTTTCTATCTTTTTTTTTTTACATCAGAGGATTTATCTTCACCTGCAATTTGATCTTCAGCATGGTCTAATCAGCTTTTACTACTTTTGAGAGAGTTTTTGATTTCCTAAATTATAGACTTCATCTCTAATAGTTCTTTCTTATAGTGTCCATTTCTTCTTTCGAATCATGGAAGGACTCCCTCATCTCCTAGAGTTCATTGTCTCTTTTCTGTTCCAACTCATAGTGTTTTCTCACTATGAATGTTTTGAATTCTTTCTCTGATATTTTGGTAACTTCTGTTTTTTCAAGAGATGGAGGGGAGTTATTGTGTTGTTTCGATGGAGAAATATTTCCTGGTTTCTTTGAACCTAAGGCTCTCCTTTTACTTCTAGCTATTGGGTGATCTATTCACTTATTGATACCTTCCTGAAGGAAGTTTCTGCCACTGGGAACAAGTTTGCTTCCCTTTTGCTATGGATTGATGTGTGCTGAAGTCTCTCTATGACTGTGTTTAGCAATGTGGTCCCCAAAGGAGGAGTCTTCTATTCAAGCATCTGAAGAGCAGTTTCTCCTCTTTTGGAGGTGGTTCAGTAAAAGGCAGGATCTCAGGGAGATTTACCATTCAAGGGTATTTGTGAACTATGATTCTAGACCTGTCTAGTCCGTCTGGGTGGGTGGAGATTGAGAAGAGGACAATATAAGAATGAAGAAAAAAGTGTATGAAAGAGAAAAAAGAATAAGGCCCAGGAGCATGGCACATGATTTTGCCAGGGGGCCGTAGATGGAACTGGGCTCTGCTGGAGAGCTGGGGGCAGCCATTTCTGGCAGTCAGGAGCTCTGATATTGGGAGAGATGGGCTGATGCTGGAGCTGGAGCTAGGGCTGGGACAAATGAAAGGCCCTGCCTCAATGTCCCTGACTGTCCAGGATACTGCAGATGGAACTGGGCTCTGCTGGAAAGATAGGTGCTGCTCTTTATGGCAGGGGGTATTCTGAGGTTGGGAGGGTTGGGCTGGGGCCTGAGCTGGAACTGGGGCAAGGGGCAATGAAGGGCCCTGCCTTAGTGTCCCTGACTGGCCAGGGGGAGCAGATAGAACTGGGCTCTCCTAGAGAGCTGGGTTTCCCATCTTTAAATAGGTTAATCATTTTTTTTCTGGATAAGCCACTTGAGTTCCCTGTGCATTCTGGTTATCAGTCCCTTATCTGAGGTACAGTTAACCAATATTCTATTCGATTCTGAGGGTTGTCGATTCATACTAATTATGATGTACTTTGCTGTGCAGAAACTTCTTAATCTGAAGTAATCTCATCTGTCTATTTTGGGGATTGTTGCCCGTGCTTTGGGGGTTCTTACTTACATAAGAAGTCTTGGCTTACCCCCAATGTCTGCCAGAGTTTTTTCAGTGTTTTCCACCAGTATTTCTTTTTTTTTTTTAATTTTTTTGGAGAGGTTTTTGCTATAGGGCACATGCGCTCATCAGACAGACAGAGAGAGACAGAAAGCGAGAAATCAGCCCCCAGGGGGGATGGCCACGCCGCAATCCCCTCTCTTCCATTCTCTTCTTGGGATCTTGGGCACACACGCACATGCGCCCGGCGTGAGTTTTAAGCCACCAGGTCCAGGACATGAACCACGGTCGAGTACATGGGAGTCCAGCGACATAGCCATTACGCTAACTGCTGGTCCCGTATTTTTATAGTTTGTATTCTTAGGTTTAGATCTTTGATCCACTTTGAGTTGATTTTTTGTTAATGATAACAGACAGGGTTTCAGATTCATCTTTCTGCAGGTAGATTCCCAGTTTTTCCAGTATCATTTGCTAAAGAAGTTTTCCTTTTCCCAGTAGATTGACTGGCATCCTTTGTCAAAGATCGGTTTTGGAGTTTATTTCCGGAGTCTCAACTCTGTTCCATTGGTCCTCATGACTGTTTTGTGTGCCAATATCATGCTGCTTTGATTATTACAGCTTTGTAATATATTTTGGGATCAGAAAATGTGGTGCGACCTACTCCAGTCTTCTTACACAGGATGGCTTTAGTAAAATGGGGTCTTTTATGGTTCCAGACAAATTCTATTATTGTCTTTTCTAGATCTGTGAGGAATGTCTCTTGTAATTTTATAGGGATTGCATTGAATATGTAGAGTAATTTGAGTAGGATTGCCATTGCAATTATATTAATTCTCCCAATCTAGGATCATGAGATGTCCTTAGGTTTTTAAGTGTCCTGTTGATTTCCTAAGGTTTTCATAATTCTCTTTGTACAGGTCTTTGACATCCTTGGTTAGTTTTATTGCTAGGTATCTTATACTTCTTGTGGTTATGGTAAATGTGATTACTTTCTTCAGTTATGTCTCTGTTTGCTTGCTGTTTGTATATAGAAATGTTATAGATTTTTGTTAGTTAATTTTGTATCCTGCCACCTTACTGTATGCATTTATTACTTTGAGAAGATTTTTTTTGTGGATATTTTTGGGTCTTCTATGTGTACAATCATGTCATCTGCAAACAGAGATAATTTCAGCTCTTTTTTCCCTATTGGAGTGCCTTTTATTTCCTTTTCTTTTCTGATTGCATTGGTTAGGACTTCCAGTACTATATTTGAAAGGAGTGGAGAAAGTGGGCAGCCTTGTCTTGTACCAGATTTAGTGGAAAAGCTTTCAGCTTTTCCCCATTCAGGATGATTTTAGCTATAGGTTTTTTTAGATGGCTTTTATTATGCTGAGAAATGATCATTCAATGACAATTTTACTGAGAGTCTTAATCATAAAGGAATGTTGTATTTTGTCAAATGTTTTTTCTACATCAATTGAAATGATTATATGGTTTTTATCCTTCTTTTCATTAATATGGTGTATTACATTCATGGTTTTGCATATGTTGATCCACCCTTGCATCCTGGAATAAAGTCTACCTGGTCATGATGAATAATCTTTTTTATATGCTATTGAATTCAGTTAGCAAGCATCTTGTTGAGAAGTTTTGCATGTATATACATCAGAGATATAGGTCTGCAATTTTCCTTTTTTGTCATATCCTTATCTGTTTTGGGAATGAAGGTAATGGAGACTTAATTCCCAAATGGATGGGAATGAAAGTAGAATGGGACTTACCTCTTTCTGAAAGTTTTCTAAAATTCAGCAGTGAAGCCATCAGGGCCTGGACTTTGCTTTGTTGGGAGGTTATTTATTACTGATTCAATCTCATTGCTTGTTATAGGTCTATTCAGGCTTTCTTAGTCCTCCTGAGTCAATCTTGGTAGATTATATGTGTCCAGAAATTTGTCCATCTCATCCAGGTTTTCTTCTTTGTTGGAATATAGTCACTCATAGTCTCTTTTAATGATGTTTTGTAATTCTATTATGTCTGTTGTAATATTGCTTGATTCCTTTCAAATTTGATGCACCTGGTTTCTTTCTCTCTTCTTCTTAATTAGTCTAGCTAATGGTATGTCAATCTTCTTTAGCTTTTAAAAAAACAGATTTTTATTTCATTTATTTTCTGTATAGTTTGCTTAATTTCTATTTCATTTATTTCTGTTTGAATCTCTATACATTTTTTTTCCTGACGATGTATATTTGGGGGTTGTGGGATATTTTAAAATACAATATTATCACAACAAAAAAAATGTATCCCTTGCCTTCCTCTTGGACAACCAAGGAAAATGAAAATATTTTCTCTCCCAAAAGTAAGAGACTTGCTGGAAAATACAGAGCTCAGTGTTGGCAACACAAATTAACATATAGTTTTGTTAGATTCGTCCAAATTCTAAAGGCTATAAAAATTTTCTTTGTTAAAGCAAAAAATAAAATAACAAAAATTCATTTTCAGACAATGTTATTCAAAATAAAAAAGGTTTCTTTTTAGTGAGAGAACTGTCTTTCCTCAGATGATTTCTTGCTAATGTTCTTAAAGATTTTGAACTTCTCAATTTTCTTGGTGTTCTGGTAGCCAAATCCACTTCCACCTCCTTTCTTGTTATGCTTATCTGCATTCCTGTTCACATTCAGGTCAACAAAAGAAGAAACTTTGAATCCAAAGGACAAAGCAATTTGGGGAAAATTTAAATTATTAACATTAAAGATCTTTTTTAGAGAATGTGAATTATATGCTTGTATGTGTAATTTATGTGCTTCCTGGGCTGACTTATGAAGAAAGTAATTTTTTCCAACAATTTTTCAAGCTGAGACTGAATGTCAGAAATTTTAGACCAGGAAAAGTCAAATTCATTTAATGTAACCTTAGATTGCTTCAAGTAACAAAGGAAACCCAATTCTTTGGGGCGCAAAATGAGCAAGGCATGTCCTCTTCCATTTAGGCCTCTGGCCGTTCCACCCACGTGATAAATAAATTCCTTTGGGTCATCTGTAGGGTCATATTGAACAATCCAGTCAGCTTCTGGAATATCCAGCCCTCTTGCTGCCACAGCAATATTCTTGTATCTGCATTGCAGAACTGGAAAAATGTGGTTATGCACTTATTTTGCTTCTGCCTCCCATGAATGGCCAAGACAGGGAAATCAATGTAGTTCAGCAACTCTTGTGGTACTTCACTGACTTACAGGATGAAAAGAGGACTTAGATTCTTTCAGTTCTTTTTAAGGAATGTAAAGAACAGAAGTAATCTCTTTTCAGAGGGGCAATAAACATATCCCTGCTCAAGACCATCCACTATTGCATTAACTTTATCATCATCAACACCAACATATTCCTTTTTCGGAGAAATTATTGCCAAATCTTCCACCTTGTGAGTTTGTGTAGCAGAAAAGAGCATGGTCTGTCTGCATATCAGCAGAAGTTTAAAAATTTGCTTTAATTCCTCTTCAAAGCCAATATCCAGGATCTGATCAGCCTCATCAATAACCAGACATGAAGGTTTTTATACATAAACCCTGGGAATTCTGCATATTGTCCAGGAGATGGCTTTGTGTGGCCACAATGATGTTGATCCTGTTAGCAAGTTTCTGTGCCTCAGCAGATCTGTTACTGCCACTCATTATCAACCAGTTATGTGTGAACATGGTGAGTCATTAGTTCCTTAAGAACACCAAAAGTCTGCATGGTCAGTTTTCTAGTAGGTGAGAGAATAAGGACTCTTGTTCCATTCCTGGGCATGAACTTTATCTTAACAATGAGTTCGACTGAAGGGATGAGAAATGCCAAGGTTTTGACACTGCCTGAATTTTTGCAGCTGCAAGAAGATCCCTGCCTTCCAGAAGTAATCTGATACTTTTATGTTGAATTTCAGTCATGTTTGTAAAGCCCATTTCTTTTATTGCCTTCAGAGTGTTTTCATTGACAAGATTAGTTAGAGAAGCAAATGAAGTATCCTCAAAAGCTCCTGTCAGCCCAGGGGCAGGCTGGGTACTTCATTCTCATCTTTTTCATCTGGCTTCTTCACATTGTTTTCTGTTTCTTCAGGAGCCTTAGCATTCTCTTCTTTAAATTCTTCTTTGTTTTAAGTTTTGGCTTTTTTTTTATATCAGGCCCAGCATCATTCACCAATTTTTCTCTTTTTCTTTTCTGATTCCGAGTTAGGAAATCGCATTGCTGCTTCCTCATTGACTAAACTGGTGGATTTCTGGGGGACATTTTTAACTTTTATATTTTCCACTGTTTCTTTAGGTATGTCTCCGTTCTGGGATTCTGACAAGGCCACTTTCATAGACCATTTCATGGATTTCTTGACTTTTCAACCTTCCACTGTTCCTTCAGGAACATCTACATTCTGAGTTTCTGACAGGCTCACATCCAAGGCACGCTATAGCTTCAAGTTTTACTGCCGCAGTTTGAGGTTCCACTTCTGGATCTTCTTGTGCAGGAATTTCATCAGCAGGTGAGACGTGTCGAAACAACGCATAGACAGCAGCTCCACAGACAGTTCTGCTCTAATCTTTATTATTTCTTTTTTCCTGGCATTTTTTGATTGTTTTTATTTTCATTTTTCCAGTTCTGTGAAGCATTATGTTAGGCTGTTCATTTGCCATCTTTCCATCTTGTTCTTATACACAGTAATTGCTATGAACTTCCCTCTTATGACTGCTTTTGCTATGTCCCATAGATTATGGAAGCGCAAATACTCTTTATCATTGGTTTCCATGAATCTTTTTATTTCAGTCTTAATTTCTTCAGTAGTTATGAAGTAGTTAAGGAGTAGATTATTTAATTCCCATATGATTGTCTATTTTTGTGGGATTTTTTTTCTGAAAGTAATATCAAATTAAAATTCATCATGGTCAGACAAGATGCTGTATATAGTTTCTATGCCTTTGAATCTGTAAAAGTTTGTTTTGTGCCCTATCATGTGGTCAATATTTTAAAATGTTCTCTGCTGGGATTTGAAAAATGTATGTTTTGCGGTTTTTAGGTGGAAGGTTCTATAGATGTCCTTTAAGTCCCTTTGATTTTTGATATTGTTTAGATTCTGTATCTTTTTGTTTAATTTTTGTTCAGATGATCTGTCCAAAGGAAATAGTGAGATATTGATATCCCTAACAATTAGGGTATTTCAATCTCTCTCTTCTTTTAGATCTACTTTCCTTCATGTATTTGGGTGCTCTTGAGTTGGGTACATAGGTGTTTATAAGTGTTGTATCTTCTTTATGAATTAGCCCTTTTACTACTATATAATGCTATTCTTTGTCCCTCTTTGCAATTTTTGTTTTAAAGCCCATTTTGTTTGAAATTAGTATCACAACTCCATCTCTTTTTTGGTTTTTGTTTGCTTGGAATATCTTTTTACTCCCCTTAACTCTTAGTCTAGGTATGTTCTAACCCATGAGTTATGTTTCTTTTGTGCAACACATAGAGAGTTTCTATTTTAATCCATTCAGCCAGTCTGTATCTCTTGATTGGAGAATTTAATCCATTAACATCAAACGTTATTGATAATTCCAGACTTGTCCCTATCATTAAGTTAGTCATTTTCTTAGTTGTTTCTCAGTCTCTTGTTTCTGTCTGTCTCATTTTAGTTTTCCTGGTATAGTACTCTCTTAATAATTTCCTGAAGAGCTGTTCTGGTGTTGGTAAATTCTTTCAGGTTTTGTTTATCTGAGATTTTTGTCTTTTCTTTCCATATGAAGGATAATCTTGCCAGTATAGTAATGTTTGTTGAAATTGTTTTTCTCTTAACGCTTTGAATGTATCTTCCTATTCTTTCCTTGCTTATATCATTTCTGGTGTGAGATCTGATGTTAGCCTGATGGGATTACCTTTGTAAAGTAACTTGATGTTTCTCTCTCGCCGATTTTAGTATATTGTCTTTACCTGTGGCTTTGGCCAGTCTGACTATGCTGTACAGTGGAGAGGATCTTCTTAGGTTGATTCCATTTGGGGTCCTTTGCATTTCTTGGATCTAGGTGAATGAATGTTTCTCTAGGTTTTGAAAGTTTTCTTCCAGGATTTCATGGAAAAATTTACAATGCTCTTATTGATTTCTTTACCTTCCAGGATATAAAATATTCAAATGCTTGAATGTTTAATGATACTTCCTATTGTCCTCATTATTTTTTGGTTATTTTTTTCAGTTCTTTTGGTAATTTTATTTCTAGATCAAATGTTTTGTCTTCTACATTTGAGATTCACTCTTCTGCATGGTCTAATCAACTTTTAATACTTTTGAGAGAGTGTTTGATTTTCGGTATTACAGTCTTTATCTCTAACAGTTTTGTTTGAATCTTTTTTCTTTTTATTATTATTATTTATACATTCAATTGTTATATATAATTTAGCTTGTAGAAAGCATTTACCCAACATGAAATGCACCTCAGAGCAGTCTGGTTGGGAATATTATGTACGTTATCATCAGCAGGTAGTAAATAATTTCTGTGTCCTACAAGTGTCTTACATCTATTTTTCTCCCAAATTTTCTTCCCTATACTCTTTCCATCTCCCATACTCCGTCCACACTATCTTCAGTGTCCATAACTATTTTCAATGCTTTTAGGCTCTCCAATCTTTCAGTCTCTACCATAGAGTGTAGACAGTCACTGTATGTTATGTGGAAACATACAATATCTTTATTTTATAGCCTGACTGGCTTCACTCAGCAATAAATTCCCATAGTAGTCTAGCAAATGCCATCGTCTTGTTTTGTATGGCTGAACAGTATTCCATGGAGTATAGTGTGCCACACTTTTTCAGTCCATTCATTTGTTTGTGGACATCTGTTTATCTGAGATTTTTATCTTTTTTTCATATTAAAGATAATCTTTCTAGTATAGTAATGTAGGTTGAAATTGTTTTCTCTTAACACATTGAATGTATTGTCGCATTCTTTCCTTGTTTGCGTTGTTTCTGGCACGAGATCTGATGTTAGCCTGATGGGATTACCTTTGTGAAATAATTTTTTTTTAGTCTTTTTGGTGACTTTTTTCTAGATCAGATGTTTTGTCTTCTACATTCGGGTTGGATCCATGTCTTGGCAATCCTGAATAATGTCGTGATAAACATAGATGTGCAAATATTTTTCCAACAAAACATTGTTCTGTCCTTTTGGTAGATACCCAAGAGTGGGGTTTCTGGATTATATGGTAGTTCTATTTGTAGATCTTGAGGAATCTCCATATTGTTTCCATAGTGGCTGGACCATTTTACATTCCTGCCAACAGTGTAGGAGAGTTCCCCTTTCACCACAACCTCATCAAAACTTATCATTTTTGTATTCTTAATCTTCACCACTCTGACTGTGGTTAGGAGGTGTCTCATACTGGTTTTAATCTGCCTCTCCCTTATGATGAGAGATGCTGAACATTTTCTTCATATGCTTTTTGACTATTCATATGTCTTCCTTAGAAATTTATTTGTCCAGCTCACTTTGCCATCTTTTAATGGGGTTAATAATTTTTTTAGGGTTAGGCCGCTTTAGTTCTCTGTATTCTGGTTATCAGTCCATATTGGAGACATAGTTTACTAAAATATTCTCCCACTCTAAGTGTTGTTGATTTATACTAACCACTGTGTACTTTGCTATGCAGAAATTTCTTAATCTGATGTAATCCCACTTGTTTATATTGGGGATTATTGCCTTTGCTTTGGGGGTCTTTTTTAAAAAGTGTTTGCTAGCCCCAATGACTGCCAGAGTATCCCTAGTTTTTCCACCTGTAATTTTATAGTTGGAGATCCGAAGTTTAGATCTTTGATCCATTTTGAGTTGATCTTTGTTAACGGTGAAAGATGGGGGTCCGGTTTCATCTTTCTGCAGATAGATACCCTGTTTTTCCAGTATCATTTGCAAAAGAGGTTTTCCTTTTCCCAGTGGGTTGACTGATATCCTTTGTAAAAAAAAATCAGTTGGTTGTACCCTTTGGGGTTTATTACTGGAGTCTTTTTTCTGTTCCATTGGAATAGCTCTCTGTAGCCAATACCATGCTGTTTGGATTATCACAGGTTTATAATATATTTTGGAGTTAGGGAGTGAGGTGCCACCCACTCTAGTCTTCTTTCACAGGATTGTTTTTAGCAATATACGGTCTTTAGTGATTCCAGACAAATTCTATGGTTGTCTTTTCTATATTTGTGAAGAATGTCTCTGATATTTTGATGGAATTGTGTTAAATATGTAGATTAACTCGGGTAGAATTGCCATTTTTATTATATTAATTCTTCTAATTCAGGAACATGGGTTGTTCTTTCATTTTCTTTTGTCATTTTCAATGTCTTTAAAATTTTTCATAGTTTTCCTTGTAAAGGTCTTTGACTTCCTTGGTTAGGTGTATCCCTAGGCATCTTATATTTTTTGTGGCTACAGTAAAATGGATCTTTTTTTCAGTTCTACTTTGGTCAGTATGTGAGTATATAAAAATGTTACTTCTTTTTTTTTTTTTTTTGGAGAGGTTTTTGCTATAGGGCATGTGTACTCACCAGAAAGACAGAGAGAGACAGAGAGACAGAAAGTGAGAAATCACCCCTTGGGGAGACTGTGATGCCACAATCCCTTCTCCTCCATTCTCCTCTCAGGATCTTGGGCACGCATGCACACGTGCTCATTGTGAGTTTAAGCCACCAGGTCTGGGACTCAAACCATAGTTGACTACATGAGAGTTCAGTGACATAGTCATTACACTAACTGCTGGTCCCACCTCTGCAATGGTTTTTAGTCATCAGGTGAATTATATGTTTCTTCCTGAATTCTTCAAGTCAATTCTGTGTGTTCAAGTGCAAGCAGGAGTAGGTGATTGGTGATCTCTCTGCTGTTCTACTTCCCTGATGCTCACCCAACAACCTACACTGTTTTCTATGGATGTAGATCATTCGAAGTCCTCCCAGTTTTTCAAAAACATGTGCACCTGTGGCTTAGCTGCTGAGCTTCAATTTAGAAAGAGAGAAGCAGTCCCATGTCATGTGCTTCTGAAGATGCCAAAGTGTGAGAATTCAGAGATGTGTAGCAGGGGATGAGACACAGTCTATCTGCAGTTCAGTGTCCCTGCTACTCAGTGCAGCCAGACCCATTGCTGGGGAGGATGTCCTGATGGCACGGGAACCTGGGCAAAACAGGCTTCTCCAAGTCCCAACAAACATACCTGAGAGTTCAAACGCATGTGGAGGAGGGGATGAGCTACATTCTTCAGCACCTCTCCCAGCCACAAGTAGCTCACAATGCAGCAAAGCTATCTGGGGCATATGCCCTGATGGCTCCATTTGATTCTTTTTTATTGTGTTCATTTCTTTTTTCAAATACTGGAAGGACTTCCTCATCTCCTGAAAATTATTGTCTCTTTTCTCTTCCATCTCATAGAGTTTTGTCCCCATGAATGTTCTGAATTCTTTTTCTGAACATTTCAGTAACTTCTGGTTTTTAATAAGTAGGAGGTAAGTTACTAAGTTCTCTTAGTGGAGATGTTATTTCCTGGTTTTCTCATACTTGAGACTCTCCTGCAATAATTATGCATTTGGTAGTGTATTCATTTTTGAATAACTGTAGAATGTTTCTACACCTGTGAGCTCATTTGCTTCCCTTTTGCTGTGAATTGCTTCTGTGCCAATGTCTCTCTTCTGCTGTGGTTAGCAATGTTGTCCCCACAGAAGGAATTTTCTATTCAGGTTTTCAAAGAGTAGTTTCTCACTTTTTGATAGTTAATCAGCAAGGGTGGGGGGAGTGAGGAATCCTCTGAGCCTCACAATGTTTAGATGTTTGAAAACTATAAATCTAGACCTAGCTTGTCCCTCTGGGATGTGCAAGATGAACATAAAATGATAATGTAAGGTGGAAGATAAAGAAAATGAAAGAGAAAGAAAGAAAAAGTCACACATAGCACTTGTGCTGCCTGCAAATTCAGCAGGAGCTTCAGATGTGATGGAGCCTGCTTGAGAAGCCTGCAACTTCCCTGTCTTATGTGGGGGAAGAGAAGTAAAGAATTACCAAAAGAAAGGAGGGAAAAAGCTCGTACCTTTCCAGCTCTGAGAAGGGGGGTGTGGGCTCTGAAGTTTGGAGCTGTGGCTGGGGCTGGGGCTGGGGCTAAAATTCAGCTCTGTCTCAGATTCCCTGACTGTGCAGGAGGCTTCAGATGGAGATGGAGATGGAGATCACATCTCTATTTATATAATTAGTCCAGTCCTAGTAAAGCAGAACCTGGAAGATTGTAGTGGACTTCTATAAACCAAACCAAATAGTAGTCTCAGTTTCAACTGCTTGTGCCAGATGTAGTATCTTTGGTAAATCAAATGAATGTAAGATCCATGATCAGGCTCATAGGATATAGTTATTAATCTGGAGAATTTATCATTTTCCATTATTATTAGAAATGAGAATCAGAAGCAGCTTGTATTTACTTGGAACGTATCACAAAACACACCTAAAGTATGCCCTAGGGATATATTAATTCTCATGTCTTCAATCCTAAAATGGTCTACAGAACCTAGATCAGCTACACATCCTACAGAATGTCACAATGGTCTACTCTATTGATGACATCATGCCACATCATGCCAATCTGACTGGTTAAGCAAAAAAATACCTAGAACATTCTCATTGTTAAGACATGTGCACTCCAATAAGTGGTAGGTAAACCCTATAAAAATTCAAAAATCAAAATTTTTTTACAAAATCAACAGAAATTTTAGGACTTTGGTGGTCTAAGCTATGCCATTACATACCATCAACAATAGGAAAATCATTTTTGCATCTTTCCCCTCTCAGTATGATGGAGCACAGCACTTAGTAGGTCTCTTTGGGTTCTGGAGAAACCTGGAGTACTGCTCACATTTTGGAATACTGCTGTGATCCATACATGGTAACTGAGGTGTCTGCTCACTTTAATGGGGCTCAGAAGCAAGAACAAAACTGCAGCAGGTGCAGCCATGATGTAAACAGTCTGACTTTTTGGCCATATGACCCAGCAGACTCTGGTATTAGAATTATCCATAATAGAAAACCTGTGTAGAATTTATCTCCAATAGGCAATTCACAATATAGACCCCTGTATTTCTGGAGAAAAACCATGTCATATATATCTTAAAAAAAAAAAAAAAAAAAAAAAAAAAAAAAAAAAAACAAAAAAAAAACAAAAAAAAAAAAACCCTCCTGTCATGCCTTGGTATATATGGAGTGACTAATCATTGAGTTCGTCATGAAGTCTTACAAAATCACCTGGATTATTACCTGTCACCCCAATTTCCTTTTGCAAACCACTCTTAGAGATGCCCTAGTCACCTACTTGATGAGACATTTTGTGTCTATGTTTTAAGACTTCCTCAAACCTATAATCCCAGCCTGATATGCTATAGAACTAGTGGAGTGCTGTTGTTTTGCAACTACTTCTCTTAAACAAACCTTAGTGATTTGTATTATGCCAATTTCCATGGTTTAGATATTCCTACTATCACTGATTTCAAACTTCCAATGTGACTTCACTGAATATAGAGTTGAAAAGTGATTCACAATAGCACATCATCACATAGTGTTTCTTATACAGGTGCTGTGGATGTTAACATCAAGAAAATAGATCATAGATTCACACTAATTACTGTGTCTTTTGCCATGCAGAAACTTCTTAGTCTGATGTAATCCCACTTGTCTATCTTGGGGATTATTGACTGTGCTTTGGGGGTCTAATGTAAGAAGTCTTTCCCTACACCAATGTCTCCCAGAGTTTCCCCAGTGTTTTCTAGAAGCAGTTTAATAGTTTGGGGTCTTAGATTTAGATCCTTGATCCACCTTGACTTGATTTTTGTCAAGGGTGAGAGGTAGGGGTTCAGATTCATCCTTCTACAGGTGGATATCCAGTTTTTCCAGCACCGTTTGCTGAAGAGGTTTTCCTTTTCCCACTGGATTGACTGGTACCCTCTGTGAAAAATCAGTTGACTGAATGATTGGGAATTTATTCCTGTGGACTCAATTCTGTTCCATTGGTCCACATGTCTGTTCTTGTGCCAGTACCATGCTGTTTTGATTACCACAGCTTTGTAGTATATTTTTGGGTCAGGGAGTGAGATGTCACCCACTCCACTCTTCTTGTGCAGAATTGCTTGGGAAATGCGGGGTCTTTTATTATTCCAGATGAATTTTATGATTGTCTTTTGTAGATCTGTGAAGAATGTGTCTGGTACTTTGATTGGCATTGCATTAAATAGGTAGATTAATTTGGGTAGAATTGCCATTTTGGTTATATTAATTCTTCCAATCCAGGAACATGGGATGTCCCTCCACTTTTTTGTGTCATTTTCAATTTCTTTTTTTAGCTTCTCATAGTTTTCCTTGTGGAGGTCTTTAACTTCTTTGGTTAGATTTATCCCTAAGTATCTTATACTTTTGGTGGCTATGGTAAATGGAATAACTTTTTTCAGTTCTATCTTCATCTGCCTGTTGTTTGTATATAGAAATGCTATAGACTTCTGTATATTAATTTTGTATCCTGCAACTTTACTGTATTCGTACATTACTTCCAAAAATTTTTTCATGGAAATAATTGGGTCTTCTATGTACACAATCATGTCATCTGCGAATAGAGAGAGTTTCACCTCTTCTTTTCCTATTTGTATGCCCTTTATTTTTTCCTCTTTTCTGATTGCGTTGGCAAGGACTTCCAATACTATATTGTAGAGGAGTGGAGAAAGTGGGCATCCTTGTCTTGTACCCGTTTTTAGTGGGAAAGCTTTCAGCTTTTCTCCATTCAGGATGATATTCGCAATGGATTTTTCATAGATTGCTGTTCTCGTGTTGAGAAATGACCCTTGTATGCCAATTTTGCTGAGAGTCTTGATCATAAAGGGATGTTGGATCTTATCAAATGCTTTTTCTGTATCAATCGATATGACTATATGGTTTTTGTCTTTTTTCCTGTTAATATGGTGTATTACATTTATGGTTTTGCGTATGATGAACCAACCTATCATTCCTGGAATAAAGCCTATCTGACCGTGACGTATAATCTTTTTTTATAAGTTGTTGGATACGGTTTGCTAGTATCTTGTTGAGAATCTTTGCATCTATATTCATCAGAGATATTGGTCTATAGTTTTCCTTCCTTGTCCTGTCCTTACCTGTTTTGAGGATAAAGGTGATAGAGGCTTCATAGAATGAATTAGGGAGAGAATCACCCTTTTGGATCTTTAGAAATAACTTGAGCAGAATGGGAGTTAACTCTTCTTTGAAAGTTTTATAGAACTCAGAGCTGAAACCATCAGGGCCAGGGCTTTTCTTTGTTGGAAGGCTATTTATTACTGATTCAATCTCCTGGCTTGTTATGGGCGTATTTAGACTTTCTATATCCTCCTGGCTCAACTTTGGTAGATTATACATGCCCTCAGAATGAGAAAATAGTTTTGTAAATTTTGCATCAGATGAGGGACTGATAATCAGAATACACAAAGAACTAAAGAAGCTGTTTGGAAAAAAGATGATCAACCCTATTAAAAGATGGGAGAAGGGTTTGAAAAAAAACACTCTCTAAAGATGACATACAAATAGCCAAAAGGCATATGAAAAAATGCTCAACATCCCTTATTGTAAGGGAAATGCAGATCAAAACAACAATGAGATATCACCTAACCCCAGTCAGAATGGCTACGATTAAAAAAACAAAAAATGATAGGTGTTCACGGGGGAGTGGTGAAAGGGGAACTCTCTTATTCTGCTGGTGGGAATGTAAATTGGTCCAACCACTGTGGAGAACAATTTGGAGATTCCTCAAAAGTCTACAAATAGAACTACCATATGATCCAGCAATCCCATTCCTTGGCATCTACCCAACATACAGAAGAATTCTTCATTGGAAAAGTGCTTGCACATCGATGTTTATTGTGGCACTTTTCACGATTGCTAAGACATGGAACCAACCCAAATGTCCCTGTACGGGTGAATGGATTGAAAAACTGTGGCACATATATTCTATGGAATACTATTCAGCCATAAAAAAGAACAAAACCCTGGATTTTGAATGAAAGTGGAAGAATATGGAAGATTTACTGCTGAGTGAAGCAAGCCAGGCTATGAAGGAAAGACACTGTATGTCCCCACTTAATATTTACCGAGTGTCCGCACTCTATAACTGAAGCTGACGGACTAAAGTATGTACAAACACAAGAGATGGGTGTGAATGCCAGATGTGGTGTGTGTGGAGGAGTGGGTCCTGGGGAAAAACATTTGGAGGAGAAATATGGAGACAGCATTGTTGAGACAGGGAGGTAGTATTGTTATATTTTGAACAACTGGACTGGGGAGAAATGTTCACATATTGAAATGATCACCTTGTAAGCTAAAAAATGTGATTGAATGTATTAAAAAAAGAAAAAAAAGAAAAGAAAAGAAAAGAAAAGAAAAAGAAAAAAAAAGAAAATATATCAGAGAAAATAGTGAAATAATTAGGAAATGATGAGTTTGTGATACTTGTTATCTGTTTTTAACATAGTTTATTTGATTGCAACCTTATAGAATAAAATAATAGTAATAATAATAATAACCATGGGACATGTAAGCTTGCCAGAGAGTGACATAGAGGGACAAGAGAGAAAGCAGGAGAAAGTACTCTTTGATGGGGTTTGGTCACACTGCAATCCCTTATCGTACATTTTTCCATCCTGTCAATATTTGGAATATTCATGCACATCTGCCTAGTGTCTTTTCTAGCTAGCCATCAAGGCTGAGATTAGAACTGCAGTCATCCATGTTGGATCTGGCTCCCTTAATCACATGGAGCTGACTACAAGCTTAGTTCATTTTAATACTATCTGTCCTTACACAATTCATCAAAACTTTAAAATTGTTTCTTGTGGCCAGTACAGGTTACTGCAATATTTCAGTGAAAATTTTTTACAATAAAATATTTTTATTAAGTGTGGAAAGTTTTCAAAAAATGTAATTTGTAGCCATTTTAAAAATTTTATACATTTAATCACTATACATCACTTTGCTTGTAAGTTGAACTTACCCAACATGAATAGACTTCATACCAGTCCAGTTGAGGATACTAAACACATTATTATTAACTGTTAACCAACCCACTTCTGTGTCCCATAAATGTCCTGCCTCTCTGTTTTCCTCCTTAATTTCCTTCCTTACACCCTCTCCCTTCTCCCACCCTCCTCCCATATTGTCTACAGAAGAGATAACCATTTTCAATGCTTTAGCCATTTTGGCCCAAGATTTTTGAAACTTCGGTGATGATGGTAGTGAACTTTCAATTTTCCTCATTACTATTTTTATAAACTCATTCTTTCTCCCTTGGGACTTTTCCAAACTAAATTTCAAGCCTTTTATAGAAAAAAAAAAGATAAATTTTTTGCATATTATAGAATCACAATAAATATTCATTTATTTGGACTCACATTTTACATACTAAACATGAATTTGGGATCTCCAGATACTA
Organism: Tupaia tana; assembly: GCA_026018925.1. NCBI lineage: Eukaryota > Metazoa > Chordata > Mammalia > Scandentia > Tupaiidae > Tupaia > Tupaia tana. The sequence goes on from JAKSZU010000009.1 coordinate 125,690,969, forward strand.
AATTAATTTAATAAACTTCTGAGATGCACCATGTACTCATTTTTAATGATACTAGAGTTATTTTATGAGTGATAAAAAATGGATATCATGAATAGACCTAATATTTGAATAAATCATTATTCTCATTTATGATATTTCTCTGATATGCTACCTAATACATTGGAAGTTCCAAAAATGTATTACATCTTAAAATGTAAACTCCTTTTAGTTTTAGAATATTGGAAAACAACATTGAATCATTTTAAGTGGATTCCCAACAAAGTGTGATTAGATATTTTATTTTCTAACTTAACACGCTGGTGTTCTTGACTGAATCTCATCTCTGGAAACACAGTATTAACAAAATGATAAAAGTAACTTCCTGAACAACTTATCTGTATACTCTCTACAAAGTACTAACCATTTATGAAAAAGCATTCATGTTCTGATAGTGCTCAATATTAAAGAAACTAGCTTAATTTAATAAAATTTCAGATTAATCAGAACAAATTCTGAGTACCAGTCATAAATCTATATTTTGAAGTATGACCTATATTGACAATGTACTATATTGCTTTCATTCAAACAGTTTAGATATTGTAGAATGATTATTTTCAGAAAATTTAAGGATCAGGCCTGTTGAAAGTACATGATTATGGGACTAGCAGATGGCATACTGGTTACATCACTGGACTCCAATGTAATTAACCATGGTTCAAGTCCTGGACCTGGCAACTTAAAACTCATCCCAGGCACATGTGCATGTGTACCCAAAATGGAGGAAAAGGGATTGTGGCATGATCATCTCCCCATTGGTGATTTCTTGCATTTTATTTCTCTGTCTCTCTGGTGAGTGCATGTGCCCTATAACAAAAATCCCTCTGAAATAAAAGTACATGATTATGACTAGTTATATTTGTGTGTGTGTGGCGGGGGGAGAAAGCAAGAGATGTACACACACCTATATATTCTGGTCATAGAGTAACTGTATTGAAGAGACTTCTTTCCTCTTCTTGTAGTTTTCTTTTTCTGATTAATCTTAAATATCCACAAATTTTCCCAATAATTAATGGGTATACAGAAAGATTAACATGAACTAGTGATAAAGAAAGCCTCAGGTCTTTTGTGGTTTAAGGAATTGTCTGGGATTATTACACTTGTTTCAGTTGAAGATACATCTAATTACCTCATTTCTTTTTAATTGGTGTCTTCTAAAAATAAATTAGATACAATAATTAGCAATACTAACTTTTTACTTCTCCAGATAATGATATAAGTTTAACAATTATTATAGTGCACATTCAAGTTTCATTTCAAGTATCTTTTTTTAAATTTGAGTTCATTTATAGCAGTTTCAGATTTATGACATAAATAAAAATATTGTGCAGGTATAAGCTATATGCAAAAGAATACCACTTATAAAACCCATTAAATTAGTACAAAAATGTCCACATGTTGCATTATTAATAATATTTTGATATTATTTCAGAAGAGGAAAAATCGAGGAAAAAAATGAGACTTTTTAAAATTATGAAGCTATGGGGCCAGCGGTTGGAACGGTGGTTAAGGTGCTAGACTCCCACATGGCTGATTGTGATTTGAGTCCTGGACCTAGTGACTTGCTTTCTCTCTCTCTCTCCTCTCTCTCTCTTTCATGAGCACATGTGCCCTTAGCAAATTTTTTAATAACAATAATAAAATTAAATAAATAAGTATAAAATATTATGAATCTATACTTACATTTCTTTTCTTTTCTTTTTTTTTTTTAGAGAGAGATTTTTGCTATATGGCATGTGTGCTCAATAGCGAGACAGAGAGACAGAAAGTGAGAAATTACCTTCCAGGGGATATGGCCATGCTGCAATCCCTTCTCCTCCATTTTCCTCTCAGGATTCTGGGCATGCACGCACATGTGCCTAATGTGAATTTCAAGCCACTGGATCCAGGACTTGAACCGCTGTCATCCATGTGGGAATCCAGTGATGTAACCATTACACCTACACCTATACTTCAATTTTTAATTTACTTAAAAGGTCTTGTACTGGGACCAGCAGTTGGCGTAATGGCTATGTTGCTGGACTCTCATGTAAACGACTGTGGTTTGAGTCCTGGACTCAGTTGCTTAAACTCACGCCGGGTGCGTGTGCATGCATGCCTAAGATCCCGAGACGAGAATGGAGGAGGAGGGATTGCGGCATGGCCATCCCCCCTTGGGGGTGATTTCTGGCTGTCTCTCTGTTTCTCTCTGTCTTTCTGGCGAGCCCATGTGCCCTATAGCAAAAGAGAAGCATCAAGTTACTTACAAAGGGTATCCCATCAGGCTAACAGCAGACCTCTCATTGGAAACAATGTGAGCAAGGAAAGAACGGGAAAATATATTTAAAGTGTTAAAGTAAAAGCAATTTCAACCAAGAATACTGTATCCAGCAAAATTATCCTTCATATGCAAAGAAAAGGCAAAAACATTCTCAGATAAACAAAACCTGAACGAATTTACCAACACTAGACAAACTCTCCAAGAAGTTTTGAAGAGAATGCTATACCAGAAAAACTACATACAAACACACAGAAATAAGAGTTCAAAAACAACCAAGGAAATGGCCAACATAAAGGTAGGGACAAGCCCTAAAGTGAATGTTATCTTCCACAATTTAAACGGAAAATCGGATGATAACAGAAGAGAGAATAACTACATGAGACTGAACTGAAGAAATAGAATTTTATGACTTGTGACTAAAACATTACTGATTTCCTTCTATGCAGAATCTTCTCCAGATTTAAGGATCTGTGTCTTCTCTTGAGATGTAGATAGGTTCATGTATTACTCTTAACATTTTTTGACTTTAGTTTATTAAAACCACAAGTATTTTTCTTGAAATTAAATTTATATCTATCTATCTATCTATCTATCTATCTATAGATAGATATATAATACTTAAGAACTAAAGTAAGCTATATAGCTTCAGCTAGGTGCTACTTTATAGCATGTTCATTCTACTCACAGATTTTCATGCCTAAAATCAGACATGTGTTCACAGATGTGTATATATCAGCTGAACTTTTGATTGAAAGTATTTAGATGAGAATATTTTGGGAATCAAAAAAACATAGGGGAAAAAGCAATAAAAAACAACTCTAGATACCAGACACAATGTAGGAGGAGAGTGGGAAATGGGGAGGGTGAGAAATAGGGAAAAATATATAAATATATAAGAAACAAAAAATGCAAAATTATTTGTTGATGGTAACATGTATAATTAAGCCACTATATAGTGTATTCTGGATGGGAAATTACATTGTGTATGTTGTGATGATATTTATCAAATAAATGCAAAATAAGTAAAATTTAAATAAATAAATGTTCAAAAATTATATCAATCAATGCAGAAAATTAATTTGATAAAAATACACCTTTTCATGATAAAGAGTCCCAGCAAAATTGGCATAGAAGGGATATTCCTTATCACAATAAAAGCCATGAATGACAAACCCATAGCTAACATCATACTGAATGGGGAAAAGCTGAAACCTTTCCCACTAAAAACTGGAATAAGAGAAGGCTTGCTACTTTCTCCACTCCTTTTCAGAATGGTATTGGAAGTCCTAGCCAATGCAATCGGACAAGTGATTAAAGTAAAAGGCATTCAAATAGGAAAAGAAGAGAAATCCTACGTGAAGAGGATATGATCATAAACATAGAAAATCCAAAAGAATACACACACACACACACACACACACACACACACACACACACAAAATCACTCTTTGAAGTGATAAATGAATACATGAAAGTTGCAGGATACAAAAATCAACATACAAAAATCTGTAGCATTCTTATGCACCAACAATGAACAAACTGAGGTGGAATTGAAGAAATCAATCCTGTGTACAATAGCTACACAAAAATAATATATCTATGAATAGACCTTACCAAAGAAGTGAAAACCTCTACAAGGATAACTATGAAAAACTAAATAAAGAAATTAAAAATGATAAACAACAGGAGAAAGACATCTCATGTTTCTGTATTGAAAGAATTGATATAATCAAAATGTCAATACTACCCAAATTAATCTACAAAGTCAATGCAATTCCAATCAAATTATCAAGATATTCTGCACAGAAATAGAAAAGCAATAATAAAATTTGGAATTGAAAAAGACTGCATATTACAGTATTAAAGTATTAAAGCAATACTGTGCAATAAGAATAAAGTAGGAGGCATCTCACTTCTTTACCTCAAAATATATTACAATGCTGCAGTAGTTAAAAGAGCATGGTTTGGCAGAAAAGCAGGCAGGTAGACCAATGGGACAGAATTGAGAACCCAGAAATAAACCCCAAAATACACAGCCAATTTACTTTTGACAAAGGTCATAGGGAAACCCAGTGGAGAAAAAAAAAAATTTCTTCAACAAATGGTGCTGGGAGGGAACCAGCAGTTAGCATAATGGCTATGTCGCTGGACTCCCACGTAGTCGACCGCGGTTCGCGTCCCGGACCCGGTGGCTTAAAACTCACGCCGGGCGCGTGTGCGTGCGTGCCCAAGATCCCAAGAGGAGAATGGAGGAGAAGGGATTGCGGCGTGACCATCCCCCCTGGGGGATGATTTCTTGCTTTCTGTCTCTATGTCTCTCTCTGTCTGTCTGGCGAGCGCACGCACCCTATAGTGAAAATCTCTCCAAAAAAAGAAAAAAATGGTGCTGGGAGAACTAGATATACACCCCCAGAAAAATTAAACTGAACACCTATCTCTCACCATTAGCAAAATGGATCAAAGATATAAACATAAAACCTCAAATTATAAAGTTACTTGTGGAAAACATGGGGGGAAACTCTTGGGGACATTGGAGCAGGCAAAGACTTTAATAAGACATCCAAACCACAGACAATAATTTCAAAGAAAGACAAGTGGGACTGCATCAAGCTAAAAAGCTTCTGTACAGCTAAAGGATCAATCATTAAAGTGAGGAGATAACCCTTAAAATGGGAGAATATATTTGCAAACTATGCCTCAGATAAAAGACTGGTAACCAGAATACACAGGGAACTCAAGTGGATTACACCTCAAAACATAATCAATCCAATCAAAACGTGGGCAAATGAGCTGAACAGACAACTCTCAAAGGAAGGCATACAAATGCCTACAAAGCACATGAAAAAAAAAATGCTCGGGGCCAGCAGGTAGTGTAGTGGTTAATGTGCTAGACTTCCATATGGTCAACCAGGGTTTGAGTCCCAGATCTTGTGGCTTTAAAATCACTCTGGGCACATGTGTGTGCATGCCCAAAATTCCAAAAGGAGAATGGAAATGAAGGGATTTCAACATGACCATTTCCCTGGGAATGAGGTGATTTCTCATTTTCCTCTCTCTCTGTCTCTGTCTCTCCCTCTCCAGAGAGTGCACATGCCCTATGGCAAAAACTCTTAAAGATAATGCTCAAAATCTCTTATAATAAAGGAAATGCAAATCAAAACTACACTGAGATATCACTTAACCCCAGTCAGAATGACTAAGATTACAACCAATAAAGAATAACGCATGGTGGCAAGGCTGTAGTGAAAAAAGAAACCTTGGTAGGAATGTACAGTCCCTGTGTAGAATAATATGGAGGTTCCTCAGAAACCTACAAATGTAACTCCTGTACAACCCAATAATCCCACTCTTTGATATCTACTTTAAAGATCAGACAACACTCAGAGAAACACTTGAACATTCATGTTTTTTGAAGCATTATTCAAACTTACTTGAACATGGAATCAACTAAAATGTCCAAGAACAAATAAGTGGATTCAAAAAATGTGGCATACGGGACCAGCAGCTGGCATAATGGCTATGTCGCTGGACTCCCACGTAGTCGACCGTGGTTCGTATCCTGGTCCTGGTGGCTTAAACTCACGCCGGGCACGTGTGCGTGCGTGCCCAAGATCCTGAGAGGAGAATGGAGGAAAAGGGATTGCGGCATGGCCATCACCCCCGGGGGGTGATTTCTTGCTTTCTGTCTCTCTGTCTCTCTCTATCTGGTGAGCGCATGCACCCTATAGCAAAAACCTCTCCAAAAAAATGTGGTATATGTACACTATAGAATACCACTCAACCATTAAGAAATGAGATCTTGACATTTGATACAAAGTGGACAAATATGGAAGATTTAATGCTAAGTGAAGCAAGCCAGACTATGAAAGAGGGATTGTAATTCTCCACTTAATATACACCAATGTCTGCACTGTATAGCAGAAACTATAAGATTGGAAGGTATACTAGCAGGGAGGGCAATTGTAGATACTAGTGGCAGTATGAGAGGGGGTGGGTAATAGGGGTGAAAGGGAGGTGATCAGGGAAAAAACAATGATTTAGCAAACACAAAAATGAAAAATTATCTGTTGATAGTAATGTATATGATAATATCTTTGACTTGACTGATATGTAGTGTAATCATGCTGGGGAAAAAACATGTTTTTCTGTAAAGATGTACAGTGATTAAATGTATATATTTTTGCTATATGGTGTGTGCTCTCTCCAAAGAGACAGAGAGAGACAGAAAGCAAGAAATCACCCCCCTTCACAGGGGGATGGCTATGCTACAATCTCTTTTCCTCCATTCTCCTCCAGGGATTTTGAGCACAGACACACACACACACACACACACATGTGCCCAGCATGAGTTTTAATCTGCTGTGTCTAGGACTTGAACAGTGATTGACTACATTGGAGTCCAGAGATGTAACCATTACACCATCTGCTGAGCACCTTAACGAAATTTTTTAAATGAGAGAGAAGTTACTTTTATAGCTCTGTACGACCTAAAAAAAATGTATTCCTAGCACTTTAGTATTATAATAATTAAAAAATAAATCCAATGGGGAAACAAAAAGAAAAAAAAAACAAAAATGGGGCCATCAAGGTGCATGGTAGTTAGGGCCCTGGAACTCCCACATGGCTGACCAGGGTTCAAGTTTTATATCTGATGGCTTTCTTTCTCTCTCTCTCTCTCTCTTTCTGTCTCTGGTCAAATCAAAAACTAATACTAAACTAAATTCATAATTCTTTTAAAAATTTGGCTGAGGATTTCACATTTTAAAATTTAAAGAGAAATTATAACTCTTAATTGACAAAAGATACATACCTTCACTCGTAAAAGAGAATCAGAGAAAGGGAGAAAATATCTCTCAGTGGGACATGCTCATGCAGCAGTTCCTTCTCCATTTCTCCATCCTGTTGTAATTTTGGGCCTGTATCATACCTCCTAGTGTGTTTTTCAAGCTACCTGGGCTGAAATTCAGACTGTGGTCAGCAATGTGGGTTCTGGCTCCCTTAAGCACTAAGTTATAGGGGCAGCCCGATATTTGAAAATTTAACCATATAATAATGTCTTTCTCTGTAAGTTACTTTTAAATAATAATCTTCAATTCTCAAAGAGGCCTTTGATGAATAAGAACATATAATAAATTTCTCCCGTTTACCCCCAAAACAATAACAAGAACAGAAACATAAACAAACCAAAAGACAAAGTGGTTTTGAGCCACAAGAGAACCAAAGTGACTCTGTATTGTATTTAGTCTTAGAGTTTATCTTAAAGGATAAAATCTTAGGATAAATAGTCTTTAACTTACCCTGCTCACCATAGATGGGGACTAATGCTTAACTCATGGAAGTTCACAGTAACTATACTGAGTCTTTACAGATGCTTGGCTATGCAGGTAAACGGGAGAAAGGTGCCACCAGATCTCTTCCATATGACACGCTGAGGAAGATTTTAGCAGCTTAAGCATTGCAAATTCACACCTAGTTCCTAAATTAGGATCTAAGGATCATCTTGACTGACTCTGTTTGTTTCTACTACCTTATTAATTATTGCTTATCTTTAAACCCCTTGCAGAGACTAGAAACCAATAATTCTGCCCTGCCCTAGATGCCCATAAGATAAACTGACCCCGAAGCAGTGATTGCCTCCTGACATTGTCTGTCTCCTTGTGATACTGCCAAAGACAGCCATCAGGCTTCCTCACTTACCTTGTTATTTTTTTCCCCCAAGATAAAAAATACTTGCCCTTTACTTCTAAATATATCTCACACTGACCTTTTCCCATGCATATGTCTTGTATCTTGTGTACTATGGTGAAGATGCTTATAGACTCTGGTGTGCTCTTTCCCTAGTGTTGGCCTTAGTGACTAAATTTCTTTCATTATTTATCAAGTTTTGTCTCTTTGCAATGGGTAGCATGGACTTAATTTAGGGCTCCCTGAATCTTAATGAACATCTTTTCCCTTTCTAGCATCAGTACCATTTTCAACTCATTGACTTATAAAATTTCAACAGCATTGTCAAAGTTGCAAACTGGGAAACATGTTTTAATACATTTCCAGATATGAGATTAGCTAGTATAACTTCTATGAATGGAAATTTTAAAATGTCTTAAAACATCATGCAATATAACTTACCAAAACACACACCCATGTTCAAAATGACATATATTCAAAGATAGTCATTGCAGTTTTATTTGCACTATCAAAAGATTGGAAGCAATGTACATATCCATTAGTAGAAAATTGGTCAAAGAAAGAATGATACAACTATATAATAAAATTCTTTGGCAATATTAATATATATATGTATATATATATATTTATATATATATGGGTATACACACACACACACACACACACACACACACATTTATAAGCTTGTGTATGTATGGGATGGTACTGGAAGGGTATACAAGAAACTGGAGCTCTTTGCCATGTCTACTGCAAGACTTAAGACCATTCTCAGCAATCATATAATTGACATTCCAGAAAATGTCAACATCACTCTGAAGGGACGCACAGTTATTGTGAAGGGCCCCAGAGGAATCCTGTAGAAGGACTTCCATCATATCAATGTAGCATTCAGTCTCCTTAGGGGAAAAAAGGAAGAGGCTGTGGGTTGACAAATGGGGTGGAAACAGAAAAGAACTTGTTATGTTTTGCACTATCTGTAGTCACACACAGAGCATGATCAAGGGTGTTACACTAGGGTTACATTACAAGATGAAGTCTGTGTACACTCATTTCACAATCAATGTTGTTATTCAGGAGAATGGGTCTTCTGTTGAAATCTGACGTTTCTTGGTTGAAAAATACATCTGGAAGATTTAAATGTGGCCAGGTATTGTTTGCTCAGTATCTCAAGTGCAGAAAGATGAGTCAATCCTTGAAAGCAATGACATTTAACCTGTTTCAAATTCAGCTGCTTTGATACAGCAAGCCACAACAGTTAAAAATAAGGATATAAGACAATTCTTGGATTGTATCTACATCTCTGAAAAACGAACAGTTAAGCACACTGATGAATAAGATCTAAGAGTTCTCCAGCTATAGTAATAAGCTGGATGAGTTCTAAGGCCATTATGTGATATATTAAAGATAATAATAAAAGACAACCATTGATTTGACCCCAGATAGAATTAAACTAATAAGGTCCTCTCCATGGCACATCAAGAATGAGATAGACAAACTCGTAGGCACATACAATCTAACAAGATTGAAGGGCAGACAAGCAGCGTGGTGGTTAAGGATGCTGGAGTCCCACATGGCTGACTGCCATTCTAGTCTAGATACTGATGGCTTGCTTTCTCAATTTCTCTCTTTCTCTCCCTCTTCTGTCACTCTCTGATCAAATTTAAATAAATAAGTAAACAAATAAATAAAGTTAAATAAAAAATAATTTTTAAAAAATCTAACAAAATTGAATGAAGAAGACATAGAAAGCCTAAATAGACACATAACAAGCAATGAGATTGAATCAGTAATAATCTCCAAACAAATAAAAGCCCAGGTCCCAATGGCTTCACTTCTAAATTCTACAAAACTGTTAAAGAAGAGAGGTAACCTCTATTCTACTCAAACTATTTCTAAGGATACAAAAGAAAGGAATCTTTCCAAATTCATCTTATGAAGGCTTCATCATCCTCATCCCCCAAACAAAAAAAGGACATAACAGAAAAGAAAACTACAGACCAATATCTCTGGTGAATATAGATACAAAAATGCTCAACAAAATGCTAACAAATTGTATCCAATGACACATAAAAAAGATTATGCCCCATGACCAGATAGACTTTATTCTAGGGATGCAAGAGTGATTCAACACATGCAAAACCATAAATGTGATACAACATATTAACAGAAGGAAAGATAAAAAAAAATATGATTATATCAATGAATGCAGAAAAAGAGTGTGACAAAATACAAAATCCTTTCACGATTAAGCCACAGCAAATTGGCATAGAAGGAACATTTCTCAACACAATAAAAGCCATTTATGAAAAACCTATAGCTAACGTCATATTGAAAAGGGAGGGACCAGCAGTTGGCGTAATGGTTATGTCGCTGGACTCCCACGTAGTCGACCGCGGTTCGAGTCCCGGACCCGGTGGCTTAAACTCATGCCGGGCGCGTGTGCGTGCGTGCCCAAGATCCCGAGAGGAGAATGGAGGAGAAGGGATTGCGGCGTGGCCATCCCCCCTGGGGGGTGATTTCCTGCTTTCTGTCTCTCTGTCTCTCTCTGTCTGTCTGGCGAGCGCACGCGCCCTATAGCAAAAACCTCTCCAAAAAAAAAAAAAGAAAAGGGAAACGATGAAAGCTTTTCCACTAAAAACTGGAACAAGACAAGACTCCTAACTTTCTCTACTCCTTTTCAATATGGTACTGAAAATCCTGGTCAATGCAATCAGAAAAGAGAATAGAATAAAAGGCATTCAGGAGCAGCATATGGCATAATAGTTACATCATGGGACTCTTACATAGTCGACTGCTGTTTGAGTCCCAGACTCAGTGGCTTAAAACTCATGTCAGACAAGTGTGCATGCATGCTCAAAATCTCAAGATGGGAATGGAGGAGAAGGGATTGTGACATGGCCATCACCCCTGGGGAGGTGATTTCTCACTTTCTGTCTCTTTCTCTCTCTCTGTTTCTCTGCTGAGTGCATATTCCCTATAACAAAAATCTCTTTTACAAAAAAGACATCCTAATTGGGAAAGAAGAAGTGAAATTGTCTCTATTTGCAGATGGCATGATTATATGCATAGAAAACTCAAAAGAACCCACCAAAAAACTTCTGGAATTGATGAATAAATACACTTCATCAGTAGGATACAAAAACAACACACAAATATCTATAGAATTCCTATACAGCAACAAAATCAGACTGAGGTAAAATTTCAGAAAGTAATCCCATCAACAATACCCACAAAAAGTGTGAGGGACCTAGGAATAAACCTAACCAAAGAAGTCAAAGACTTATATAAGGAAACTATGAAAATCTTACAAAGGAAATTAAAAAAAAATGACACAAAAATGTGGAAGGACATCCTATGTTCCTGGATCAGAAGAATGAATATAATCAAAATGTTAATTCTATGCAAAATAATATACATACTTAACACAATCCCAATCAAATTACCAGAAATATTTTTTACAGATTTAGAAAAAAAATCATAGAATTTTTCTGGAATTATCAAAGACCCCCTATTGCAGTGAAATTCTGTGCAAGATGAGTGGAGTGGGCGGCATCTCACTCTCTGACACCAAAATATACCACAAAGCTGTGATAATAAAGACAGCATTGAACTGGCACAAAAATAGACATGTAGACCAATGGAACAGGATACCCCAGAAATAAACCCCCAAACATACAGCCAACTGATATTTGACAAAAAGCACCAGTCAATTCATTGGGAAAAAAGAAAACCTCATTAGCAAATGGTGCTTTGTCCCATCCCTGTTCTGGCACCACGTGTCCTGACCCGGGGGGGACAGTCAAACAGGTTTCCTGAGGGAAGGAGTGAGAGCCGGGACAAGCGACACAGTGTTACAACACGGAGATGACACAGTGTCTTCAGGGTCGTCCGTTTATTGTGGGCAGCACAGTACAACACGGAGATGACGCAGTGTTACAACTCATCAGGGTTGCGTCGTCTATTGTGAGCAGCACGGAGATGACGTGGTGTCACGGCTCTTCAGGGTCATCCGGAGATGACGTGGTGTTACAACTCTTCAGGGTCTTCCGGAGACGATGCAGTGTCAGCTCTTCAGGGTCTTCCAGGTCGTCTGGAGCCGATGTGGTGTTACAACTCTTCAGGCTCTTCAGGGTCGTCTGGTGATTGTGGGCCAGGCATCGTGGTTATATACATGTTGCTGGTGGGCCGTGATTGGTTGTAAAAGGTGGGTTATGATTGGTTGCTTTTGGACCAATCATGAGGTGCCGGATATGCAAATCTGAGGGATTCTAGTGGCCAATCAGAGCAAGGTTTCAAAGGTCAGGTATTTTGAAAGGAACCAATCATGGCAATTGTTTGCTCTCTGAGAAACCTCAGCAGACTTGCTGGTGCGCAGCCTCCCACAGTGCTTGAAAAACTGAATATCCACTTGCAGAAAGATGAATCTGGGACCAGCAGTTAGCGTTATTGCTATGTTGCTGGACTCCCATGTAGTCGACCACGGTTTTGAGTCCAAGACCTGGTGGCTTAAATTCACACTAGGCGCGTGTGTGCGTGCGTGCCCAAGATCAAAAGATGAATGTGGACCTCTATCTCTCACCATTAGCAAAAATCAACTCAAAATGGATCAAAGGTCTAAATCTAAGACCTAAAACTATAAAACTGTTGGTGACAAAATACAGGGGAAACTCTTGGATGTCATCACAGTAGGCTAAGACTTTTTAAATAAGACTCCCTATGCACAGGCAATAATCTCCAAAATAGAGAAGTGGGATTACATCAGATTAAGAAGGTTCTGCACAGCAAAAGAAACAATTATTAGAATGAAGAGACAACCCTCAGAATTGGATAATATATTTGCAAACTATGATAACCAGAATATACAGGGAATTCAGCTAACCTAAAAAAATGAACAAACAAACAAAAAACTCAACCCAATTAAAAGATGGGCAAATGTGCTGAAAAGACAATTCTCTAAAGAAGACATAAGAATGGTCAAAGAAAATATTAAAAAATTCTGAGCATCTCTTATCATAATGGCAATAAATCAAAACTAAAATGAGATACCAGCTAACCCCAGTTAGAATGGCTAAGATTAAAAATATAATGTGTTGGCTAGGCTGTGGGGAAAAGGGAACTCTCCTACACTGTTTGGGGAAAAGCAAATTAGTACAGCCACTGTGGAGAGCAATATAAAGGTTTTTCAAAGACCTACAAATAGAACTACCATACAATCCAGCAATTCCACTCCTGTGTATCTACCCAAAGAATAGGAATGCACTAAGTAAAACACTTGCACATACATGTTAATTTGGACATTATTCAAAATTGCTAAGACATAGAACCAACCCAAATATCCATGATCTGATTAAGGAGTTGAGAAAGTGTGGCACATGTACACTATGGACCACTATTTGGCCATAAATAACAATAAGACCATGACATTTGATATAAAGTGGATATATTTACTGCTAAATGAAGCAAGTCAGTCTATGAAAGAGAGAGATTGTATGTCCCACTCAATATATACCAAATGTCCACAGTCTGGTAGAAACTGAAAGATTGGAAGGTATAAAAGCATGGAGGACAATGGTGATAATAGAGACAGTGCAGGTGGAGGGTGGGAAGTGGATGACAGTAAGAGGGAGGGAATCAAGAGGAAAAATTTAAAAAAAATTTTAGAGTCAGAAAAATGGAAAATTATACATTTGGTATGTTGTAATGATATACAGGGATTGAATGTAAAAAACATAAATAAATAAGAACAAAACAATCCCCCCAAAAAAACTGGATTGGGGATTGGGGGAAGATATTGAGAGGGAGGTCTATTTTTTACTCTAAACCTTCTTGAAGTTTGTATCATCTGTTTTTGTTACCCAGAGGAAGCCAATATAATTTTTTAAAAAAACAACTGAAGTGTTTGATGATTGTTACTTCATAATTTAGAGAAATACCAGAGTCTTGGTCATATTTTGTCTACCAACTGGTTGAACAGGCTATCAAATTTTTCATTAGGATGGAGTGTTTTTCCAGCAAAGGGGTGTTATGAAAAATAATGAAGAAATAAAAATTGGGAGAGAACCATTCTGTGATTCTTGTTTTAAATTGTAAAACTTTTTCAAATCTCTTGAGATCTGTGGATTCATTTCCACAAAATACACAAAATTTTGCACACAGCATGGGGTTTAGAGATTGTCCTGATGCTCATTTGTGGAGTCTGAGTTAAGAATTTCTACTCTAAAACAAAAGATAGAGATTTATAAGAAACCAAGGTGATCCATTTTACTTTTTATTTAAAAACAATCTGACTAAAGAGTTTTATTTTCTGAAGAAAAAAATTGAAATTTTATTACCACATAATGATTTATGTCTCCTTAGTTAACATTTCTTCACAGGAAGATAATAGTGACTGCATTCCAGTTGTTAGAAAGCTAATCTTTAAATCACTGTGACTCTCTTTATTCTCTAATTTCTTTTTTGTAATTTATTATTTTCATACATTGAATCGCTATACAGTATGTAGCTTCCATAGAGAATTTATTCAACATAAAATACACCTCAGACCACTCTAATTGAGAATACTATACACGTCCTCAACAAGTAATAAACCATTTCTGTGTCCCACAAATGTTTTACCTCTCTTTTTTTCCTCCCTAATTACGTTCTCTACACTCTTCTCATCTCCCACCCTCCTTCCACACTATCTACAGTGTCCATAACTATTTTAAATACTTTCATGTCTCCCAATATTTCAATCTCTACCATAAGGTGCGAACAATCAGTATATTAAGTGGAGACATGCAATGTCACTCAAAGCCTGACTCACGTCACTCAGCACTAAATCTTCCATATAAATCCACTTTCTATTAAATGCCAGGGTCTTGTTTTTAATAGCTGAATAGCATTCCATGGAGTACATGTGCCACATGTTTCAATTCGTTCATCTGCTCATGGGCATTTGGGTTGGTTCCATGTCTTAGCAATTGTGAATGATGCTGCAATAAACATAGATGTGTAAATGCTTTTCTGACTGAGCATTCTCCTATCCTTTGGGTAGATACCCAGGAGTGGAACTGATGGATCATATGGTACTTCTCTTTGTAGATCTTTGAAAATCTTCCATATTGTTCTCCACAGTGAGTGGTCAAATATAAAGTCCCACCAACAGTATAGGAGAGTTTCCCTTTCACCACATCACCACCAGCACTTATCATTTTTTGTATTTTTAATCTTCACCATTCTGATGGTGGTAAGATAGTGTCTCATTGTGATTTTGATCTGAATCTCTCTTAGGATGAGAGATGTAGAGCATTTTTTCATATGCTTTTTTTCTGTTCGTATGTCTTCCTTAGAGAGTATTTTATTCAGCACGTTTTTCAATTTTTTAAATGGGTTACTTTTTCCTAGATAAGCTGCTTGAGTTTACTGTGTATTTGTTTATCAGTCCTTTCTCTGAGGCAGTTTACAGAAATATTCTCCTTTTCTGAGGTTTGTTGAGTCACACTACTTACTGTGTTCTTTGCTGTGTAGAAATTTCTTAATCTGATGTAATCCAATTTTGAGAATATTGATTGTGCTTTGAGGGTCTTACTTAAGTCTTTGTCTACCCCAATGTTTCCCAGAGTTTCCCCAGTGTTTTCCACCAGTAGTTTTATAGATTGAGGTTTTAGTTTTAGAACTTTGATTCACTTTGAGTTGATTTTTGTTAATGGTGAGAGATGGGGCTGAAAATTTACCTTTCTGCATGTATATACCCAGTTTTTTTCAGCACTATTTGCTAAAAAGGTTTTCCTTTTCCCACTGAATTGAATGGTACCCTTGGTCTAAGATTAATTGGCTGTTTGTTTTGGAGTTTATTTCTGGGCTTTGTATTCTGCTCCATTGGTCCACCTTTCTGTTTTTGTGCCAATACCATGCTGTTTTGCTTATCACAGCTTTGCAATAAATTTTGAGGTCAGATAGTGAGATGCCACCCACTCCACTCTTCTTGCACAGAATTGCTTTGGCAATATGGTATCTTTTATTATTCCAGACTAATTCCATGATTGTCTATTCTAGATCTGTGAAGAATGTCTCTTGTAATTTTATAGGGATTGCATTAAATATATAGATTAATTTGGATAGAATTTCCATTTTGATTATATTAATTCTTCCAATCTAGGAACATGGGGGTATCGTTCCACTTTTTTATCACTTTAATTTATTTTTAAAGATTTTCATAATTTTCATTGTAGAGGTCTTTGACTTTCTTGGTTAGAATTATTCCTAAGTATCTTATACTTTTTGTAGCTATGGTAAATGGGATTACTTTCTTCAGTTCTGCATCTTTCTCCTTCTTGTTTGTATTTAGAAGTGCCATAGATTTTTGTAAGTTGATTTTGTATCCTGCCACTTCACTGTATTTATTTATTTATTTATTTATTTATTTATTTATTTATTTATTTATTTTTGGAGAGATTTTTCACTATAGGGTGCGTGCGCTCGCCAGACAGACAGAGAGAGACATAGAGACAGAAAGCAAGAAATCACCCCCCAGGGGGGATGGTCACGCCGCAACCCCTTCTCCTCCATTCTCCTCTCGGGATCTTGGGCACACATGCACAGGCGCCCGGCGTGAGTTTTAAGCCACCGGGTCCGGGACGCGAACCGCGGTTGACTACGTGGGAGTCCAGCGATATAGCCATTATGCTAACTGCTGATTACCTTTACTGTATTTATTTATTACTTTGAGAAGATTCCTAGTGGATACTTTTAGGTCTTCTATGTATACAAACATGTCATCTACAAACAGAGATAATTTTAACTCTTCTTTCCCTGTTGGGATATCTTTTATTTCGTTCTCTTGTTTGATTGCATTGTCTAGGACTTCCAGCACTATACTGAAGAGGAGTGGAGAGAGTGGGCAGCCTTTTCTTGTACTAGTTTTTAGTGGAAAATCATTCAGGTTTTCCTCAATTAGTATAAAGTTAATGATAGGTTTTTCATCGATGGTTTTTATTATGCTGAGAAATGATCCTTCTATGCCGTTTTTGCTTAGAGTCTTTTTTTTTTCATTTATTTATTTTTACATTTTTCCACAAACATTTACTTTACATAGCAAAAAATTCTAGCCCATACTCCATAATTCTTGACAGTTTACAAACAACTTTTGAAATCTCAAAATACTGAATTTTAAAGATAATGTTCAAAATATGTCTTATAATTTTGTATAATTATAAAACTCTATAACAACAGAAGCAGAATGGTTTCAAAAATATATATATACATATATATACAAATATGCAGACACTCAGTAAATATTAAGTGGGGACATACAATGCCTCTCCTTCATAGCATGGCTTGCTTCACTCAACAGTAAGTCTTCCATATTCATCCGCTTCCTTTCAAAAGCCAGGGATTTGTTGTTTTTTATGGATGAATAGTATTCCATTGAGTATATGTGCCACAGTTTTTCTAACCTTTCATCAGTTCATGGGCATTTAGGTTGTTTCCATGACTTAGCAATCGTGAAAAGTGCCGCAATAAACATCGCTGTGCAAGCACTTTTTCGATTCAGTATTCTTCTGTCCTTCGGGTAGATACCAAGGAGTGGGATTGCTGGATCATATGGTAGTTCTATTTGTAGATTTTGGAGGAATCTCCAAATTGTTCTCCACAGTGGTTGTACCAATTTACAGTCCCACCAGCAGTGTAAGAGAGTTCTCTTTTCACCACACCCCCTCCAGCACTTATCATTTTTTGTTTTTTTAATCTTAGACATTCTGACTGGGGTTAGATGATATCTCATTGTTGTTTTGATCTGCATTTCTCTTACAATGAGGGATGTTGAGCATTTTTTCATATGCCTTTTAGCTATTCGTATGTCATCTTTAGAAAGTGGTTTTTTCAACTCATTCTCCCATCTTTTAATAGGATTGATTGTCTTTTTCCGGAACAGCCACTTGAGTTCCTTGTGGATTCTGGTTATCAGTCCCTTGTCTGATGCATAGTTTACAAAAATATTTTCCCATTCTGAGGGCTGTCTGTTCACACTAATCACTGTGTCTTTTGCCATGCAGAAACTTCTTAGTCTGATGTAATCCCACTTGTCTATTTTAGGGATCATAGGCTGTGCACTGGGAGTCTTATTTAAGAAGTTTTTCCCTACCCCAATGTCTCCCAGAGTTTCCCCGGTGTTTTCAAGGAGCAGTTTTATAGTTTGAGGTCTTAGATTTAGATCTTTGATCCACCTTGACTTTATTTTTGTCAGAGGTGAGAGGTAGGGGTTCAGATTCATCTTTCTGCAAGTGGAGATCCAGTTTTGCCAGCACCATTTGCTGAAGAGGTTTTCCTTTTCCCACAGGATTGACTGGTGCCCCTTGTCAAAAATCAGTTGGCTATATGTTTGAGCATTCATTTCTGGGGACTCTATTCTTTTCCATTGATCCACCTGTCTGTTCCTGTGCCAGTACCATGCTGTTTTGATTACCACAGCTTTGTAGTATATTTTTGGGTCAGGGAGTGAGATGCCGCTCCATTCTTCTTGTGCAAAACTGCTTTGGCAATACGGGGTCTTTTATGATTCCAGACAAATGTTATGATTGTCTTTCCTAGATCTGTGAAGAATGTGTCTGGTACTTTGATTGGCATTGCATTAAATAGGTAGATTAATTTGGGTAAAATTGCCATTTTGATTATATTAATTCTTCCAATCCAGGAACATGGGATGTCCTTCCACTTTTTTGTGTCATTTTCAATTTCTTTTTTTATCTTCTCATAGTTTTCCTTATGGAGGTCTTTAACTTCTTTAGTTAGATTTATCCCTAAGTATCTTATACTTTTTGTGGCTATGGTAAATGGAACAACTTTTTTCAGTTCCATCTCAGTCTGCCTGTTGTTCGTATACAGAAATGCTATAGATTTCTGGATATTAATTTTGTATCCTGCAATGTTACTGTATTCATGTATTACTTCCAGAAATTTTTTTATGGAAACAATTGGGTCTTCTATGTATACAATCATGTCATCTGCAAATAGAGAGAGTTTCACCTCTTCTTTTCTTATTTGAATGCCTTTTATTTTTTCCTCTTTTCTGATTGCAATGGCCAAGACTTCTAGTACTATACTGAAGAGGAGTGGAGAAAGTGGACATCCTTGTCTTGTACCCGTTTTTAGTGGAAAAGCTTTCAGCTTTTCTCCATTGAGGATGACGTTCGCTATGGGTTTTTCATAGATAGCTTTTATTGTGTTGAGAAATGGCCCTTCTATGCCCATTTTGCTGAGAGTCTTGATCATGAAAGGATGTTTTATCTTATCAAATGCTTTTTCTGCATCAATTGACATGACCATATGGTTTTTATCTTTCTTCCTATTAATATGGTGTATTACATTTATGGTTTTGCATATGTTGAACCAACCTTGCATTCCTGGGATAAAGCCTACCTGATCATGATGTATAATCTTTTTGATAAGTTGTTGTATACGATTTGCTAGTACCTTGTTGAGAATCTTCGCGTCTATATTCATCAGGGATATTGGTCTATGGTTTTCCTTCCTTGTCCTGTCCTTATCAGTTTTAAGGATAAGGGTGATAGAGGCTTCGTAGAATGAATTAGGGAGAGATTTACCCTTTTGGATATTTAGAAATAACTTGAGCAGAATGGGGGTTAACTCTTCTTTGAAAGTTTTGTAGAATTCAGAGGTGAATCCATCAGGGTCAGGGCTTTTCTTTGTTGGGAGGTTATTTATAACCGATTTGATCTCCTGGCTTGTTATGGACCTATTCAGACTTTCTATATCCTCCTGGCTCAATCTAGGTAGATTATACCTGTCCAGAAATTTGTCCATCTCATCCAAATTATCTTGTTTCTTGGCATACAGATGTTCATAGTATCCTCTAATAATGTTTTTTATTTCTACTATGTCTGTTGTTATTTTGCCTGCTTCATTGCAGATCTGATTCACCTGGTTCTTTTCTCTCTTCTTCTTAGTAAGTCTTGCTAGTGGTGTATCAATTTTGTTTATCTTTTCAAAGAACCAGCTTTTACTTTCATTTATTTTCTGAATAGTTCGTTTATTTTCTATTTTATTTATTTCTGCTCGTATCTTTATTATTTCCTTTCTCCTGGAGTTTTTTGGATCTTTTTGCTGTTGCTTTTCCAATTCTGTGAGGCATGATGTTAGGTGATCCATTTGCCTTCTTTCCATGCTCCTCTTATGTGCACTAATTGCTATGAACTTCCCTCTTATGACTGCTTTAGCAGTGTCCCAAAGATTATGGAAACTCGTGTCCTCATTGTCATTGGCTTCCATGAACCTTTCGATTTCAGTCTTTATATCTTCAGTAGTTGTGGAGTCATTCAGGAGTAGGTTATTAAGTTTCCATGTGTTTGAGTATTTTTGAGGATTTCTCTTGAAATTAAACTCAAGTTTAATTCCATCATGGTCAGTGAAGATGCTGGGTATACAGCAGATGGCATGATGGTTGCTTAGAGTCTTAAACATGAAGAGATGTTTTATATTATCAAATACTTTTTCTGCATCTATTGAAATGATCATTTAGTTTTATCTTTCTCTCTGTAATTATGGTGTATTACATTTATGATTTTGCATATGTTGAACCACTCTTGCATCACTATAATAAAGGCTACTTGATCATGATGAATAATCCTTTTCATATGCTGTTGGATATGATATACTTGTATATTGTTGAGAATTTTTGCATCTTTATTCTTCAGAGACATTGGTTGATAGTTTTCCTTTCCTGTCGTATCCTTATCAGTTTTGGGAATGAAGGTGATGGAGGCTTCATAAAATAAATTTGGAGGGTTCAAAATTCTTCAAGAGTTTTTTAAAATTCAGAAGTGTAGCCATCAGAACCTGGGTTTTTCTTTGTTAAGAGGTTATATTTTACTGATTCAATCTCATTGTTTGTTATGGGTCTATTCAGGCTTTCTATGTCTTCCTGAGTCAATCTTGGTAGATTATATGTGTCTAGGAATTTGTCCAACTCTTCCAGGTTTTCTTGTCTATTGGTGTATAGTTGCTCATAGTATTCTGTAATGATGTTTCGTATTTCCATTATGTCTGTTGTAATATTGTCCATGTCATTGCAAATTTGATTTATCTGGTTCCTTTCTCTCTTCTTACTTAGTCTAGCTAATGGTGTGTCAATCTTGTTCATCTTTTCAAAGAACCAGCTTTTGCTTTCATTTATTTTCTGTATAGTTTATTTTCTATTTAATTTATTTCTGCTCTAATCTTTACTATTCTTTTTCTCTTGGCATTTTGGGATATTTTGGTTGTTGTTTTTCCAGTTCTCTGAAGCATGATGTTAGGTTGTCTATTTGCCATCTGTCCATCTTTTTCTTATGTGCACTAATTGCTGTGAACTTCCCTCTTATGTCTCCTTTTGTGTTTCTCATAGGTTATGGAAATTCATACACTCATTATCATTTGTTTCCATGAATCTTTTGATTTCAGCCTTAATCTGTTTGATAGTCAAGAAGTCATTCAGAAGTAGGTTATGTAGTTTCCATGTATTTGTGTATTTTTTAGGGTGTTTGTGAAACTGATATCAGGTTTAATTCCATGGCTGTCATAGAAGATGCTGAATATAGTTTCTATGCCTTTGAATCTGTAAATGGTGAGTCTGTGCCCTATCTTGTGATCAGTCTTCGAGAAGGTACCATGCATGGGTGAGAAAAATGTGTATTTTGAGATTTGGAGGTTGAAAGTTCTAGAGATGTCTGTCAAGTCCATCTGATTTATGGTATCATTTAGGTTCTGAATCTCTTTGGTTATTTTTGTCTTGTTGATCTAAGGGGGATAAAGATGTGCTTAGATCCTCAGCAATTAGTGTGCTGCAGTTTATCTATCCTTTCAGATCTAGCAGTCTTTCCTTCACATATTTTGGTACTCCTAAATTGGGTATGTAGATATTTATAAGCATTATATCTTCTTGCTGAATTATGCCTTTTATAATAATGCCCTTCTTTGTCTCTCTTTTTTTTATTTTTGCAAGTCATGTATTTATTGAAAAAGACTATATTAAAAAATGGAAACCATATGGGAGTGACATGTTTTACATGTTTGCAAATTTCTTTAATGGCAAACTTAACTGAAGAAAACTGAATTCTCATATATGCTTCTGTATTCAATCTCTTATATATTGTTTTAAATTTCTTTCTTCTGAGAGACAGAGGCATCCCCAACAGGGTCCTCACACATATGCCAACCTGCCAGCCCAGATCACAGACACAGGTACAGGCCCTTGGTGGGTACAAAAAGATCCCAGGACACAAACCCAGAACCTTTCCACTTGGGTATATTTGCATTCCCTCTGCACCAACTTCAAGCCCTTGTCAATACATTGTTTCGATGGGAGGATGAAGAAAATCTGACCTGCTACAGATAATATAGTTAGAAAAAGGAGGCAGATATTATAGTCTTTTTAAATGATTGAGGATATTCTTTGATGCTATCCCAAAACTCATCAGATGGTAATATCAAAATGATAATTACAATGTGGAACCTGAAGAGAGACCAATGAACTTTGCTTCCTCTGTTACATTGCATCCATTAGTCTGCCCTCTACTTTTTTTTTTCTTTTTGAAAGTAAATTTATTGCTTTCATGGGCAAGAGAGGAGGGATCCCCCAAAGGGTCCTGACGTCATGCCTGACATACTCAGGGAGATCCCTGGACTTGAACTGGGCACCTTCCCATGTAGAATTGCCTCACAGAGCACTGTGTTTGATCTTTTTCTTGTGTTTGGCCCCTTGTTGTGCACTTTGAATAGATATTTTTCTCAGGGCTGATTTTTTAACACCATTTATCATTCAGAAAATACTGATTCACTGAAAGATTCAGATTTCCCAAATGGACAGTGGAAAACATCACTACCAGTGAGAACAAAAAAAGTAAACTGTTTCCTTGGTGTTTATGATGAAAAGTTTTGACCTTCAATGTTTCGAAAGTGTCTCAGTTGACCCCCAGCTGGTCTCTAGACTACACTTTATTATTATTATTATTATTATTATTATTATTATTATTATTTTATTATTATTTATACATTAAATAGCTGTACATCATTTAGACTGTAAAGTGACTTTGCCCAACATGATTTATACCTCAATTCAGCCCAGTTGAGACTATTATATACATCTTCATTAATTGATTCCATTGTTTGAAATCAGTATCGTGACTCCCCCTCTTTTTTGTTTCTTTTTGTATGGAACATCTTTTTCCAGCCCTTGACTTTTAGTCTACATATGTCTTTATTCATGAGATAGGTTTCTTGTAGGCAGCAGATAGAGAGTTTCTGTTTTTATTTATTTATTTTTATCCATTTAGCCAGTCTGTGTCTCTTGATTGGAGAATTTCACCCATTAACCTTCAACCTTATAATAGATGTTTCCATACTTGTCCCTATCATTAAGTTGGACATATTCTTGGTTATTTTTTTTTGTTTGTTCTCTTATTTCTGTCTGTCTTTACTTTCCCTGGTATAGCACTCCTTTCAGAACTTCTTAAAGAGTTGGTCTGTGGTTAGTAAATTCTTTCAGGTTTTGTTTATCTGAGTTTGTTTTTATCTTTTCTTCCCACGTGAAGGATAATCTTGCCAGGTATAATAATCTATGTTGAAACTGTTTTTCATTTAACATTGTAGATGTATTTCCCATTATTTTCTTGCTTGCATTGTTTCCATAGAGTGGCCTGGTGTTAACTTGATGAGATAATCATTGTAAGTAACTTGATGTTTCTTTCTTGCCAATTTTAGTATGTTGTCTTTGTCTACAGTTTTGGCCAATCTGGCTATTATTTTCTGTGGAGAGGATGTTCTTGGGTTGATTATATTTGAGGTTCTTCGTATTCCTTTGGTCTGCATGTTTGAGTGCTTCTCTAGACATGAAAAGTTTTCTTCCAGGGTTTTGTTAAATAGATTATCAATGCCTTTATCAGTTTCTTCACCTTCCAATATACTAATTATTTGGATGTTTGAGTGTTTAATGTTATCTAATAATTCTCATATATTGTCCTTATTTTTTGGCTATTTTTTCAGTGTTTTTGCTGAGTTTTTCTAGGTCAGAGGTTTTGACTTCTACCTCTAAGATTCAATTTTTTTGTATGATCTAATATGCTTTTATACTTTCTAAGAAGGTCTTGGTTTCCTGTATTACAGCTGTCAATTCTAATAGTTCCATTTGATTCTTTTTTATGGTGTCTAATTCTTTTATATTGTGGAAGAACTTCTTCATCTCTGGAGTCTGATGTCTCTTTTCTCTTGCATCTCAAAAAATTTTGTCACCATAAATTTTCTAAATTCTTTTTCTGGCATTTCAGTGATATCCTCTAAGTTTTCCTCACTTGGAAAGAAGTTACCGTGCTCCCTTGTTAGAAATGTACTACTTCATTCTCTCATCCTTGAGGCTCTTCTCCAATTTTTAGTCATTTTGTAATGTATTCACTTTTGGCTGATTTGCAGGAGAAGGTTTCTGTAACTGTGAGCTGATATGTTTCTCTTAATTGTGACATAATTCTATGCTAATTTCTCCCTTCTACTGTGTTTTCCGATGTAACCACAGGGGGAGTTTTGAGATCACATTTATTAAGAGGAGTTTCTCTCTTTTTGCAGCATGTTCAGTGGGGCATGGAGATTTCTCTGAGCTCACAGTATTCAGATGTTTGGCTACTTAGGAAGTAGGTGAAGGCTGAGCAGCAAAATGAGAAAGTAAGATAAAAGTAAAAGAGAATAGAAAACAATAATAGGAAGAGAAAAATGAAGAAAAAAAGAACAAAACAAAAATAACAAAAAAAAGAGAAAACATCCCCCCAAATAAATAAAAATAAAATAAAAAATGAGAACCACGTAGTGCTCAAAAGGGCAGCACATGCCTGAGATGGAGATACCTATGAATAACCTATCATATTGGGAGGGGAAGAAAAATTAGCAAAAGAAAGACACAGTGTAAAAAAATTTTTTTTCTTTTAAAAAGTTAGAAAAGACAGAAAATGAGAAGAATGAGAGAGATTTTCCTCTACATTTTTTTCCTTCAGGGTTCTGTAAGAAGAGGGGTGACTTCCTGGGGGCTGTACAGCAGTGATGCTGGGCTCAGAAAAGGGCAAGTTAAAGCTTTCCTAAGAGAAATAATATCCTGTATCCATTAATATTTTAACACCTATGACTCCACTTAGAAAGTTTTAAAAAGAATGCAAAAGTTCAAAGCACCCCAGAGAGATATTTTGTCTGTGGCAACCCCTTTCTCCCACTGACATCTTGGTTACCATAGTTCTTATAGAGTTTGGGATTTATTATTATTTGCTAGAGAGCATGTGCTTGTGTGAACTCATGTACACATGTGTACATACATGTGAGAGAGAAATAGTGTCACCCAACAGGGCCTGGTGATGCTGCAATCCTTTTTCTCCAATTCTTCATCCTGTCAGGATCCTAGGCTTGAGTGCTCAGCATGTTTTCAAGCTGCTAGGATGGGGACTCCAACTTTGGTTGGCTATGTGAGATCTCGATTCCCAACTGCAACACTGCAGGGTTAGGCTAGAGTTTGGGATTTGTTATGACACCAAACCATTCTGAAGGTAAGATTTTGGAGATTCTATACCCAGCCACCAAGCATATGGTAAAGAGCTCTTCATTCTTGGTGTATACAGAGCCTATTTAACATCCAGAATCTTTTCTTCTCCTTGTTCACTCAAGTTCTCTGAGTCACCATCACATTTATTTCCAAGAATAAGAATAAGCAGAAACAGGAAATATTACTGTAGCAATTTGAGAGTGATTTTACCAGTTGAATTAAGAGAGGTGATACAGGAATACTCTCTGATCTTTAAAAAAAATATCAAAAGCTTATCTCTGATTATGACTACAAAACCATGGAATTTTCCACAGTATTTTTCTTTTATGAGATTTTACTATAGAAAAAGTATGTGAGTTCTCATAAAACAGAGAATCCAGCTATAGATGCAATATATGGCTGCTTCAATGTGAGAACATGTTTTCCTTAGCTTTTCTATTAGATATCTCAATTTGATGGGATATTTTCCAGATCCACATTATTTTTGCCTTTCCAGATCATAAGGAAACTGGGAAAGAGAAATTTCCAAGAGCCACAGCTTGCTTTCTAAATGATTCCTGGAGATTCCACTAAAAGTATGGAAACTAGGCTGGTTTTCATTGTGCCCTATAGAAGCACATTGGGACCAGCAGATGGCCTAATGGCTACGTTGCTGGACTCCCATATAGTCGACCACGGTTTGAGTCCTGGACCCGGTGGCTTATACTCACGCCGGGCATAAGTGCTTGAGTGCCCAAGATCCTGAGAGGAGAATGGAGGAGAAGGGATTGTGGCATGGCCATCCCCCTGGGGGGTAATTTATTGCATTCTGTCTCTCTGTCTCTCTCCATCTTTCTGGCGAGTGCATGTGCTCTATAGAAAAATCCTCTCAAAAAAAAAGTAGAAGCACATGAGGTTGCATGTACAGATGAAGACACTAATGAAATATAGTTATTCACCCAAAGTAATCCTGCTTTAAGTGTTTGAGCCACAATTTGAACCCAAACTTACCTGCGTCCACTACTACTCAGATGCCCTGTAATTGTTTCTTGTGAATCTAGAAACAATTGATTTTGAAAGTCATATACAGTCATCCCTCGGTACCCATCAGGGACTAGTTCCAGGACTCCTTGTGAATACCAAAATCCATGGATGCTCAATTTATTTACATAAAATGGCATAATACAGTCAGCCCTCTGAATCTGCAGGTTCTGTATCTACTACAAATGATTGAATCCACAGATGTAGAACCCATGGATACAGAGGGCTGACTGTAATTGAAGAATCAACAATTTAATTTAAAGACTTCAAAAACAGTGGCTCTTAGATTATAGTGCCCAAGGATCACCTAGGTGGCTTGTTAAAGACAGATTTCTGAGCACACATGTAGGGATAAACCCAAGATTTTGTGTTTCTAACATTTCTAGCATTTCTGTTGATACTAATGATGCTAGTCCTGGAACCACACACTAAGAACTGTTGGACTAGATGATGGAGAAAGAAGTTTCACTGGAGTGAGTTGTCCTCTGCCTCTTACCTGATGGTGCAGTAGGACTTAAGCAATGCTGTTCTCCAAATGTACTTAGATTTTTGTTATTTAAAAAAGAACATTAACTTGAGACCAGCATTTAGTGTAATGGCTATGTCACTGGACTACCATGTAGTTGACCACGGTTCGAGTCCTGGACCCGGTGGCTTAAACTCACATCGGGCGAATGTTCATGTGTGCCCAAGATCCTGAGAGGAGAATTGAAGAGAAGGGATTGTGGCATGGCCATCCCCCCTGGGGGGTGATTTCTCGCTGTCTGTCTCTCTGTCTCTCTCTTTCTGGTGAGTGCACATGCCCTATAGCAAAAACCTCTCAAAAAAAAAAAAAAAAGAACATTAACTATAACATTTATCTATTCTTCTTGGGGTGAGGTATACATTTTCCTCTCTCATCCTCTCCTTTATCTTCTGTAGACATGCTTTATAAGTGACACATATTATTACCGTAGAATTTACTACGTCTAACGTTATTGAATCTATATGCTTATAATAAGTGTAAGGTAAATAATTCTCTTTCCTTTTAGTTTTGTCCTAGTTGGGAAAGTAACTTCTATTTTATGATAGACTTTTTAATATTTACTGATTTGATCCTTTCTGACACTTACATATGTCATTTAATAATTTATTATACTAATGTGTGTGTGTGTGTGTGTGTGTGTGTGTATGTAACATAAAGCAAATTGTACTAATATTTTTGTTGATAGAAACTTTAGGAGGAAAGATGAGCAGTTAAGTCTTCAAACTTGAGTGCAAATGAATGAACTTAATTTATTTAATCTAGAAAGCAATTATTTAGAGATTTTAGCAATTTGGCAGCTGGTGTACAGAAGGGGGTGTGGGTGGGACTAACATGTT
The DNA here is from genome assembly GCA_026018925.1 of Tupaia tana. Taxonomy (NCBI): domain Eukaryota; kingdom Metazoa; phylum Chordata; class Mammalia; order Scandentia; family Tupaiidae; genus Tupaia; species Tupaia tana. The sequence goes on from JAKSZU010000009.1 coordinate 125,718,883, forward strand.
TTTGCCAAGACTAAATTTTCCTAGTGTTTTTGGAATTTCAAGAATCCAATTAAGACATTTAGTAAATTTGCTTTAGATCAGCATAGAACTAATAAACTAGAGGCATTACAGTGTCTGCCAGGTCTGATTTAATTTGAGATGCTTGGTCCCCTCAAACTACATCAAGAATACAGAACGGTGCTGGAAAGACGAAATTTTCCAAAGCGCCTGCATGTTTCTGCTGACATCCATATGTTCCCCAAAGCCAGAACAGTAATGCTGGCTGATTCACTGTAGCCCTCAATCATGTTGCTAAGGGACCAATGGCACCTTTTTCTACTATTAATCTCAGATTAGGGACACTGAAGGCCCAAGTCACCTCTTTTCCCATCTCTCAGCTGTAGGAATATTTAAACTCTGGCTGCTGTAGTGCTGCATTTTCCACCCCCTCCTCTTTCATAGTTTCTCACTCCCTGGATACAAGTTTCTACGAAGCTCAAGTTCTGTTGCTAAGCTTAGATGAGTTTAGGCTCAAGGACTGATATGTGGACCCCTTCGGGAAACATGAAGCTAAGGGCAAGACATGGCACTATTGCTGCTACATTGTGTGTTAAGTAAATTGTTGTAGGCTATTGTAGACACTATACTGCTTTATCTAACTTTTCTTCCAGGAAAAATTACACTTTAATTTCAAAATACATGGTTTTAAAATGATCTCCTGTGGGCCAGCAGGTGGTGTGGTGGTTAAGGGTGCTGGACTCCCACATAGCTGATTGTGGTTATAGTCTTGGACCTGGCAGCCTGCTTTCTCACTCTCTCTCTCTCTCTCTCTCTCTCTCTCTTCCCCTCTCTGGTCAAATTAAAATAATAAATAAAGAAAGAAAGTTAAATATAATGAATCTTTTTTAATGATCTTCTGGAAAACAATGTAAGTTTCTGTATGGGTAATATCCTTTCTTTTCTTCTTTTATATGGATGTGTTCTTTCATGCTCACTTTGTTTCAAGCATTTTGCTCTTTGCTAAGGATCACTGGTAAGTTGAAAACTTCTAATATTTAATCATGATCCCTGAAATATTATCATCATAATGCTTTTCCAGCTTATTTCTCTAATTAACATTTCTAGAACTGCCATATCCAAAGTCTTACCTTAACAGAACTGTTTATGCTCTTACTTCACAATAAAAAGATAATCTGGAAATCATAACCACAGAAATAAGTGGATGGAAATGTCTTGGTTGGTCTGGAACTGACAGTTAAATATAGTACAATAGTTCATACAATTAGGCAGACCAAAGTCTTCAATGATCCGGATAGAATAAAGTTTTTCTAACTTCAAGGGTATGTTCAAGAACATTTAAACACACGTGCTATTTCATGATTAGTCTATAGCTCAGGGGCTAAACAAGAAAGAACTCTGGAACTCTGTACAGAATTGGAGGTTTAAACATGAACAGTCATGTCTGATAAAAAGGAAATGGAAGAGAAGGACTGAATTCATAAGGAACAGCGGTCACTGCCATTAGAAGAAGAGCTCGCCATGAATACGGCAAGATTTAATTTAACCCAAAACTCAATGCTGGAGGTGGTTGTGGCTTCAGAAATAACAGTATTATATAATTTAAGCTAAGCTTAAATTATTTAAGCTTAAATAATCATCTGACTTAACTTTTTACCCCTCTCCATTGTTCCATCTTATTCCTCTGTGATCAACAATTATGCTGGGAAAGAGAAGAAAATGTTAAAAGAGGAGCCCTAAAGCTTCTTAAGAAAGACACAAGGAGCACTAATGATAAATAGAAAAAATGATAAATTGGTGCTATATTAAAATTAAGAACATTTGTACATTAAAAGCTATCTTTACGTGAATGAAAGGCTAGCCACAGCCTGGGAGATGATACTTACAACCCAACAAAAGACTCCTATTCAGATTTTATAAAGACTTCCTATACATTTCTAAGAAAAAAAATAGCAAACCCAATAGAAAAATGGGCAAAATATTTGAGTTTTATTTTATTTTGTACATTCATTCACATATGTCACTTAACTTGTAAAGTAAATGTTCCAACATGAGTACATTTATCGCCAGACAAAATATTTGAATAGTTATTTTATGAAAGAGGATAACCAAATGGCAAATTGTCATCAAAAAGGAGATTAATTTCCTTACTCATCAGGGAAGTGCAGATTAACACTAAAATGCAATGTCTAAACATGCATCAGAATGATTAAAATGAAAAATAAAAACTGCCAGATGCTGTGGTGTCACAAGTATTTGGAGTAATAAATACATTCATTTACTGCTGATGAGAGTGTAAGTTTGTGCATTACTGTGGAAAATTCTTTGGTCATATCTACTAAAGCTGAATATATGCCTACACTATAACACAATGATTTCACTGTTAGATATATATTCAATGAAAATTAACACATATATTATTCAAAGACCTTCAAGAATGTTTTTAGCAGCATACTCATAACAGCGTAAACTAGAAAATACCTGTGATACTTAATTTTTTTTTTTTTTGGACAGAGATTTTTGCTAGGGCACATGTGTTCACTGGAGAGACAGAGAGTGTGAGAAATCACCCCCTTGAGGGGATGGCCATTCCTCAATCCCTTCTCTTCCAGTCTCTTCTCAGGACTTTGGGCATCCACGCATACATGCCTGGCATAAGTTTTAAGCCACCAGGTCCAGGATTTGAACCATGGTCAACTATGTGAGAGCCCAGTGACATAACCACTACGCCATCTGCTGATTTCATGATAGTTAATTTTACATCAACTTGGCTGGGCCCAGAGTATCCAGATATTAATATTTGGTTAACCATTGAGGGTGTTTTTAGATAAGATTTACATTTAAATCAGTAGACTTCGTAAAACAGATTGCCCTCCCTAATATGGGTGACCCTCATTTAATCAATCGATGGCCTGAATAAAGAAGGTTGACAATCTCCTAAGGAAGAGAGAATTTTTTTCCTGTCTGATGGCCTCCAGACTGGCAAATCAGTGCTTTTTTTTCTTTTCTTACCTTTAAATCAAACTAAAACATTGGCTCCTCCTGGGTATCAAGCCTGCTGACCTTCAGACTGAAACTATACAATTAGCTCTCTTGATTCTCAGGCTTTCAGATGTAGAGTGAAATTAAACCATCAACCATCCTGATTTTCCAGCTTGAAAACTTATCCTGCAGATATTGGGACTTAGTCTCCATAACATATGAACCAATTCACTTCACATCTCTCACAGTCATACACACAGACACACATAAACACATGCATATCTCCTATGCCTTCTTGTTTTTCTAGAGAACCCTGACTACCCAAATGCTTATCAAGAACAGAGTAGATTAATTGTAACACTTTCACACAATGAAATATGGTATAGTAATAAAAATGAACAAAACATGACTACCAACAAAAATATCCAAGCATGAAAGAGAGTCAGCAAAATTAATTGCACTATTAGAAGACAGGACAGTAACCACAATGAAGGGTAGTCATTGGAAGCAGGTTAAGAATAGAAGCCTATGGGTTTGCTCGTTATGTTTGCTTCTTGATCTGGCTTCTAATGACATTAAGATGGTCAGTTTGTGAAAATTCATCAAGCTATTAATTTATTATTTATACACTTTTATGAATGCATATTATAATTCAATTAAAAAATAGTTAAAACTCTTCACTGAGGGAATATTCTCTAAAAGAGCTTAATAAGGAAAGGGAAATGAAAGACAATGTATTCAGATGACCTTTCCAGGCCACATTAATTAGTAGGGACCAAGAAACATTTCAGATTCAAATTCTAGTATATTGGCAATATTATAGAACATAACAACATAACACAGCAAACAAGTATAGGAAGACTGAAAGATGTTAAGAAGATGGCAGGTTGCCTAGAGACTGTGGAGTCTGAAAACGCAGGGTGTTTCTTAGGTTTCTTTATTGCCTCCCTTATATCCCAGTGAGGATGCTGCAGAAGTCTCTAACCAGAACTACCAATATGTTCAGATTTTTTAAAAGCTCTATGAAACACCTGTTTTCCTTAACTGAATTACTGGGAAAAGATTGATCTAACAGTAGAAAACCTTTCAGTCAATACCCATGCTACTCAGGAAGTTGACATTCCATCTCATCTCACTCACCACTGCAAGTAGACAGTAACTCCAATTTCCATGCTAGATACTGTTGAGTAGTGAAGAAGGGAGGAAATCTCTCTCTTAACCAGCAAAATCAAGTGGCAGCAATACAATTTCTCTGTTAGAGGCACATAAATGGGACCAAGCAGGCAGCTGATCTTACATCCCTTGTCCAAAAGAACCAGGTAGTGTTTAGATTTCTTAGCTAGGGTAGTGTCAGTAGAGCCCAGTGGTGAGCTGAGCCTCCACCCCCAACCAGCTACAACAAGGCAGGATGCAGGATGAGAGGTTTCCTTTGGCATTTCACTCCATCATCCCCATTCATAGCCTGTATTACTGTGGCCCAGCAAAGGAGTCGAGCTTACAGTTCCACTTCAAAATGATAAAGCAATGACCTGCTTACACTGGAAAGATATCTTCTCAGCCAAGAAGAGAGCCAAATTTCCACTCTGCTCATCTGCAGTGGATTAGCACTTAACTTTTGCTGGTATAGTGTCAATGGGACCCAGCAGCAGGCTGAATATATACACCTACCTAACTCTCTTGCTACCTGTCAACAGAAAAACCACTGCTAAAGAAAAAAGAGGAAGAGGGGGGCTAGGGGAAGGAAGAGGTTAGATAGGATTCAGCTTTGTAATATCTAAAATATAAAGGATTTTTTTATACAATAAAACATTACTTGTCATACCGAGAGCCAGGAAAATCACAGTAAGAATGAACAGATTCCCAATACCAAGGTGAATCAGAGGTTGGAATTATCTGTCAAGGATTCTAAAAATGGTCTATTATAAAAAGGCTTTAATAATCAACTATGAATTCCTTTGAAACAAAAGAGAAATTTAAACATCTTAGCAAAAAAGTAGAAGTTATTTAGTAAGGATCAAATTAAGATTATAGAGCTGAAAAATACAGCAACAAAAATAAAAACTCACTGGATAGAATCAACAGTAGAACGGAGATGACAAAAGATAAAATCAATGAGCTTAAGGGCAAATCAATGGAATTTATTCATTATGAGCTACAGAAAGGATATAGACTGACACAAAGGGAACAATCTCAAAAAGAATAACTGAAAAGTTATGTATGATTAGAATTTCAGAAGGGGAGGAGAAACAGAATAAGACTGAAAAGTTATTTGAGAAAATAATTCTGAAACTCTAGTTTCATGAAACACATGTCTACAAATAGGATAAATGTAAGAAAATTCATGCCAAAATACAAATAATTAAATTTCTGAAAATTAAGGCAAAGAAAAAAATCTTAAAAGCAGTTAGAGCGGGACCAGCAGATGGGTGCAGTAGTTACATGACTGTACTCTCACATGGCCAACTACAGTTTGAGTCCCAGACCAGGCAGCTTGAAATTCATGCTGGACATGTGTGTGTGCGTATCCAAAATTCCAGCAGGAGACTTGAGGAGAAGGGATTGTGGCACAGCCAGCTCCCTGGGGGGTGATTTATTGCTTTCTGTGTCGGCCTCTCCATCAAGCACATGTGCCCTATATCAAAAATCTCTTCAAAAAAACAAAGGCAACTAGAGAGAAATAATCCATTAATTATAGGCAAACACTGATTAGAATAGCAGTACATTTGTCATGAGAAGCTATGGATTATGTGAAATAACATTTGTTAAGTGCTGAAAAATAAAATAAAAATAAATAGAATTCAACTATGAATTCTTTCTTCAAAAATAATATATTTCAGGAATAAAGGGGAAGTAAAGACATTCTCAGGCAGAGGAAAATTATAAAAAATTTGCCAAATATACCCTTAAAAATAACTAAAAGATGCTTCTCTAAACAGAAAGCAAATGATTACAGAAGGATACAAACTTCACTGAGGAAAAACAGACACTAGAATTGGAACAAAAAAGTTTGGAGTAAGTAAAATAGACTATCCTAATGAGGTTTTAAAGTCATATTTGATGGTTGAAGCAAACTCACTGAAGATTGGACATTAGACATTGGACCATAAATCAGTGTATATACAGTTTATATATAGGAAGTGTGAAGACATTGATATTTAAAAAGTAAAAGAGTAAAGGAACCTAAATGGAAGTAAGGTTTTACATTTAACTCAGAGTGGTAAAAGGTAGATACTAGTAGACTGTAAGAAGATGCATATGTGTTTTGTAATTCCTAGAGCAACCACCAAGTGTATAAAGTGGTATTCTAAAAACTAATACAGAGGAACAGAAAACAAATAATAAAATGGAGCCCTAGCATATCAATAATTACCTTAAATGTAACTAATCTAAATATACCAATTAGAAGACCAAAATTGATAGGGTAGATAAAAGAAGTGATCCAGTTCTATGCTCTTTATATTAAACCTCACTCCAAATACAATGATAGAGGTAGGTGATATGGGTTAATTGTGTCCCCCTCTAAAAAAGATGTGTTGGAATTCTAGCCCTTTAGCATACCAAAATATGACCTTATTTGAAAATAGGGTTATCACAGTTGTATGTTAAGATAAGGTCACACTGGAGTACGGTGAGTCCCTAATCCAATATGACTGGTGTTCTTATAAGATGATCATCATATGAAGACAGATAAGGAGAATATGATATGAAGACAGAGGCAGATATTTGAGTTATGCTGACACAGCCAAGGAATGCCTAAGGCTTACAAACTGTAAAGATCAAGGAAGGGAAATCCCCTATGAGATTTGGAGAAAGCATGGTTTAGTCAAACTTGATTTAAACTTCTGGCTTCCAAAACTGAGAAAGTACATCTCAATTGCTTTAAGCTACCCAGTTTGTGGTATTTTTTATCTAGCAATGTGATTTTTTTTTTTTTTTTTTTTTTGGAGAGGTTTTTCACTATAGGGCGCGTGCGCTCGCCAGACAGAGAGAGACATAGAGACAGAAAGCGAGAAATCACCCCCCAGGGGGGATGGTCACGCCGCAATCCCTTCTCCTCCATTCTCCTCTCGGGATCTTGGGCACGCATGCACACGCATGCGTGTGTTGTAAGCCACCGAGTCCGAGACGCGAACCGCGGTCGACTGTGTGGGAGTCCAGCGACATAGCCATTACGCTAACTGCTGGTTCCCTAGCAATGCGATTTTGAGCAAAGAAAATTAATAGACATAAAGAATTACATTATGTCACAATAGAATAATCAATCCACTAGTAAGACACAGCAATCCTGTGAATGCACCAAACATTAGAGCCACATAATACATGAAACAAAAACTGATGAAATTGAAAAGAGACACAAACAAGTTCACAATTATCCTAGAGACTTCAATATACCCCCGTTTGCAAGTAATAGAACTGCTAGATATGAAATTGTCAAGGCTATAGGAGAACTAAACAATATAACCAACCAACATGATATAATTGACATATATTGAACTCTTCATCGAACAATAGTAGAACATACCTTTTTATTTCAAACATCCATGGAACAATCATCAATATAGACTATGTTCTGGGTCATAAAATAAACATCAACACATATAAAATAATTGAGGCCCAGCAGCATTGGTGTGTAGTGCTAAGATGCTGTGCTTTGCAAGCTGGGACCATGTGCAAGGCTCTGGGTTAATTCCTGGTACAAACTAAAGACTAGGTGCAGTGGCATAAGCCTGCTATCCCAGAAATTCAGGAAGGCTGAAGCAGGAGGATTGTGAGTTCAAGCCTGGCCTGGGCAACATAGCAAGACCCTGTCTTTAAAAAGAGCAGAGTGTGGTGATGTGCAACTGTAGTCCTAGCTGAGAGGCTGAAGCTGGAGAATTGTGACATAGTGGAACCTTCTTTTTGAAAACAAAGTTGGGGCCAACAGGTGGCATCGTGGTTCAGGGTACTGAACTTTCACATGGCTGACTGTGGCTTGAGTCCTGGACCTGGTGGCTTGCTTTCTCACTTCCTTTCCCCCACTCTAGCTCTGACTCTCTGTCTCTCTCTGGTGGGGCATGTGCCCTGTAACAAATTAAAAAAATAATAATGATGATAAGTAAAAATAAGTAAATAATTCTTAAAAAAATGCTTTACTGCTGAGTGAAGCAGACCAGGCTATGAAAGAGAAACATTGTATGTCTCACTCTCTCTCTCTCTATATATACACACACACACACACACACACACACACATATACACACACACACACACACACACACACATATATATATATATATATATATATATATATATATATATATACCTACTCTAGGGCAGAAATTGAAAAATTGAAATATTAGAGGATATAGAAACTTGGAAAGTTGTTACAGATACTGAATACCTGAAGACAGTGAGACAGTGTGGGCAGTGTGGGAAGAGGGTGAAAGAAAAGGGAGAAAGTGAGGAAAGGAATCAAGGAGAAAAATGGAGAGGCAAGACATGTATGATAAATAGAAATGGAAGAACATATGTTGATGATAACGTGTATAGTATCTTCAGCTGGACAGATACAAAGTATATTCATGTTGGGCAAATTTACTTTACAAGCTATAGTGATGTATAGTGATTGAATGTATAAAATAAATTTGAAAAAAAAAAAGGGAACCACCTCATGTCCTGGTGGTTAATGTGGCTAATCAAGTGGTTTGAGTCCCAGACCCTGTGGCTTGGAAAACATGCTATTCATGTCTGCTGCATGTCTAAAATTCAGAAAGGAGGGAAAAGTGGAGAAGAGATTGTGACATGGCCATGCCCACTGAGGGATGCTTTCTCACTTACCCTCTCTCTGTTTCTCTGTCTCTCTACAGTGACTGCATTTACGCTCTGGAAAAATTTAAAAAGTGATATCATACAGAATATTTTGTTGACCATAAAAGAACCAAATTAAAAGTCAGTAACAGCAAAACAGCGGAAAAATCTTCAAACATCAGAAATTAAACAACACATTTGTCAATATTCTTTGAACTAAAGAGGAAGGCTCAAAGAAAACAAAATAATACACAGAACTAAATGAAAATGAAAACACAATGTATCAAAATATTTGGAATGCTGCTAAGACTGAGAATGAAATCTGTAGCACTAAATGGTTACATTTGAAAAAAGTGAAGGTTTTTGGTCAGTAATCTAAATTTCTATCTCAAGAAAATAAGCACACATACAAAAAAAAGCAGGTAGAAGGAAAGTGATGATAAATTTAAGAGGATAAGTCAATAATATTAAAAACAAGAAAATAATAAAGTCAATAAATAAAAATCTGGTTCTTCAAAATAATCAGCAAAATTAATTAACTTTTGGAAAAATTAAAAGACAAAAAACACAAATGATATATATCAAAAATAAAACAGCAATATCACTTTATCTCCTGTTTCATTAGAAAGAGAATATTATAGTGAATTTTACATACATAAATTTGACAACTTAATGGAATAAATTGGCCAATTTCTTGAAAACAGCAAACTATCAAAACATAAACAAAATGAAATAGACAATCTGGATATCCATAAAGACATGTTTTTAAAACTGAATTTGTAATTTATAAGCTCTCAAAGAATACAAACATATTTTTAAATGAATTTGTAATTTAAAAGCTCTGAAAGAAAATATCTCCAGGTTCAATTATTTTACTGGAGCTACATTTAAAGAAGAAGAAAGAGAAAGAGACAGAGACGAAGCAGATTAAAAAAATAATTAACACCAATTTTACACAATCTCAGAGAATGTCAGAGAAAAGAACACTTCTCAACTCATTTTCTGAGACTATGACTACTATTATAACAAATTTGCTAATTTCAACCAAGAATACTATACCTAGCAAGATTATCCTTCATATGGGAAAAGAAAATAAAAACACTCTCTGATAAACAAAACTGGATAGAATTTACCAACTCCAGAACAGCTCTTCAAGAAATTCTGAAAGGAGTACTATAACAGGAAAACAAAAGAGAGACAGACAGCAATAAAGGAACAAAAACCAACCAGGAATATGGCCAACTTAATGGTAGGGACAAGTCTGGGAATATAAAAAATAACATTGAATGTCAATAGATTAAGTACTCTGATCAAGAGACACAGACTGGTTGAATGGATTAAAAAGCAGAAACCCTCCATCTGCTGCCTACAAGAAACCCATCTCATGGATAAAGACATACATAGACTAAAAGTGAAGGGCTGTAAAAAGGTATTCCATGCAAATGCAAACAAAAAAGAGCCGGAGTCACTATACTGATTTCGGACAAAATAGGCTTTAAGAAAAACAAACAAACAAACAAAAAAAAAAATTTAAAAAAGACATAAAAGGGCTAGTAGTAAAAGGGCTAATTCACCAAGAAGATATAACGCTTAGAAATACCTATGCACCAAACTCAGGAGCACCCAAATATGCAAAGGAAAGCCTGCTAGAACTAAAAGGAGAGATAGACTGTAACACTATAATTGTTGGAGATCTCAAGACCCCATTATCTCCTTTAGACAGGTCAATGAGACAAAAAATAGCAAAGAAACTCAGGACCTAAATGATACCATCTATAAAACTTTTCACATAAAAACACAAAATATACATTTTTCTCAGACATGAATGGTAGTTTCTCAAAGATTGATGACATGAGAGGGCACAAAACCAGCCTTTACAAGTTCAAAGGCAGAGAAACTTTATCCAGCAACTTTACTTGACCACAATGGAATGAAGCCTGATATTAATCTCAGGAAAAGCCCTGGAAAATATATAAATACATGGAAACTAAATAACCTACTTCGAATGACTCCATGAATACTACAGAGATTAAGACTGAAATCAAAAGATTCATGGAAACTAATGATAATGAGTACACAAGTTTCCATAATCTATGGGATACTGCAAAAGCAGTCATAAGAGAGAAGTTTATCGCAATTAGCGCACAAGAGATAAAGATGGAAAGGTGGCAAAAGGACAACCTAACATCATGCCTCAGGAAATTGGAAAAAGAACAACAAAAAAAATCCAAAAAATACCAGGAGAAAAGAAATAATAAAGATTCGAGGAGAAATAAATGAAATAGAAAATAAACAAACTATACAGAAAATAAATGAAAGCAAAAGCTGATTCTTTGAAAAGATAAACAAGATTGACACATCATTAGCCAGAATAATTAAGAAGAGAGAAAGAAACCAGATAAACTGAATTCACAACGAATCAGGCAACATTACACCAGACATAACAGAAATACAAAACATCATTAGAGGATACTATAAATGATTCTATGCCAACAAAGAAGAAAACCTGGATAAGATGGACAAATACTGTACACATATAATCTACCAAGATTGACTCAGGAACACATAGAAAGTCTGAGTAGGCCTATAACAAGCAATCAGATTGAATCAGTAATAAATAACTTCCCACCAAAGAAAAGTCCAGACCCAGATGACTTCACTGCCAAATTTTACAAAACTTTGAAAGAAGGGGTAACCTCCATCCTACTCACACTGTTTCCAGAGATCAAAGAGGAAAGAACTCTCCCAAATTCATTCTATGAAGCCTCCATAACCCTCATTCCCAAAACAGATAAGGATATGACAAAAATGAAAAACTACAGACCTATATTTCTGATGAATATACATGCAAAAATTCTCAACAAGATAGTTACTAACCGTATTCAACAGCATATAAAAAAGGTTATTCATCACAACCAGGTAGTCTTTATTCCAGGGATGCAAGGGTGGTTCGACATACACAAGACCATACACTATATTAACAGAAAGAAAGGTAAAAATCATATGACCATTTCAATTGATGCATAAAAAGCATTGAACAAAATACAACATCTCTTTATGATCAAGACTCCCAGTAAAATTGGCATAGAAAGATCATTTCTCAGCATAATAAAAGCCGTTTATATTATACTGAATGGGTACAAGATAAGGCTGCCCGCTTTCTTTGTTCCGACTCAATATAATACTGGAAATGCTAGCCAATATGATCAGACAAGAGAAGGAAATAAAAGGCATTCCAATAGGGAAAGAAGAGCTGAAATTATCTCTCTTTGCAGATGACATTATTCTATACATAGAAAAACGGATAGAATCCATGAAAAAACTTCTCGAAGTAATGCATACAGTGAAGTGGCAGGATACAAAATTAACTTACAAAAATCTATAGCATTTCTATATACAAACAACAAGCAGAAAGAGACAGAACTGAAGAAAATAATTCCATTTACCATAGCCACAAGAAGCATAAGATACTTAGGAATAAAACTAACCAAGGAAGTCAAAGACCTCTACAAAAAAAAGCTATGAAAACCTTAAGAAGGAAATTGAAAAGGACACTAAAAAGTAGAAGGATATCCCACGTTCCTGGATTGGCAGAGCTAATATAATCAAAATGGCAATCCTACCCAAATTAATCCAAATGTTTAATGCAATCACTATAAAATTACAAGAGACATTCTTAACAGATTTAGAAAAGACAATCATAGAATTTGTCTGGAACCATAAAAGACTCTGTTTTGCTAAAGCCATTCTACACAAGAAGACTGGAGTAGGTGGCATCTCATTTTCTGACCCCAGATTATATAACAAAGCTGTGATAATCAAAGCAGCATGGTATTGCTACAAAAACAGTCATGAGGACAAATGGAACAGAGTAGAGAGCCCAGAAATAAACCCAAAACATATAGTCAACTAATCTTTCACAAAGGGTACCAGTTAATCCAGTGGGAAAAGTGAAAACTCTTTAGCAATTGCTGCTGGAAAAACTGGATATCCACCTGCAGAAAGACGGATCTGAACCCCTATCTGTCACCATTAACAAAAATCAAATCAAAGTGAATCAAAGATCTAAACTTAAGACTGCAAAGTATAAAACTACTGGTGAAAAATACTGGGGAAACTCTGGGAGAAATGGGGATAGGCAAAGACTTCTTAAGCAAGACCCCCAAAGAACAGGCAATAATCCCCCAAATAGACAGGTGGGATTACATCAGATTAAGGAGTTTCTGCACAGCAAAGGACATCGTAATTAGTGTGAATGAACAACCCTCCGAATGGGTGAGAATTTTTGTTAACTGTACCTCAGATAAGGGACTGCTAAACAGAATACACAGGGAAGTCCAGCAGCTTACCTGGAAGAAAATGGTTAACCCAATCAAAAGATGGGAAAGTAAACTGAATAAACACCTCTCTAAGAAAGACTTACAAACAGCCAAAAAGCATATGAAAAAATGTTCAATGTCCCTCATTGTAAGGGAGATGCAGATCAAAACCACAATGAGAAGGGAGAAGATGAAAAAAAAATAATGATAAGTGCTGGAGAGGATGTGGTGAAAGGGGAACACTCCTACACTGTTGTGGGAATGTAAAATTGGTCCAGACTCCATGGAGAATGATATGGAGGTTCCTCAAAGACCTTCAAATAGAACTAGCATATGATTTAGCAATTCCACTCCTGGATATCTACCCAATGGGCAGGAGAGCACTCGGTTGGAAAAGTGCTTGCACAACTATTTTCATTGCATCATTATTCACAATTGCTAAGACATGGAGCCAATCCAAATGTCCACAAACAGATGAATGGATTGAAAAATTATGGCACATATACTCCATGGAATACTACTCAGCCATAAAAAACAACAAAGCCTTGGCATTTGATAGAATGTGGACAAATATGGAAAATTTGTTGCCAAGTAAAGCAAGTCAGCCTATGAAAGAGAGATGTTGTATGTCTCCACTTAACATATACCGACTGTCTGCTCTCTTTGGTAGAGACTGAAAGACTGGAGAACATATAAACATTAAAAATTGTAATGGACACTAGAGACAAAGTGGAAAGGGAGTGTGTGAGGGGAAGAGTGTAGGAAAGGAAATTTGGGGTGAAAAGGGAGAGGTAAGATACTTGTGAGACAGATAAGTTTTTTTTTATCTGCTGATGAGAATGTGTTTATAAGTCTCAACTGGGCTGGACTGAGATATATATTATTCTGGGTAAAGTCTCTTCACAATCTAAATGATGTATAATGATTTAATGAATGAATAATAATTTTTAAAATTAAAAAAAATAACAAACTTTGAGAAGGCAATTGGAAAGAAGAAAACTATACAGAATTATTGTTCTTAAAATTAGATGTATAAATCTTCAACAATATGTCAGCAAATTGAATCCACTGATCTGTAAAAAAAGATTCTATACTGTGACCAGTGTGATTTATTACAGTTACAGAAAATTGATTTAGCATTAAAAAATCAATGTATTCTTTCATATCAACAGACTAAAGAAGAAAAACCATATATTCAATATTGATTAATGGAGAAAATCTACTTGATAAAACCCAACAGCTATCATGACAAAAATTCTCAGCTAACTAGGTAGAGGGGAATTTTTAAAAACACAATAGTGAGCATCTACAAATGAGTGAAAGACTGTATGTTTTTGCTATCAAATTGGGAACAAAGGAAAGCAAATCTGCTCTCAACTATTCTTATTCAACACAGTGGTGGAAATTCTAACCACTACAATAAAGCAAGAAAAAGAAATAAAAGGCATAGCAATTGAATAGGAAACATCTTTCTTTTTTTGTGCAGATTACACAATTATCTACAAAGAAAATTATTAAAAAGAAATCTTAGAACTAATATGTGAGTTTTACAAGGTCACAGGACACAATATGAAAACACAGAAATCAATCTCCTGTTAACATACTAAAAATGAACACATTGAATCGAAAATAAAAGTGTAATAACAGGACCATCCAGGTGGTGTGGTGGTTGAGGCAGCTGGATCCCATGGGGCTGATTGCACAGCTCAAATTTCAGACCCAGCAGCTTGAAAAATCATGCCAGGCACATGTGTATGTATGCCCAAAGTCCTGAGAGGAGACTGGAGGAGAAGGGATTACAGCATGGTCATCACCCTGGGGATGCCCAAGATCCCAGAGGAGAGTGGAGGAGAAGGGATGGCAATATGTTCATCCCCTGGGAGGTGGTTCCTCATGCTCTTTCTCTCTCCCTCTTTGTCTGTCTCCAGCAAATACACATGCCCTATAGCAAACTTGAAAAAAAAAAAAAAAAAGAAAAGAAAAGAAAAACACACCAGTCACATATGCAGTACATGGCATGCCCAAAATCCTGTCAGGGTGAAGAAAAAGAAAAGGGATTCTGTTGTGACTATGCCCCATAGGAATGCTTTCTCCCTCTCTTTCTTTCTCTAGCAAGTGCACACACCTTCTGGCAATTAAATAAAATAAGAAAAAACCCACACAATACCATCTATAATTGTTTCAAGTAAAATGAAATACTTAGGTATAAACCTAACAAGACATGTATAAGATCCTTATTCTGAAATTACAAAATGCTGAAAAAAATTTTTGAAAGATTTTTTTCCTATAGGGTGTGTAGACTTGCCAGAGAAACATAAAGAGACAGACAGAGAAAGAGGAGGTGAGAAATCACCCCCACCCCCCAAGAAGCATGGCCATGCCACAATCCCTTTTCCTCCATTCTTTTCTTGGGATTTTGGGCAGCATGCACCCATCCCTGGCATGAGTTTCAAGCCTCTGGGTCCAGGACTTTAATCACAGTCAGCTATGTGTGAGTCCAGTGCTTTGACCACTATGCCACCTGCTGAAATCCCCCACAAATTTTTCTATTGTTAGAATGTCTGAGGCTTTTTTTTTCTTATTTTCTTTCTTTCTTTTTTTAATTCAATCATTGTATATATTTATAGCATACAAAATGAATTTTCCCAGCATAAATACACTGTACAGTCAAAGATATTACCATACACATTATCATCAGAGATAATTTTCATTTTCTTGTCCCTTAAATAAAAGGGAAAAAGAGAACTTGGTAGTTTTTAAAGAAAAGAGTTTTAATTTGGTTTATGGTTCTGGAGGTTGGGAAGTTCAAGACTGGGCAGTTGGATATGGTAAGGGCCACATGCTGCTCACCTCATGATGGAAAAGTGGAAGAACAAGTGAAGTGAACATGTGCAAAAGAATAAAACACATGTGCAAGAGATAGTCTTGCTTTATAACCACCTGTTCTCCAGCTACTCATTCCACAAGACCTAACTCATTGTCAGGAGAAATGAATTAATTAATTTTAATTACTTAACCACCTCTTAAAGGTTCCATTACCCAAACCACCATACTGGGAATCAAATTTCAACATGAAGTTTGGAGTATATAATCCATATTCAAGCCATAGCATTTGCCAAATTGATTTTTGATAAATATACAAAAGTGATATACAAAATTATATTGAAGAAATTGAACATTCATAGGCAAAAAAAATAAATCACCTCAACCTAAGTTTCATGTTTTATACAAAAATTAACTCAAAATAGATCTCAGACTTATATGTAAAACTGCAACATTTTAGAAAAAAGCAAGGGCTAATTTCTAGAACTAATACTCAAAATGAATCAAAGATCTAAATAAAAAATCTCCAACTACAAAACTACTGGTAGAAAACACAGAGGAAATTCTTGGAGGCACCAGAATTGGCAAAGACATTTTGAGTAAGACACCCAAAGCCCAGGCAATAATCTAAAATATAGATAAGTGGGATTACATCAGGTTAAAAAGCTTCTTCATGGCAAAATAAACAATAATTAGAGTGAAGAAACAGTCCTCAGATTGGGAGAATATTATTTTCAAACTATCCCTCAAATAAGGGACTGATAACCAGAATATATGGAGAACTCAAGCAGCTTGCCCCCCAAAAATAATAAATCCAATTAAAATATGGGCAAATGAACATAACAGACAACTCTCTAAGGAAGACTTATGAACAGCCAAAAAGCATATGAAAAAATGTTCAATATCTCTTCTCATAAGGGAAATGCAAATCAAAACCACAAAGAGATATCACTTAATCCCAGTCAGAATGGCTAAAATTAAAAAAGCAAAGACATTTAGAAGAAAAATAGAGAGGCAAAGCATTAATGGGACAAAGAAATGTGGTATCATATATTGAAGATAATTTTATAGTATTAGCAACTGGACTAGGGAGAAATGTACACATGTTGGAATATTCACTTTGTAAGCTAAATAACGTGATTGACTGTATAAAAGAACATAAAATAAAAAAGATTAAAAAAAGCAAAGAATGATAAGTGTTTATGAGTCTGTGGTGAAAAGAACTCTCCTCCACTGTTGGTGGGAATGTAAATTAGTATGACCACTGTAACAATATGGAGATTCTTCAAAAACCTACAAATAGGACTACCATAAGATTGAGTAATTCCATTCCTTCATACCTACCAAAAGAACAGGAATATACTCTATCAAAATAGTACTTGCACATCCATGTTTATTGCAGCATTATTCATAATTGCTAAAACATGGAATCAACACAAATATCCATGAACAGATGAATGGATTGAAAAAGTGTGGTACACATACACCATGGAAAGCTACTCAGCCATCAAAAAACAACGATACACTGGCATTTGATCTTAAATTGACAAATATAGACGATTTAATGCTGAATGAAGCAAGAGAGACTATGAAAGAGAAGCACTGTATGTCCCCATTTAATATATACCAATTAGGGACCAGCAGTTAGCGCAATGGCTATGTCGCTGGACTCCCATGTAGTTGACCGCAGTTCACGTCCCAGACCCGGTGGCTTAAAACTCATGCTGGGCACATGTGCATGCGTGCCCAGGATCCTGAGAGGAGAACGGCGGAGAAGGGATTGCAGCATGGCCAATCCCCCTGGGGAGTGATTTCTCACTTTCTGTCTCTCTGTCTCTCTCTCTGTCTGTCTGGTGAGCGTGCATATCCTATAGCAAACCACCCCCCCCAAAAAAAAAGAATAATATGTACCAATTGTTGTACTCTCTAAGGAAACTGAAAGATTGGAAGGTATAAAGGCATGGAGAGCAACTGTAGATAGTGAGAGAAAAGGGTGAACAATGGGATAAGGAGGGTGAAAGGGTGAGGATCAAGAGGAATAAAAAAGAAGCAAAACATTCAATGAACCCCAAAATGGAAAATTATCCTTTGATGATAATGTGTATGGTAGTATCGTTGACTGGACTCATATGCAGTATACTCAGGCTAGGAAAATCCATTTTGTATGTTGTAAAGATGTACAGTGATTAAATGCAAAAAAAACAAAAACAAAAACAAAAAAAAAAAAAAACAAAAACGAAAAGTAAAGGGAGGAAAAAAGAACTTGCAAAGCTGAAGCTGAACTGTAAGAAAAGCCAAACAATCCAATTAGAAAATGGGTAAGAAAGGAATTGTTTCAATGTCAAGGCTATGCATATGGTAATAAGCACATAAAAAGATATTCTACATCATTATCCATTAGGCAAATGCAAATTAAAACATAATGAGATATCACTATACCTATCAAAATGGCCAAAATAAAAAAAAAATGATGACTACATCAAATGTTGGCAAGAAGGTAGAAAAAGAGAATCACTCAGACTGCTGGTGGAATTAGCAAATGGTACAGCTACTCTGGAAAATAGCTTAGTAATTTATTAAAATGCAAACCTATAATTACCATAAAACTCAGCAATTATCCAATATTTTTGGATATTTATCCCAGGGAAATGACAAGTTATGTTCATAAAAAACCTGTCCATGAATCTTCATTGTAGCTTATTTATAATGATCAAAAACTCAAATACTTTTTGAAAGGTAAGTGAATAAAGAAACTGCCTGTTATACCCATGCACTGAAATACTACTTAGTAATAAATAGGATATAGTCAATAATATGGATGCATCTCCAGGAATTATGCTGGGTGAAAATTCCAAATGGTCACATACCATATGATTTCATTTTAGATAAACTTACTGGAATGACAAAAATATAGAAACAAAAACAGATTAAAGAAAAATGGATATGGCTGACCATAAAATAACAACACAAAGAATCCTTGTGGTGATGGAACTATTCTGTATGTTGCTGTTTTGTTTATTTTGTTTTTATGCCAGAAGGCATAAAAACATGAGAAGAGAGAAAGCATTCCCTCCCACTCCCCAGTGAGGCCTGATCACTCTGCATTCCCTTCCTTCAACTCTCTTGTCACTTCAGGATTCCAGGCACAGGCACATGCTCCTGTCAACATTAAGCCCCTGGGTTGGGATTTTAATCTCTGTCAACTGGGTGGGCCCTGGATTCCTCTGTATAGCACCTAACCACTGTGCCAGCCTTATTCTCTATTTTGACTGTATCAATGTCAATAATCTGGTCATGACATATACCATAGTTTTGGAAGATGTTATTGTTGAGAGAAACTGAGTAAAGGGTAGACAGGATCTCTCTCATTATTTTTTACTACTGCCTGTGAATCTGTGGTAATATCAAAATATAAAATTAAACTTAAAATTGTAAACTTGAAAATACTATATCATATGAACCTCATAAAAATGTTTATACATGTGTGTGTGTGTGTTTACATATACATATATATGAGTGCTCTATGAAAACCTTTTCAGAGGGTTTACAAAGTTAATGCTGTTCACATATCAATAAGAAGACTAATTATACTAAGTATATAAAATATATATTAAAATATAATTATACTAATGAACACTAAGATGGATAATTTTTTTTTTCATTTTTTAATAGTGTAAATGTAATGGTAAACTGTTGGCATTCTCACAGGAATCAAGGCAGTGACACCAGCTATTCTAGTAGTCATCATCTTTACTGCCACACTCTCTCACAGTAAAAGACAAAACAAAAAGAAACAACAAACAAATAAAAGCAAAAGGAAAATTTTATTTAAGAATGTTCTTGACACTAAGGTAAAGCAATTAATTTTATTAAATCTCAACCTTCAAACACACAATGCTGACTTTCCTTTATGTACTTATTATAATCTGCATATCATTGTCATCAAAATAATCTGTTCACATTCCGCTCATTTTCCAATGAATTGTTTGTTTTTTACAGTGTGTTTTGAAAGTTCTTTTTAAATTCTGTGTGATGAAATGGAAAGCATGAATAAAGCAATTCCACTGCACAAGGAAGCATGATGGTTTTCTCCAGGAAAAGAACTTTGGCAATCAAGTTGTGAACTAAACTAGACTCTTTTTTTCTTCAAGCATCACTTTTATTTGAAAGAACATCTATCAACTTATGATTATTTAGATTTGGATATTTGTCAGGTATTTTATTCAAAATGAACAAAAGGAGCCTGTCACTTCAAGGAAAATAACTGATAGTATTTCTTGTCAATGATAAAATTTTAGCTTTCAACTGAAGATTGGAAATTTAGATAGCCTATGTCCGTTATTGTGAGCTTGATGGCTTCCTAATCCTTAAAGATCTTCTAGTGAGACTGGTGGTAATACTAACACGTGATTTTCAAAAATATGTAATGAAATATATTAACATTTAGAAGATCTACTTAACCCAGTGAGCTGTATTTCATTTTTTGAATTACCAATGTCTAATGTTACAAAATCATGCTTGGGTAAGAGAATCATTAAAACTGTAAGATAGAGCAATGGACTATGATGTAATAACATATGAAAAGTTCATTGCTATACTTTCAGATTCCACATTACAACAAACATTTAATAAATAGCTACTTGTGGAGACCAGCAGGTGGCGTGATACTTAAGGCACTGGACACTACCACATAGGCAATTGCGGTTCGAGTCCCGAACCTGGTGGCTTGCTTTCTCTCTGTCTTTCTAGTCAAATTTAAATAAATGAATGAATAAATAAAATTAATAAATAATTCTGAAAAAATAAACAGCTACTTGTCAAATTTTAGCATCAAATTTAGTATCAAAGAGAAATACAGTTATCAGAAAACACTCTTCCCTTTTCCAGTGCTATATCTTTGGAGAGGTTTTTTTTTTGTTTTTTGTTTGTTTGTTTGTTTTTGAATTTTTTTTTTTTTGGCTATAGTGCATGTGCGCTCTCCAGACAGACAGAGAGAGACAGAGAGACAGAAAGCAAGAAATCACCCCCCAGAGGGGATGGCCACACCACAATCCCTTCTCCATTCTCCTCTCGGGATCCTGGGCATGCATGCACACGCACCCAGAGTGAGTTTTAAGACACCGGGTCTGGGACGTGAACCGCGGTCGACTATGTGGGAGTCCAGCGACATAGCCATTACGCTAACTGCTGGTCCCTCCAGTGCTGTATCTTTGTGATGCCAGATTTTCCTCATATATGTCAACCAAAATGTGTCTTAACAGCTAGAATGCTGAAGGAAATAATGAGAACTCAGTTATCTTCTATTAAGCTAGACATTAAAGAGATTTGCCAAGAAGTAAAACAATATCACTCTTCTAAATACTTTGTTTTGCAAAATGTTATGTTAACATGTAAAGAACTTACTATTTTAAAATTAATTTTAGAAGTATATATTTCTCAAAGTTGTCTTTTAACTTCTAATAGAGTAAATATTGTAGATATAACTCACATAAACAAAGGTTCTTCATTGTCGTGAACAATTTTTAAGACTGTAAGGCAGCCCTCAAACTAAAAAGTTTGTGAAATGCATCAAGTCAGACTAACGCAAAGTTTTTCACTTGAATCAGTTTGCAATGTCTCTTCATGGAATTATGAGTACAAACTGAACTCACCTAAGGCCTATGTTATCATACTTCTCTCTTGTCTTTTACTGTTTCCTTTTCTTAATTCTAGAGACTAGGTTTAGGAAACAGTACTGTACCCACTGTGATGATACTTTGAGAACTTCATCTATTCTATTTCCCAATATCCTCTTTTAATAGCACACAGGGAAAATTTCTTACAGAAAATTTTCTTTATAAGAAAGCCTACTGGGGTAGGTGGCATGGTGGTTAAAGGGCATGGGACTCCCGCATAGCTGACCGTAGTTCAAGTCCTGGACCGGGTGGCTTGCTTTCTCCCTCTTCCTCTCTCTCTCTCCCTCTCTCAAATTAAAATATAAATAAATAAGTAAATAAATAAAGTTTAAAAAAAAGAAAGGTGACTTATTTTTTGGAGCAATTTTTGCTATAGGGCATGTGCACTCACCAGAGAGAGAGAGAGAGAGACAGAGAGACAGAGGGACAGAAAGGAAGAAATCACCTCCCAGGGGGGATGACCATGCTGCAACCCCTTCCCTACTTCTTCTGTCAGAATTTAGGACTCGATCGCATACACACCCAGCATGGGTTTGAAGCCACTGGCTCTCAGATTTGAACCGTGGTCAACTACATGGGAGTCCAGTGATGTAACCATTATGCCATCTCCTGGTCCCAAGGAAGGGCTACATTTCTGAGCAACTGACTTGTTATAATTTCTGGACACTCATGGATGTTGTATTGTTTTATGGTTTCCCCTTTGCATTGGCTGTGGGAAAGCTCAGAGCCAAGTGTGAAGACAACCTCTAGAACAGTGGTCCCCAACCTTCCAAGCACCAGGGATGAGCGTCATAGAAAACAATCCCTCCATGGATGGAGTGGAGAGGAGAGGCTGGTCCTTGGATGCCCTAAGTGCACCACATCCACCATGCACTCCATTTCCACCAATACCACATTGCAATATACAATGAAATAATAACTTAACAATGCTTCATGCCCTTATGAGAATCTAATACCACTGCTGATACACCAGCAGGCAGAGCTCTGGTGGCAATGCTAGTAATGGGGAGTGGCTGCCAAAACAGACAAAGTCTTGCTTGCTTGTCTACCACTCACCTCCCACTGTGCAGCCCAATGGACTGGCACCAATACCCCACCTGGCCCCCAACAGGCCATGGACCAGCACTGGTCAGTAGTCCAAGAGTTGGGGACCTCTGCTCTAGAAGATGTGTTGTTTTATGACTACACAAGATTTATGGCTTTTTCATTTACTCTTACTTCAGGATCATCCAATTATCATTCTTTTGTTTTCCCTTTATTATTTTTGTCTCATATGTATATATTTGCCAAGTTGAATAGGATAAATTTCATAATCCCCTGAATTAAACTTAAACTTAAATTCATTTGGAAAATAGAGGAAGGTGATCAGGAGGAAGAAAACAAAGGCAAAATCAATGTAACCATAAATAAAAATGTGGCAGTTTTCCCAATAATCTAAATTGCCAAGAAATTGGCCCAGATATAGTGGGGCAGTGATCATGCAATGTTCTGCAATGCTGGAAGCCATTGATTTGGTTTCAGGTCAACCTATGCACACCATGCACAATCGCCCATAATTCTGGCTAGCTGGAAAAGGCTGAGGGGGATCATAACATGAAACCCTTGTAAGGGTGTGTTTCTCTCTCTCTATCTCTCTCTCTCTCTCTCTCTCTCTCTCTCTTTTTCTTTCTCTTGAAATAAATAAATAAATTTGAAAAAAATATACTGCCTGGAGAATTAATCCCCTTTAAGTCCCTCATGTATAGACCAGGTGCATTAAGCCAGGAAATTAGAAAGAACCATGACAACAGCTTTGCTTTCTTTCCTGGGGAGGAGAGATGTGGTGTTTCTTGAGCATCCTTACAGGAAACCAGTTCTTTTCACTTATAATGAATCACTTCCTTGGGAGAGAGGTACAAGCCTTTCCTATGATGGTTAGGAATGAAATAATGAAAAAAAGCCAGCAGGGTAAATCCGTGAGATGAGACCAAGTGGCCAAGGAAGAACCCCTTTGGAACTGTGTGTATCTTCTGGGCCAGGGACAAGGTCAAGAAGACAAGTGCAGAATATGTCTTGGATCCCGATTATTAAAACAAACCCTGGGATGTTGAACAGGAAATTCAGGTTCTAATCTCAATTCTGTCACTAACAAACAATGTGATTTGGAGTAAATCCTTCCTTATCTTAGGCCTCTGATTCTTCATCTATAAAATGAGAAATGCACCCTAGTCTCCTTGAAATTTGAGAATCAAGGGAGATCACAGATAAGAATATAATCTTGAAAATTCATATATTTAAATTTTCAGTTTTCTGTCTAAGCATGACTCTAAAGAACACAATAGGTACCATTTGATTGCAATGGCATTTTGGACATTTTAATTCATTGAACTAGTTTAACCAGAAACTATAATTAGTGCCCAAAGAATACAGCAATTAGATTATTCATAAATATAGTTAATGAAGTTGTATCTATTAGAGCCTCATGTTTGTGCAGTATTTCACTGGGTTTAAGCAACCCTTGTGTAGTATCTAATATTGTTCATGCCCCTATCTAAAACCAACATTACATCCCAATCCCTCTTGTAATCTCAGTCATCACTCCAGGAATTTGCCACTCTCCTATTGACTTTTCATTCTCTATTGCCAGAGTACCATCAGCATATAACCATACTACACATTAACTAGCCAGACTTGTGATTACCTATCTCCTTCCTGTCCCAATCTGTCCTTTCTTTCCTTATAGCCTCTCACACATCATGAATTGCAACCCATCTTTTGGTTGCTCAACATCTTAGAGGCATCTTTAACTCATTTTTCTCTCACACACAAACAATTGGCAAATCCTTTTGGCCCTGTCTTCAAATTATATCTAAAATGTGACCTCTGCCTCCCCACTCCATGCCACAATTATCTTGTTGCTGGTATCTGTGTTTGCTCCCCCATGTAATTCTGCTTGCCAGAGGAAGTTTCCAAACCATACATAAGGTAGTGCTTGTTACCAACTTTTTAAAAATTTATTTATTTTTTTTATTAAATTTATTTATTTATATTCATTCACTGTACATCATTACAGCATACAAGGTGAGATTTTCCATCCAGAGTACACTGTATATTGGCTCTCACTTAAGATAAAAGCCAAGTCCTAACCTTGGTTTTCAAGGAAGTATATCATCTAGTCACCTTACCACCTCTTCTGCTTCATTTTCTACAAGGATCTCCCTCGCTTAGTGCTCTTCATCAACACTGGACCCTTTCCTGTTTCTCAAACATGCCAATGGTGTTCTGTTTCCAGGCTTTCATATTGATGTGCTCTTTATCTAGAATACTATGTCAAAGATTGTCAAATGGCCTGCTTCCTTCAGACTCAATTGTCACCTCATCAAATAGGCCTTTACTAGCCACCCTATTTAAAACAGTAACCTTATCCATCTCTATTTGCTCACATTGCTTTCTTTCTGTTTATTAATTTTTGCTATAGAACATGTACACTTACCAGAGAGGCACAGAGATGGGGGGGAGGGGAAGGAGAAAGAAAGAGAAAGAGAAATCATCCTCTGGAGGGAGGGATGCCCATGCCACAATCCCTTCTCCTCTATTATCCTTTTGGAATTATGGGCATGCATGCACACATTCCCAGCATGTCTTTCAAACTGCCTTATCTGGAACTCAAACCACTCAGTCAGCCATTGAAGCAAGCACAACTCTGGGCACAACTCACAACTCCAGCAGTTGGCATAATAGCTATGTTGCTTGACTCCCATGGAGTCGACCGTGGTTCGAGTCCCAGACCCGGTGGCTTAAACTTATGCCAGGCACATGTGCTGTGCACCCCCGTGATCCTGAGAGGAGAATGGAGGAGAAGGGATTGTGGCATGACCATACCCCCTGGGGAGTGATTTCTTGCTTTCTGTCTCTGTCTCTCTCTGTTTTCCTGGTGGGCACACACACCCTATACCATAAGCCTCTTCAAATAATTAAATAAATAAAATGAAGTAGGCACAACTCCATCTTGGAGGAGTGACTTCATCTTGGAAGAGTGCCTCCAAGAGAAGTGGGGAATGAAGCAGGTGTGAGTCTATCTTGGAAGAACACCTCCATTATAAACTGTTAGATACCTATGACTGGAAATTTGTCTTCTACTTTGTTGCCTTAAGAGAAGGTCCAGTCACCAGACCTTGCCTGGAGCCATAAAGACTATTAAGATTCCATTGTATTTAGGTAGAGATAGAACATAACCTTAGGGATAATTAACCTGCTTTTTTCTGCTTTTGTGATGCACTTTTGCTTCCTTTGCTTTTAGAGTTGTAAAACCCTATCCCCTACCCTTTTCCCCTCAACACTGCTTGGTGTGAGATGTGAAACAAGTCTTATTTCCCTGAATTCATAATTTTTCTGAACAGATTTGTTTTTACATTTTTTTAAATGGAATGACTCTTGTCCCTGATATGGGCCTAGGAACCCGTACTCAACCAAAACATAGGTCAAGTCCTCATAGTCAAAGGTCACACACATTTTTCAATATGCAAAGTACATGGAAATAGCAGGGAAAGGACCTCAGTCCAACTGGAGGATCCAGTGAATGTTGAATTTTGAAGGATAAGCGTAAGTGTGTTTTGTGATAATGAAGGGAACAGTGTCTTAGGAACAACATAGTCCTTTAGGAAGTCTCAAGCAGTTCAGTATCATTAAGCTCTTAGGAGCTTACTAACATCTCCACATCCTGAAACCACACTATATCATGCTCTGGCTTTTTTTGTGTTTTTTTTTTTATTTCTTGTTGTTGTTGTTGTTTTATTTTTAGAGAGAGATTTTTGTTATAGGGCAGGTGGGCAGGTGCGCTTGCCAGAGAGAGAGAGAGACAGAGAGACAGAAAGTGAGAAATCACCCTCCAGGGGAGATGAGCATGCTGCAATCCCTCCTCCTCCATTCTCCTCCTGGGATCTTGGGCACACACATACATGTGCCTGGCATGAATTTTAGGCCAGAGAGTCCAGATCTTAAACTACCATCCACTATGTGGGAATCTAGCACTGTAATCATTATGCCATCTGCTGGTCTCTCCTTATGCTATTTCTTATGGCACTTGTTAGGCCTGGGTTCTTACCAGCATTATCAATATGGGTGGGGAATTTATTATTATTCTAATTAAGAGACTTTATTTACCTCAGTTCCAATAGAGTAGCAATGCAATTTTTAGTCTATAATTCCATTCAACAAATAATATTTTCATGTTATTTTGTCATTTTGTCTTCTAAGTTTAATAATATCAGGCTTCTCCTCAAAATCCCATGATATTTTAAATACCAGGATTTAATTTTATTGGCATGTACCACATATAAATCTTTCATTTCACAATTTGTTTTACTGAACCTAAACTTTTACTTCCCTCACAATTGAAGAGCATAATGCTTACCTCATGAAAGTTAACAACATTAATTCTTTACAGACACATGGCTATGGAGATAAAAAGGGGAAAGATGTCACCAGCTTCCTTCCAGATAGCCTGCTGAGAAGATCTTAGCAACTCAAGCATTGCAAAGTCACACCTGGTTTTTAAACCAGGATGTAAGAGTTGTCTTGACTTATTCCACTTGCTTCCAGTGCTGTATTAAACATTGCTTATTTTTTTTAATTTATTTATTTTTGTATATACATTCAATCACATTGTTTAGCTTACAATGTGAGCATTTCAACATGTGAACATTTTTCCCCAGTCCCGTAGATCAAAATATCTTCAACCGATAACACCACACTTCCCCATCCCGTCAATGCTCTACTTCCATATCCTTTCTCCAAATGTCGTTTGTTAGGCCCCACTCCTCCACATACACCTCATCTGACATTCACAATGATCTCCTGTGTTTGTACATCCATTAGTCCATCAGTTTCAGTCATAGAGTGCAGACATCCGGTATATGTTAAGTGGAGACATACAATGTCTCTCCTTCATATCCTGGCTTGTCTCACTCAGCAGTAGATCTTCCATATTCTTCCACTTACTGTCAAAAGCCAGGGTTTTGTTGGTTTTTATGGCTGAGTAGTATTCCATAGAGTATAAGTGCCACAGTTTTTCAATCTATTCCTCCATATGGGGGCATTTGGGTTGGTTCCATGACTTAGCAATCATGAAAAGTGCTGCAATAAACATCGATGTGCTTATTTTTATGCCCCTCATCATGCTGTGTTTTTCACACAGGTGTCTTAACATAGGTGTGGATGATGCCAAAATGAACAGGAATGTTCATTCAGGGAGACTTATATCAGGTCTGTGACACTCACTGCAAAAAGAAAATTTGAAGAATAAGGAAAATAATTTTTCAGTTAGGCCAACACCAGAAAGAGGGCAGACCAGAGTCTGTAACT
Organism: Tupaia tana; assembly: GCA_026018925.1. NCBI lineage: Eukaryota > Metazoa > Chordata > Mammalia > Scandentia > Tupaiidae > Tupaia > Tupaia tana. The sequence continues at coordinate 125,746,808 of JAKSZU010000009.1, forward strand.
GTCTCTGAAGTACTGAATGAGATACAAAATTTATATAGTAGAAGAGGTATACTTTTTAAAAAAACAGACAAATTATTCATTGTCTTGGGGCAAAACGACAAGGAGCCCTGGTCATTGTCTTCAGAAGGATCACAAAGAGACAGACAGTGGTCAGTGGATGGCTCTCACTGCTTGAGAGGCAATTTTCCTTCTGGGTATGCAAGGCAGGACAGAATGACCGGTTTCCATACTCTGCAAGGGGCATAAAAATTAGCCTCTCTCCAAAGTATTAAATCAGATTATATCATGCAGAAGATCGAATCTCGAGTGTGGAAGACAAAACCTCTGACCTAGAAAAAATTATCAAGAAGACTAAGAAAATAACCAAGAAAAATGAGGACAATATACAAGAAATACTAGATACCTTTAAGCACCCAAACATCCGAACAATTGATAGCCCAGAAGGTGAAGGAAATAATAAGGGCATTGATAATCTATTCCAAGAAATCCTGCAAGAAAACTTTACAAACCTAGAGAGGCATTCAAATATCCAGACACATGAAATACAAAGGCCCCCTGATAGAATCAACCCAAGAAGATATTCCCCAAGGCACATCATAGCCAGACTGATCAAATCTACAGACAAAGACAAGATATTAAAATTGGCAAGAGAGATATGTCAGGTTACTTATAAAGGTTATCTCATCAGGCTAACCTCAGATCTCTCATCAGAAACAATGCAAGAAAGTGGTACAGATCCTGTAACATCGATAATAACATTGAATGTTAATTATTTAATTTCTCCAATCAAGAGACACAGACTGGCTGAATGGATAAAACAACAGCAACCCTCTATCTGTTGCCTACAGGAAACCCACCTCATGGAGAAAGATATACATAGACTGAAAGTGGAGGGTTGGAAAAAGGTTTTCCATGCAATTGAGAACCAAAAAAGAGCTGGAGTTGCGATACTAATTTCTGACAAAATAGACTTTAAAACAAAAACCATTTGAAGAGACAAAGAAGGGCACTATATCATAGTAAAAGACTCTATAGATCAAGAAGATATAACACTTATTAATATCTATGCACCTAACACAGGAGCACTCAAATATGTGAAGGAAAGATTGTTAGATCTAAAAGGAGAGATAGATTGCAACACACTAATTGTTGGAGATCTCAACACCACATTATCCCCTCTGGACAGATCATCTAGGCAAAAAAATAGGTAAAGAGATAAAGGATCTAAATGATACCATAAATAGGACTTAACAGACATCTATAGAACTTTCCACCCAAAACCCACTAGATATAGTTTTTTCTCACCACGACATAAAATCTTCTCGAAGATTGACCACATCATAGGCCACAAAGCAAGCCTCTGCAGATTCAGAGGCATAGAAACTATATCCAGCATCTTCTCTGACCATGATGGAATTAAACTTGAGTTTAACTTCAAGAGAAATCCTCAAAAATACCTGAAAACATGGAAACTAAATAACCTACTCCTGAATGACTCCACTATTACCGAAGAAATAAAAACTGAAATCAAAAGAGTCATGGAAGCCAATGAAAATGGGAACACGAGTTTTCATAATCTTTGGGACACTGCTAAAGCAGACATAAGAGGGAAGTTCATAGCAATTAGTGCACATAAGAAGAAGACGGAAAGAAGGTTAATGGATCACCTAACATCAAGCCTCAGAGAATTGGAAAAGCAACAGCAAAAAATTCCAGGAAAAAGGAAATAATAATGATCTGAGCAGAAATAAATGAAATAGAAAATAAATGTACTATACAGAAAATAAATGAAAGTAAAAGCTTGTTCTTTGAAAGGATAAACAAAATCGATACACAATGAGCGAGACTTATTAAGAAGAAGAGAGAAAGGAACCAGGTGAATCAAATTTGCAATGAGGCTGGTAACATAACAACAGACATAGTAGAAATTCAAAACATCATTAGAGGATACTTTGAACATCTATATGCTAAGAAACAAGACAATCTGGATGAGATGGACAAATTCTTGGACAAATATGAACTACCAAGAATGGGCCAGGAGGATATAGAAAGTCTGAATAGGCCCATAACAAGTCAGGAGATTGAATCAGTAATAAATAACTTTCCAACAAAGAAAAGCCCTGGCCCTGATGGATTCACCTCTGAATTCTACAAAACTATCAAAGAAGAGTTAACTCCCATTCTGCTCAAGTTATTTCTAAAGATCCAAAAGGGTGAATGTCTTCCTAATTCATTCTATGAAGCCTCTATCACCCTCATCCTTAAAACAGATAAGGACAGGACAAGGAAGTAAAATTATAGACTAATATCTCTGATGAACATAGACTCAAAGATTCTCAACAAGATACTAGCAAATTGTATTCAACAACTTATAAAAAAGATCATACACCATGATCAGGTAGGCTTTATTCCAGGAATGCAAGGTTGGTTCAACATACGCAAAACCATAAATGTAATACATCATATCAACAGGAATGAAGATAAAAACCATATGGTCATATCAATTGATGCAGAAAAAGCATTCAATAAGATACAACATCCCTTCATGATCAAGGCTCTCAGCAAAATCAGCATAGAAGGGCCATTTCTCAATACAATAAAAGCGATCTATGAAAAACCCATGGCAAACATCATCCTCAATAGAGTAAAGCTGAAAGCTTTCCCACTAAACACAGAAACAAAACAAGGATTCCCACTTTCTCCACTCCTTTTCAATATAGTACTGGAAGTCCTCATCAATGCAAGCAGAAAAGAGGAAAAAATAAAGGGCATTCGAATAGGAAAAGAAGAGGTGAAACTCTCTCTATTTGCAGATGACATGATTGTATACATAGAAGATCCAATGGTCTCCATGGAAAAATTACTGGAAGTAATATATGATTACAGTAAAGTAGCAGGATATAAAATCAATATACAGAAATTGATAGCATTTTATCTCAGGCAGACTGAGATAAAACTGAAAAAAGTTATTGCATCTACCATAGTCACCAAAAGTATACGATATTTAGGAATAAATCTAACCAAAGAAGTTAAAGACCTCCACAAGGAAAACTAAGAGAAGCTAAAAAAAGAAACTGAAAATGACACAAAAAATGGAAGGACATCCCATGTTCATGGATTGGAAGAATTAATATAACCAAAATGGCAATTCTACCCAAATTAATCTACATATTTAATGCAATATTGGTCAAAGTACCAGACATATTCTTCACAGATCTAGAAATATAATCATAAAATTTGTCTGGAATCATAAAAGATCCCGTATTGCCAAAGCAATTCTACACAGGAAGAGTGGAGTGGGTGGCATCTCACTCCCTGACCCAAAAATGTACTACAAAGCTGTGGTAATCAAAACAGCATGGTACTGGCACAGAAACAGACAGCTGGACCAATGGAACAGATTAGAGTCCCCAGAAATAAATGCCCAAACATACAGTAAACAAATCTTTGTCAAGGGGTACCAGTCAATCCAGTGGGAAAAGGAAAACCTATTCAGCACGTGATGCTGGAAAAACTGGATTTCCACTTGCAGAAAGATGAATCTGAACCCATACCTCTCACCTCTGATAAAAATCAAGTCAAAGTGGATCAAGGATCTAAATCTAAGACCTCAAACTATAAAGTTGCTCTTGAAAAACACTGGGGAAACTCTGGGAGACACTGGTGTAGGGAAAGACTTCTTACCTAAGACCCCCAATGCACAATCAATCATCCCCAAAATAGACAAGTGGGATTCCATCAGACTAAGAAGTTTCTGCATGGAAAAAGACACAGTAATTAGTGTGAATCGACAGCCCTCAGAATGGGAAAATATTTTTGTAAATTGTGCATCAGATAAGGGACTGATAACCATAATACACAGGAACGAAAGAAGCTGTTTGGAAAAAAGATGATCAACCTTATTAAAAGATGGGAGAAGGAGATGAAAAAAACACTCTCTAAAGATGACATATGAATAGCCAAAAGGCATATGAAAAAATGTTCAACATCCCTCATCGTAAGGGAAATACAAACTAAAAAGAACAATGAGGTACCACCTAACCCCAGTCAAAATTTCTAAGATTAAAAAAACAAAAAATGATAAGTGTTGGCGGGGGTGTGGTGAAAGGGGAACTCTTTTACACTGCTGGTGAGAATGTAAATTGGTCCAGCCACTGTGGAGAATAATTTAGAGATTCCTCAAAAATCTACAAATAGATCTACCATATGATCCAGCAATCCCACTTCTCGGTATCTACCCAAAGGACAGGAGAATTCTTCATTGGAAAAGTGCTTGCACATCGATGTTTATTGTGGCACTATTCATGATTGCTAAGTCATGGAACCAACCCAAATGCTCCCGTGTGGAGGAATGGATTGGAAAACTGTGGCACTTATACTCTATGGAATACTACTCAGCCATAAAAACCAACAAAACCCTGGCTTTTGACAGAAAGTGGAAGAATATGGAAGATCTACTGCTGAGTGAGGCAAGCCAGGATATGAAGGAGAGACATTGTATGTCCCCACTTAACATATACTGAATGTCTGCACTCTATGACTGAAACTGATTGACTAACGGTTGAACAAACACAAGAGATGAGTGTGAATGTCAGATGAGGTGTATGTGGAGGAGTGGGGCCTAACAAAGGACATTTGGAGAAGGGATACGGAGGTAGAGCATTGATGGGATGGGGAGGTGTGGTGTTATCAGTTGAAGATATTTTGATCAACTGGACTGGGGAGAAATGTTCACATACTGAAATGCTCACATTGTAAGCTAAACAATGTGATTGAATATATATACAGAAATAAATAAATAATAAATAAAACAATGTGAGCAAGGAAAGAATGGGAACATATATTCAAAGTGTTAAATGAAAAGCAGTTTCAACCAAGAATACTATACCCAGCAAGATTATCTTTCATATGGAAAGAAAGAATAAAAGCATTCTCAGGTAAACAAGACTTGAAAGAATTTGCCAGTAGCAGACCCACTATTCAAGAAATTCTGAAGGGAGTGTTCGACCAATAAAAATAAAGACACATACAGAAATAAGAGAACAAAAGGCAACCAAGAAAATGACCAATTTAGTGCTAGGGACAAGAAATATAAATAACAATGTTGAATGTTAACTTCCATGATTTAAACGGAAAGATTAGACCATAGCAACACTGCATATTCAACAAAAGAGAGTTTGAACATAAGATTGAACTGGCAAAATGGAATTTCATGACATTTGAGTAAAACATTACTGATTTTATTTTTTATTATGCTTTGTTTTCCCAATTTAAGCATTTTATTTTCTTCTGAGTTGTTGATAGGTTCAGCAATTTGTTAAAATATTTTTCTTGTTAGTTTCTTTAAATGAAAACAAACTTTTCTTCCTTCCTGACCCCTCTGGAATTGGAAAATATTTGGAGTATTCTTATTTTGTGGCAGAAGGGTTATTTGTGTAAGTTTAGTAATGCTTGTTGCATTGAATCAGAACTCGAAAATATTCATTATTGGACAAGGCTTTGACTGGAATGTCATATCTAAAGATTAATCAGGAAACTATGGAACTAAGGTGGATCTCAAAAAAAACAACAGAAGCTCTTAGAAAGATGGCCTGGCACCATAAATAATTCTGCCTGGCAGAGAGGATTAGAGAAGATATATGAAAGAATTTATAACATAAAATAACCTGGACTTTTCCAGCCCAGCATTGTAATCAGTAGAGATTGCAAAAGAGCAACAGCACCAGATGATTATCTTGAGAAAGATGTTGAAGGAAGAAAGAGACAGATCTTTGTTAGCAGATGGTATATCACAGAGTACTTGGTAGGAAGGGCTGAATTGAGACGGTTTATGTGTGACTAGTGTGCTGGTCATTTGCTTTTCAACAATTTGAGTAGTTGACATGTAAATATTTTCTCAAAAATATTTAAAATCTTACTGTCTTTGTTGTTATAGAATCACAAAAATATACAAAATTATAAGAAATATTTTGAACATTATCTTTAAAATTCAGTATTTTGAAATTTTGAAAATTGTTTATAAATGGTCAAGAACTATGGAATATGAGCTAAAAATTGTTGATATATAAAGTAAATGTTTGTAGAAAAATGTAAAAATAAATAAATGAAAAAATTAGCAAAAATTAGGTATTTTAACTGCAAACAGTTAAAACTGCTGGCTCCTTCTGATCCAATTTTTCTTCTATCATAATTTTTCTTGAGCTTAGTAATGTTGGAGTGACTATGAGCAATATTGAGATACAGCAAAAAGGTTAGTTGAGAATGAATTTAGTTTGGGTTACATTCATTTTCACTTTCGTACATAGTTAAGTGACTGCTAACTGTAAGAATGGCTTCTAGTGGGGAGTAGGTAAGTGGTGTGGATGTTAAGGCACTGGATTCCACATGGCTGGCTGTATGATTTGAGTCTCAAACTTGGCAGCTTGAAAATCACACTAGTTGCATGTGCATGCATGCCCAAAATTCCAAGAGGATACTGGAGGAGAATGAATTTCGGCCTCGCCATCTCCTTAGGGAATGATTTCTCACTTTCCCTCTCTCTCTCTTTGGCAAGCACATAAGCCCTATAGCAAAAACAAAGAACAAATCCCAGGACCACCAGTTAGCATAATGGCTATGTCGCTGAACTCCCATGTAGCCGACCGCAGTTCAAGTCCCGAACCTGGTGGCTTAAACTCACGCCATGTGCGTGTGCGTGCATGCCCAAGATCCCGAGAGGAGAACAGAGGAGAAGGGATTGCGGAGTGGTCATCCACCGTGGGAGGTGATTTCTCCCTTTCTATCTCTCTGTCTTTCTGGAGAGTGCACATGCCCTATAGCAAAACCTCTCCAAAAAAAGAGAAAAAGAACAAAACCAAACAAAAGAATGGCTCCTAGGAATACACCGTCTGTCCACTATGCTGACTCCAGATAGCTTGACATAAAGATGCAGGGCTATAGGTTATATTAAACTATGATATAATGCCCACCTCAGAAAATAATGTTCAGCTTCATTACTAGAAGTTACTTTGCGAGAAAATTCTTTGTTTTCTCTCTCTCACATCCCACGTCCAACCCAACAACATGTAGTGTTGCTTTAACTTCAGAATACAGCCAGACTTTATATATTCATCATATTAATACTCTGTTGATTTACCCTATCCAGCAGTCCAAATTTCAATATCTTTCTCAGATTATAGCAACAGCTTCCTAACTGGTCTTTCTCTGTCTACACTTGTACCTCTATAGTTGCCAAAAGTATATTTAGAACTATAAGTATAATGTCATTCCTAAATTTGTCTCCTTCCTACCCAATGGCTTCCAATCTTACTTGGAGTAAAACCAAAGATGTTTTTGATTGTTTACAAGATCCTACATAATCTTGTTCTTTTTAAAGTTTATTTATTTATTGAGAGAGATAAAGAGAGAGAGATAGTACCCCCAACAGGATCTTGACAATCCAATCCACTCCCACCCTCATTTACCCCAGATCATGGGCACGTATGTGTCCAGAGCACTCACGGAGGTTTCTAGATGTGAACCTGGAGCATTCTTATGTAGATTAACATCTCAGAGCATTGTTTTTACTGCTGCACCACTGGTAAGCCCTAACCTTGCCTTCTTCTTACCTTGTTGAGCTCATCTCTTAATATTCCTATCTTTTTCATTTCCTTCATACACACTGACCTCTTTGCTATTCCTTGAATATGTCAAACATAACCCTGACTCAAGGCCCTTCCTCCTGTAGTTCCCTCTGCTGGACACTATTCCTTGATGATAACTAAATAGCACACTCCTTCACCTCAACTCTAGTCTCTACTAATATATCACCTTCTCAATCTTCTTTGATCATTATGTCACAAATAACATTCCTCTCTGTTGCTTACTATACTTTTACTCTTCCTTTATTTCTTACACAGGATTTAAAAACTCTAGGGCCATGGTAGGTAAGGTGATTGGATCCCACATGGCTGATTTTGCAATTCGAATTCCAAACCTGGTGGCATGAAAAAAAAAAAAAAAAAGCCAGCCATGTGTGTTTGAATGTCCAAAACCCCAACAGGAGGGAGAAATGGAGGAAAAGGGATTGTGGCATGACCATACATCACAGGACTATTTCTTGCTTTTCCTTTCTCTCTTTCTCTCTCTCTCTCTCTCTCTCTCTCTCTCTCTCTCTCTCTCTCTCTCTCTGGTAAACTCATGCAACCTTTTAATTATGCCCTGTGGCAAAATTTAAAAATAAAAACACTAAAACATTCCCAATATCTCTCTATGCCTCTAGTTGATCACCATCCATGATATTAACAAATCAAGGCCAGGAAAGGTTAGACCAAATTATCATCATATTATGACTTTGTGGACAATAGACCAGAGGGAAGAAACTTAAATAAATTTACCTTTTCCCCTTCCACTGAGATAAAGTCTTAGAGGGCTATTAATTTCTATGCTTTGATCACTGCTGTATCCCCAGATGTTAGTACATTCTCAATAAATTTCTTTTGAGCAAGTGAGCAAAAAATATAAGGATAGTATCACTTTTTAAGCTGTGTTCATAACAAAAAGTTTCAAATGATATATTTAAGGAAGTAGATAATAAAACAGAGGTAACAATAGCTAAGAGGAAGGAAGTCTCTATCTCAGTGGAGTCATGGTTCAAATGAGCCCATAGAAGGTTTTGTCTCCAATGCCAAGCTTTCCTGCATTTAATCTACCCTAGATGTATACATACTTCTTATCGCAGTTATAGAATTTATCTCTTAGCTTCATTTTCACAAAACAAAACCCCAGATGAACAAATAAATAAACTACAAAAATGAGGTAACAAAACAAAATGAAACCAAAAATGTACATGTCTGTCTTTATCATTTACTCTTTTCTGCTGGCTAAAATGTGGATACAATTGTTAGAGCTCTGGTAGCCAACTTAGATGCTGGGACCAAGACAGGAGCCTCAGTCATTTGTGATCATGGAGCCACCATACCAGCCTTGGAATGTCTACCACTGGATTTCATTTACTCGAGAGAAGAATAAATTCCTATCTTGTTTTTTTAAAAAATAATCATAGCATTTAAAAAAATTACAGAAACCATATGACCAAAACAAAATGTAGAAATGTGCCTACAGCCATACCATTCTGACTACACCAAATCTTGTTTGTTCTTGGAAGCTAAGTAGGGTTGGGAGAAAGTGCAGATATTTTGTTTGAGAAAAAAAGAATATTTATATCTATATTTAAATGCACACAAACACACATAGTGAGTGTGGATCCAAATACATAGAGGTCAAGAGTAAAAGAAAAGAGGAAAGGGAAATAAATGGGGATAAAGGGATAAAGTACATGACTACTTTTACTAGAAAGGAGTAAAGTTGTCAACCTGAAGAATCCATGTGTTTCCTAATTCCAAAGGTAAAAAGATAATTACCTTCCCTATCTGTCATATATATCTGTTGTGCTTTTAACAAAGAATAAATAATATACTATTTAAATTGTATTCTCTAATTACAAACAAAAATTATGACACTCTTCTGCTTAAGAGTAGATTTGTAAGCCCTGGTAAAGGACAAAGAGGTTTGACATTTTATCCTAAATATAACCTGTATTTGTGCCAGTAGAAGGCCAGTACTTCTTCTATATGAGAGTGGGACAGCTACAGAAAATGCCAGAATTTTCATCTAAAACAATGTATTCTTCAAAAATAAAGTCCTGAAGAAGTAAAAATTAAAGCAATCATTTATTAAGCACACATGATCTTATTTAATGTTCAGAAATGTGAAGTCAATCACTCCTGTTTTATACATGTGTAATTGAGTCACTGAAAGGTTAATGAAAGGTTAAATCACTTGGGACCAGCAGTTGGCATAATGGCTATGTCACTGGACTCCCATGTAGTCGACCACAATTTGAGTCCCAGACTGGGTGACTTAAACTCATGCCAAACACATGTGTGTGCATGCCCAAGATCCTGAGAGGAGAATGGAGAAGGGATTATGGCATAGCTATCCCCCCTGGGTGATGCTGGGGGATGATTTCTTGCTTTCTGTCTCTCTCTCTCTGTCTTTCTGGCCAGTGCACACACTGTTTAGCAAAAACTTCTCAAAAAAAAAAAAAGATTGTCTGAGATGAAAGGTTAAATCATTCAAACCTCGGAATAGGAGATTATATTTGCAAACTCTCTCTCAGATAGGAGCTGAGAACAAAAATATACAGGGAACTCAAATAGCGTACATGAAAAAAAAAACAATCAGTCTAATTAAAAGATGGGCAAATGAGCTGAATAGACAACTCTCCAAGGAAGACATACTAACAGCCAAAAAGCATATGAAAAAAATGCTCAGCATCTCTTCTCATAAGGAGATACAGATCAAAACCACAATGAGATACCATCTAACCACAGTCAGAAAGGCTAAGATTTAAAAAAATACAGAATGGGGACCAGCAGATTGTGCAGTGGATATGTTGCTAGATTCCCATGTAGCAATCTAGATTCCCATGTGTTTCAATTTCCAGACCTGGTGGCTTAAAACTCACATCAAGTGTATGTATGTGCATGCCTAAAATCCCAAGAGGAGAATGGTAGAAAGGAATTGCAGCGTAGCTATCTCCCTGGGGGGTAATTTCTAGCTTTCTATCTCTCTGTCCAATGAGCACATGCACTCTATAGCAAAAATCTCTCTCTCTCTCTCAAAAAAAAAAAAAAAAAAAAAAAAAACAACAACAACAAAATCCAGAATGATAAGTGCTGTCAAGGCTGTGGTGAAAGGGGAACTCTCCTACACTGTTAGTGGAGATGTAAATTAGTACAACTACTATAAAGATAATATAGAGGTTCCTCAGAAATCTACAAATAGAACTACTATATGATCCAGCAATTCCACTCCTGGGTATCTATCCAAAGGACAGGAATACATTAAATCAGAAAAATACTTGCATATCCATGTTTATTGCCAGAATTCACAATTGCTAAGACATGGAATCAACGCAAATATCCAAGAACTGACAAATGGGTTGAAAAAGTGTGGTACATATACACTATGGAATAATACTCAGCTATATAAAACAATGATACCTTGGTATTTAATAGAAAGTGAATGAATATGGAAGATTTCATAGTAAGTGAAGCAAGCCAGACTATGAAAGAGAGGCATCGTATGTTCCCCCTTAATATATTGTGTCATCAGAAAAGTCATGATGTGTTTTTTCATGTTTTTCTATACAAAAATGTGTCATGACTTTTCTGACAACTCAACATACTGAATGTCTGCCCTCTATGGAGGAAACTGAAAGATTGGAAGGTATAAAACATGGAGAGTAACTGTGGATACTACAGTGTGGGAAGAGGGTGAGAAATTGGACGAGGGCTGGAAGGAGGCAATCAGGAAAAAAAGAAGCAAAATATTTAATGGACACAAAAATGGAAAATATTCTGTTGATAATGTATATGGTGATATCTTTGGACTAATTAATATACAGTGTATTCATGCTGGGAAACTTCATTTCGTATGCTGTAAAGATATACAGTGATTGAATGAAAGAAGGGAAAAGAAAGGTTGGATCACAACTAAAATCCATTAGGGGTGCTTTCTCACCTTGTCTCTCTCTCTCTCTCTCTCTCTCTCTCTCTGTCTCTCTCTCTCTCTCTCTCTCTGCTTTCTGTCTCTCCTTGGTGAGCACATGCACCCTCTGACAAATTAAGAATAAAAAGGAAAGAAATTGTGAAGGAGTCACCCTATAGTCTAGTGGTTATGAGAAGTTGGATACCACACAGCCCTCTGCAATTTTAATCCCAGCTTGAAAAACACCCGAGGCATGTGCATGTCCAAAATCCCAACAGGATGAAGAAATGTAGGAGAAGGGATTGTTGTGTGACTAAGTCCCATTGGGGAGGAGGGTATTTTCTCCCTCTCCTCTCTGTTTCTCTCTGGTGTGCACAGATACCCTCTAGCAACTTCAATACAAAAGAAAGTTTGGTAGAATTTTGGGAGTGTTCAAGACACTAACATAGACCTTAGTTTTAATATTGTTTCAAGTCTTTTTGAATTTATATCTTGGTCTTTTTCCTTTACATTGATTTATTCTCCATTGTTAAATAGTGCTAACAATTTAGAATTATAATAGTGATATCATAACTGTGGTGCCTTGCTATCTGAGCAAAGGATATTTTGAAGACGTCTATACAGCTAATATTAAAATATAAACTAATCTTGTGGTGTCTTACTTTGGATTCTACAAATAGATCCTGAGACTAGTAGTTTATTTGGTGCAAGTTGTTTATTCAAGGATAGGTGGGGATACAGTGAACACTGGTAAGGAAATGGAGAAATAATACTGGGAAGAAAAAAGCAGCCAGAAAGGATGCATTATTAAGCTAACCACTCTAGTGAGAAACTAGAGCTTAATCTCAGTAGGAAATGGTGAAAAAAAAAACAAAAACTCTGAATTAGCCCACTCAATAGTCAACAGAACCAGGGTATTAATATACCAAATCCTGCAAGTTATAGGTTGACGTCTGCTGAGGCAGGGGAGGTGTTAATCTCATGGCATTTTTGGCCTGCCACACATGAGTAGGCAAAGCAGCCTTTCACAGTTCTGACAAAAAAGCTCTTGGAAACAGAGATGCAAATATGAGCCATTGGATGTCAAGCAGAGGACACTGAAATAATAAGGACCAAAGGGATATGTAGGTGGGGGATAAGTAGTGTTTTCTGAACTTGAAGAGTTTAGGGGTTAGTATACCAGTCAGAACAACTAATCAAGCAGAAATAATTTAATACTTATAGTTACCTCAATTTCATTTACAGATATTTAATTTTTTTCTTTATTCATGATATAACTGTGCATGAGCATGTGAGAGAGAGAGGGAGGGAGGTAAGTAGAGAGGTAGGGAGAGAGAGAGAGATGAGTACCTTCAACAGGGTCTGTTCATGCTTTGATTCTCTTCTTTCTGACCTCCAGCCCAGTGAATCTTGGGTACTTAGGCACATACCTGGCATGCTTCAGGCTGACTGGGCCAGGAATTCAAATTTAGGACACCATGTAGGACCTAGCTTCTCTTGAGCAGTGAATTACTGTAATGTCATGGAGCTGACCCTGTAGATAGTTCTAAATAGGTTTATTATTTGAACAATATTTTATCTGAATTGAATGAAATTGATAACCTGCATTAAGGGACAATAAACTTATTCTATAAAGGACCAGATAGCAAGTATTATAGACTCTGAGAGCCATGTATTTTCTGTTGCAAAGTTACAACACTGCCATTACAACACAAAAATAGCCATAAACAATAGTAAGTGAATTAGGTTGACTGTGTCCCAGTAATTTATTTGTGGACACTGAAATTTTAATTACATAAAATTTCTTTTTTATTAATTCATTTTACATTCATTCACTGAGCATCATCATGGCACACAAAGTGTGATTTTCCATCCAGAATACACTGCATGGAGGCTTAATCATAGATGTTATCATCGACAAATAATTTTCCATTTCTTGTTTCAATATATATGTATATATATATATATATATATATATATATATATATATTCCCCCATTCTCACCCTCTGACATTTCCCACCCTCCTCCCACACTGTCTCTGGGGTCTACAGTTTCTTTCCATTCCTTTGATTCACAAAATATCTTAATTAATCTAACTACTTTCAATAGCAAGTTCAACTGATATATATCAATACATGTCTGACTTCATGCGTGAAGCTCTGATTAGAAGGAATATACTATAAAGATATACTATAAAGTGGCACCTAGCTGAGGTTATATACCTTACTGTGGTCATTAAATAGGGTTTTGTGTGCTTTTTCTCTTTTTTGGAGAGGTTTTTTGATACAGGACGTGTGTGCTCGCCAGAAAAACAAAGAGAGACAGAGAGAGAGAAAGCGAGAAATCACCCCCCAGCAGGGATGACCATGCCACGATCCCTTCTCCTCCATTCTCCTCTTGGGATCTCGGGCATGCACGCACATGCATGGGACATGAATTTAAGCCACCAGGTCCAGGACTAGAATTGCAGTCGACTACATGGGAGTCCAGTGACATAGCCATTACATCAACTGCTGGTCCCTTAAATAGGTATTTTTAAATGTATTTTTTAATTTCCAGAAAAGCAGTTTTAGCTTTAATAAATCCCAATTTTAAAAATGCTGAGAGCTTTGCTTAAAACTTAAAGCCAGGAAACAGGTTAGGATTCTGTTCAAATAGTAGGTGCATGAACCTATCAGCAGCTCAAGACAAGACAAAAATTCTTATATCTGGAAAACAAAACATAGTTTGTTTTAGTTAAAAGCTGTAAGATTCTATTTCACTAGTTCAGTCTCATCTATCTTCGGTTGTGGTCCAATCCTTCCATTTAAATTCTGGAGCATAACATTAAACTCTAGACTTGTCCCTTCCATTAAGTTGGCCATTTTCTTAGTTGTTATTGAACTCTATTTCTGTGTGTCTGTATTTAGTTTTTCTGGTACAGGACTCCATTCAAAACTTCTTGGGGAGCTGGTCTGGTGTTGGTAAATTCTTTCAGGTTTTGTTTATCTGAGAATGTTCTTGTCTCTTCTTCCCAGGTGAAGGATAATCTTGCTGGCAACAGTATTCTTGGCTGAAATTGTTTTTCCCTTAACACTTTGAATATATTTTCCCATTCTTTCTTCACTTGCATTGTTTCTGATGAGAGGTCTTCTGTTACCCTGATGGGATATCCTTTGTAGGTAACTTGACATTTCTCTCTTGCCAATTTCAGTAACATGTCTTTGTGATTTTAGTCAATCTGGCTATAATGTGTTTTGGAGAAGATCTTCTTGGGTTGATTCTATTTGGTGTCCTTTGTATTTCTTGGGACTGGATCTTTGAGTGCCTCTCTAGGTTTGTAAAGTTTTCTTGCAGGATTTCATGGAATAGATTATCAATGCCCTTATTAATCTCTTCATCTTCTGAGATACCAATTATCTGGATGTTTGGATGTTTAGTAGTATTTAGCATTTCTCATATATTATTCTCATTTGGGGGGCTATTTTCCCATTCTTTGTGGTGGATTTTTCTAAGCCAGTGATTCTGTCTTCGACATCTGAGAATCGATCCTCTGTATGACCTAGTCTACTTTTAATACTTTTCAAAGGAGGTTTTGTTTTCTTGTATTACAGCTTTCATCTCTAACAGCTCTGTTTAATTCTTTTTTATGGTGTGTATTTCCTCTTTGAGAAAGTAGAAGAACTTCCTAACCTCCTGGAAATTGTCTGCTCTTTTCTCCCTTGTCTTCTGGCATACATCGTCTCTCTTCTCTTGCATCTCTGTTAGCTTTGTCACTATGAATATTCTAAATTATTTATCTGACATTTCTGTGAGTTCCATTGTACTGTCTGTGGATGAAGAGGAGTTATTCTTTTTCTTTGGAGGAGAGGTATTTTTTTGCTTTCTCATATTTCCTGTGACCCTGTGGTGATTTCCGGTCATCTGATGGGTTGTACATTTCTTCCTAATTCTTGAAGTTCAATCTGTGTGTTCAGAGGCATGCTGGAGGAGGTGATTTGCAATTTCTCTTCTGTTCCATTTTTCACTCTTTGTGCATCAAATTGAGTGGGAATTGAGGAATATTATAACCCTAATAGTAATCAGATATTTGGATACTGTTCACTTAGACCTGTCTAGACACTCAGTGCACTGAGGCTGAGCATCCAAGGGGTGAAGTTAAAAGAAAAAGGAAAAAGAAAGATAAGAGGAAAGAAGAAAAAAATTAATTAAGAAAGAAAATAAAGACAATAACTTTTTTATATTTTAATTTAGAAAGGAAAAAAATGAAAACTGATATTTTATGACTGACGTTCAGTAGTCATCTCAGAATGGGCCTGGGTTTGTCCCTTTATTAAATGGGAGGTAAGAAAAGCATGAGTTAACAAGTGAAAGGAGGGGCTTGAGAGACCAAGGAATATTTTACCTTAAAAAATTTTAAAAATTAAGAGAAACAGGGAGACACAGAGAAACAGGGAAGGCTACAGAGATTGCCTTACCAATCTAGAAATGAATCTGGAGGGAGAAGTCTCAGCAGAAAATCTTCATTTTTTAGTGTCTGGGAGCAATATTTCATGGCTGAAGTTAGTAGCTATCTCAGAATGGGCCTGGGTTTGTGCCTCTCCTCCATAATATTTTCATTTGTCATGAAATATCTTTTTCCTCCTGGTTTCTTCAACTGTCTAAAAATATTTTAAAAAACATCCTTAGTTCACAGGCTATGAAGAAATAGGTGGGCTGGACATTAAGTATTTTAAAATTGTGAACAGAAAAACTAATATTATATATATATAAAACATATAGAGAATATATTACTGTCTTTTTAAGCTCACATGAAACATTTATAAAGACCTAATACAAGATTACAAAGTATTCTTGGATATTATAAAGAACTAGTATGATACAGATAATGCTTACTTACCAAAATTAAATTTAACAAATCAAAGATAAAAGAGAGTAAATGAGAACAAATAGCCACAAAAACAATATACACTTTTGAAAACTTAAAATGCACCCCAGAATGACTTTTGGATCATTTTGAGGATTACATATTTAGAAATAAGCACAAATGAAAATATTACTTATGAAAGTCATTAGCTATAATTAAAGAAGTAAATAAGGTTAATATTTTATAAAGTTAGGTGATAATATATGGGATTAATTATATTATTTACCATTCACATTTTATGTTTATAATAATTAACAATAACAAATAATTATTACGTGAAAACATTGGGCTTGGTTATTACAAAGGTATCTTTTTCTTTTCCTGAATTTTAATTTTAAAAATTTCTTTGTACTTGTTATTTAGCAGATAGGGCTTTTATGCATGTATCTGTACAGTCTGTAGAAACCACTAGAAGATTCTAATAGAGTACAAAGAGCATATCTTGCTCTGATTTGAGTCATGGATGTCCTCTTTGTTTTTAAAATTTTGTTTTATGATTTCTGATTTACATTTAGTTGTACATCTTTGTGGGTTACAGTAAGGCTTTTCAAAGCATGCTTACAATGTGGGATAATAAAATCAAGGTTATTAGCATATTTATCATTTTCAACAAAAAACCTTACATTATGTTGTGCACTTTCAATATTCATTCTACTAGGGTTTTTCCTTTCTTTTGTGTGTGTGTGGGGGGGAGAGATATATTAGCTTGGCAATGTTCTTTTTCACTCTACTGTTTTATACTGCTCCATAACCTATTGTTTACATGCCTTCTTATATCTATTAATTTTTTCCCAAGCCCTGACTACCCTTCTGCTGTCACCCTTCTTGCACCCATGCAGTCTCTGATATCTACTGTTTGTCTCTCTACTTCTATGCCAACAAATCTTTCCATTTCTGTCACAAAATACAGATATTATATATATGTTAGACTGGGACATACAGTACTTGTATTTCATAGCCTGGCTTATTTCACTTAGCATTATATCATCTTTATTCATTTGCTTTATGTTGAATGACAGGATTTCATTTTTTTTATGACTGAGTGATATTCCATTGTGTATATGGTCCACATTTTCTTAATTTCTTAATCTAATCATTGATTGTTGGGTGCTTAAGTTGATTCCATGTTTTAGTTATTGTGACTAATGCTGCAATAAACCTGGATATGCAAATGTGCCTTTAACAGAGTGATTTCCTGTCTTTTTGGTAGATACCAAGTGTGGGAATACTGGGTCATAAAGTAGTTCTATTTTTAGGTTTTTGAGGAACATCTTTATTGTTTTCCCCAGTGGTTGTACTAATTTGCATTCTCACCAGCAGTGCATGAGGGTTCCATCTTCTCCATTATCTCGCCAGTGCTTTTTATTCTTTTATTTATTTATTTTTAATCATTGCCCTTCTGACTGGGGTCAAACTCATTGTGGTTTTGATTTGCATTTCCCTTATGAAAGGGATGTTGAACTTTTTTATACACCAACAGTGAATGGACTGAGACAAAAATGAAGAAAGTAATCCCATTTACAATAGCCAAGCATATAAATACCTGTGTATGGCTCAAACCAAAGAACAGAAAGACCTCTACAATTAAAACTATAAAAAACTGAAGAAAGAAATTGAAAAGGATACCAAACAAAAATGGAAAGACATCCCTTGTTCCTGTATTGGAAAATCAACATAGTTAAAATGTTGATACTATCCACACTAATCTACAAATTGAGTACAATCTCGTAAAAATACCAACAACATTCTTCATGAAAATAGAAAGAAAATCATTTTTTTCCTGAAATCACAAAAGAGCCACATATCACCAAAGTAATAGTGTGCAGAAAAAAATAAAGAATAAAAAATTAATCTCACTATCAAACTTCAAACTATATTACAGAGCCATAATAATCAAAACAACACAGCACTGGCACAAGGACGGACACATAGATCAATGGAACAAAGTAGAGAATCCAGAAATAAACTCAAGAACATATAGTCAGTTGATTGTTGACAAAGTTTCCAGGACAATCCAGTAGAGTAAAGACAGCTTTTTCAGCAATTAGTGCTGTGAAACCGGATATCCATCTGCAGAAAATGAAACTAGACCCTATCTCACACCATTAACAAAAATTAACTCCAAATAAATTAAAAAATTAAATGTAAAGCCCAAAACTATAAAACTACTTATAGAAAACACAAGGTAAATACTTGTAGACTTTAGAGTAGGCAAAGAATTTTTTCTTTATTATTATTATTATTATTTATACATTCAATCACTATACATCATTTAGATTTTAAAGAAACTTTACCCAGAATGATATACACCTCAGTTCAGCACAGTTGAGAATACTATACACATCCTCATCAAGAGATAATAAGCCATATCTGTGTACCACAAATGTATTATCTCTCTATTTTTTTCCCCAAATTACCTTTTCTATGCAAACCGTATTCACCAGCATATAAAAATGGTTATACATCATGACCAGGTAGGCTTTATTCCGGGGATGCAAGGGTGGTTCAACATACACAAAACCATAAATGTAATACACCATATTAACAGAAAGTAAGATAAAAACCATATGATTATTTCAATTGATATAGAAAAAGCATTTGACAAAATACAGCATTCCTTTATGATTAAGACTCTCAGGAAAACTGGCAAAGAATTCTTAAATAAGACCCCTAAAACAAGGGAAAAAACACCAAAAAATAGACAAATGGAATTACACCAAGCTGAAAAAATTCTTCACAGCAAAAGAACCAATAACTAGAATAAAGAAACAATCCACAAAATAGGAGAAAATATTTGCAAACTACACTTCAGATAAGAGATTGATAACTGGAATATATAGAGAGCTTAAATCACACAGCTGCCCAAAAAACTAATAGTCCAATTAAAGAATGGGCAATCATTGTGAACAGATAACTCTCATAGGAAGACATACAAAAGTCATCTTAATTTCAATGAATTTATTTTGCCTTTATAGAGGTTTCTTGAAAGTAAAAGAAACTGATTTAACAGCTTATAAATTTAGTAGTCAATTACTTTAAAAAATCATCTAACAAGCAAATTATTTGACTTTTACGAGTCCTCAAAATGATTAGTTTATTTAACTCTCACAGTCTGTTGGTACATCAAATGGTATTAAATATAAGTGTATCACAATGCATCATTTTCTCTGCTTAGCAAACAATTTAAATATGCTATGACTTTAAATATGCTAGATTACTAGTAAAAACAGGGCATTAATTTGAGAATAAAAGAGTTAATATGGGGTCAGCCACTGTGCTGCTACAACTGGAGCCACATGATAA
Source organism: Tupaia tana (assembly GCA_026018925.1). Lineage (NCBI taxonomy): Eukaryota > Metazoa > Chordata > Mammalia > Scandentia > Tupaiidae > Tupaia > Tupaia tana. The sequence continues at coordinate 125,766,550 of JAKSZU010000009.1, forward strand.
AGGTCCTGGATTTGCATTCTGGGACCTCCCTGTGTATGTCAGGCATGCATACATGTACTCAGGATCCAGACTGACATACTAGGGGTGGATTGTGGCATGGAAACCCTCTTGGGTGTGCCTATTTTTTCCCTCTCTCTTTCTCTCTTAGAAGAAGTAGGTAACCAAACTTTTAAAAAAAAAAGATTTAATGGAATTCTTAAATACATTTCTTTTATTTTTTATTATATAGCCAGTCACATTGTTGTCCTACTTCAGAGCCTGGCTCTGTATAAAGGAAGCTTCTGGTCTTTGTTTCCACCTTCTGTATTCTAAGGTAACACAGAAATAGCTTCACTTGTCCTTAAGGTAGACATAGGTCTTTAATTTGACTTTACTAGTCTATACTCATTTTGAGGTGGCAGAAAATGGTAGATAAGGCTACCCAAGTTTGATTTTCTTTCTTTCTTTCCTTCCCCCCCCCCCCCCGAGAGGCTTTTGCTATAGGGCGTGTGCACTTGCCAGAAAGAAAGAGAGAGACAGAAAGCAAGAAATCACCCCCCATGGGGGATGGCCACGTCACAATCCCTTCTCCTCTATTCTCTTCTCGGGATCTTGGGCACGAATGTACACACACCAGGTGTGAGTTTAAGCTACCGGGTCCGGGACTCAAACCATGGTGGACTATATGGGAGTTCAGCAACATAGCCATTACACTAACTGCTGGTTCCCCAAGTTTGATTTTCTTAGGCTGGGTATATCCATTACACTGTCTAATCCTGTAACTTTTTTTTTTCTCATTCATCACTAGTTTCTTTTCATCTTAGCTTAGTACTTGCATTTTTTTCTTGGAATGAAGCAACTTGAGCACACATTGAATGTTTTCAGGATGTGTTTATCCATATGAAGATTTGCAACATAAAATATGAATCACAATATAAATCATCGTTCATTTTCTTAAGAAGTCTGAGCAAAATGTCTTCCCATGAGAACAAGAGAATTTGAAGAGACAATTTAGAAAATGACCTATTGATCCATGTATTTGCTCCTCTATGTACCAGACTCATTCTGATTAAAATTACACATGCAGAAGGATGTCAGCAAAAGAAGCATTTCCCAAAGTCCATCACTCATAATAGCAAGTATAAAACTTTTTAAAAGTGTCAGAATAATTATTTTTGTAACTCTGAAAATGAACAAAAGCTTACAACCAAGATAGCATTAATTTTAAAAAACACACACACAGTTTAATCTTTATAATTAACTAGTTCCATCCTTTGCTTCCTAGCTCAGCAATAGCCTTGACAATAGCAACCTGTGTTTCCAGTATCAGCACTGAAGGAGCAGAATGGACCAACCTCATTTGCAAAAACGTGTCCTCAGTTGACCTACTTGGTAGATACTTGAAAGACTGGCTCCAAAGATCTATTTTACTTTCCTTCCTTTATTTATTTTTTTAAGAATTATTTTATCTTTATCTTTCTTTTTCTTTCTTTCTTTTCCTTTCTCTTTCTTTTCTTTTCTTTTCTTTCTTTCTTTCTTTCTTTCTTTCTTTCTTTCTTTCTTTTTCTTTCTTTCTTTCTTTCTTTCTTTCTTTTTCTTTCTTCTTTCCTTTCTTTTTCCTTTTAATTTGACCAGAAAGTGGGGGAGAAAGAGAAAGAAAAATTGAGAAAGCAAGCTGCCAGGTTTGAGACTCAAAACACAGTCAGCCATATGGGAGTCCAGTGCCCTTAACCACCACGTCACATGCTGGCCCCTTTCCTTCCTTTATTTCTTCCTTGCTTGATTGCTTCCTTCTGCCACACTCTTTCCTTCTCTGCCTCCCTTCCTTTATGTCTTTCTTTCTTTTTTTTTTTTTTTTTAAGATAAGATCTTGGTAGGTTATGATCCTCCTACCTCAGCCTTTCAAGTCACTGGAGTTACAGGTTCATCGCACCGTGTCTGGCCTTTAGGTTGGATGGGGAACAAAACCCGGGATTCCTATGCGGTCCTAGCCTGTGGAACACAGCATCTTAGCAGCACACACTACCATACCCAAGCCCTCAAAGGGTTTGTTTTATCTCACCTAACTCAGAACATACCTAGCACAGAAGCCACTATCTGGGGAGTGTTGCTTAAAAATATTTACTTGTAAAAAATTATTGCCTGTGGGACCAGCAGTTAGCGTAATGGCTATGTCACTGAACTCCCATGTAGTCGACTGCAGTTCAAGTCCCGGACCTGGTGGCTTAAACTCACGCTGGGCACATGTGCATGCTTGCCCAAGATCCTGAGAGGAGAATGGAGGAGAACGGATTGCAGTGTGGCCAACCCCCCTTGGGGATGATTTCTCACTTTCTGTCTCTCTGCCTCTCTTTGTCTTTCTGGCAAGCGCACGTGCCCTATAGCAAAAAACTCTCAAAAAAAAAAAAAAAAAGAATTACCTGCCATATGAGACAATGAATAACAGTTGGGGAAAACAATATGCTAACTAAAATGATTGGGAAGAAAGGTTGAGGATGAGATAATTTGGGAAATAAGGGGTTTGAAAAGCTCCAACATATTCCAGAAATCTAGAAAATCATGTGCATGTCTGAATCTGTGCATGTTCAAGAGGACCTAAGAAGACCATAGACTCACCTCTGGGAGATTTTCTTGCTCTGTGCAATCAGAAAGCGAGCTATAACAGAGCTGTAAACTGCCAGGTGAAGTTATGAATGAATGTACCAACATACACCTGAAAAGACTGAGACATTTTGGGGTTCTAGATATTGCTGGATTGTATGGTAAGAGTATGTTTAATTTTGTAAGAAATTGCCAAAATGTCTTCCAAAGTGACTATACCACTTTGCATTCTCACAAGCAATATATTCCTATTACTCCACATTCTCGCCAGTTTGGTGTTGACAATGGTTTGGATTTTTGCCATCCTGAAATATTTGTTTTAGCTTGTGATTCTCTAATGACATATCATGTTGAGAACTTTTTTATATGACTAATTTGTCAAATGTATATCTTCTTTAATGAGGTCTCTTCTACATACTGTATGATTTCAACTATATGACATTCTGGAAAAGGCAAAACATTTTACATCTGAAGATAGTAAAATGATCAGTGATTGCCAAGAGTTGGGGGGAAGGAGGGATGAATAGGCAGAGCACAGAGAATTTTTAGGGCAGTGAAATTATTCTGTATGATACTATACTGATGTACATATGTCATTATATATTTGTCAAAATCCATGGAATATACAAAACCAAGAGTGAACCCTAAAATATACTATGGACTTTGGATGATAATGGTGTATCAATTGTAGGTTCATAGGTTATAACTCTGATAGTGTCTGATGGTAGAGAAGGAGGTTGTGCGTGTGTGGGAACTGTAGTGTACAAGAACTCTACTCAGTTTTGCTGTGAACCTGAAACTGCTCTAAAAAATAATGTGTTTAAAAATCATTGCCATTTTCCCATAAAAGTCCATCGTATATATTATCTACTATATTGACAGATTAAGAAAGGGGAAAAAAACACCATTTTATGAGTTGATTTACACAAAGTATTTGACAAAGTAACTTCACAATAAGATATTGTTTACCTATTAGAATGACTAAAATAAAAAAATTATGAATGCAAAATCCTGGTGAGGATGTGGGACAACTTTATCTTTCATAGATTGCTGTTAGGAATGTAAAATGGTACAGATACTCTGACAGCTTCTTATGAAACTAGATATGCACTTATCATATAACCTAGCAATTATACTCTTGATCATTTATCATAGGAAAGTGAAAACATGTTCACACAAAATTTTGTACACAAATAGCAGCTTTATTTGTAACAAGCAAACACTGGAAACAACTCAGATATCCTTCAGAGAAGTCGATGGTTAAATAAACAATAATACAGCCATATACATACTAAAATACTACTCATCACTAGAAAGGAAGAAGCTACTGATACATGCAACAAATTGAAGGAATTTTGAGGGAATTATGCTGAGTGAAAGAAGCCAGACTGAAAGGCTACATAATGTATGATTCCATTTATATGTTATTCTGAAACAGAAAATTGTAAGGGTAGAGAATACATCAGTGCTTGCCAGGAACTGGGGATGAAGGCTTGGTGGAGAGGAGGTGTGATTATAAAGGACTTGCAGGAGAGAGTTGTCAAATTATAACATTTTATTCCTAGTTCCACTCCCCCTCATCCACCACCTCCTTCTCTATCCTGTTTGCTTTTTAAAGAAGAGCAATTCACCTAACCTTCCCCTGACCTCCACCCAAATTCCACTCCTAGTTTGGTTCAAGAAAAGTATCATTTCTTCCCCAAGCTGATGGGGAGAATTAAATAAATTATTTGTTTATTCAGTTTTAAATGTATAAAATTTCTAAAATGTTTTCATTTTACTGTCATTAAAAATATGAGAAGTTTTTTCCTGGAAATATATACTTTTGGTGCAATTTTTAATCACTAGAATAATCATAATAAATAGTCTGATATGGGCTCACTGGGGTTTATTATATTTATGATATGAGAAGACTTCCAAAAAATTACAGAAATATGGAAATAAAGTATCAGTTTATTTTGGTGCTTAAAAACAATTGATGAGGCAAACAGATGGCTTAATGGTTACATTGCTGGACTCCCACATGGCTGTTGAGGTTTGAGTCCTGGACCCAGTGGCTTGAAACATACCAAGCATATGTGCGCATGTGCCCAAGACCCCAGGAGGTCAATCCCCCCGGGGGGGGGGTAATTTCTCTCTTTCTGTCACTCTGTCTCTCTAGTGAGCACCTGTGCCCTATAGCAAAAATCTCTCAAAAAAATTGAACTTCATAATACACATTTTCCATGAAATTTTTGGAAATTTCTTGTATTTTCATTTAACCTTGAATTTAGCACTACGAAATATGAAAGCAGAGATGTGTTACATGGGACTTTGAGACAACCTTGTGTCCCTCCCTGTCGCATCCAGACACCCGTTCCAGTGAAGGGACTTGGCATTTTTCAGGCAGCCTGTAGCTAGAAGGCTGTGCAGCAGAGACTCTTGGCTCATCTCCTTTCCCACTTACCTTTGAACTCTCAGATGTGTTGCTTGAAACTTTGAAAGGACTTTGTGCCCACCCCACCCCATTCAGACATTCCTTACTGTGAAAAGAGACTGAATTGCAGATTGTGGCTTATACCCTGCCACACACCTCTGAATTCTTTTTTTAAAAATTATCATCATAATCTTCTTTATATTACATTGGGTTACATATAATTTTACAGTGTATTACATTGCTTTTCTATTTTTTATTTATTTTTTTGAGAGATTTTCACTATAGGGCGCGTGCGCTCACCAGACAGACAGAGAGAGACATAGAGACAGAAAGCGAGAAATCACCCCCCAGGGGGGATGGTCACGCCACAATCCCTTCTCCTCCATTCTCCTCTCGGGATCTTGGGCACGCACGCACACGCGCCCGGCGTGAGTTTTAAGCCACTGGGTCCGGAACGCGAACCGTGGTCGACTACGTGGGAGTCCAGCGACATAGCCATTACGCTAACTGCTGGTTCCCTTACATGGCTTTTTCAAAAGGGAAAGCCATGCATGTCAGTCAATACAGAGACATTAATCTCCCCACTTCATCATTCAATATCTTTTCTATGTTTTTTCCAATCATTATTATTATTATTCTAATTATTTTTTAAAACAGTCAATCACTATCTCTCATTTTGCTTGTAAAAAGACTTTACCCATCATGAAATACTTCTCAGACCAATCCAGTTGAGAATACTATACAAGTCATCACCAACAGGTAATAAGCCATATCTGTTTCTCATTAACGTCTTACCTCTCTATTGTTCTCTTGCTATCTTTCTCTATCCTCTTCTCCTCACCTCCCCCATTCCACACTGTCCTATTCTCGTTAAGTACCTTCACTGTTTTTATGTCCTCCAATTTTTCGCTCTCTACCATAGAGTGCGGATAGTTGGTATATATTGAGTGGATACATACAATATCTTTCTTTCATAGCCTGGCTTACTTCACTCAGCAATAGATCCTCCATATCTGACCACTTTTTATCAAATGCCAGGGTCTTGTTATTTTTTATGGCTGAGTAGTATTCCATAGAATATATATACCACACTTTTCCAATCCATTCATCAGTTTGTGGACATTTAGGTTGGTTCCATGTCTTGGCAATTGTGAATAATGCTGCAATAAACATTGATGTGCAAGCACTTTTCTGACTGAGTGTTCTCCTGACTTTCGGGTAAATACCCAGAAGTGGGATTGCTGGGTCAAATGGTAGTCCTATTTGTAAATCTTTGAGGAACCTCCATATTGTTCTCCACAGTGGTTGAACTAATTTACATTCCCACCAACAGTGTAGGAGGGTTCCCTTTTCACCACATCCCTGCCAACACTTATCATTTTTTATACTCTTAATCTTTGCCATTCTGACAGGGGTTAGGTGGTATCTCATTGTGGTTTTTATCTGCATCTCCCTTATGATGAGGGATGTTGAGCATTTTCTCATATGCTTTTTGGCTGTTCGTATGTCTTCCTTAGAGAGATTTTTGTTCAGCTCATTTTCCCATCTTTTAATTGGGTTAACCTTTTTTTTTTTTTTTTTTCGCATAAGGCACTTGAGTTCCCTGTGTATTCTGGTTATTGGTCCCTTGTCTGAGGCATATTTAACAAAAATATTTTCCCATTCTGAGGGTTGTCGGTTCACACTTGATACTGTGTCCTTTGCTATGCAGAAACTTCTTAGTCTAATATAGCCCCACTTGTCTATTTTAGGGATTATTGCCTGTGTTTTGGGAGTTTTATTTAAGAAATCTTTGCCTACTCCTATGTCTCCCAGAGTTTCCCCAGCATTTTCCACCAGTAGTTTTATTGTTTGAGGTCTTAGGTTCAGATCTTTGATCCATTTTGAGTTGACTGTTGTTAATGGTGAGAGATGGGGGTTCAGTTTCATCTTTCTGCAGGTGGATACCCAGTTTTTCCAGCACCATTTACTAAAGAGGCTTTCCGTTTCCCAATGGATTGACTGATATCCTTTGTCAAAGATCAATTGGCTGTAAGCTTTGGGAGTTATTTCTGGGGTCTCTATTCTCTTCCATTGGTCCACATGTCTGTTTTTATGCCAATATCATGCTGTTTTGATGACCACAGCTTTATAGTATATCTTGGGATCAGGGAGTGATATGCCTCCTACTCCATTCTTCTTGCGCAGAATTGCTTTTGCAATACGAGGTCTTTTATGGTTCCAGACAGATTCTATGATTGTCTTTTCTAGATCTGTGAAGAATATTTTTATTTTGATTAGAATTGCATTAAACATGTAGATTAATTTGGGTAGAATTGCCATTTTGGTTAAGTTAATTCTTCCAATCCAGGAGCATGGGATGTCCTTCCACTTTTTTATGTCACTTTCAATACATTTTTTAAATTTTCATAGTTTTCTTTATAAAGGTCTTTGACTTTCTTAGTTAGGTTTATCCCTAGGTATCTTATACATCTTGTGGCTACAGTGAACGGGATTCCTTTTTTCAGCTCTGCTTCGTTCAACTTATTGTTCTTAAATAGAAATGCTATAGACTTTTGGATATTGATTTTGTATCCTGCTACCTTACTGTATTCACTAATTACTTCAAGAAGGTTTTTCATGGATAACTTTGGGTCTTCTAAGTATACCATCATGTCATCTGCAAATAAAGATATTTTCAAATCTTCTTTGCCTATTCGAATGCCTTTAATATTGTTCTCCTCTCTGATTGCAATAGCTAAGACTTCCAGTACTATATTAAAGAGCAGTGGAGAAAGTGGGCAGCCTTGCCTACTACCTGTTTTCAGGGGAAAAGCTTTCAGCTTCTCCCCATTCAGTATAATGTTAGCTGTAGGTTTTTCATAGATTGCTTTTATTGTGTTCAGAAATGACCCTTCTATACCAATCTTACTGAGAGTCTTAATCATAAAAGGATGTTGTATTTTGTCAAATGCTTTCTCTGCATCAATTGAGATGATCATATGGTTTTTATTTTTCTTTCTGTTAATGTGGTGTATTACATTTATGGTCTTGCATATATTGAACCACCCTTGCATCCCTGGTATAAAGCCTACCTGGTCGTGATGAATGATCTTTGTTATATGTTGTTGGATATGATTTGCGAGTATCTTGTTGAGAATTTTTGCATCTGTATTCATCAATGATATTGATCTGTAGTTTTCCTTTTTTGTCATGTCCTTATCTGTTTTTGGGGATGAGGATGATGGAGACTTCATAAAATGAATTTGGAATGTTTCCTTCGTTTTGAATCTTCAGAAATAATTTTAGTAGGATAGGGGTTAACTCTTCCTTAAAAGTTTTGTAGAATTCAGAAGTGAAGCCATCTGGACCTGGGCTTTTCTTTGTTGGGAGGTTATTTATTACTGATTCAATCTCCTGGCTTGTTATGGGTCTATTCAGGTTCTCTATGTCCTCCTGATACAATCTTGGTATATTATATGCATCCAGAAATTTGTCCATCTCCTCCAAGTTATCTTGTTTGTTGGCATATAGTTGCTCATAGTATTCTCTAATGATATTTTGTATTTCTGCTATGTCCATAGTAACATTGCCTGTTTCATCATATATTTGATTAATCTGGTTTCTTTCTTTCTTCTTCTTGATCAGTCTAGCCAATGGTGTGTCGATCTTCTTAATCTTTTCAAAGAACCAGGTTTTGCTTTCATTTATTTTCTGTATGGTTCGTTTATTTTCTATTTCATTTATTTCTGCTCGAACATTTATTATTTCTTTTTGCCTAGCATTTTGGGGGCTTGTTTGTTGTTGTTTTGCCAATTCTCTGAGGCATGACGATAAGTTATCTATTTGCCATCTTTCCTTTCTTTTCTTATGCACACTAATTGCTATGAATTTCCCTCTTATGACTGCTTTTGCTGTGTTCCATAGATTCTGGACACTTGTGTACTCATTATCATTTGTTTCCATAATTTTTTTTATTTCAGCCTTAATTTCTTCAGTAGTGAAGAAGTCATTCAGAAGTAGGTTATTCAGTTTCCATGTGTTCATGTATTTTCGAGGGTGTTTCTTGAAAGTAATCTTGAGTTTAATTCCATCATGGTCAGAGAAGATGCTGGATACAGTTTCTATGCCTTTGAATCTGTAAAGGCTTGATTTGTGTCCTAACATATGATCAATCTTTGAAAAGGTTCCATGTCAGGGTGAGAAAAATGTATATGTTGTGGATGTAGGGTGAAAAGTTCTATAGATATCTGTCAAGCCCATTCGATATATAGTATCATTTAAGTCTTGTATCTCTCTATTTATTTTCTGTCTAGAAGATCTGTCTAAAGGAGATAATGGGGTGTTGAGATCTCCAACAATTATAGTATTTCTCCCTATCTCTCCTAGCTCAAGCAGTGTTTCCTTTACATATTTAGGTGCACCTGAGTTGGGTGCATAGATATTTATAAGAGTTATGTCTTCTTGTTGGATTACCCCATTTACTATTTTATAATGTCCTTCTTTGTCTCTTCTTACAGTCTTTGTCTTGAAATCTATTTTGTCTGAGATCAATATCGCTACTCCAGCCCTTTTTTTAATTCCATTTGCATGGAATATCTTTTTCCAGCCCTTTACTTGTAGTCTATGTCTGTCTTTATCCATAAGGTGAGTTTCTTGTAGGCAACAGATAGAGGGTTTCTGTTTTCTTATCCAGTCAGCCAGTCTATGTCTCTTAACTTGAGAATTTAATCCATTGACATTCAAAGTAATTATCGATATTTCCGTACCTGATCCTATCATTAAGTGAACCATTTTCTTGGTTGCTTTTTGTTCTCATGTAACTATCTGTCTGATTTTTCAGTGTTACTGGTATAGTACTCCCTTCAGAACCTCTTGAAGAGCTTGTCTGGAGTTGGTAAATTCCTTCAAATTTTGTTTGTTCAAGAATTTTTTATCTTTTTTTCCCATATGAAAGATAATTTTGCCGGGTATAGTATCCTTGGTTGAAATTGTTTTCCACTCAACACTTTGACTATGCTTCCCCATTCTTTCCTTGCCTGCATTGTTTCCGCTGAGAGATCTGATGTTAGCCTGATGGGGTGACCTTTGTCAGTAACCTGACATTTCCCTCTTGCCAACTTTAGTATCTTGTCTTTGTCTGTTGTTTTTGCCAGTCTGGCTATGATGTGCCTTGGAGAGGATCTTCTTCGGTTGATTCTACTCGGGGTCCTATGTATTTCTTGGGTCTGGATATTTGAATGCCTTTCTAGGTTTGGAAAGTTTTCTTCCAGGATTTCATGGAATAAGTTATCTAGGCCCTTATTATTTTCTTCCTCTTCTGGAATACCAATTATCTGGATGTTGGGGCGCTTGATGGTATCCAGTATTCCTCGTATGTTGTCCTCATTTTTCATGGTTGTTTTCTCAGTCTTCTTGATACTTTTTTCTAGGTCAGATGTTTTGTCTTCTACATTAGAGATTCGATCTTCTGCCTGGTCTAACCTACTTTTAATACTTTCAAGGGAGGTTTTGATTTCCTGTATCACATTCTTCAATCCTAAAAGTTCCATCTGGTTCTTGTTTAAGGTATCCATTTCTTCTTTCAAGTCATTAAAGGACTTCCTCATCTCCTGGAGCTCCTTGTCTCTTTTCTCTTCCATCTCAGTTAGTTTGGTCACTACAAATATTTTGAATTCCTTATCAGACATGTCCACGATGTCCATTGTATTGACTGTGGGTGATGTAGGCTTGATGATTTCCCTTGAGGAGGAGGCCTTTTGTTGGTTGCTCATATTTCTTGAGCCTCTGCAATTGTTCCTAGTCATCAGGTACTCTATATATTGCTTCCTAACTTATTTAAGGTAACTCTGAGTGTTAAAACTTGTTTAGAATTAGAAATTTGATGATTTCTATTATGGTTGGTCTATCTGTTGCTCACAATTACCATTAACTGTTGCAACTAGTCCTGGATGGCCCCAAGTCCTCCCTGTTTCTAAGAGTGATGATTCTCCAACTGACCTAATAAGCAACACCTCAAGACCAAAGAAAAACGAATAAAGAAAAACGCGCGGTGAACAAGGCGCGCCGCGCACTATTCAAATCACCAAAATCCAGAGACTCCAAAGGCTAGTAGGAAAGGGCCAGAGGATGAGTGACAGGACCAGGTTGGTCAGGCCTTCAGCCTCTGTCCGCCTGGTGTCCGGAACTACTGGCCGGCTCGATCGGTTTGTGGGTGGGGTGGGGTGGGAATTCGTCTTAAAGTCCAAGACAACCAACCTGGGGTCCAAGGAGGAGGAACAGTAGGGATGTGCGAAGGTTCGGGGTGGGTCAGGCCTGCAGTCTCAGTCAGCCTGGTGTCCAGAACTACTGGCTGGCTCGATACAGTTTGCCCACACCTCTGAATTCTAAGACTTCAGAATTTTCTGCAGCATGTGTGTGCTATTCAGTCCCTTCTATGATCCTAAGTTAAAGCTCAGCAGCTCAGTTCAGACACGCCTGCTTTCCAGAAATGGGAAGGACTTTGAATCATCCAAGACCAGTGACAACAATGCAGGTTGCTGGTGAGCATCAAAGAGGTAAGAGAAGAAGATAGATCACCAATCACCTACACCTGCACACCTTTGTGCCCTCACAATTAACTTGAAGAATTTAGGAAGGAATGTATAAATCACCAGATGACTAGAAACCATCACAGAGGCACAAGAAATATGAGCAAGCACGCTGTGTGCATGTGCATGCGTGCCCAAGATCCCAAGAGGAGAATGGCAGAGAAGGGATTACAACATGGCTAACCCCCCTTGGGGGTGATTTCTCACTTTCTGTCTGTCTGTCTGTCTCTGTCTTCCTGGCGAGCACACGCACCCTATAGCAAAAACCCCTAAAAAAAAAAAAATATATGAGCAACCAAAAAAACAATTCTCCCCCAAGAGAAAACATCAATTCCTCATCATCCATAAGCAGCACAATGGAACTCGCAGAAATGTCAGAAAAATAATTCAGAATATGTATAGTGACAAAACTAAATGAGATGAAAGAGAAAATGAGCTCTAGGAGATGAGGAAGTCCTTTCATGCTTTGAAAGAAGAAATAAACACCATAAAAATAAATCAAAAGGAATTCTTAGAGATGAACACTATGATACAGGAAATTAAAAGCTCCCTCAAAACTATTAAAAGTAGATTAGATCACACAAAAGATCAAATTACAAATATAGAAGACAAAACCTCTGACCTAGAAAAAATTATCAAGAAGACTGAGAAAATAACCAAGAAAAATAAGGACAATGTACAAGAAATACTAGATACCATTAAGTGCCCAAACATCCAGATAATTGGTATCCTTAAAAGTGAAGAAAATAATGAGGGCATTGATAATCTATTCCATCAAATCCTGGAAGAAAACTTTCCAAACCTAGAGAGGCATTTAAATTTCCAGACCCAAGAAATACAAAGTATCCCAAATAGAATCAATCCAAGAAGATCTTCTCCAAGGCACATCATAGCCAGATTAGCCAAAACCACAAAGTCAAAATACTAAAATCGGCAAAAGATAAATCTTTGTTACTTACAAAGGTTATCCCATCAGGTTAATATTGGACCTCTCATCAGAAACAATGCAGTCAAGTAAAAAATGGAGAAATATAGTAAAAGTGTTAAGTGAGAAATAATTTCAATCAAGATTACTATACCTGGCAAGATTATCCTTCATATGGTAAAAAAAGATAAAAACATTCTCAGATAAACAAAACCTGAAATAATTTACGAACACTAGACAAGCCCTTCAAGAAGTTCTGAAGGGGATGCTATACCAGAAAAACTAATATCAGACAGACAGAAATAGAGAATAGAAAAGAAAAAAATAAACACTAAGAAAATGGCTCACTTAATGATAGGAACATATCTGGAAATATTGATAATAATGCTAAATATTAATAGATTAAATTATCTGATCAAGAGACACAGACTTGATGAATAGATAATAAAACAGAAACCCTCTGTTGCCTACAAGAAACACAATTTATGGATCAAGACATAAAAAGACTAAAAGCGAAGGATTGAAAAAGGTATTCCATGTAAATGGAAATCAAAAAAGGGCTGGAGTCACAATACTGATTTCAGAAAACATAAGCTTTAAGACAAAAACTGTAAGAGACATAGAAGAGCCTAATATAGCAGTAAAAGGGCTACTACATCAAGAAGACATAATGCCTATAAAAATCTATGCACCCATCTCAGCAGCACCTAAATACATGAAAGAAAGACTTCTAGAGCTAAAAGGAGAAGTAGGTTGCAACATTATACTTGCTAGGGATCACAACACCCCATTATCTCCTTTAGACTGATCTAGAAAAAAAATAAGCAGAGATATACCTAAATGGTACTATAAATCAAATGGACTTGACAGACATCTATAGAACTTTCTACCCTAAGATCACAAAATATATAATTTTCTCACCCCTGCATGGAACCATTTCAAAGAATGACCCTATGACTGGGCACAAATTAAGTCTTTACACATTCAAAGGCATAAAAACTATATCCAGCATTTTCTCTGACCATGATGGAATTAAACTTGGTATTAATTTCAGGAAAAATCCTTGAAAATACACAAACACATGGAAAATAAACAACCTTTTCCTGAATGACTTCTCAACTACTGAAGAAATTAAGTCTGGAATTAAAGAGAATTTACAGATGACTACATGAGTTTTCGTAATCTATGGGACACGACAAAGCAGTCATAATAGGGAAATTAATAGCAAATGGTGTGCATAAGAACAAGATGGAAAGGTGTTAAATAGATAACCTAACTTCTTGCTCCAGGGAATTGGAAAAACAACCAAAAAAACAATGCCAGGAGAAAAAAAATAATAAAGATTCGAGCAGAAATAAATGAAATAGAAAATAAATGAACTATATAGAAAATAAAGGAAAGTAAAAACTGGTTCTTTGAGATTAACAAGATCAACACACCATTAGCTAGACTGATTAAAAAGAAAGAATGAACCAGATAAATCAAAGATGTAATAATATGTAATGAAATGGACAATATTACAACAGACACAAAGGAAGTACAAAACAACATTAGAGGATACTATGAACAACTATATGCCAACTAACAAGAGAACATGGAGGATATGGACAAATTCCTGGATGCATACAATCTACCAAGATTGAATCAGGAGGACATAAAAATTCTGAATAGATCCATAACAAGCCAGGAGATTGAATTAGTAATAAATAACTTCCCAAGAATGAAAACCCCAGGTTCTAATGGCTTCATTTCTGAATTCTTTTTTTTTTATTTTATTTCAAGTTCTTTTATTCATGTAATTACATTATTTAGCTTGCAAAGTGAATATTCCAATTATGTGTACATTTCTCACCAGTCCTGTTGATAATACTATAAAGTTATCTTCAACAGATAATACCCATTTCTTTGTCCCATTAATGCTTTGCCTTTCTATTTTTCTCCTTAATGTCCTTCCTCAGACTCTACTCCTTCACTCATCCTCTTCCCACACTATATCTGGTATTCGCAAACATTTACTGTGTTTCTGTATCTTTTAGTCATTCAGTTTGGGTCATAGAGTGCGGACACTCAGTATGTATTAAGTGGAGACATAAAATGTCTCTCCATATCCTGGCTTGCTTCACTCAGCAGTAAATCTTCCATATTAATCCACTTTCTGACAAAAGCCAGGGTCTTTATTTATTTTTTTTTGAGAGGTTTTTGCTATAGGGCACATGCACTCGCCAGGAAGACAGAGAGAGACAGAGAGAAAGAAAGCAAGAAATCACCCCCCAGGGGGGATGGCCATGCTGCTTTCCCTTCCCCTCCATTCTCCTCTCTGGATCTTGGGCACACACACACACACACACACACACACGCCCAAAGTCTTGTTGTTTATTATGGTTGAGTAGTATTCCATACAGTATATGTGTGACAGTTTTTCAATCCATTCATCTGTTCACGGGCATTTCGGTTGGTTCCATGTTTTAGCAATTGTGAATAATGCCACAATAAACATCAATGTACAAGCACTTTTCTGATTAAGGATTCTTCTGTCCTTTGGGTAGATACCAAGGAGTGGGATTGCTGGGTCATGTGGTAGTTCTATTTGTAGATTTTTGAGAAATCTCCAAATTTTTCTCCACAGTGGCTGGAACAATTTACATCCCTGCCAGCAGTGTAAGAGAGTTCCCCTTTCACCACGCCTCTGCCAGCACTTATCAGATTTTTGTGTTTTTAATCTTAGTAATTCTGACTGCGGTTAGGTGGTATCTCGTTTTGATCTGCATTCCCCTTACAGTGAGGGATGTTGAGCATTTTTTTCATATGCCTTTGGCTATTTGTATGTCATCCTCAGAGAGTGGTTTTTTCAACTCATTCTCCCATCTTTTAATAGAGTTTATCAGAATTCTACAAAACTTTTAAGGAAGAGTTAATCCTCTTTCTACTCAAATTGTTTCTAAAGATACAAAAGAGGGACCAGCAGTTAGCATAATGGCTATGTCGCTGGACTCCCACGTAGTCTACTGCGGTTTACGTCCCAACCCGGCAGCTTAAACTCATGCCGGGCGCGTGTCCATGCGTGCCCAAGATCCCGAGAGGAGAATAGAGGAGAAGGGATTGTGGCATGGCCATCCTCCCTGGGGGGTGATTTCTCACTTTCTGTCTCTCTGTCTCTCTCTGCCTGTCTGGCAAGCGCACGCGCCCTACAGCGAAAACCTCTCCAAAAATAAAAAAAAAAGATACAAAAGAAAAGGAACCTCCGAAATTCATTTTATGAAACCTCCATCACCCTCATTCCCAAAATAGATAAAGACATGACAAAAAATAATAACTACAGATCAATATTTCTGATGAATATAGATGCAAAAATTCTCAACAAGATACTTGCCAATTATTTCCAACAACATATGATAAAGATTATGAAGCAGGACGAGTTAGGCTTTATTCCAGGGATACAACAGTGGTTCAACATATGCAAGACCATAAACATAATACACCATATTAACAGAAAGAAAGATAGAAACCATATGATTGTTTCAATCGATGCAGAGAAAGCATTCTACAAAATACAATATTCCTTCATGATTAAGAATCTTAGAAAGGAGATCAGCAGTTAGCGTAATGGCTATGTCGCTGGACTCCCACATAGTCGACCGCGGTTCGAGTCCCAGACCCGGCGGCTTAAACTCACGCCGGGCACGTGTGCGTGCGTGCCCAAGATCCTGAGAGGAGAATGGAGGAGAAGGGATTGCAGTGTGGCCATCCCCCCTGGGGGGTGATTTCTTGCTTTCTATCTCTCTGTCTGTCTGGCGAGTGCACGCGCCCTATAGCAAAAACCTCTCCAAAAAAAAAAAAAAAAGAAAAAAGAATCTTAGAAAGATTGGCATACTACAGTAATTTCCTAACACAATAAAAGACATCTATAAAAAGCCTATAGCTAATATTATACCGAATGGGGAAAAGCTAAAAGCTTTTCCACTAAAAATTGGCACCAGACATGCCTGTCCACTCTTTCCACTCCTTTTCAATATAGTGCTGGAAGTCTTAGCCAATGCAATCAGAAAAGAGAATAATATAAAAAGCATTCAAATAGGTAAAGAAGAGTTGAAAATGTCTTTATTTGCAGATGACACAATAGCATACTTAGAATACCCAAAGGTTTCCATGAAAAAACTTCTCAAAGTAATAAATGAATACAGTAAAGTGGCAGGATACAAAATCATCATCCAAAAATAGATAGCATTTCTATATACGAACAAGTTGACTGAGGTCGAACTGAAGAAAGGAATCGCTTTTACCACAGCCACAAAATCTATAAGATACCTAGGGATAAACCTAACTTAGGAAGTCAAAGCCCTTTACAGATAAAACTAAGGAAATCTTTAAAAAGCTATTGAAAATGACACAAAAAGTGGAAGAACATCCCATGTTCCTGGACTGGAAGAATTAATATAATGAAAATGGCAATGCTGCCTAAATTAATCTACATATTTTATGCAATTCCAACCAAATTACTATAGACATTCTTTCAGATTTAGAAAAGACAGTCATAGAATTTATCTGGAATCATAAAAGACCTTGTATTGTCAAAGCAATCCTGTACAAGAAGAGTGGAGTGTGCAGCATCTCAGTACTTGACCCCAAAATGTACTATAAGGCCGTGATAGGCAAAACAACATGGTATTGCCACAAAAACAGACAGGGGGACCAATAGAGTAGAAAAGAGACTCCAGAAATAAACCCTAAAACAGTCAACTGATTTTTGACAAAGGGTACCAGTTGATCCAGTGGGAGAACAACTTCTTTAGCAAATGGTGCCGGAAAAACAGGATATCCATCTGTATAAAGATTAAACTGGATCCCCATCTTTCATCATAAACCAAAATCTACTCTAAATGGATCAAAGATCTGAACCTAAGACCTTAAACTATAAAGCTACTGGTGAAAAACACTGGGGAAACTCTGGGAGATATTGGGGTAGGCAAAGTCTTTTTAAATAAGACTCCCATAGCATAAGCAATAATCTACAAAATAGACAAGTGGGATTATATCAGATTAAGAAGTTTCTGCACAGCAAAGGATGCAGTAATTAGTGCGAATTGACAAACCCCCAAATGGGAGAATATTTTTGTAAACTATGCCTCAGATAAGGGACTGATACCCAGAATACACAGGGGACTCGAAGCTTCCCTGAAAAAAAAAATGATTAACCCAATTAAAAAATGGGGAAATGAGCTAAATAAACAACTCTCTAAGGAAGACATTTAGCAAATGGTGCTAAAGAAATTGTTCTCCCACTGGATCAACTGGTACCCTTTGTCAAAAATCAGTTGACTGTTTGTTTTAGGGTTTATTTCTGGAGTCTCTTTTCTACTCTGTTGGTCCCCCTGTCTGTTTTTGTGGCAATACCATGTTGTTTTGCCTATCACGGCCTTATAGTATATTTTGAGGTCAAGTAGCCAACAAGCCTATGAGGAAATGCTCAACATCCCTCATAATAAGGGATATGCAGCTGAAAACCACAATGACATACCACTTAACCCCAATCAGAATGGTAAAGATTAAAAAAAAATAAAATATGATAAGTGCTGGAGGGGATATGGTAAAAGGGGAACTCTCTTCCACTCTTGGTGAGAATGTAAATTGGTTCAGCCACTGGGGAAAACAATACGGAGATTCCTCAAAGTCCTACAGATAGAACTACCATATGATCCAGCAATTCCACTCCTGGGTTTCTACCCAAATGACAGGACAATGCTCAGTCAGTAAACACTTGAGCATCAATGTTTTCTGTGGCATTATTCAGGAATGCTAAGGCATGGAACCAACCCAAACATCCATGACAGATGAATGGACTGACAAAGTATGACACATATACTCCATGGAATGCTATTCAACCATTAAAAAACAAACAAACAAACAAACAAACAAACAAAAAGACCCTAGCATTTAATAGAAAATGGTTGAATATACCAGGGTCCAGCCTTGGTGGGGGTGGGTTGACTCATCGGAAGCGGTGCAGGAAAGAAAGACTAAGGTCTCGGTGCCTTTTCATGCACGTCCTCAGCTGGACACCCCTCAGAGATCACTCTCTGAAGAGTGACCATTGCTAGGAATCATCGTGCGTTTTTATTGAAAATATGATACATGCAAGTAAACGGGAGAGGGGATACGTGTTTCAATTATCAGCTCATAAAATTTTAACAATAGAGAACATAGATTCTGTTTAGGGTTGGATTAAGGGTGGGTCTAGTACAGTTCCGCATTGTTCGTTTGATGTAGGTGGGTCTTCATGGAATGCAGTTTCAGGAAAGTGGCTCCAGCAATCAGAGATAATTATCAGCTGATGCGGCATGGCAGCCATCTTGTGATTACGGGAATGGTGCTGAGAAAAGAAAATCTCAAGTATAGATATTAGTTCTTATGGATCTTAATAAAGAATGGAACTTATATAATTGTATAGGGATCTAAAACTTAATTCAAGGAATCCTAATATAACTTAAAGGGGTAAAAACTACTGTTTGCTGGGTAAGGGCGGGGATAGCCTTTTCAACTGGCGGTAAAGTGGCTAGCAAGTTAATGAAGAACTTTAAGGTGAGTTTGTGGCATACTTGAAATGTTCTATTGTGCCTCTGGCACCACTGCTATGTATTTTGTTAAAACATTAGCCATAGTGGGGCAGGAGTGCCCTGGGCCCATTTCAGCCTAAAAGATTATTCTTAAGCTTATGTTAGATGTATCTTGAAGGGCCGTCCAAAGGTCAAGAAGATTTCTGCCTAGATGTGACTTTATCACATTCTCTATTGTGACTGTCCGGAGTGAAGCATTGTAAATAACAATAGGTGGTCAGAGCAAAGGGGAGTGGTCGGGGGACTTCCTGGAAAATTTTATCATATACTCAGGATGTATAAGAGAGCTATGTAATTCTTTTATAGTAGTATATTGGGGAGTCAGAGGGGGGGTCGCTTCCCAGCAAGGCTACCACAGTTTTCTGGAGCAAATAGCAAGCAGCCTTGCTGACATGCTAATTCGACCTAAGTCTTATTCCTAGGTCGGGGTCGGGGGGGAACACACAGCAGTGGCCTTGCCTACGTGCTGGCCGACCTAAGTGATACTTAAAGGTCAAAAAGCTCAACAGATCCTGGGGCCCTACCGGGTCAGACTCCTCCACAAATATGGAAGATTTACTGTTGAGTGAAACAAGTCAGGCTATGAAAGAAAGATAGTAGTGTATGTCTCCACTTAATATATACTGACTGTCCATACTCTATGGTAGAGACGGAAAGATTGGAGGACATAAAAGCAGTGAAAATAGTTATGGACACTGGAGACAGTGTGGAAGGAGGGAGGGAGAAGGGAAGAGTATAGAGAAGAAAATCAGGGAGAAAAAATAGAGAGGCAAGACATTAGTGGGACACAGAAATGGTTTATTATCTGTTGATGATTACTAGTATTCTCAACTGGACTGGTCTGAGCTGTGTTTCATGTTGGATCGTTATGTATAGTGATCCAATGTTTATAAAAATAAGAAGAATCATAAAAATTAAATTAAATTTTAAAAAATCAAAGAGCAGTTATGTATAGCCTTTACTGAACATTTACAGCATGCCAGCCACCATGGAGAAGTTAAAAAATGCACCCCTAGTAGTTGATTCAATGGCTGCTTTCTTTGAAGAGACAAGACCAGCAACCAAGTGTGTGTTTAATTGCTTTTTCTGAGTGGAAAATACACATGGCTCTTGGGTCTGCTTATTTCTTACTTTACCTTTACCTCAAGTCAGAGTGTTTCCAGTTGTGTTTGGGGTGATGAGAACTTAGTCTTTACTAATATCCAGCTCAAAGTAGTAAAAATATACCCAAGCAAAGACACCAAATGGTGAGAAACAGGACAAATATTCAGAGAAAAAAGATCATCACCAAGTTCCAGTCAGTCGATAAAATGTCTCATGTGGTAAATGCACAAATAATTTATGATCTTGTTTTAGGACTTCCTTTAAATGGGAGTCAAGAAAACAACAACAAAAAAAGATTTTGCCAAGAATATGCCAAAGCAGTAATCAGGTCTATTGCAAAGACCATAGATAATCTTCACAGGTAAGTTATTGCCTGAGGTGAAATGCTTTAGAATGGTTAGAGTCCCTCTGTATAGATAGCTATTACCCTCATTATTAATAAAAATATGTATGGGAAGCAAACCAAATATCGTGTTGGAATTTTAATGATATTCCAAAATCTTGCAAGAGATTTTGCACACTTTGACCATTGCAGGGCAATGTATGCCTTCACATGTGCCTCATGAAAAAAAAAAGTACAGAATCATTGGCAACAATTCAAGAAAAGGCTCTTTGAAGAGTTTTTATTTTAAATACAGAAGTTATAGAGATTCTCATAGGACCAAGGGAGTGATAATCCTTCCTAGTGGGCACAAGGCAGAGGACATCTTTTCTCAGGAGGGGAAAGGGAACCAGGAAATCCCAATCATTTTCTTTTCCCCATTATCTAGAATAACAAAAGTCTATAAGTTTTCAAAGTAGAGAACCTCGAGTTTAATATAATTAAATCATTAAATGTCCCTGGCATCTGTGATTGCATTGTAACTGCTAAAAAGTTGATGGTGTCCCAAACCTTTTTATAGATTATTTTTCTCATTATTTTCAGCTCAAGCTCTACAAATATCACAAAAACCTGCAATTACAGTAGTG
This sequence comes from Tupaia tana, assembly GCA_026018925.1. Lineage (NCBI taxonomy): Eukaryota > Metazoa > Chordata > Mammalia > Scandentia > Tupaiidae > Tupaia > Tupaia tana. Next base: position 125,787,724 of record JAKSZU010000009.1, read on the forward strand.
TCATAAAAATATAAAGTTAACAAAGTCTTCTGTTAGAACAGATGGGCCTTTAGAGTTCCAACCAATGCAAATTAAAAGCTATTATAAAGTATAAATTCAGGCCATTGTGAATTTCAGTCAGCTCTGCTTTGTATGGTTGTGCTGATCTCTCGGGCCTGCAGCTCTGAGTCACATGGATCTGAAACTTGTTTATGCTTGAGTATTTATGTGGTTTAGTACAGAAAGGAAGACATACATTTGTAGTAATCAGAAGCTATCTCTTCATAGGTTTCCAAGGTAAATGCTTTAGTAGATAGTTATTTTGTTTGACACCAAATCTGAATCCTTTTTCCAAGTTTGGAAAATCATGAAGCTGTAAGTTTTGGTGGCAGAAAGAGCTATCTCTTCTTGTAGAGCTAAAAAGGCCAGATGCTTTCTAGGCCTTGATACAGGCATGTGACCTGGACTCAGATAATCATATGTAGCCACAATGGATGTTAAAGCCAGGGCAAATGATGAAAAGAATCAGAATCAGATTAACTTTCAAATTAACTTTCTTTAAAAATCCTCTCCAATGTAAACACATAGCAGTGATGCATAAGATTTAAAAAGATAAATTTGGGGCCAGCCAGGTGAAATGGTGGATAAAGTGGCTGGATCCCACCCAGCTGACTGCATGGTTCAAGTCCTGGATTCAGTAGTTTGAAAAACACATTGAATACATTTGCATGCATGCTGAAAACTGCTAGAGGAAAGTGGAGGAGAGGGAATTACAGCATGTTCATCACCGCTTGGGAGTGTTTTCTCTCTCTCTCTCCTCTCTCTCTCTCTCTCCTTATCTCTCTCTCTCTGTCTCTCTCTCTGTCTTGCAAGTGCATGTGCCCTATAGAGAAAGAGAGAGAGAGAAAGAGAGAGAAAGAGAGAAGGTGAATTTTAGATCAAACACAAAAGACATATATCCATGAACCAGAGATGACCTTAGGTTATGGGCTTGTTGAACTCAGACCCCCAAAATAGGTAGTGGTAGCCAGAAATTTAGCTTCTGCATGACCAAAAAGACAGGAGCAATTTATGTAGGGCAAGGAAAATGAGGCAGCAGATGAGTGAAATGAGGTATAGAGTACTAATAGAATAGTAGAATAATCATAGTTGGAGACAATTCAGTAGTTCACAATAACTAGAAAAGTAGATTTCGAATGTGTACAATATAAAATAATGAATAATATTGGGATTAGTGGATATGTTTATTTTCCTGATTTGATCATTATATGTTGTATACATGTCTTGAAAAACCACATGTACCCTACAAAATTTACAACTATTTTAAACTAGAAATTACAATTTTTAAAAATAGAGAGGCAAGACATTTATAAAACACAGAAACAGATGATTAGCTGTTCATAACATATATAGTATCCTCAATTGGACTGGTGTGTAGTGCAATCATGTTGGGTAAATTCACTTTTTTTTAATTTTTAGATTTAATCATTGCACCTCTTTACCGTGTACAACATGGTTTTTCCCAGCATGAATACAGTGCACATTAGTCAAAACAATGATATTACCATATACATTATCATCAACAGACAACTTTTCATTTTTGTGTCTATTAAGTGTGTTGTTTGTTCCCTGAATCCCACCCTTCCGCCCTCAATTACTCATTCCCATTACCTCTCCCATACTGTCTCTAGCATCCGCAGTTGCCTTCCCTGCTATTATACCCTCCAGTTCTTTCAGTTTTTTTTTTTTTTTCAATTATCAGCTCATAAAGTTTTTAATAATAGGGAGCGTAGATTCTATTCAGGGTTGGATTAACGGTGGGTCCCGTGCAGTTCCACAATTGTAGGTGAATCTCCATGGAAGACAGTTTCAGGAATGCGGTTCTGGAAAGCAGAGATGATTATCAGTTGATGTGGCTCAGCATCCATCTTGTGATTACCGAGAATGGTGTTGTGGGGATCTGCAGCATGAGTCATCCTCGGGTATCTGGCTTCCTTAAGAATGGTAGATTAGTTCTTGTTTTTCCCTGAAGTAATGCAGGGCTGGTAACCATCATCTTCTCACTGTCCATAGGTGGAGAAAATCCTCCTGTACAATATATTTCTCAATTGGTTTAAGACAGCTAAAGTTTCTTTCTGTTGCTTGTAGTTGCAAGTTCTTAGTCCTAGTTTTCGGCTTCAGTTTGTCACCTGCGGCCGGCGGCCATGCTCAGGCGCAGGCCCGGCGGCCACGCGCAGGCCCAGGGGCCACGCGCAGGCTCGGTGGTCACGCTCAGGCCCGGCGTCCACACGCAGGCTCAGGCCTGGCAGCCACGTGCAGGCGCAGGCCCGATGGCCACATGCAGGCGCAGGCCCGACGGCCACGTGCAGGCCCGGCAGCCACGTGCAGGCGCAGGTCCGGCAGCCACATTCCGGTCCAGAGGCCACGCTCAGGCCCGGCGGCCACACGCAGGCCCGGGGGCCACGCTCAGACCCGGGGGCCACGTGCAGGCCCGGCGGCCACGCGCCAGCCCCGAGCACACGAATGTGCGCGGGATCCAGCGCCACCTCCCGCTCGTCCACCTGGCCCAAGAAAGGAAGGACGGCGAGCTCGGCCCATCCGCACCGCCGGCCCGCGTTGGCACTGAGCGCGGGACACACCCAGCGCTGGAGAGGCAGCGGGGGCCAGGCGGTCCGGGCCGCGGCACGCGAGGCAGAGCCCTGGCCACGTGGACCCGGCCGCCGGTTAATTCGCTTTTCAAGTTGTAGCAATGTATCTTGTTTGAATGTATAAAAGAAACTAAAAAAAAGGTACATAAAAAAATTAAAAAGAAAAATAAAATTGTTTTAAAACTGAAAAGAAAAAATGGGGTAGGTTCACAATGTGAAGGGAGAGGCAAGGGAGTCAGATACCATCTCATTCCCCATCAAAAAAAAAACTAAAGAAATTACTCCAAATGTTGTCTGGGTTAGAACTAGAATCAACCTGCAGGTCCAGGGAGGTAAAAAAGACAAACACACAGCCTTGGAACCAGGGGTTAAACTAAGCCACCTGTTGTCTTTGGCTGGATATCTCAAGTCCTCAAGGTAATTTTGAAACAAGTATCCCAAAATATCCTTATTAGACTCATATTTGAATGGAGATTTCCAAGGGTCAAGAACAGGGTACTACAAAACTGCCAAAATAAAGGGGAAAATGCAGAAGTGAATAAGAGAAAGAAAAAAGAATGAGAATACAAATAAAATGGCTAAAATTGGAAAAGAAATATAATACTGTGAGAGACAACCAACAAAGTGAATGGTTGAAACAGAAATTTATTTCACAAAAAATTATCTTTATGTAATAGTCTGATGAAGATTTGAAAATAAGCATATTGAAAATGTTCAAAGACAAATGAAAAGATAACATTGATTAAAATAAATAAGAATTACAACAAATAGCTATTTTTTATTATAACAATATAAACGTAACCTTTATTTTTTAAATTAATTAATTTATTTTTCATTTCATTTTCTTTTATACATTCAATCACATTATTATTTGTCTTACAAAATGGATATTTAAACAGGTGACCATCTCTCTCCAACACAGTTGACAAAACCACAAAACATCCTCAACAGACAATACCACACCTCCCTGTGACATCAATACTTTGCCTCCCTATTTTTCTTATAAATGTCTTTCCTCAGACCCTCCCAAATAGCTATCTAAAAAACACTGGTATAGTTGAAAACAAACCTATTAGAGGGGCCAGCGGGTAGTATGGTGGTTAAGGTACTGGACTCCCACATGGCCAATCACGATTCAAGTCCAAGGCTTGGTAGCTTGCTTTCTCACTTTCCCTCTCTCTCTTTCTCTCTGGTGTAACTAAATAATAATTAACAATAAACAAAATTAAATAATTCTTTTAAAAAGCAAGCATTCATTAAAATATTTTAAAAAATTAGAATATTATAAATTCAATTTCTTTTCAGAAAATTTAAAATATAATAAGCTACAGACTAAATCTAAAAGCTAGAAGAGAAAATTAGTGAATTATGAAATAATTCTGAGGAATGCTGGATGGACCTGAGAAAAATTAGGAATATGAAAGAGAAGATAAAGGATATAAAAGATATACTGAGATGTTTACAAGTTTGTAGAACATGATTTTCAGAGCATGAGAATGAAGAGAATGGCAAGTAATAATTTGAAGATATAATGTGTAAGAATTTCTTTTAAATCGAGAGAAGCTTGGCTATGCAGAGTAAAATCACTCCTAATCTCTAATATAATTTTTATGCTTATTTTTAAACTAAAGCAAATAGTAAAGATACAAAACTTCAAAGATAAAAACATTATTGTAAAAGTTACAGAAGACAAATTTATACATACTAATAACAGTTTGAAAGAAGACTTCTCACCAGCAGCATTTAATGATGAAAAAGAAGAGTAATGTCTTCAATGGGAGAAAATAATCTTATTATATCATTTTTTGCCCAGCTAAACTTATCATTTAAGATAGAGGAGAGAGATGAAGATAATTAAGACATAAAAACAGTAAGAGAGCCTTCATATATGCAAACATCAGAAGAACTAATGGGAAATAAGAGCTGCAACAGCAAAAAAAGAAAAAAAAAGAAAATAGACATAAATTTAATGAGAAATATTGAGAATATATATTAGCAAAATTCTACAACATTCTTTTTTTTTCATTGACAGAAGGTCCACGCACTCTCCAGAGAGACAGGGAGACTTACAGAGAGAGAGGAAAAAGCATCCCTTATCAGGGCATGATCATGTCGCAACCCCCTTTCCTCTATCTATATATTCCATCAGGATTATTGGCACACATGCACATGTACCCAGCATGTTTTTGGATTTAGACTGTGGTCAATCATGTGGGATCCAGCTCCCTTAACTACTATGGTATAGGGCCCTGCATATATTCTCAGGGACAAAAAATAGATTTGAATAAATGTAAATACATAACATATACTTGAATTGAAGAATCAACATTATGAGGTGTCAATACCAATTGGTGTTTTTCTGGAACATGAAAAGTTGATTATAAAGTTCAGCTAAAATCACAAATAAGTAGAAACGTCCAGGAAGACCTGAATATAAAAGTAATGATATGATGAGGGATCTAGCAATATCAGACATTAAAGTGTACTATATACCCTTTCAAATTACAATATTTTCTCATGGGTACATAGAAAGACATGCCAATGGGAAAGAATAGAAAATCCAGAAACAAATCCTACTGTATAAAACAAATTTTAAAGTTTATTTATCCTCTTTCTTCTGAGAGAGAGAGAGTGAGAACCCACAGCAGGGTCTTGATCCTGTGATCTATCCTTAGTCTCATTCAGCCCAAGATCACATGTACACACATGTCTAGCATGCTCAGGTAAGTCTCTAGACCTGAACCCAGAATTGTCCCATGTGGGCCAGCCTTGCAGAGCATCATGTTTTTACCACTGTACCACAGTTTGGCTCTCATAGATGAAACTTAAGTATACAAGTAAAAGTGGCATTTATTTATTATTTTTTATTTACTTCTTTATTTCATTTTCTTTTATAAATTCAATCACATTATTTAGCTTGCAAACTGAATATTTCAACATGTGAACATTTCTTCCTAGTCCAGTTGATAAAACTATAAAATATCTTCAACAGATAATACCACTTTTCTTTGTCCCATTAATGCTTTGCCTCTCTATTTTTCTTCTAAATGTCCTTCCTCAGACCCTACTCTTTCACACACACTGTATCTGGTATTGCATTTCAAGTCAGTGGGAAAAGAGAGAGACATTTATTTAGTTAGTGTAGGCTAACTAGATAGTTTTATTGAAAAAGATAAAATTCCTCACAACATATACTACATAAGTTTTAAATGGATCAGAGATTTAAATTTAGATTAAATATAGAAAATAACTATATAACTAACAGTGGAAAATATGGCTGAATTCTTCTGTAACCTGAGAGTTGGGAAAACTTTGTTATGCTTTCACATCCAAAATTCATTAGGAGGGGCCAGCAGGTGGCATGGTGATTAAGGGCTGGACTCCTACATGACCAACTGCAGTTTGAGTCCCGAACCTGGTGGCTTGCTTTCTCATTCACTCTCTCTTTGTCCCTTTCTTGTCAAACTAAAATAAATAATTAAACTTAAATAAATTATTTTAAAAATTCATAAGAGAAAAGACTGATATATTTTATTATATTAAAAATTATGAATAAAGTAAAAACAGAAATAATATACTGTAAATGAATTCAGCACTGAAAATAAAGAAGAAAAAAAAACATCAGTCCTAGAGAAAACTGGGATAGAGATATAAATAGGGAGTTCAAACAGACCTTAACCTTATGAGAGCTAACTCATGATGAAAAAAATGCAATCTGTACAGAAAGACCATTTTGTTTATTTTTCAGTTAAATGAGCAGATTTCTTTTTTTTATTCTCAAATGTATTCTTTTTTTTTTTTTTGAGAGGTTTTTGCTATAGGGCGCATGCACTCGCCAGACAGACAGAGAGAGACAGAGAGACAGAAAGCGAGAAATCACCCCCCAGGGGGGATGGCCACGCCGCAATCCCTTCTCCTCCATTCTCCTCTCGGGATCTTGGGCACGCATGCACACGCGCCCAGCGTGAGTTTAAGTCACCGGGTCCGGGACTCAAACCGTGGTCGACTACGTGGGAGTCCAGCAACATAGTCATTATGCTAACTGCTGGTCCCTCAAATGTATTCTTTTAATTTATTTTTAATTTCACCTATTTTTATTTTTACATTTTTCCACAAACATTAACTTTACATATCAAAAAATTTTTGCTCATATGCCATAGTTCTTGACAGTTAATAAACAACTTTCAAAATTTTGAAATACTGAATTTTAAAGATAATGTTCAATATATTCCTTATAGTTTTGTATAATTTTGTTTGTGACTCTATAACAATGGAAACAGTATGATTTTAAATATTTTTGAGAAAATATTTACATGTCAACTACTCAAATTATTGAAAAGCAAATGCCCAGTACACTAGTCACCCATAAACCTTCTCAATTCAGCCCTGCCTACCAAGTATTCTGTGATATACCATCTGCTAGCAAAGATCAGTCTCTTTTTCTTCCTTCAAAATCTCTCTCAAGATAATCCTCTGGTGTAGTTGCTCTTTTGCAATCTTTACTGATTACAATGCTAGGCTGGAAAAGTCCAGGTTATTTTATGTTATAAATTCTTTCATATATCTTCTCTAATCCTCTCTGCCAGGTAGAACTATTTAGGGTGCCAAGCTATCTTTCTAAGAGCTTCTGTTGGTTTACTTGAGATCCACTTTAGTTCCATAGCTTTCTGATATGACATTCCAGTTAAATCCCTTTCCAATAATGAGTATTTTCAATTTCTGATTCAATGCAACAAACATTATTAAACTTATACAAATAAACCTTCTGCCACAGAATAAAAATACTCCCAAATATTTCAAATTCCAGAGGGGTCAGGAAGGAAGAAAAACTTATATTTCCATTTAAAGAAACAAACCAGAAAAATATTTTAACAAATTGCTAGAAAGACCATTTTACACTTACCACATTGACTGAGGTTATGAGATAACATTGCTGATGGGAGTGGGACATGAAAAGTCCCTATGGAGGAAAATCAGGCAATATCTTGCAAAATTATGATATATGATAATCTATGATAATCTCACTTCTAATTATCTTAATTCAAAGACACATTGATAATGATAATCTCACTTCTATGATAATCTCACTTCCAATTATCTTAATTCAAAGACACATTGCTAAAAATGCAAAAAATGATATATGTAAAAGGCTAGTCACTACTGTTTTTTTTAACTTTTTTTAATTTACATTTTTAAATACATTCAATTACATTAATCAGCTTACAAGGTGATCATTTCAATATATGAACATTTCTCCCTGGTCGAGTTGATCAAAATATAACAACACTACCTCTCTGTCTCAACAATGCTGTCTCCGTGTCCCTCCTCCAAATGTTCTTCCCCAGGCCCCACTCCTCCACACACCCCACATATGGCACTCACATCCACCTCTTGTGTTTGTACATCCTTTAGCCCATCAGTTTCAATTATAGAGTGCGGACATTTGGTATATTTTAAGTGGGGACATACAGTGTTTCTCCTTCATAGCCTGGTTTGCTTCACTCAGCAGTATATCTACCATATTCTTCCACTTTCTGTCAAAAGTCAGGGTTTTGTTGTTCTTAATGGCTGAATAGTATTCCATAGAGTATATGTGCCACAGTTTTTCAATCCATTCATCCATACGGGGGCATTTGGATTGGTTCCATATCTTAGCAATCATGAAAAGTGCTGCAATAAACATCGATGTGCAAGCACTTTTCCAATGAGAAATTCTTCTGTCCTTTGGGTAGATGCCAAGAAATGGGATTGCTGGATCATATGGCAGTTCGATTTGTAGGTTTTTGAGGAATCTCCAAATTGTTCTCCACAGTGGTTGGACTAATTTACATTCCCACCAGCAGTGTAAGAGAGTTCCCCTTTCACCACACCCCCACCAACACTTATCATTTTTTGTTTTTTTAATCTTAGCCATTCTGACAGGGCTTAGGTGGTATCTCATTGTTGTTTTGATCTGCATTTCCCTTATGATGAGGGATGTTGAGCATTTTTTCATATGCCTTCTGGCTATTCATATGTCATCTTTATTGAGTGTTCTTTTCAACTCCTTCTCCCATCTTTTAATCGGGTTCATCATCTTTTTTCCAAATAGCTTCTTTAGTTCCTTATGTATTCTGGTTATCAATCCCTTATCTGATGCATAGCTTACAAAAATATTTTCCCATTCTGAGGGCTTTCGATTCACACTAATTACTTTGTATTTTGCCATGCAGAAACTTCTTAGTCTGATGTAATCCCACTTGTTAATTTTGGGGATTATGGACTGTGCTTTGGGGGACTTAGGTAAGAAGTCTTTCCCTACCCCAATGTCTCCCAGAGTTTCCCCAGTGTTTTCTAGAAGCAGTTTAATAGTTTGAGGTCTTAGATTTAGATCCTTGATCCATCTTGACTTGATTTTTGTCAAGGGTGAGAGGTAGGGGTTCAGATTCATCTTTCTACAGGTGGTAATCCAGTTATTCCAGCACCATTTGCTGAAGAGGTTTTCCTTTTCCCACTGGATTGACTGGTACCATTTGTCAAAAATCAGTTGACTGAATGATTGGGGATTTATTCCTGTGTACTCAATTCTGTTCCATTGGTCCACATGTCTGTTCCTGTGCCAATACCATGCTGTTTTGATTACCACAGCTTTGTAGTGTATTTTGGGGTCAGGGAGTGAGATGCCGCCCACTTCATTCTTCTTTTGTAGAATTGCTTTGGCAATGCGCGGTCTTTTATTATTCCAGATGAATTTTATGATTGTCTTTTCTAAAACTGTGAAGAATGTGTCTGGTACTTTGATTGGCATTGCATTAAATAGGTAGATTAATTTGGGTAGAATTGTCATTTTGGTCATATTAATTCTTCCAATCCAGGAACATGGGATGTCCTTCCACTTTTTTGTGTCATTTTCAATTTCTTTTTTTAGCTTCTCATATATGGATTCCCCTCTGAGTTCTATAAAACTTTCAAAGAAGAGTTAACCCCCATTCTGCTCAAGTTATTTCTAAATATCCAAAAGGGTGAATCTCTAATTCATTCTATGAAGCCTCTATCACCCTTATCCTCAAAACAGATAAGGACAGGACAAGGAAGGAATACTATAGACCAATATCTCTGATGAATATAGACGCAATGATTCTCAACAAGATACTATCAAACCATATTCAACAACTTATAAAAAAGATTATACATCATGTTCAGGTAGGCTTTATTCCAGGAATGCAAGGTTGGTTCAACATACGCAAAACCATAAATGTGATACACCATATTAACAGGAAAAAAGACAAAAACCATATGGTCATATCGATTGATGCAGAAAAAGCATTTGATAAGATACAACATCCCTTTATGATCAAGACGCTCAGCAAAATTGGCATACAAGGGTCATTTCTCAACACAATAAAAGCTATCTATGAAAAACCCATTGCGAACATCATCCTGAATGGAGAAAAGCTGAAAGCTTTCCCACTAAAAACGGGTACAAGACAAGGCTATCCACTTTCTCCACTCCTTTTCAATATAGTACTGGAAGTCCTCACCAATGCAAGCAGAAAAGAGGAAAAACTTAAAGGCATCCAAATAGGACAGGAAGAGGTGAAACTCTCTCTATTCTCAGATGACATGATTGTGTACATAGAAGACCCAATGATTTCCGTAAAGAAATTTCTGGAAGTAATGCACGAATTCAGTAAAGTTGCAGGATAGCAAATTAATATACAGAAGTCTATAGCATTTCTATATACAAACAACAGGCAGATGGAGATAGAACTGAAAAAAGTTATTCCATTTACCATAGCCACAAAAAGTATAAGATACTTAGGGATAAATCTAACCAAAGAAGTTAGAGACCTCCACAAAGAAAATTATGAGAAGCTAAAAAAAGAAATTGAAAATGATGCTAGTCACTAGAGTTTTATTTATAATGATAGAAAAAGAAGAGAACAGCTCCAAATGTCTATCTATAGAGAACTGGGGCAAGAAAACAGCTCTAAATGTCTATCAATAGAGAACTGAGGAGTATATCATGCTGGGTAAAGTCTCTTCACAATCTAAATAATGAATAGTGATTTAATTTATGAATAATAATTTTCAAAATTAATTAAAAATGACAAATCTACAAAAAAAGGTTCTCATTAGCTCTTAGTGAATGACAGAATAAAATGAACATGAAAAAAATAGAGAACTGGTTAAATAAATTGTGATACTAAAAAGTGAAGCACTATGCAGGTGCAAAAAGAAATAAATATTTCTGTGTAATATTTTGAAGGAATCTTAGGATACATTCTTTAGGAAAAAAGCAAGAAGGAGAAAAACAATACAGATGCTATTTTTTAGATGTCTAGGAAAGGAAGAATATGAATTATAAATGCATGTATAATTATATTGTTATGTCATTTAAAATGAAATGATACATTATAACATTTAAAATGATGGGGTGTAAAAGTAATGTCAGAAAGACAAAAATGAAAGCTAGATTTAATTGAATATAACATTTTTGTATATTTGACTTTAGAACTATGTAAATATTTTACACATTCATAGGGAAAACTAAATTTCAAAAAGCAATTCTTACAATTTATTTATTTATTTGCAATTTTAAAAATAATTATTTACTTAATTTCATTTATTCACTCATTTATTTTAATTTGACCACAGAGACAGAGAGAGAAAGGAAAAGTGAAAAAGTCATCAGTTCAGGATTCAAACAGTGGTTGGCCATGTGGGAGTGTCCACCATGCCACTTGCGGCCCCAATTGTTATCATTTAAATTAAGAAGAAATAAATGAACTTTTATGTGTATATAGTTGATGACATGACCACACATAAAAGGATTATATCCATTTGCTTTAAAGCAGAAACTTGACCATATATTCTTACTGGGGACAAAACCTAAGAACAAAACAACAAAAACAAAAACCAACCCTGCAAAAGTAAATTTAAAAGGAATTAGTAATTAAATTGTTGGTGGTAGTGTTAATATTGCTATTCTGAAGCCATTTCTTGTTTATTATTGTATAAAACAAATGAGTAATTTGTTAGTGTCATCAGGACTTTTGACACTCGACAACGAAAATATAGATGCAAACTCAATAATAAAACCTGAAACAATTTACCAGCACCAGACCAGATCTCCAAGAAGTTCTCAAGGGAGTGCTATATCAGGAAAATTAAATACAGACACACAGAAATAAGAGTTCAAAAACTAAGAAAATGGCCAACTTAATTGTAGGGACAAGTCTGGAATTGAATATTATATCCCAGAATTTAATCGAGAAGATCGAACCACAACAGAAAATAAAGTACATGAGACTGAATTGGTGAAAGAGCATTTTATAACTTTTGACTGAAATATTGCTGCTTTTCTTCTAGGCTTTGTTGTCCAGTTTTAAGGGTTTTTGTCTTCTCTTGAGCTGTCAATAGGTTCATGTACCTATTTAAACAGAATACTAACCTGTTTCTAGGACTTAAATTTTAAGCAAATTTCATTACTGATTCAAAACTGCTTTTCTTGAAATTACCAGCTGACCTTGCTATTGAAGAAATTGTGCGATCAATAAAATGTAGGGGGAAAGGAATGGAATACAACTGTAGACACCAGAGATAGTGTGAGAAGAGGGTGGTAAAGGGCAGAGAGTCAGACATAAGGGTATATATATACATATGAAACAAGAAATGGAAAGTTATTCATAATAACATGCATGATTAAGCCACTATGCAGTATATTCTGAACGGGAAATCACATTTTGTATGCTGTGACAATGCTTAGGGGATAAATGTAAGTTAAATTTTAAAAAAAGTTTTGGGAACCAGCAGTTAGCGTAATGGCTATGTCGCTGGACTCCCACGTAGTCGACCGCGGTTCGCGTCCTGGACCTGGTGGCTTAGAACTCACACCGGGCGTGTGTGCATGCATGCCCAAGATCCCAAGAGGCGAATGGAGGAGAAGGGATTGCGGCGTGACCATCCCCTCTGGGGGGTGATTTCTTGCTTTCTGTCTCTATATCTCTCTCTGTCTGTCTGGCAGGCTCACGCACCGTATAGTAAAAAAAAAAAAATCTCTCAAAAAAAAAAATTAAAAAAAAGTTTCAGAAAAAAAATCACGAAACTGTTTTTCTAGAAATTAAAAAAAATACATTAAAAATACCTATTTGATGACGGCAGTAAGCTATATAGCTCCAACTAGGTGTTACTTTATAGGATGTTCATTCTACTCACTGAGGTTTATGCCTAAAGTCAGACTTGTATTCATGGATATGTATATATTAGCTGCACTTGTCATTGAAAATATTTAGATTAATTAAGATCTTTAGTGAATCAATAAAATGTAAGGGAAAAGGCATAGCAAGTGACTATGAATACCAGAGACAGTGTGGGAGGAGAGTGGGAGATGGCAGAGGGTGAGAGATAGGGAATTGAGGATGGGAAAAAAAGCAAATTATGCCAGAAACAAGAAATGGAAAATTATTTTTTGATGATAACACGTATGTTGATGTGCTTGATTCAGCCAATATACAGTGTATTCTGGATGGAAAATCTCATTTTGTATGCTGTAATGATGTATACATGAATGAATGTAAATAAATAAATTTAAATTTAAAAAAGTAAAATCAGTAATTCTGATTTTTGCATCCAAAGTATTATTATGAATTCATGATATATTTTCTTTAAAAAATTATATTTCTTAGCTTTGTTCACTAAAAAAAAAAGCCTAGAAACAAAAAAGAAAAAAAGAGGACAAATCAGAAGTAATAAGCACCCAAAGAACCCAGAAATATTCCCATTAGAAGAAATAGAGCACCTGGGCTGGAAATACATGAGATGAACCTATACATCATGTGATATTATAAAGCAAGACACTGTCAAAGGATGTCAGAGTTGTGTCTTTAGAATTATAGAGCCAGGGTGAATTGGCCCCCATGGATCAAAAGTGGGTCTGTCTGAACATCACAAAAGATAAAAACATGCAATGGATTTAATCCTGCGAGTTCACAAATATATTTAAACATATATATATATATATATATATATATATATATATATATATTTAAAAGTCCCCTTTAGTCGAGTCAGCCCCATGGTTTTCTGTTTCTATATCTCTCTCTGTCTGTCTGGCAAGCTCATGCACCCTATAGTAAAAAAAAAAAAAATCTCTCCAAAAAAAAAATTAAAAAAAAGTTTCAGAAAAAAAATCACGAAACTGTTTTTCTAGAAATTTAAAAAAATGCATTAAAAATACCTATTTTATGACTGCAGTAAGCTATATAGCTCCAGCTATATAGCTGGTGGTTAAGGGAGCCAGATATCACAATGCCCAACCATGCAGTTCAAATCCCAACCCTGGTAACTTGGGAGATATGCCAGCCATGTGTTCATGCATACCCTAAATCCTGACAGGATGGAGAGATGGAGGAGAAAGAATTGTTATTTTACAACTCCCTACCAGGTATACTTTCTCCCACTCCCTCTCTCTATGTGTCTCTCTGGCAAGTGCAAAATTAAGAAAAAATAAATCCTCTTTGGTTTCCTTGAATGATGCTAGAGAATGAATTTACTGTTTTGAATTGAAAGCATTAATTATCCCTTTCTTATATGAACTATATCTCAGAGTAAAGAAATAGTTGATAAGTACAAGTGACTATGGAAGTACTCCAACTAATAAATGAAAAAGGAATAATATAAATAAAATACCATCATTTTATAACTCCTATTTAATTAATAGATATAGATAATGATCATCAGTAGCTGTAGACAGCATAAAAAGAAACAGACATTATATGATTCCTAATGGAAAGACAGCATACCACCTATAAAAAATATGTGAATAAATGTAATAAACTTTTAATCTACTGTAACTATAACTATTTTTGTATTTAAAATGGGTATAAAATTAAAATATTGATTGAAATCAAGATCACAAAAAGTGTGGTCATTGGATTGCAAAAGCAGGTTGAGGACTTTGTCATGGTTGGGATAAGGATATAGATATTCAATAACTAACCTTTGTTATAAAGTTCAAAGAAGAATATATTTTTTAAAATTTGAAGATAATAAGGGAATAAAGAATATAACATGAAGCCTCCAAATCAGCAAATGTAAATTTTATCTATCTAACAAAAGGCATAATAAAAGGAATGAAGAATAATTGGTTAATAAAAAATATAAAATAAGTCCAAATACACTAGTCATCAAAATAGATAAAATAGATTACTCTTTTTTAAACAATTATTTTGTTTAAATTATATTCATTGTCATTATTTTATTTATTTATTTATTTATTTATTTATTTATTTATTTATTTATTTGAAGTTGACCAGAGAAAGAAAGAAAGAAGGAAAGTGAGTAAACTAACTGCCAGATTCTGGGACTTAAACTGCAGTCAGCCATATGGGAGTGCAGCAGCCTAACTACCATGACACCTGCCGACTCCTGTTACACTATTTTATTAAAAGAGTGGAATGTTCAAACGTTCGACTACAGAAGACACATATCAACAAAACATGGCTGGCTCTGTGGTGCAGTGGTAATGCACTGCTCAATAGAAGCTGGATCTTATATGACAACCACAATTCAAAGCTATGACCTGGTTAGCCCAAAACATTCTGGGCACATTCCCTACTGTCCAAGATCTGACTATCTGGAGGACTGGAGTAAGAGAATTGTGATGTGACCAGATCCTGCAGAGGGTAATTCTCTCTCTCTTTCTCTCTCACTCTCATCTGCATGTACACATGCTCTATCTTGAATGAAAACACACACACACACACACACAGAACAATACAAAACCCACAGAAATGTTGAAAATAAAGATATGAAAAACATCTGCAGTATAAATACTAACAATAAAAAGAGATCAAAACTATATCAATATGCTAATTTATAATTTGAAGCAACCGAAGTAAGGAGAAATAACCAGCAATAACATAATTAAATAAAAATTCCACCAGAAAGATATTAGTTCTGTTATCTCCTTATTTATTTGTTGTGATTTTGAAGATGCTGCATCTGGAATTCAAACCAAAGTTGGCCATAAAGAAATTCAGCACTTTATCTACCATGCCACCTGCTGACCCCAAGATATTAGTCCTTGTAAGCAAGTGACAACAAGCATATATAACAAAAATCCACAATGACAATGGGAGATTTTAGAAAACCTCTATCAAACAAAAACAAAACAGATATTAACTACAGGGAAATAAAAAGATTATGCAGGAAAGAATACTCTAAGATATCAATAAATAGCATTTATATAATCTTAATAATGGTTCATGATTAGAGTTAGATGATTATGATTTAACCAAAGTAACAATAAAACTGTTCTGAAATGATAGGGTTGAGGGAGTATATATAAATTTGGTGGGGGGTTAATAATAGTGAAAGATAACTAAACACAGAGATCAATATTCTGTACTATTTAAAATGTCGTAAGCAAGAATAAACTGTGCTTTTAAGACATACCGTGTAGGGCATATTTATGGAGGGGCTCTGAGTGAGGTGTGGGGACATACTCTGAGAAAACACCACCTGTCCCTGCAGACAGAGCAAAGGGTGGAAATTGCTAGGGACATTACAAAAGACACATCTGATGGAGTTCAGGAAACATCTTGACACCAATTAGCAAAGCCCAATCCCTGCTCTGCATCTGAAAGATTCTTTAGCCTTCTCTGGGTGTGGTGGTACCAATTTATGGAGAGATTCTTTAGACTCAAGCAACTTCCCCACACATGCAGCTGGGTTTCATTCCATTAGAAAAGAAGATAATGGGATTTCCTCTTGATAGGATTATCACCAAGGGATGCACCTGGTCCAGTATGACTAAACCCTTATATATTTGTTACCTGCCTCTTATTGTCTGTAACACATCAACATATCTATGAAATGTCATGAAATGCACATATGTAATGTTGCCTTGTCCTATAAATAAAGGAACCCAGTTCGTCTGGGCAGCACCTAGGCTCAGGCCGCCTGTGTTCGCTGTTACTCTGTCTCTATGTCTCATTCTTTCTGATTCCCCCAGTTCTCTCAAGATGAAGGGCTTCCTCTTTCTCTTCCTTTTTCTCTTCCTCACCATCAGTCCCCTGATCATGATTAAGCTAGAGCCAAGCCCGGGGACGAACACCTACAACAGTCAGAAGAATTACCTAAAAGAGTTTAAAAGGGTTGCTTCTGATAGACATGGGGAAAGTGTGGCAGGAGAGTGTTTTTGTTATGAAGCAATCTACTTGTACAACTATGTCTTTTTCAAACATACACATACATATACATGTATAACTTTTTAAAAAATACTAAATTTTAAAAGGTAACACTATAAATCTGTAATAAAGAGGATAAGAACAGTAAAAATAAAGTGGAAAAGCAAAGATATATATTAGATCAACAAAAATTAATACTTTAAAAAATCTAAGTTGGACATATCTCTGGTAATACTGAACCAAATAAGGAAAAGGCAAAAATAAACAGTATTAAAAATGATAAGGAGATATAATATCACAAACATGGAGTTTTCTAAAATTAAAAGAAAAATATATGGTAATATATTTGGAAATGCAAATGAGAGAAATAATTTCTATGAAAATGTAAGTTATAAAAATTGACTCAAGAAGGGGACCTGTAGATGGCATAATGGTTATGTCATTGGACTTCCACATGGCTGACTGCAGTTTGAGTCCCAGACCCCGTGACTTGAAACTCATGTCGGGCACATGTGCACTAATGCCCAAAATTCCCGAGAGGAGAATGGAGGAGAGGGTATTGCACATGACCACCCCTCCAGGGGGTGATTTCTCGCTTTCTCCCTCTCTGTCTCTCTGGCAAGCACATGTGCCATATAGCAAAAATCTATCTCTCAAAAAAAATTGACTCAAGAAGAATTAGATACAAATTTACTGCTTTTAAAAAAGCCGAAATGGTAATCAACTGTGTTATTCAAAAGACATCAGGCCCAGTAAATTTTCTATGCAAGTTTTATCAACACTCAAGAAACACATTCTCCCTATCTTATATGAAGTGTTTCAGAGAATATGAAAAGGAAACCTACTGCTTGTGTTCTAGACCCAGTGACTTCAGAGACATGCCAGGCATGTGTGCTTGTATGCCCCAAATCCGAAATTCCAAAATAAAGAATGGAGAACAAGGGGTTGAAGTGTGACCATCCCTCATGGATAGTGCTTTCTCACTGTGCCCCTCTCTGTATCTTTCCTCTGTACCACACAAGCCCTCTAGCAAATAAAAAAGAAATTAACCAAGGAAGCTATTCAACTGATTTTATTAGCCTGATAAAATCCTGATACCAAAATTGGAGGATAGTGGAAAAAAAATGAACTCAGACCATTCTCAATTAAAAACATAGACATTAAAGTTCTAAACACTTTTTAACTAAGTTATTAGTGACAGCGCATATTAAAAATATATTATACCAATATATGAATTTTCTGTTGCTGTGGAACATTCACAAAACCTAGCAGTTTGAAAAATACCCATGTATTATCTTACAGTTTCTGGACTTCAGAAGTTCAGACATAGTTTAAATTCTCTGCTTAGGGTTTCAGCTTTTTGGCCAGGGCTGGGTTCTTATTTAAATCTTATAGTTCTTTGCCAAGTTCATATAATTGTTAGCAGAATTCATTTCTTTGCAGCTATGGAGCTCATGGTGCCTTGTTTCTTCAAGGCTAACAGAACAATCTTTCTAACCGTTAGATCTTTTCATCTGAATAGGTCAGGCCCATCAGAACATTTTTCTTGTGATTAACTTGAAGTAATTGACTAGTGACTTTAATTGTGCCTGAAAATTCCTTTTACTTTACCAAATTCTATTGGTTAGAAACAAGTTTGTTGCCTTTCTTGAAATTAAAAAAATATATACTAAAAATACCTATTCATCCTACTCACAGTTTCATACATAAGTCAAACATTTGGTCACAGATATTTATGTATCAGCTGAACTTGCTATTGAAAGTAGTTAGATAAATTAGGATATTTTGTGAATGAATAAAATATTGGGGAAAAAAAGGAATGGAAAGAACTGTAGATGCCAGAGATAGTGTGGAAGGAGAGTGGTAAATGGCAGAGGGTGAGAAGTGGGGGGGATATATATATATGAAACAAGAAATGGAAAATCATTTGTTGATATTAACATGTATGACTAAGCCACTATACAGTGTATTCTGGATGGGAAACTGCATTTTGTATGCTGTGATGATGTCCGGTGAGTGAATGTAAAATTTAAAAAAATAGTTTTTAGTCATATACAAGAGGAGGGGATTACACTAATTAATGGATACCAGGAGACAGGATGCACAGGCCCACCAGAATTCTGTCTGTCACAACCAAGTAGAGTTTATCCCAGGAGTACAAAGGTAATTGAACATAAAAAGTATTATTGTTATAAATATACTATCTTAACAGATAAAACTATTATGTGATTATATAGAGTGATTTTGAAGATGAAGTTACTAAATTTCAGCATTCTTTCAGAAAAAAAAAGTCTACTGGAAAATTCAGAAAAGAAGGTAATTTCTCTAACTTAACAAAAGTATCTATCAAAGTGTATGGAAACTGTCCCTTGATGTTTTCTAAAATGTAGGAAAAAGACAGAAATGGTTGCCATCTTTTTTAAAAAATAGGCTTTTTTTAAAAAGGCAGTTTTAGATTCACAACAAAACTGAGTAGAAGATAAGGAGTTTCCATATACTCCTACCCCTACACATGTATAGCCTTTCCCATTGTCAACATCCCTCACCAGAATGGGACATTTGTTCCAATCTGTGAGCTTACATTGACACATCATTATCACCCAAAGTTCATAGTTTACATTAGGATTCATTCTTGGTATAGTATGAACAAGTTTGAACAAATGTATAATGTATCCATCATTATAGTATCACACAGAATAGTTTCACCACCCTAAAAATTCTCCGTGCCCCACCAATTCATCCCTCTCTCCCCCTAAGTATTGTCAACCACTGATATTTTTATTTTTCCATAGTTTTGCCTTTACATAGTGTCATGAAGTCGTAATCAAATCTTTATGTATTAATAGCTTTTTCAGATTGGCTTCTTTCATGTAGTAATAAGTACTTAAACTTCTTTCATGGCTTTTTATAGCTTAATCATTAATTTCTTTTCAAAACTGAATAGCATACTGTTGTATGCATATACCACAGTCTATTTATCCAATTATCTATGAAAGGACATTTGATTGCTTCCAAGTTTTGGCAATTATGAATAAAGCTACTAAAAACCTCCATATGCAGGTTTTTGTGTGAGCATAAATTTTTATCTCCTTTAGGTAAATACAAAGGAGCATGTTTGTTAAATACACTAAGAAATGTTTAGTTTGGTAAGAAACGGACAAATTCTTCCAAAGTGGCTCTAGCATTTTGCATTCCCACCAGTAATGCATGAGTATTCCTGTTGCTTCACATTGTCACCAGCACTTAGTGTTGTTGATATTTTGGATTTTTACCATTCTAATATAGTGTCTGCTCATTTTGTTCAATTTACATTTCTCTGATGACATATGATGCAGAGCATTTTTTTTCAGCTTTTTGCCATAGGGCATGTGTGCTCGCCAGAGAGTAACAGAGAGAGGCAAAGTGAGAAATTACCCCTCAGTGGGGATAGCCACATCACAATCTCTTCTTCTCCATTCTCCTGCTAGGATTTTGGGTACACATGAACACACATGGGCCAACCCAGCGTAATTTTCAGACTGCCAGGTCCAGGACACAAACCATGGACAGTCATGTGTAAATCCAGCACCTACACCACACCACCTACTGGCCCTTGGGAATATCATTTTAAAAGTTCATTTGCCATCCATGTATCGTCTTTGGTGAGGTCTTGTTAAGGTCTTGACCCATTTTTTCTTTTATATTATTTTTATGTTAATTTTTGTAGAGAGAGGTTTTTGCAATAGAGCATCTGCACTCTCCAGAGAGATAGAAAGAGAGAGAGAAATTAAGAAATCACTCCCCTAGGGAGGATAGCCATGCCACAGTTCCTTCTCTTTCATTATCCCTTGGGATCCTGGTCATGTACACACACACACACACACACACACACACACACACACAACTGCATGAGTTGCAAGCCTCTGGTCTGGGACTAGAACCATCATCATCCATGTGAGAGTCCAATGTCCCAAGCCCTATGCCACCTGCTGGTCCCATTGATGCATTTTTAAATTACTTTAGTAATTTGCTTTTTTTTAAATTAAATTTAATTTTTTATTTACATTTTTATTTAATTTTCTTTTATACATTCAATCACATTATTTAGCTTACAAACTGAATATTCCAACATGTGAACATTTCTCCCTAGTCCAGTTGATAAAACTATAAAATATCTTCAACAAATAATACCACATTTCTTTGTCCCATTAATGCTTTGCCTCTCTATTTTTCTTCTAAATGTCCTTTCTCAGACCCTACTCTTTTTTTTAGGGGGGAGGCTTTTTTGTTATAGGGTGCGTGCGCTCACCAGAAAGACAGAGAGAGACAGAGAGACAGAAAGCGAGAAATCACCCCCCAGGGGGGATGGCCACACCGCAATCCCTTCTCCTCCATTCTCCTTTCGGGATCTTGGGCATGCACGCACACGCACCTGGCGTGAGTTTAAGCCACCGAGTCTGGGACTTGAACTGCGGTTGACTACATGGGAGTCCAGCAACATAGCCATTACACTAACTGCTGATCCACAACCCTACTGTTTCACATACACTATATCTGGTATTTACATCCATTTACTGTGTTTCTATATCCTTTAGTCAATCAGTTTCAGTCATAGAGTTCAGACACTTAGTATATATGAAGTGGGGACATACAATGTCTCTCCTTCATAGCCTGGCTTGCCTCACTCAGCAGTAAATCTTCCATATTCTTCCACTTTCTGTCAAAAACCAGGGTTTTGCTGTTTTTTTTTATGGCTGAATAGTATTTCATAGAGTATATGTGCCACAGTTTTTCAATCCATTCATCTGTTCGTGGACATTTGGATTGGTTCCATGTCTTAGCAATTGTGAATAGTGCCGCAATAAACATCAATGTGCAAGCACTTAATTTTCTTACTGTTGAGAGTTTTAACAGTTCTTCATGTATTTTGGATAATAGTCTTTTATCAAATATGTCTTTTGTGAATATTTTCTCCTAGGCTGTGGCTTTTCTTTTTATTCTTTTGACAGTATCTATCATTCATAGAGCAGAAATGTCTAATTTAATGAAATCCAGGTTATTAATTCTTTCTTGAATGAATGTGCTTTTAGTGTTATATCTGAAAAATCATCACTAAACCCCAAGATCTTCCAGATTTTCTTCTGTTTTATCTCATAGGAATGTTATCTGAGTAATCTGTGTGTGTGTGTGTGTGTGTGTGTGTATGTGAAGGATGTAAGGTCGACCCTCAGTTAATTTATCTTGCGTGTGAATGCCCAATTGTTTTAGGACCATTTGTTGAAAAGACTATCTTCGTCCCATCATATTGCTTTTGCTCCTTTGTTAAATATCAGCTGACTATATTGATGTGGGTCTACTTCTAAAATACATTCTGTTATACTGACATTTTTTGTTTATTCTTTAACCAATATAAAACTGTCTTGATCACCGTAGCTCTGTTTATTTAGCTCTTTGGTTTTTTTAATCAGAGTTTTGTAGTTTTGCTCATGAAGAACGTATATGTATTTTGTTGGATTTATATGTAAGTATTTCATTGTGAGCAGATGCTAATTTAAATGGTATTGTATTTTTAATTTTAAATCCCACTTGTTCATTGCTGGTATATAGGAAGGCAATTGACTTTTGTATATTAACCTTATACCTTATGTCCTACAAACTTGCTATAATGACTTACTGGTTACAGGAATTTTTTTGATGATTTTTAAGATTTTTCTCTATAGACAATTATGTCATCTACAAACAAGGACAGTTTTCCCAATTTGTATACCTTTTATTTTCTTTACTTGTCTTATTGCATTAGCTAGGAGTGGTGACAGAGAACATCTTTGTCTAGTTTCTCACCACTAAGTACAATGTTAGCTGTAGGTTGTTTTTTTTTTTAATCAAATTGAGGAAAATCCACCTTTATCTAGTTTACTGAAAGTTTTTAATTATGTGGAATTCTGTCAAACTTTTTTTATCCAACTATTGAGATGACTAAGCAGTTTTTATCTTCTTTAACTTGTTAATGTGGTGTATTATATTAATTGTTTTTCAAATGTTGAAGCACACTTGCATACCTGAGATAAATCAGACCTGGTTATGGTGTATAATTTTTGGGCATCGATGAATTTGATTTTCTAATATTTTTCTAAGGATTTTTGCCATTATGATCATGACAGATATTGATCTGTAGTTTTCTTATAGTGTCTGTTGTTAAGGTGGCACTAGCCTCACATAATAAGCTAGGAAATAGTTCTGCTTCTAAGCTCTGAAAGAGATTTTAGAGAATCTATAGAATTGATTCCTTAATTGTTTGGCAGAATTCATCCATGAACCCATTTGGGCCTGGTGACTTCTGCTTCAGAAAGTTACTCAATTTCTTTAATAAATAATAAGCTTATTCATAATGCCTATTTCTTCTGTAGGTTTTGGCAGATCATGTCTTTCAAAATGGTCTATATCATCAAAGTTAGCAAATATATGGCCATAGAATTTTTCATTGCATTCTTTTATTGTCATTCTAATATCCATGGGATCTGTAGTGACAGATAGCTTTTTTCATTTCTTTTTTTTTTCATCAACAGATGATTTTCCACTTTTGAGTCTGCTAAATGTTTTGCTTTTTCCCCCCTTGATTTCCTCTCTCCCTTCCCCCCATTGCTCATCCTCCTCTCACACTAACTCACACTTACAGTTGCTCTCCATGCTTTTATACCTTTGAATCTTTCAGTTTCTACTATAGCATGCAGATATTCAGTATATATATTAAGTAGGAACATACAATGCCTCTCTATGACTAGTCTGACTTGCTTCACTTAGCATTAAATTTTCCATATTGATCAGCTTTCTATCAAATGTCAGGTATCATTTTTTATGGCTGAGTGGGTTGTATGGTAGTTTTATTTATAGATTTTTGAGGAACCTCCATATTGTTCTCCACCGTGGCTATACTAATTTACATTCCCACCAACAGTGTAGGAGAGTTCCCTTTTCACCACAGCCTTGCCAGCACTTATCATTATTACTATTTTATTATTTTTTAGATGTCTTTGCCTTAGAGTATGTGCACTCACCAGAGACAGTGAGAGGGAAAATGGAAAGTCATCCCACAGTGGGGATGGCCATTCTGCAATCCCTTATCCTCCATTCTGCTAGTGGTATCTTGGACATGTACACACACATGACTGGTGTGAGTTTTAAGCCACTGGGTCTGGGACTTGAACATGTGGGGGTCCAGCAACGAAACTGCTATGCCATCTACTGACCCATATTATTATTTTTTTAATCTTAGACATTCTGACGGATTAGGTGCTATCTCATTGTGGTTTTTACTTCATTTCCCTTATGGTAAGAGATGTTGAGCATTTGTTCATGGGTCTCCCATGGAGAGTTGTCTGTTCAGCTCATTTGCACATGTTTTAATTGTATTGACTATTTATTTTGTGTGTAAGCTGCTTGTGTTCTTGGCATATTTTGGTTATCAGTCCCTTATCTGAGGCATAGATTGAAAATATATTCTCCCATTCCAGGGATCATCTCTTCACTCTAATTACTGTTTCTTTTGCTGTGCAGAAGCTTTTTAACTTGATATAATCCCATCTGTATATTTTGGGGAATATCGACTGTGTTTTGGGTGTCTTATTTAAGAAATTTTGCCTACTCCAATGTTGCCAAGATTTTCACATGGTTTCCATCAATAACTTTATATTTTGAGGCTTTATGTTTAGATATTTTATCTATTTTGAGTTGATTTTTGTGACTGGTGAGAGATAGTACTCCAGTTCAATGTTTTTGCAGGTAGATACCCAGTTTTTTTAGCACTATTTGTTAAATATTTTCTTTTCCCCATTGGAATTGTCTTGTGTCATTGTTAGTTGACTCTATGTTTGGGAGTTTATTTCTGGTTCTTGATTTTATTCCATTGGTCTACATGCTTGTTTTTTTGTGCCATTACCATGCTGTTTTGATGTTCATAGGTTTGTAATATATTTTCAAATTAGGGAGAGAGATGACTTCTACTTTATTCTTTTTGTGTAGTATAACTTTGTCAATATGGGGCCTTTTATGATTACAGACAAATTGACTGATTACTTTTTCTAATTCTGTGAAAAATATAACTGGTAATTTGATTTGGATTCATTAAATTTATAAATTGAGTAGAATTTACATTTTGATTATATTAATTCTTCTGATCCAGTAACCCGTGATGTTTTTCCACTTTTTGTATCATTATCAATTTCTTTTTGGGAGCTGTCATAGCTTTTCTTGTACAAGTCTTAGACTTCCTTGGTTAGGTTTATAAATAGGTATATTTTTTGTGGCTATTATAAATGTAATTGATTTCTTTAATTCTATACCATCTGTTCATTGTTAGTGTATAGTAATGTTGTAGATTTTTGTATGCTGATTTTATATCCTGCTACTTTACTGTATTCACTCATCATTTTCAGATTTTGGTGGATGCATTTGGGTTTTCTTTTCTTTTTTCTTTCTTTCTTCTTATTTTGATTTTTTGCATTAAGGCACTTGCACTCACCAGAAGAGATGGAGAAAGAGGGAAAGTGAGAAATCACTCACCAGGATTAATGGACATGCCACAATCCCTTGTCCTCCATTCTCCACTGGGAATTTTGGGCCTACACAAACACATGCCCAATGTCATTTGCAAACCATCAGGTATGGGAATCAAACCATGATTAGCCATGTGGGAGTCCTGCATTTTAACCACAATGCCACGTGCTGGCCCCTCTTTTGAATTTTCTATGTGTATAATCATGTCATCTGCAATGGAGGTAATTTTACTTCTTTCTCTATATGAGTGCCTTTTATTTTATTCTCTTGTCTGATCGCATTGGTTAGTACTTCCAGTACTATACTGAAAAGGAGTGAGGAAAGTGGACAGGTTTGTCTTGTTCCAGGCTTTGGTGGAAAAGCTTTCAGCTTTTCCCCACTCAGTATGATATTAGCTATGAGCTTTACATATAGCGCTTTTATTGTGTTGAGAAATGTCCCTTCTTTATCAATTTTGCTGAGAGACTTAATCATGAAGAGATGTTGCATTTTATCCAATGTTTTATCTGCATCAATTGATATGATCATATGGTTTTTATCTTTCCTTCTGTTAATGTGATGTATTACATTAATTGTTTTGCATCTGCTGAACCATTCTCGCATCCCTGGAATAAAGCCCACCTTGTCGTGGCGTATAATCTTTTTAATGTATCATTGCATACAATTAGCTAGTATCTTATTGAGAAATTTTGCATCTGGATTTATCAGGGATGGTTGTCTGTAGTTTTATTATGTCCTTGTATGTTTGGGGATCACGGTGATAGAGGCTTCATACAATAAATTTGAGTGGGGGTGGTTCCTTTTTCAGATTTTTAAAACTATTCTGAGCAGAATGGGGATTAACTCTTCTTTAGAAGTTTTGTATAATTCAGAAGTAAAGCCATTGGGACCTGGGCTTTTTTGTTGTTGGAGAGACTATTAGTGATTTAATCTCATTGCTTGTTATTGGTATTCAGGCTTTCTATGTCTTCCTTATGCAATTTTGGCAGATTAAATGTGTCCAGAAGTTTATTCGTTTTAGCCAGATTTTCTTGTTTGTTAGTATATAGTCACTGGTAGCATTTTCTGATGATCTTTTATATTTCTGTTATGTCTGTTGAATATTGCCTGTTTCATTGTTGATTTTATTTATCTGGTTTCTTTTTTGTTGTTGTTCATCTTAATTAGTCTAGCTAATGTTGTCTCAGTTTTGTTTATCTTCTCAAAGAACCAGCTTTTGGATTCATTTATTTTCTAAATAGTTCATTTATTTTCTATTTCATTTATTTCTGCTCTAATCTTTATTATTTATTTTCTTCTGGTTTTTTTTTTGGGGGGGGGGCGTTGTAATTGTTTTACAGTTCTCTGAGGTATGTTGCTAGGTTGTCTGTCATCTTTCAGTTTTTTTCTTGTGAGCACTAATTGCAATGAATTTTCCTCTTATGACTGTTTTTGCTGTGTCACATTGATTATGAAAACTTGTGTACTCATTATCATTAGTTCCAATGAATCTTTTGATTTTAGTCAATTTCTTTAGTGGTTTCAAAGTCATTCAGAAGTACGTTGTTTTATTTTCATGTGTTTGTGTATTTTTGAGAGTTTTTTCTTGCCTTTAATTTCAAATTTAATTCCATTGTGGTCAGAGAGATCCTGGATAATTTCTATACCTTCAAATTTGTAAAGGCTTGTTTTGTGTTCTACCATGTGTAATCTTTGAAAATGTTCTATGCAGGGTTGAGAAAAATGTACATTTTGTAATTGTTGGGTAGATGTCTCTCAAGTCCATTTGGTTTATTATAACATTTAGAATATGTATCTACTTGCTTATTTTCTGTCTAGCTCCTCTGTTAAAGGAGAGAGTGGGGTGTTCAGATGCCCAGTGATTATTGTGCTGCAGTCTATCTCTCCCTTTAGATCTAGCAGTCTTTCTTTCATGTTTTGACTGCTCCATTTTTGGGTGCATAGATATGTATAAATATTATATTTTTTTGGTGATTAGCCCTTTTAGTACTATATAGCATCTTTCTTTAGCTCTTCCTACAGTTTGTCTTAAATTCTGTTTTATCTGGTATCAATATTGTGACTCCAGTCTTTTCAAAAATTTCCATTTGCGTGGAATATCTCTTTCCAGGCCTTCACTTTCGGTCTATGAATGTCTTTATCCATGTGATATGTTTCTTGTAGATGGCATAGAAAGAGTTTTATTTTTTTCTTCCTTTCAACCTGTCTGTATCTTTTACTTGGAGAATTTAATCCATTGAGATTCAATGCTATTATCAATATTTGTGGACCTATACCTGCTATTTTTTTTTTAGCTATCTTCTTGTTTATATTGTGTTCCTTTATTTCTGTTTGTCTTTCTTTAGTTTTACTTACATGATACTCCCTTCATTTCTTTTTGAAGAACTGGTCTCGTGTTGGTAAATTCTTTCCATTTTTTTTTATGTGAGAATAATTTTACTTGTTCATCTCTTCGAAAGTATAATCTTGCCAGGTATAGTATTCTTGGTTGAAATTGCTTTTCTTTTATTGTTTTGAATATGTCTTCCCATTCTTTCCTTGCTTGCATTGTTTTAGTAGGGAGGTTTGATGTTACTCTAGTAAGATAAACTTTGTAAATAAATTGACATTTCTCTCTAGCCCTTTTCTTTCTGTAGGGCGGGTGCGTTCACTAGAAAGACAGAGAGACAGAGAGACAGAAAGCGAGAAATCACCCCCTGGGGGGATGGCCACACTGCAATTCCTTCTCCTCCATTCTCCTCTTGGGATCTTGGGTACACACACACAAGCGTCCAGCATGAGTTTAAGCCACCAGGTCCAGGACTTGAACCACAGTTGACTACATGGGAGTCCAGTGGCATAGCCATTACACCAACTGCTGGTCCCTCTCTAGCCATTTTTAGAATGTTATCTTTGTCTTAGACTTTTACCAATCTGCCTATAATGTACCTGGGAGAGGACTTTCTCATGTTGATGCTATTTGGAATTCTTTTTATTTCTTCTGTCTTGATGTCTGAATGTTTTGCTAGGTTTAGAAAGTTTTCTCCAATTATTCTGATATTCGGGCATTTAATGCTATCTAGTATTTCTTGTATGCTGTCCTCATTTTTTCTAATTTTTTCCAGTGGTTTTGTCTAATTCAGAGTCTTTATCTCCTAGATTTGAGATTCTATCTTCTACATGGTCTAATCTACTATTAATGCTTTTAAGGGAGGTTTTGATTTCCTGTATTACAGTCAACATCTTTAGAAGTTATGTTCGATTATTTTTTATAGCTTCTGTTTCTTTTTGAAGTTCATCTTTCAGGTCATGGAATGATTTTATAACCTCCTGGAGTTGGTTTTCTGCTTTCTCTTGCATTTTGTTCAGTTTTGTCACTACAAATATTTTGAATTCTTTGTCTGACATTTTTCAAATTCTTTTGTGTTGACTAAGCTTAAGGAGAATTTTTTTTTTCCCTTGAGGGAGCGATATTTCCTTATTTTTTTCATATTTCTCATGCCTCTGCAGTGGTTTTTTTATTATCTGATGAATTATATGCTTCCTACTCTTTTGGAGTAGATCCTATAGAGTTGTGGGGGGAAAAGAGTTCTACTTCTCTTCCAATCACAAAAGAGCGTATGTAGCCAGCTTTAGGTGTTAGTTCTTTTCCCAATCTCTCAGAACCAGATACACTTGGGGCTGAACTGGTGAGACTCACATGAAGGAAGAAGTACAAGTTGCATTCTGCACTATGTGCAGTGTGTGGTTCAGCTAGCTGTGAAATCTTGGAGTACACCTGGGCAGGCAAAAGGCAGCAGCAAGAAATTCAACTGCAGTCCCTCTGCTCTCAGTCCATTTCTTTCACTGTTGTTTGCTCCTGTGCCATGGAGAAGACTTGTGGAGCTGGTGGCATGGGGAAGGGGAGGGTCCAAAAGCACACATGGGTGAACAAAAGGCAACAACCACAAGTCTGAGACTCGTGGTTGGTCCTTCTTGCTGTTACTTGCTTCTGCACCATGGGAGAGACTTGTAGAGATTTTGGGAGTGGGGCATGTGGAAGGGGAGGACCCAAAACCACACTCTGCCACCTCTTTCTTTTTTAGGTTGATACCCTTTGCATCTCTCCTCATCTGGTGTTCTTCTGTATCTTGTGTAATATCCTGCACATGAGACCCACTATTCCTAATTGCCGTCAACTCCATCATCTCTGCCATCAATGCTACCCTATCAGTTTCTGCCACAGAGGCTTTCTTTTTTTTTTTTTTTTTTTTTTAGATTTTTGCTATGGGGCACATACACTCCTCAGAGAGACAGAAAGTGAGAAATCACTCTCCGGGAGGGATGGTCACATCACAATCCATTCTCCTCTCTGGATTTTGGGCAAGCAAGCACATGCTTCTGACATGTTTTAAGCCACCAGGTCTGGGATTTGAACCACAGTTAACTATGTGAGAGTCTATCAATGTAACCATTACATTATCTCCTGGTCCCAAAGTTTCATTTCTAATATCAGTAATTTGCATCTTCTCTGTTTTTCATTGCTATCCTGGCTAGAGGTTTATTAATTTTATTGATATCTTAAAGAAACACCTTTTGATGTTATTGATCTTCTCACTTTCTTAGAATTTCCATTTTTATTGGCATTGTCTATTTGTTCTTGCATGTTATATATTTTATCCACTGGAGTCTTCAGCATATTAATCATAGTTGTTTTAAATTGATGGTCCAATAACTCCAACATCCCTGCCATATAATGAATATTACTTTTTTACATGTAAAATTATACTGGAGGTTCTTAGAAGTATAAGAAGACAAGAAAAATAAAAGAGATGGAAGGATTGGAATGGAAATATAGAATTATCTTTATTTGCAGATGACAATTATTTGTGTAAAAAAAATTAAAGAAAAGATACCAACTATTTGAATTAGTAAAAATATTCAGCAAATCTGTTAAATACAAAAATCCCATGAAAATCAACAACATTCTTAGGCAACCAGTAATAGCCAATTAGAAAATGGAAAAAGACAGGAATAAATTGCAATAGAATCACAAGGTACATATCCTTAATGCCTTCAAAATGCATGTAAGAACACTGAAATGGAAAATAAACATATCTAGGGACCAGCAGATGGAATAACGGTTATGTCACTGGACTCCCATGTAGTCAAGACCTGGACCTAGCAGCTTAAAACTCACGCTGGGAGCATGTGCACACATGCCCAAAATTCCTGAGAAGAGAAGGGAGGAAAGAGGACAGTGGCATGACCATCCCCCTAGTATGTGATTTCTAGTTTTCATCTATCTCCCTCTGTCTGTTTGGCAAGTGCATGTGCCCTATAGCAAAAATCTCTCTCAAAAAAAAAAAAAAATCTCTCTCTCAAAAAAAAAAAAAAAAAAAAAGGAGGACATACAGCAGGCCATCTGTGGCTGGAAGGCTATGTGACAGAGATCTGTAGCTCATCCCCTCCCCCACTTGCCTTTGAACTCCCAGGTGTGTTTTTTGGGACTTTGAGACAACCTTGTGCTCCTCCCTGACCCATTCTGACAACCGTTCCTACACAGGGAAATTGAGCTGCAAAGAGAATGTGGCTTATCTTGTGTCACATGCCTCTGAATTCTAAGACTTCAGTGTTTTCTAAAATAGTCCCTTCAATGTTCCTGAATTAAAGCTCAGTAGCTCTCTCTCAGGCACACCTGTTCTCTAGAAATGAGGAGTATTTTGAACAATCCAAGACCATTTACAACAGTGCAGGTTGCTGGGGAGCATTAGGGAGGTATAGTAGCAGAGAGAATGCCAATCACTTACTTCTGCGCACCTTTGAATGCTCACAATTAACTCAAAGAATTTAGGAAGGAATGTATAAACCACCAGATGACAAGAAACCATTGCAGAGTCAATAGAAATATGAAAAACCAGCAAAATATCTCCCCTCAAGGGAAAATATCAAATCCTCATCATCCACAGACAGTACAATGAACGTTGTGGAAATGTCAGATAAACAATTCAGAATATTTATAGTGACAAAACTAAATGAGATGCAAGAGAAAAGAGACAATGAGATCCAGGAGCTGAGGAAGTCCTTTCACAATTTGAAAGAAGAAACAGACACCATAAAAAAGACTCAAACAGAATTATTAGAGATGAAAACTGTGATACAATAAATTAAAACCTCCCTCAAAAGTATAAAAAGCAGATTAGAACACACAGAAGATAAAATCTCAAATGTAAAAGACAAAATTATCAAAAAGACTGAGAAAACAACAAAGAAAAATATATGAGAAATACAAGATAAAATTAGCACCCAAACATCCAGATAACTGGTAACCCACAAGGTGAAGAAAATGATAAGAGAATTTATAATCTATTCCATGTATTCCTGGAAGGAAACTTTCCAAACTTTCCAAACCTGAGGCATTCAAATATCCAGACCCCAAATAGATAAATGCAAAGAACCCCAAATAGAGTCAACTCAAGAAGATCTTCTCCAAGGGACATCATAACCAGATTAGTGAAAACAGCAAACAAGGACAAGATACTAAAATTGGCAAGAGAGATAGATCAAGTTAATTACAAAGCTAACCCCATCAGGTTAACATCAGACCTCTCATTAGAAACAATGCAGGCAAGGAAAGAATGGGAAAATACAAAGTGTTGAAAGAAAATTAATTTCTACAAAGATTACTATACCCTGCAAGATTATAATTCATGTGGGAAAAAAGATTTAAAAAATCCCCAAATAAACAAAATCAAAAAGAATTTACCAACTCTAGATCAACTCTTCAAGAAGTTCTGACAGGAGTGCTGTACCAGGAAAACTTAAGTCAGACAGACAGATATAAGAGAACAAAAAACAACCAAGAAAATGGCTCACTTAATGATAGGAAAATGTCCAGAAATATCAATAATAATGTTGAACATTAATGAATTAATTTCTCTGAACAAGAGACACAGACTGGTAAATAGATTTTTAAAAAAAGAAAGAAATCCTCTGTTGCTTACAAGAAACAGAACTTATGGATAAAGACATACATAAACTAAAAGTGAAGCACTGAAAAAGGTATTCCATGCAAACAGAAAACAAAAAAGGACTGAAGTCATGATACTGATTTCAGACAATCTAGGCTTTAAGACAAAAACAGTAAGAAGAGACAAAGAAGGGCATTATATAATAGAAAAAGGGCTAACTCATCTAGAAGACGTGATGCTTATAAATATCTATGCACCCAATTCAGGAGCACCTAAATATTTGAAGGAAAGACTGCTGGAATTAAAAGGAGAGATAGGTTGCAACACCATTCTTGTTGGGGATCTCAACACTTCATTTTTTCCTATAGACAGATTTTCTAGACAAAAAATAAGTAGAGATATTCAGGACCTAAATGATACTATAAATCAAGTGGACTTGACAGACATCTATAGAACTTTTCACCAAAAAAAACACAAAATATACAATTTTCTCACACCTGCATGGAACTTTTTCAAAGATTGACCGTATAATAGGGCACAAATCAAGTCTTTACAGATTCAAAGGCATAGAAACAATATCCAGCATCTTCTCTGACCATGATGGAATTCAATTTGATTTTAACTTGAGGAAAAATCCTCAAAAATGCATGAACACATGGAAACTAAACAACCTACTTCTTAATGAGTTCTTAACTACTGAAGAAATTTAAGACTGAAATCAAAAGATTTATAGAAAGAAATAATAATGAGTACACAAATGTCCAAAAGCAGCTATAAGAGAGAAATTCATAGCAATTAGTGTGCATAAGAAAAGATGGAAAGGTGGTAAATAGACAATCTAACATCATTTCCAACAACAACAAAAAATATTAAGGTAAAATAAATAATAAATATTTGAGCAGAAATAAATGAAATAGAAAATAAATAAACTATACAGAAAACAAATAAAAACAAAAGCTGGTTCTTTAAAAAGATTAACAAGATTAATTCACACACCATTAGTTAGACTGATTAAAAAGAAGAGAGAAAGAAGCCAGATAAATCAAATACATAATGAAAAATGTAATATTACAACAAAAACAAGGGAAATACAAAACATCATTAGAGGATACTATAAGCAGTTTTGCCAATAAACATGAGAACATGGAGGAAATGGAAAAATCCTGGATGCATACAATCTAACAAGATTTACTCAGGACATATAAAACCGGAATAGACCTATAAGAAGCCATGAGATTGAATCAGTAATAAATAACTTCTCAACAATGAAAAGCCCAAATTCTGGTGACTACACTTCAGAATTCTACAAAACTTTTAAAGAAGAGTTAACTCCCATTCTACTTGAATTATTTCTAAAGATCCAAAAGGAAGGGAACCTCCCAAATTCATTTTTTGAAGCCTCCATCATTCTCATTCCAAAAACAGATAAAGACATGACAGAAAAAGAATAACTACAGACCAATATCTCTGATAAATATAGATGCAAAAATTCTCAACAAGATACTTGCAAATCATATCCAACAACATATAAAAAAGGTTATTCATCACAACCAGTTAGCTTTTATACCAAGGATGCAACAGTGGCTCATCATATGCAAAACCATAAACATAATACACCATAAAAACAGAAAGAAAGATAAAAACCATATGATAATTTTAATTGAAGCAGAGAAATCATGCAGCAAAATACAACATCCCTTCATGATTAAGACTCTTAGCAAGATTAGCATAGAAGAGTCATATCTCAATGCAATTAAATCCACATATGAAAAATCTGTACCTAACATGATATTAAACGGGGAAAAGCTGGAAGATTTTTGACTAAAAACTGGTATTACACAAGGATGCCCAATTTCTCCACTTCTTTACTTTTCTTTTTTTTAAACTTATTTGTTACATTCATTCACTGAATATCATCACAGCATACAAAATGTGATTTCTGATTTCCCATCCAGAATACACTTTATAGTGGCTTAATCATACATGTTATTGTCAACAAATAATTTTCCATTTCTTGTTTCATATATATATATATATATATATATATATATAAATTTTTCCCCACCTATTTCTCACCTTCTGTCATTTCCCACCCTCCTCCCACATAGTCTCTGGTATCTACATTTGCTTTCCATCACTTTTCCCCCCAACATTTTACTGATATACAAAATATCCTAATTAGTCTACTTTCAAAAGCAAGTTCAGCTGATATATAGATACCTGTGAACACAAGTCTGACTTCAGGCATGAAACTATGTGGGTAGAATGGATATACTACAAAGTAGGACCTGGCTGAGGCTATATAGTTTACTGTGGTCATTAAATAGAAACTTTTAATATATTTTTAATTTCAAGAAAGACAGTTTTAGCTTTAATAAATCAAAAATTTAAAATGTTAAGAGTACTTTGTTTAAGACTTAAAGCCAGGAAAAAGGTTAGGATTTTGTTCAAGTAGTAGGTACATGGACCTGTCAACAACTCAAGAAAAGACAAAAATCCTTAACTCTGAAAAACAAAGCATAGATCAGTTAAGTTTCAGTCAAAAGGCATAAAATTCTATTTCACCAGTTCAGTCTCATATACTTAATCTATCTTCTGTTGTGGTCCGATCTTTTTGTTTAAATCCTGAAAAATAACATTCAACTTCGGACTTGTTTCTACCATTAAGCTGGCCATTTTCTTAGTTGTTTTTGAACTTTTCTTTCTTTTTTTTTTTTTTTAGAGGTTTTTGCTATAGGGTGCGTGCACTCGCCAGACAGACAGAGAGAGACAGAGAGACAGAAAGCGAGAAATCACTCCCTCAGGGGGAATGGCCATGCCGCAATTCCTTCTCCTCCTTTCTCCTCTCGGGATCTTGGGCATGCACGCACACGCGCCCGGCATGAGTTTTAAGCCACCGGGTCCGGGACGCGAACCGTGGTCGACTATGTGGGAGTCCAGTGACATAGCCATTACGCTAACTGTTGGTCCCTTTAAACTTTTATTTCTGTGTGTCTAACTTTAGTTTTCCTGAGATAACACTCCCTTCAGAACTTATCAGAGAATTGATCTGGTGTCTGTAAATTCTTTCAGGTTTTGTTTATCTGAAGATGTTCTTGTCTTTTCTTTCCAGATGAAGGATAATCTTGCCAGGTATAGTATTCTTGGTTGAAATTATTTTTCACTCAACACTGAATATATTTTCTCATTTTGTCCTTGCTCCCATTATTTCCAATGAGAGATCTGCTGTTAGCCTGATGGGTTATCCTTTGTAGGTAACTTGACATTTCTTTCTTGCCAATTTTAGTATCTTGTCTTTGTGATTTTAGTCAATCTGGCTATAATGTATCTTGGAGAAGATCTTCTTGGGTTTATTCTATTTGGAGTCCTTTGTATTTCTTGGGTCTGGATCTTTGAATGCATCTATAGATTTGGAAAGTTTTTTCCAGGATTTCTTGGACTAGATTATCAATATCCATATTGGTCTGTTCACCATCTGTGATACTGATTATCTGGATGTTTGAACATTTACTGGTATCTAGTGTTTCTCATATATTCTCATTTTTTGGCTATTTTCTCAATCTTATGGTGGATTTTTCTAGTCCAGCAATTCTGTCTTCTATATCTGAGGTTTGATCTATATGATCTAGCCTGCTTTTAATACTTTCAAGGGAGGTTTTGATTTCCTGCATTAGAGCCTTCCTCTGTCAGTTCCATTTGATTCTTTTCTTACGGTGAGTATTTCCTCTTTTGGATCATGGAAGAACTTCCTCACCTCCTGGAACTCATTGATTCTTTTCTTCTGACTCTTTTGGAATTCATTGTCTTTCTTCCCTTACATCTCTGTTAGCTTTGTCACTGTGAATATTCTAAATTCTTTATCAGACATTTCCCTGAGTTTCCATTGTACTGTCTGTGGATGAAGTGGAGTTATTCTTTTCCCTTGAGGAAGAGGTATTCTCTTGGTTTCTCATATTTCTTGTGTCTCTGCAGTAATTTGTAGTCATCCAATGGGTTATACATTTCTTCCTAATATCTTGAAGTTCAATTTGAGCCTTCAGGAGGAGGTTATCTGAAAACTCACTGTGATTCCATTTTTCTCTCTTTGTGCAGCAGATTTAGTGGGAATTGAGGAATATTCTGATCTTAATAGTATTCAGATGTTTGGCTTCAGTTCACTTAGACCTATCTAGGCATTCAGAGCATGCAGGATGACCAGCAAAGTGATGAAGGTAGAAGAAAAAAAGGAAAGAAAATAGAGAAAGAGAAAAAAGTACAAAAAATACAAAAAAATTAACAAACTTTTTTAATCAAAAAATGATGGGGATGGGACCAGCAGTTAGTGTAATGACTATGTCGCTGGACTCCCATGTAGTCAACCGCGGTTCAAGTCCCGGACCCGGTGGCTTAAACTCACGCCGGGTGCGTGTGCGTGCGTGCCCAAGATCCTGAGAGGAGAATGGAGGAGAAGGGATTGTGGTGTGGCTATCCCCCCTGGGGGGCGATTTCTCGCTTTCTGTCTCTCTGTCTCTCTCTGTCTGTCTGGCGAGTGCATGCGCCCTATAGCAAAAACCTCTCCAAAAAAAAGAAAAAGAAATGATGGGGTGGGGTGTCCTACCACTTGTGAATGGAAGGTGCAGTCTCAGTAGAAAATCTTCATTACTTTAGTACCTGAAAGCCTCTCCAGTTCTTTTCAATATAGTTCTAGAAGACTTAACCAATGCAATCAGAAAGGAGAATAATATAAAAGGCATTCAAATAGCCAAAGAAGAGTTGAAAATATCTTTATTTGCAGATGACATGATGGTACTCTTAGAATACCCAAAGGTTTCCATGAAAAAATTTCTCAAAGTAATAAATGAACACAGTAAAGTGGCAGGATATAAAATCAACATTCAAAAATCTACAGTATTTCTATATACTAACAACAAGTTGACTGAGGTTGAACTGAAGAAAGGAATACCTTTTACCATAGCTACAAAATGTATAAAATACTTGATCCAGCAGATGGCGTAATGGCTACATTGTTGGACTCACATGCAGTCTACCATGGTTCAAGTCCTGGAATCGGCGGCTTAAACTCACGTCGGGCACGTGTGCATGGGTGTTCAAGATCCTGAGAGGAGGATGGAGGAGAAGGGATTGTGACATGGCCATCCCCCCGGGAGGGGGTGATTTCTCACTTTCTGTTTCTCTGTCTCTCTTTGTCTTCCTGGCATGTGCACATGCTCTATAGCAAAACTTCTCAAAAAAATGTATAATATACTTAGATATAAACCTAACTAAGTAAGTCAAAGACATTTACAGATAAAACTATGAAAATCTTAAAAAAGATTTTGAAAATGACACCAAAATTGGGAGGATATCCCATGTTCCTAGATTGAAAGAATTAATATAATCAAAATGGTAATTCTACCCAAATTAATATACATATTTAATGTAATTCCAATCAAATTACCAGAGACATTCTTCACAGATCTACAAAAGATAATTATAGAACTTGTCTGGAATCATAAAAGACCTCATATTGCCAAAGCAATCTTGTGCAAGTAGAGTAGAGTGAGTATCATCTCACTCCCTGACCCCAAAATACACTATAAAGCTGTGATAATCAAAATAGCACGTTATTCACACACACACACACACACACACACACACACACATAACAACAGGTGGACCAATGGAATAAAATAGACTCCCAAAATAAACCCCAAAACATACAGCCAACTGATTTTTGACAAAATATACAAGTCAATCCAGTGGGAAAAGAAAAACTTCCCTAGTAAATGGTGCTGCAAAAACTGGGTATCCACCTGCAAAAAGGCGAAACTGGATCCTCGTCTTTCACCATTAACAAAAATCAACTAATGCATCAAAGATCTGAACCTAAGATCTCAAATTATAAAATTACTGGTAAAAAAACACTGGAAAAATTCTGGGAAACATTAGGGTAGGCAAAGACTTCTTAAATAGGACTCTGAAAGCACAGCCAATAATCCCCGAAATAGATGAGTGGGATTACATCATATTAAAAACTTTCTGCACAGCAAAGGACACAGTAATTAGTGTGAATATTTGCCTCAGACTGGGCAAATATTTTTGTATGCTATGCTTCAGTTAAGAGACTGATAACCATAATACACAGGGAACCCAAGTGGCTTATCCTTCCCTAAAAAAAAAAAAAAAAAATGATGGGACCAGCAGTTAGTGTAATGGCTATGTCGCTGGACTCCTATGTAGTTGACCATGGTTCGAGTCCTGGACCCAGTGGCTTAAGCTCACACTGGATACGTGTGCGTGCGTGCCCAAGACCCTGAGAGGAGAATGGAAGAGAAGGGATTGCGGCATGGCCATCACCCCTGGGGGGGGGGGGTGGGCGAATTCTCACTTTCTGTCTCTCTGTCTCTGTCTGTCTGGCGAGCGCACGCGCCCTATAGCAAAAACCTCTCAAAAAAAAGGAACAACAACAAAACAAACAAACAAAAAATGATTAACCCATTTAAAAGATGGAGAAATGAGCTGAACAAAAAACTTTCAAAGGCAAACATATGAACAGCCAAAAATCATATGAGGAAATATTCAATATCCCTCATCATAAGGTAGATGCAGATTAAAACCACAATGAGATACCACCTAATTCCTGTTAGAATGGCGAAGATTAAACATACAAAAAATGATAAGTATTGGTGGATTTGGGGTGAAAGTTGAGAAATCCCACTCCTGGGTATCAACCTAAAGGACAGGAGAATGCTCAGTCAGAAAAGCACTTGAACATCAATGTTTATTGCGGCATTACTCATGATTGCTAGGACATGGAACCAACACAAATATCCATGATCAGATTGATGGATTGAAAAAGTGTTGCATATAAACTCTATGGAAAATTATTCAGTTATAAAAAACAACAAGACCCTGGCATTTGATAGAAAGTGGACTAATATGGAAGATTTATTGCTGAGTGAAGCAAGCCAGGCTATAAAACAAAGATATTGTATGTCTCCACTTAATATATACTGCCTGTCTGCACTCTATGGTAGAGATTGAAAGATTGAAAGACATAAAAGTAATAAAAATTGTTATGGACACTATAGACAGTGTGGAAGGAGAGTGGGAGAAGGGAAGAGTATTAGGAAGGAAATCAGGGAGAAAAAGTACACAAGACATTTAGATGACACAAATTGTTTTTTCCTGTTGATGATAACGTGTATAATATTCTCAACTGAACTGGTCTGAGACGTATTTCATGATGGGTAAATTCTCTTTGCGAGCCAAATGATATATAGTGATCAATGTTTTAAAAAATAATAATAAAATAAATAAAATATTTTTAAAAGATGTAAACAAACCAAAAAAAAGTAATTACAAAAATTAAAATGTTAAACTACTTCTGATGTCTATAAGTCCAGGCTATCTTATATGGTTTATAAATAAGTTTGTATTTTAAACTAAACATATGTAAATCCAATCCTTATGTATAGAATATCTTTATTCAAAGAGGACAAATACATTAGTCAAATTTGTTGATTAAGGCAAGTTAATGTAATATGTCTATATGAAAAGTTGTCATCATCAGAAAGTTTAATTTACCATGTGATTTTTATTTGTACTACTAATAACATTTGTGTGGTACTTAGAGGAAATTTAAAGGTGACTATTCTAAAAAATAAAGACTTAATATCAGTTGTATAAACAATAAGTTATTTTCTGCAATGGAGTGTCATAAACCTGAAGATTAAGAGCTGAACTATTTTAAATTTAAATTTATTTATTTACATTCATTAACATCTTTACAGCATACCAAATGAGATTTCCCATTCAGAATGCACTGTATATTGGCTCAGTCAAGCACATCAACATACGTGTTATCGTCAACAAATAATTTTCCATATCTTGTTTTCTATATATTTCCTGTATATTTTGCCTTGTTTTGCAATCCTTGATTCCCTATCTCTCACCCTCTGCTGTGTCCCACCCTCCTCCCACACTGTCTCTGGTATCCATAGTTGCTTTCTATGCCTTTTCCCCCCATTTTATTTATTCGCTAATGAACTTAATTCATATAAATATTTCCAATAGTAAGCACAGCTGATATATACATATCCATGAACACAAGTCTGACTTTAGGCATAAACCTCAGTGAGTAGAATGAACATACTATAAAGTAACACCTAGCTGGGTCTATATAGCTTACTGCAGTCATCTAATATGAATTTCTTTTAATTTCAAGAAAAACAGGTTTTGTGTTTTTTTTTTCCTTCTGAAACTTTTTTTAATTAATTAATTTACATTCCTCCCCTAATCATCATCACACCATACAAAATGTGGTTTCCCATCCAGAATATACTGCACAGTGGCTTAATCATGTATGTTATCATCAATAATTTTCCATTTCTAGTTTCATATATTACCCCTCTGTCTGACCCTCTGCCCTTTGCCACCCTCTTCTCACACTATCTCTGATGTCTACAGTTGTCATTCATTCCTTTCCCACCCACATTTTATTGATCACACAATTTCTTAAATAATCTAACTACTTTCTATAGCAAGTTCAGCTGGTAATTTCAAGAAAAGCAGTTTTGAATTGGTAAGAAAATTTGCTTAAAACTTAAGTCCTAGCAACAGGTTAGTATTGTGTTCAAATAGGTACATGAACCTATTGATAGCTCAAGACAGGACAAAAACTCAACACTTTTTTAAAAAGGCCTCTTTAAGGGACCAGCAGTTAGCGTAATGGCTATGTCACTGGACTCCCACGTAGTCGACTGTGGTTCGTGTCCCGGACCCAGTGGCTTAAAACTCACGCCGGGTGCGTGTGCGTGCATGGCCAAGATCCCAAGAGGAGAATGGAGGAGAAGGGATTGCGGCATGGCCATCCCCCCTGGGGGGGGTGATTTCTTGCTTTCTGTCTCCCTGTTTCTCTCTGTCTGTCTGACGAGTGCCACGCGCCCTATAGCAAAAAACCTCTCAAAAAAAAAAAAAAAAAAAAAAGGCCTCTTTGAGGGACCAGCAGGTGGTGTAATGGTTATGTGGCTGGACTCCCACATTGTTGACTGCACTGTTCCTGGACCTGGAAGCCTAAAACTCACAATGGGCAAGTGTGTGTGCATGCCCAAAGCCCCAAGAGGAGAATGAATTATTCTGTGGTCACCTCCCTGGGGAGTGATTTCTTACTTTCTGTCTCTCTGTCTCTCCAGTGAGCACACACACACTATAGCAAAAATCTCTTTCCCTCTCTCTCTCTCAAAAACAAGACCATATGTATATATATACACACATATATATATATAAAATAAAAGAGAAATATGCATATGCATTCATACAGAAATATGCATTCATGTATTATTGCTCATGTGTTGCAAGACTTACTACAGTAAACATATCAAATTTTCCTAATTGCTCCAATGTGATTTCAATAAAAATACCAATAGTGATTTTTTTCAACTACATGAAAAAAAAAATTCCAGATGGTGTATGCACTCTCCAGGGAGACAGAGAGGGAAACTAAGAAAGAATCCCCCATGGGGTATGGTCATTGCAACAATCACTTGTCCTCCATATCTCCATCCTTTGGGGATTTGGGACACACATGCACATGCACCTGGCATGCTTTTCAAGATGCTAGGTATGAGACTTAAACTGTGTTGGCCATGTGGGATTCAGTCACCTTAACCACCTTGCCACTGGTTAGCCCAATAATGACATTTTTTTAGAACTTGTTAAGTTTATTCTCAAATTTATTTGAAAGCTCGAAGGGCCAAGAATTAGCCAAAACATTTTAGAAAAATAGTGCAAATGAATTTGCCTTACCAGATAGCAATTTATTAAAAAACTAATTAGTATTAATGTAGCACCATATTGGTAGAGAGATAGACAAATAGAGCAATGGAACCAAAGGTATTGATTACTAACAAGCCTGCATGTGTAAAATAAATACGTAAGAAGTAAATCAGTAAGGATAGAATTCAGTAGATGTTGCTATTAATGCCATCCTCAGCCCTTTTGTCTCTTTCTACTTATATAAATTTTCTTAGAAATATTATCCACTCCTTTAAATTCAACTGGTAATTCTGAAATCTGTTTCTCTATCCCAACTCTCATCCTCGTACCATAGGTTCATCTATCTAATTGCTTATTAGAGATAACCCCCTGGACTTCAAAATATGCAAACCAAACTTATCTTGTCCTGCAAGTCTGTTCTTACTCTTGTATTTCTCTACTCGATTAGTAGAAGCACCTTTTTCTTTTATTAAACAAGACAGAATTCTCTGAAAGTCATCCTAGGTCAGTGTTTCCCAAAGTGAGTTTGAGGGAATTTCAACAGCACAGGATATTATTATGTGTTAGGAAAAAAAGAAGTTCTTTGTTTAAAAAAAAAAAAAGAAAAAAAAAGTCTTTAATTTCTGTATTAAACAAAAATAAACAGATTTATCCTGTTGAATTAGTTATCAGAGTTCTTACTATTATAATGTGCGCCTAGGAGGGCAACCATGTGTTTTCTAAACTTGTGTGCTGATAGAACTCCCATTTTAAATAAAATAGCTTACTGGACTAATTTTCTAATGACTTCAGGATATATTTTCTTCACTTTCCTCATTTTCAATAATTTATATATTTTTTAGTTTTATTTTTCCAAAGTATCATTGACTTCTCCCTTTAAAAGTCACTAGTCTTTGAACATCCAATCCCATTTCTTCTATCCCAATTCACCCTCCAAACAGCTGTCAATGCCCCAAGTTACAAAAATGACTGTGTTAATAATCTACTTATGGCACTTTAATAAACCAATATTTCAGTATAAAACTCAAAGTTTCTTAGTTTTTCAAGCTCCTTTACTTATGAGCCCTAATACTGCTATCTTTCCCAGTGCTTCCTATCACAGTGGTAGTGAAGTACCTGATAGGATTCAGGATATACACCAAAATATGTCACCTTGGACATTTAAGAAAAATGTAAGCATGAAGGTAACTCTCACCTTTCCCCTGCTTTTCTCCCCTGAAGCAGATCATGAAACTCTCATTTGAAAGATATGTTCCTTGGGCTAGCTGTTGGTGTGGTGGTTAAGGTGACTGGACTCCACATGGGGAATTGCATGTTTGAGTTCCAAGCCCAATGACTCGAAAAACACACTGAGTACATATGTGTACATGTCCAAAATCTTGGAAAAAGAAATAGAGAAGTGATTGTGCCATGACCATAGCCCATGGAAGGTGCTTTCTCACTTTCTCTCTCTCTCTCTCTCTCTCTCTCTCTCTCTCTCTCTCTCTCTCTGATCACATGCCCTGTAACAAATTTTAAAAGAAAAAATAAAGAACAAGAAAGATGCCCTCCTATATTAGGGTTCTCTAGAGAAACAGAACCAATAGGAGATATAGCTATAGATATATACAAAGGGATTTATTATGGGCATTGACTCATGTAATTATGGAGGCCAAGAAGCTCATGATATGCTGCCTTCAATATAATCCAGGAAGCCAGAAATAAAATTCAGTCTGAGTCCAAAGGCCTAAGAATGAAAGAAGCCATTTGTATAACTCTCAGTAAAAAGCTGAAGCCCCGAGGAACAGGAGGGCCACCAGTGTAAGTCCTAGAGTCCAAGGTTCAAGAACCTGGAGTTCTAATGCTTGAGGGCAGAATAAAACAGATGTACCAGCTCTACTTTTTCATTCTATCAATATATAGATGATGCTTACCCACACTGGTGAGGGTGGATCTTCCACACTCAGTCTGTTGACTCGAATGCTAATCTTTTCCAGAAATCCCCTCACAGACATACTCAGAAATAATGTTTCACCAGCTATCAGGGGATTTCATAACACAGACAAGCTTACATCTTAAATTAACCATCACACCTTCTTATACCTGGAGAAAAGGAACATTCTTATCTCTGATGACACAGAAACATAGAATAGAATGGACCTTACTAAGTTTTCTTAGTTTATTACCATTAGATCAGACCTTTTTGTCCTCACATAATATTTC
Source organism: Tupaia tana (assembly GCA_026018925.1). Lineage (NCBI taxonomy): Eukaryota > Metazoa > Chordata > Mammalia > Scandentia > Tupaiidae > Tupaia > Tupaia tana. The sequence goes on from JAKSZU010000009.1 coordinate 125,831,941, forward strand.
TCCAAGATTGGGGGCCAGCAAGTGGTGTGGTGGTTAAAGGTGCTGGACTCCCATACGGCTAACTGCAGTTCTAGTGCCAGACCTGGCAGCTTGCTTTCTCACTTTCTGTCTTCTCTCTTTCTCTTTCTCTCCTCTCTCTCTCTCTCTCTCTCTCTCTCTCTCTCTCTCTCTCACTTTGTCCTTCTCTGGTCGAATTAAAAAATAAAGTTAAAAAAATATGTATCTCCAAGACTATCTATTTCTTCATTCAACCTAGCATAAAAACACATAAATTTCTTCAGGTTTTCATTTCTGTATGAAGGCACCCATGTCACATAAAACTTACCTTAAATAAATCTCTTGTTTTTCTCTTCTTGTTAATCTGTCTTTTTTTATAGGGGCCTTGGCCATGAACCTAGAATAGGTTAAAAAAAAACATATTTTTTGTCCCCTTAACACCACAGTTCACCAAGCATGACCCAGCATTCATATTTCTCTATAATGTTCTCTGACTGCAATTCCACACAATGTATATTATGTTCAATTTCATGCATTATATATAATGGGATGTACTTATACTGGATTTTAAATTTTAATCAAGAAACCAATAGCAATAAGTCTGAAATCATCAGCAAATAATATGAAATTATTAGCCTGGTCAGTGGGTTTATTTCCAGGTCTTAGTGACTTGTTAACTGAGCTTTGTGCATTTCAGTAATGAGTTCTGATAAGGGCTTCTCATCATAATTTGTGTTACTCTCTGCTTTATTAAAAAAAAATGTTGTGGGGCCAGTGGATGGCGTGGTGGTTAAGGCCCTGGACACTCCCACATGGCCAACCACGGTTCGAGTCCCGGACCTGGTGGCTTGCTTCCTCACTTTCCCTCTCTTTCTCTCTGTGTCTCTCTCTGGTCAGATTAAAAGATAAATGAATGTATAAAGAAAAGTAATTTTTAAAAATCATGTTGATATCATTTGGGCTCTCTTTTCCTGTAACTAACAACAACTCTGATTTATTTAGTCTTTGGCAAAAATATCTCCTCATCTTTATGCCCCTCTCCTTGTTACAATAAAGTCATATTGACATTATAAACTCTGATAAATCAGATTACATTACATTAAGAATTTTGTTCACTAACACTATTACAAAAGTGTAAAGGTGGGGTAGCAGGTGGCTTTGTGATTAAGGCATGGGACTTTCACATGGCTGACCATGGTTTGAATCCTAGATCTGGAGGCTTGCTTTCTCACTTTCTAACTCTCTCTCTGTCTCTCTTTAGTGAGCGTAAATTCCCTATATAAATTTCAAAATAATAATAATAATTTTTTAATTAAGTATAAAGGCAAGACACAGAGTGGTAAAAGACATTTGCAAAATTTATAGCTGACAAAGAACTTGTACCCAGAATACACAAAGAACCCCTGTAAGTGGATAGAAAAATGACAACCAAATAAAAATGAAGAAAGATTCAAATGACCACTAAGGAAAAGAAGAAGTTCAAATGGTCAATATGAGCTGAGCAAACAACTCTTCAAGGAATATGTACAGTCAAAAAGCATATGAAAAAATGTTCAACATCCCTTATAAAAGGGATGCAAACAAAAACTGCAATGAGATAGCACTTAACCCAAGTCAGAATGACTAAGATTAAAAAAATAAAAATTGAAGTGCTGGCAAGGTTGTGTGTATAAGGAAACACCCCTACACTGTTGATGAGACTGTAAGTTAGTATAACCACTGTGAAGAACAATATGGAGTTTCCTCAAAGACCTACAATTAGAACTACTGTATGATCTAGGAATTCCACTTCTGGGCATCTACTCAAAGGATAGAAATACATTCTGTCAGAAAAACACTTGAACATTCATGTTTATTGTGTCATTACTTACAATTTCTAAGACATGGGATCAACCCAAATGTCCCAAAACTGATGAATGGGTTGAAAAAGTGTGGCACATATACACTACAGAATACTATTCAGCCAATAAAAATAGGAGGCAACCAATTCCATGAAATGATAAACTCATTCCATGACTTTAAGGAAGAATTCCATAAAGAGATAGACAACCCCCAAAAAGAATCATTCAGAACTATTGAGGTGAAGAATACAATTCAGGAAATCAAAACTTACCTTGAAAGAATCAACAAGAGAATAGACCCTGTAGAAAATAGAATCTCTGACCTGGAAGACAAAGTCTATGACTTAGACAAAAATTATCAAGAATGAGAACCAAGAAAGATGAGGAAAACATACGAGAAATAATAGACAGAAGTAAACACTAAAACATCAGAATAATAAACAGAGGTAAAGATGCTGATAAAGGCATAGAAGATCTATTCCATGAAATTCTTGCCAACAATTTTCCAAACCTAGAGAAATATTCAGACACCCAGGTTCAGGAAATACAAAAAATATCGAACAGAATCAACATAAGAAGATTCTCCCTAATAGCTAGGTTGATAAAAAATCAAAGGAAAAGAAAAAATTCTAAAAATGACAAGAGAGAAATGTTGAGTCACTTACAAAGGTTATTATCATATTAGAATAACTTCAGGCCTCTCAACTAAAACAATGCAAGCAAGGAAAGAATGAGAAGACATATTCGAAACAGTAAAAGAGAAAACAATTTGTACTAAGAATACAATATCCAGAAAGATTATCTTTCAAATGGGAAGAACAAATAAAACTATTCTCAGATAAACAGAAACTGGAAAAATTTACCAAAGCTCGGCCAATTCTTCAAGAAGTACTGAAATGAGTACTTGAAATGAGTATCTAGAAAACTAAAGAGAGACAATCAGAAGCAAGAGACCAGAAAATAACCAAGAAAATGGCTAACAAAATGGCAGAAATAAGTCTAAAAATATCAATAATAACATTGAATATCAATGGATTAATTTCTTCAATTAAAAGATACAGAATGGCTGAATAGATAAAAATGAATAATGATAATAATAAAAGCAGGAGTCCTCTATACATTGCTTGCAATAGATGCACCAAAGTTATAAATACATGCATAGAATAAAAATAAAGGGCTGGAGAAAGATATTCCATGCAAATAGAAATGTTAAAAAGGGAGCCTGAAGTCATGATATTGACATCAGACAAAATAGGCTTTAAAGCAAAAACTGTAGGAAGAGACAAAGAAGAACACTGCATAGTACTAAAAGGGCTAATTCACCAAGAAGATATAACATTTATAAATGTCTATGTGCCCAGCACTGGAACACCAAAATATATGAATCAAAGACTGCTAGATCTAAAGGGAGACTGCAACAAAATAATAATTCAGGATCTCAATACCCAAATATCTCCTTTGGACAGACCATCTAGACAAAAAATGGACAAAGAGGTACAGGACCAAAATGACACCATAAATGAAATGGACTTGACAGACATCTGTATTACTTTCTACCCAACCAGCACAAAATGTACACTTTACTTGCCCCTACATGAAACTTTTTCAAAGATTGACCATATGAGAGGGCACAATATAAGCCATTACAAATTCACAGACATAGAAACTATATCAGCATCTACTCCGACCATGACAGAATTAAACTGGAAATGAGTTTCAAAAAATACCTCAAAAATACAGAAACGTATGGAAACTAAACAACCTATTGTTGAATGATTTCACAACTACTGAAGAAATTAAGACTGATTCATTGGGACCAGCAGGTGGTGTGGTGGTTAAGGTGCTGGACATTCCCACATGGCTGATCATGGTTCAAGGCCTGGACCTGGTGGCTTTCTTTCTTTCTCTCTCTCTCTCTCTGTCTCTCTCTGGGCAAGATAAAATAAGTAAATGAATAAATTAAAAATTAAAAATAAATAATTATTTTTAAAAAAGACTGATTCATTAAAACCAATGACAATGAGTGCATGAGTTTTCAAAATCTATGGGACACAGTGAAATCAATCATAAGAAAGAAGTTTATAGCAATTAGTGAACATATGAAAAAGATGGAAAGGTGGTAAATAGACAACCTAACCTGAGACACATCTCAGGGACCTAGAAAAACAACAACAACAATTTTTTTAAAATACCAGAACAGAAATAATAAATATTAGAGCAGAAATAAATGAAATATGGAAATAAAAAGTGATACAGAAAAGAAATGAAACTTATGTCCTTTGATTTCAGTCTTTATTTCTTCAGTAGTTGCGAAGTAATTCAGGAGTAGGTTATTTATTTTCCATGTACTAGTGTATTTTTGCTTTGAGGAGATAAACAAAATTGAACACCATTAGCTATACTCATCAGGAACAGATAATAGAACCAGATGAATAAAATCAGCAAAGAAATAAGCAATATTACAGCAAATATAACAGAAATATAAAAATCATAAGAGAAAACTTTGAGCAATTATATGCCAACAAACAACAGAACCTAGATTAAGTGGACAAATTTCTGAACAAATATGATCTACTAAAATGAAAAAAGATAAAGAAATTCCGGGACCAGCAGTTAGCATAATGGCTATGTCACTGGACTCCCATGCAGTCGACCACGGTTCGAGTCCTGGACCTGGTGGCTTAAACTCCTGCCGGGCACGTGTGCATGCATGCCCAAGATCCCGAGAGGAGAGTGGAGAAAAAGGGATTGTGGCATGGCCAATCCCCCTGGGGAGTGATTTCTCGTTTTCTATCTCTCTGTCTCTCTCTGTCTTTCTGGCAAACGCACACGCCCTATAGCAAAAACCTTTCCAAAAACAAAAAAAAAAAAAAGAAAGAAAGAAAGAAAGAAAGAAAGAAAGAAAGAAAGAAAGAAATTCTGAACGTACCAATAACAAGCAGTGAAAATAAATCAGTAGTAAATAGTGTCCCTCCCCTTAGCCACCTGCCCCTCCCCTTTGCCACCTGCCCCCTCCCCCCAAAAAAAACCTTGGTCCTGAATACTTCAATTCTGAATTCTACAGAATTTTAAAGAACAGCTAATTCCCGTTCTACTCAAATTATTTCCAAAGCTTCAAAAGAAAAGAACCCTCCCAAATTCATTCTAGCAAGCCTCCATCCTGGTGATCCCAAAAACAGACATGGAAAAAAAAAAAGAAAAAAATGACAGACAACTATCCATGAATACAGATACAAAAAAGTCTCCATAAGATACTACCAAACTGTACCCAACAACACTTTAAAAAGATCATACGGATTTCCATCTCCAGACCCCTGGCCTAAGGGATACTGAGGCAGGGCCCCCTGCCCCAGCTCCAGTTCTGGCTCTCCCAACCCAGTGACCCTCTCTCTCTGTCAGCAAAGACTGGCCCTAGCTCTCCAGCAGAGCCCATTTCCATTTCCAAATCCCTGGCTTAAGAGACTCTGAGGAAGGGCCCCCTGCTCTAGCTCCAGTTCCGACTCCCTCAATCCCAGTGAAACTCTCTCTCTGTTAACAAGGCAGGCCTTCTTTGTTCTTTCTTTTCTTCTTTCTTTTGTTTGTTAATTTCCCACTTCTCCTTACCCCACAGGACTGCCAACAGCTTTCTTTATTCTCTTTCATACTCTTTTCTCTTTCATCTTATATTGTCATATCCTGCTTATTCTCTACATTCCATAATGGGCTAGACAGGTCTAGAATCACAGTTACCTAATACCCTGGTATTGTGAGGCTCCCAGAGATCCTCCCATTTACTTAACCACCTTCGAAAAATCAAAGACTGCTCTTCAGAATCCTGACTAGAAGATTCCTCCAGTGCAGACCACATTGCAAAACACAGTAAAAGAGAGACTTCAGCACACATCAGTCCACAGTAAAAGGGAAGCACACTTGTTCCCAGTCAAAGAAACATTCTCCAAAAAGGTATCCAAAAGTGAATACCTCTCTCCAAGGCTGGAAGTAGAAAAGCATCAGGTCTTAATAAACCAGGAAATATGTCTCCATCAAAAGAACACAATAAATCCCCTTTATCTCTTGAAAAAAAAGAAAATGTTACCAAAATGTCAGAGAAAAAATTCAGAACATTCATGGCGACAAAATTCTACGAGTTGCAACAGAAAAGAGACAATGAGCTACAGGAAATTAGGAAGTCCTTCCACGATATGAAAGAAGAAATGGACACTAGGAAAGAATCAGATAGATCTATTAGAGATGAAGTCAGTAATACAGGAAATCAAAAACTCTCTCGAAAGTATTAGAGGTCGATTAGACCATGCTGAAGATTGACTCTCTGACATAGAAAATAAAAACCTCTGACCTAGAAAAAAAAATAAAAACACCAAAAAATAGAGAAAATCACAAAAATTGAAGATAACATAAGAGAAATATTAGACTCCGTTAAACATCCAAACAGCCAAATAATTGGTATCCCAGAAGGTGAAGAAACTAATAAGGGCATGGAAAATCTATTCCATGAATGCCTGGAAGAAAAGTTCCCAAGTCTAGAGAAACACTCACACATCTAGACACAAGAAATACAAAGGACTATGAATAGAATAAACCCAAGAAGATCTTCCTGAAGGCACAACTTAGCCGAACTCACCAAGACAACAGATAAAGACAAGATGCTAAAATTTCCAAGAGAGAAATAAAAAGAGACTTACAAAGGTCATTTCATCAAGCTAACTCTGGACTGTTCAACAGAAACAATGCAAGCAAGAAAAGAATGGGAAGACATATTGAAAGTGTAAAGGGAGAAACAGTATCAACCAAGATTATTAAATCCCATTATATATTATATATGGGAAAAAAGATTAAAATCTTCTCAAACAAAACCTGAAATAATTTGCCAACACCAGACCAGCTCTTCAAAAAACTCTGAAGAGAGTCCTGTTCCAGGAAAACAGAATAAACAGCCAGAAATAAGGTAAGGAAAGACAATCAAGACAATGGCCAACATAAAGATAGGAACAAGTTCTGTAATATCGATAATAACATTGAATGTTAATGGATTAAATTCTCCTATCAGGAGACACAGACTGGCAGAATGGATTAAAAAACAGAAACCCTCTATCTGTTGCCTACAAGAAACAAATCTCATGGATACTCATAGATAAAGACACACATAGACTAAAAGTGAAGGGCAGGAAAAGGTATCCCATGCAAATAGGGAACCAAAAACAAAAGCTGGAGTAGCGATACTAATTTCTGACAAGATAGGCTTTAAAACAAAAACTGTTAGAAGAGACAAAGAATGGCACTATATTGTAGTGAAAGAGTTAATCCATCGAGAAGATATAACACTAATTAATATCTATGTACCTAACACAGGAGCACCCAAATATGTAAAGGAAAGACTGTTAGATCTAAAAGTAGAGATAGATTGCAACACACTAATAGTTGGAGACCTCAACATCCCACTATCTCCTCTGGAAAGATCATCAAGACAAAACATAAGTAAAGAGGTAAGGAATCTAAATGATACCATAAATCAAATGAACTTAAAGGCATCTATAGAACTTTCCACCTGAAAACTACTAGATATACTATCTTCTCCCCCCAACCCCATGGAACCATTTCAAAGACTGACCATGTGATAGGGCACAAAGCAAGAGTCTACAGATTCAAAGGCATAGAAAATATATCCAGCATCTTCTCCAACCATGATGGAATTAAACTTGAGTTTAATTTCGGAGAAATCCTCAAAAATACACAAATGCATGGAAACTAAATAGCATACTCCTAAATGACTACACAACTACTGAAGAAATTAAGACTGAAATAAAAGGATTCATGGAAACCAATGACAATGAGGACATTAGTTTCTATAATATTTGGGACACTGCAAAAGCAATCATAAGAGGGAAGTTCATAGCAATTAGTGCTCATAAGAAGAAAATAGAAAGAAGGCAAATGAATCACCTAACATAATGCCTCAGAGGATTGGAAAAGCAACAGCAAAAAAATCCAAAAAACTCCAGGAGAAAAGAAATAATGAAGATTCGCGAAGAAATAAATGAAATAGAAAGTAAGCGAACTATACAGAAAATTAATGAAAAGCTGGTTCTTTGAAAAAATAAACAAGATTGAAACACCATTAGTCAGACTAATTAAGAAGAATAGAGAAAAGAATCAGATAAGTCAAATTTGCAACGAATCAGGCAATATTACAACAGATGTAACAGAAATACAAAACATCATTAGAGGATAATATGAGTGACTCTATGCCAACAAGGAAAACCTGAATGAGATGGACACATATAATCTACCAGGATTGACCCAGAAAGTCATAGAAAGCCTGAATAGACCTATAACAAGCAATGGGATTGAATCAGTAATAAATAACCTCACAACAAATAAATTTCCAGGCCCCGATGACTTCACTGCTGAATTTTACAAAACTTGTAAAGAACAGGTAACCCCCATTCTACTCACACTATTTCTAGAGATCCAAAAGGAAAGAACCCTTCCAAATTCATTCTATTAAGCCTCCATAACCATCATTCCCAAAAAAGATAAGAATACGGAAAAAAAAAAAAAAGAAAACTACAGACCTATATCCCTAATGAATATAGATGCAAAACTTCTCAATGAAATACTTTCTAACCATATTCAACAACATATAAAAAAGGTATTCATCTCGACTAGGTAGGCTTTATTCCAGGGATGCAATGGTGGTTCAACATATGCAAAACCATAAATGTAATATATCATATTAACAGAAAGAAAGGTAAAAACCATAGGATCATTTCAATCAATGCAGAAAAAGCATTCGACAAAATACAACATGTCTTTATGATCAAGACTCTCAGTAAAATTGGCATAGAAGGACTGTTTCTCAGCATACTAAAAGCCATTTATGAAAAATTTCCAGCTAACATTATACTGACTGGGGAAAAACTGAAAGCTTTTCCACTAAACACTGGTGCAAGACAAGGCTGACCCCTTTCTCCACTCCTATTCAATATAATACTGGAAGATCTAGCCAATGTGATCAGATAAGAGAAGAAACTAAAAGGTATTCCAATAGGGAAAAAAGAGCCAAAATTATCTCTGTTTCCAGCTGACATTATTTTATACATAGAAGACCCAATAGAATCCACGACTAAACTTCTGGAAGTACTAAATGCATACAGTAAAGTGACAAGATACAAAATTAACTTAAAAATCTGCAGCATTTCTATATACAAACAACAAACAGACAGAGACAGAACTGAAGAAAGTAATTCCATTTACCATCGTCACAAGAAGCATAAGATACTTAAGAATAAAACTAACCAAGGAAGTCAAAGACCTCTACAAGGAAAACTATGCAAACCTTAAAAAGGAAATTGAAAAGGACACTAGAAAGTGGAAGGACATCCCATTTTCCTGGATTGGCAGAATCAATATAATCAAAATGGAAATTCTTCCCAAATTAATCTACATTTTTAATGCAATCAGAGAAGAGAACAATATAAAAGGCATTCAAATAGGCAAAGAAGAGTTGAAAATATCTTTATTTGCAGATGACATGATGGTATACTTAAAAGACCCAAAGGTCTCCGTGAAAAAACTTCTTGAAGTAATAAGTGAATACACTAAAGTGGCAGGATACAAAATCAATATCCAAAAATCTATAGCATTTCTATAGATGAACAATAAGTTGAACGAAGTAGAGCTGAAGAAAGGAATCCCTTTCACCGTAGTCACAAGATGTATAAGATACCTAGGGATAAACCTAACTAAGAAAGTCAAAGGCCTTAATAAAGAAAACTATGAAAATCTTAAAAAAGATATTGAAAGTGACATAAAAAAGTGGAAGGACATCCCATGCTCCTGGATTGGAAGAATTAACATAATCAAAATGGCAATTCTACCAAAATTAATCTACATGCTTAATGCAATTCCAATCAAAATACCAGAAATATTCTTCACAGATCTCAAAAAGACAATCATAGAATTTTTCTGGAATCATAACAGACCTCATATTGCATATGCAATTCTGCGCAAGAAGAACAGAGTAGGACACATATCACTCCCTGATCTCAAGATATACTATAAAGCTGTGGTCATCAAAACAGCATGGTATTGGCACAAAAATAGACATGTGGACCAATGGAATAGAATAGAGACTCCAGAAATAAACCCCAAAGCTTACAGCCAACTGATCTTTGACAAAGGATATCAGTCAATTCACTGGGAAAAGGAAAACCTCTTTAGTAAATGGTGCTGGAAAAAACTGGGTATCCACCTGCAGAAAGATGAAACTGAACCCCTATCTTTCACCATTAACAAAAATTAACTCAAAATGGATCAAAGATCTGAACCTAAGACCTCAAAGAATAAAACTACTAGTGGAAAATGCTGGGGAAACTCTGGGAGACATAGGAGTAGGCAAAGACTTCCTAAATAAGACTCCCAAAGCACAGGCAATAATCCCTGAAATAGACAAGTGGGACTATATCAGACTAAGAAGTTTCTGCACAGCAAAGGACACAGTAAAAAGTGTGAACCGACAACCTTCAGAATGGGAAAATATTTTTGTTAAATATGCCTCAGACAAGGGACCAATAACCAGAATACACAGGGAACTCAAGTGCCTTATGTGAAAAAAAAATGATGAACCCAATTAAAAGATGGGAAAATGAGCTGAACAAAAATCTCTCTAAGGAAGACATACGAACAGCCAAAAAGCATATGAGGAAATGCTCAACATCCCTCATCATAAGGGAGATGCAGATAAAAACCACAATGAGATACCACCTAACCCCTGTCAGAATGGCAAAGATTAAGAATATAAAAAGTGATAAGTGTTGGCAGGGATGTGGTGAAAAGGGAACCCTCTTACACTGTTGGTGGGAATGTAAACTGGTTCAACCACTGTGGAGAACAATATGGAGGTTCCTCAAAGATCTGCAAATAGAACTACCATTTGATCCAGCAATCCCACTTCTGGGTATCTACCCCAAAGGACAGGAGAACGCTCAGTCGGGAAAGCGCTTGCACATCAATTTTATATCGCAGCATTATTCACAGTCTCCAAGAGATGGAACCCCCCGAAATGTCCACAAACTGATTAATGGATTGAAAAAGTGTGGCACATATATTCTATGGCATACTACTCAGCCATAAAAACAAATATCAAGACCCTGGCATTTGATAGAAAGTGGTCAGATATGGAGGATCTATTGCTGAGTGAAGTAGGCCAGGATAGGAAGGAAAGATATTGTATGTATCCACTTAATATAGACCAACTATCTGTACTATATGGTAGAGTTAGAAATATTGGAGGACATAAAATAGTGAAAATAGTCAATGAGGATAAGACAGTGTGGAATGGGGTGGGAGAAGAGTTATAGAGAAAATAGCAAGAGAACAAATAGGCATGACATTAGTAGGACACAGATATAGTTTATTACCTGTTGAAGATGATGTGTATATTATTCTCAACTGGATTGGTCTGAGAAGTATTTCATGTTGGGTAAAGTCTTTATACAAGGAAAATGAGAAATTTTCCTTGACTGTTCAAAAAATAATTGGAATAGTAATAATAATTGGGAAAAAAATGAATAGCTATTGGATGATGAAATGGGGATTTTAATGTCTCTGTATTGACTGATATGCACGGTATTCCTTCTGAAAAAAATGTAATACACTGTAATTTTATACGTGATTCTATGTACTATAAACAAGTTTATGATGATAATAAAAAGTTAGGAAGAAACATAATTTACATGGTAACTAGAAACCATAGCAGAGGTACAAGAAATATAAGAAACCAAGAAAATATCTATCCCCCAAGGGGAAAAAAATCAACTCCTCATAATCCAAAGAAGGCACAATGGAACTCGTGGAAATGTCAGATAAACAGTTCAGAATATTTATAGTGACAAAACTAAATTAGATGTAAGGAGAAAAAGACAATGAACTCCAGAAGATGCAAGAGAAAAGAAACAATGAGCTCCAGGAGATGAGGACGTATTTCACGATTTGAAAGAAGTAACAGACACCATAAAAAAGAATCAAACAGAATTGTTAGAGATGATGAGTGTAATACAGGAAATCAAAACTTCCCTCGTAAGTATTAAAAGCAGATTAGAATATACAGAAGATCAAATCTCAAATTTAGAAGACAAAATCCTCTGACCTAGACAAAATTATCAAAAGGACTGAGAAAATATTCAAAAACTTGTGAAAAAAAAGATTATACACCACAATCAGGTAGGCTTTATCCCAGGAATGCAAGTTTGGGTGAAAGTGTAGAGTCTGAGGAAGGACATTTAGAAGAAAAATAGAGAGGGAAAGCATTAATGGACAAAGAATTGGTGTATTATCTGTTGAAGATAACTTTATAGTATTATGAACTGGACTTAGGAGAAATGTACACATGTTGGAATATTCACTTTGTAAGCTAAATAATGTTATTGAATGTATAGAAGAACATGAAATAAAAAATAAAAATAAATTTTAAAAAAGAAAATAACCAAGAAGATTGAGGACAATATATAAGAAATATACTAGGTACCATAAAGCGCCCAAACATCTAGATAATTGGTATCTCAGAAGCTGAAGAAAATAATAAGGTCATTTATAATCTATTCCATGAAATCCTCAAAGAAAACATTCCAACTTTGAGAGTCATTCAAAAATCCAGACTCAAGAAATACAAAGGAACCCAAATAAAATCAACCCAAGAAGATCTTCTCCAATGCACATGATATCCAGATTGACCTAAGTAACAGACAAGGACAAGATACTAAAATTGTCAAGAGAAATTTCAAGTTACTTACAAAAATTATTCCATCAGGTTAACATCAGAAATTTCATTGGAAACAATGCAGGCAAGGAAAAATTGGAGATACATATTCAAAGTGTTAAATGAAAAAAAAATTTAACCAAGATTACTATACCTGGCAAGGTTATCCTTCAGATGGAAAGAAAAGATATAAATATTCACAGAGAAAGAAAACTTGAAGGAATTTACCAACTGTAGGTCAGCTCGTCAAGAAATTTTGAAGGGAGTGCTATATTAAGAAAACTAAAGTCAGACAGACAAAAATAACAAAATAAAAAACAACGAAGGAACTCAATGATAGGAACAAGTCTGTAAATATGAATAATAACAATGAACGCTAATGGATTAATTTTTTAAATCAAGAGAAACAGACTTGCTGAATGGATTAAAAATTAGAAACTTTCTATCTGTTGCCTACAAGAAACACATGTTGTGGACAAAGACATATATAGACTAAAAGTGAAGGGCTGAAAAAGATATTCCATGCAAATGGAAATCAAAAAAGGGCTGCAGTCAAGATACTGATTTCAAAGAACATTGACTTTAAGACAAAAACTGTAAGAAGAGACAAAGAAGGGCATTATATACTAGTAAAAGGGCTAATTCATCTTGAAGACATAATGCTTATAACTATATATGCACCCAATTCTGGAGCATCTAAATAAGTGAAGAAAATAGTGCTAGATCTAAAAAGGAGAGATGGGTTGCAACAGTATAATTGTTAGGGATCTCAATACTACATCATCTCCTTTAGACAGATCTTCTAGACAAAGAATAAGAAAATAGATATAGGAAATAGATGCAGGAACTAAATGATTCCATAAACTAAATGGGCTTGACAGACAGCTATAGAACTTTCCACCCTATGACCACAAAATATACATTTTCTAACCCTCACATGGAACCTTTTCAAAGACTGATCATATGATAGGGGCAAATAAAGTCTTTACAGATTCAAAGGCATAGAAACTATATCCAGCATGTTCTCTGACCATGATGGCATTAAACTAAATATTAATTTTTTAAAAATCCTCAAAAATACAAATACACATGGAAATAAACAACCTACTTCTGAATGACTTTTCAACTACCAAAGAAATTAAGACTTAAAGCAAAAGATTTATGGAAACAAATTATGATGAGTACATGATTTCCATAATTCATGGGACACCACAAAAGCAGTCATAAGAGGGAAATTCATAGCAATTAGTGTGAATAAGAAAAAACTGGAAAGGTGGCAAATAGACAACCTAACATCATGTCGCAGGGAATAGGAAAAAAAATCCAAAAACTACCAGGAGAAAATAAATTATTAATATTCATGCAGAAATAAATGAAAGAGAGAATAAATAAACTATACAGAAAATAAATGAAAGCAAAAGCTGATTCTTTGAAAAGATTAACAAAATTGACACCCCATTAGCTAGATTGATTAAGAAGAAGAGATAAAGGAACCAGATTAATTAAATTCACAATGAAACAGACAATATTAGAACAAACACAATAGAAATACAGAACATCGTTAGAGGATATTATGAATGACTATATGCCAACAAACAAGAGAACCTGGATGAGATGGACAAATTCCTGAGCACATACAATCGATAAAAATTTAATCAGGAGGCCAAAGAAAACTGAAATAGACACATAACAATCAACGAGATTGAATAAGTAATAAATGACCTCCCAACAAAGAAAAGCCCAGGTCCTGATGACTTCAATTTTGAATTCTACAAAACTTTTCAAGGAGAGTTAACTCCAATGCTACTCAAACTATTTCTAAAGATTCAAAAGGAGGGAACCTCCCAAACTCATTTTATGAAGCCTCAATCATCCTCATCCCCAAAACATATAAAGATATGAAAAAAAAGAATAACTACAGATCAATATCTCTGATGAATATAGATGCAAAAATTCTCAGCAAGATACTTGTAAATTGTATCCAACAACATATAATAAAGATTATGCACCATGACCAGGTAGGCTTTAGCCAGGGATGCAAAGGTGATTCAACATATGTAAAAACATAAACATAATACACCATATTAGCAGAAAGAAATATACTAACCATATGTTCATTTTAATAAATGCAGTAAAAAGCATTGAATAAAGTACATCTCTTCATGACTAAGACTCATAGCAAAATTAGCATAGAAGGTCATTTCTCCAAACAATAAAAGGTATATATGAAAAACCTTTAATTAACATTATACTGAATGGGAAAAAGCTGAAAGCTTTTACACTAAAAACTGGTACTGGACAAGGCTGTCCATTTTCTCCACTCCTTTTAAACATAGTGCTGGAAGTCTTAGCCAATGCAATCAGAAAAGAGAATATAAAAGGCATTCAAATAGGCAAAGAAGAGTTGACAAAATCTTTATTTGCAGATGACATTATGGTATACTTAGAAAACCCACAGGTAGCCATGAAAAAACTTCTCAAAGTAATAAATGAATACAGTAAAGTGGCAGGATACAAAATCAACATCCAAAAATTGATAGCATATTTATATACGAACAAGTTGACCGAGGTACAACTAAAGGGAAAAAAATCCCTTTTACCATAGCCACAAAATGTATAAGATACCTAGAGATAAACTTAAGCAAGGAAGTCAAACACCACTTTGCAATATAAATAACATAATTTAATGTATTAAAAAAAACTTGAAATAAAAATTAAAAAAAACTTTAGAAAGAAAATATAAAAATCTTTTAAAAGACATTAAAAATGACACAAAAAAGTGAAAGGACATTCCATGTTCCTGGATTGGAAGAATTAATATCATCAAAATGGCAATTCTTTCCAAGTTAATCTACATATTTAATGCAATGCCAGTAAAATTAACAGAGATGCTCTTAACAGATCTAGAAAATACAATGATAGAATTTGCTGGAATCATAAAAGACCTCATATTGCCAAAGCAATCATGTGCAAGAAGAGTAGAGTGGGTAGTATCTCACTCCCTGACCCAAAATATACTATAAAGCTGTGATAATCAAAACAGCATGGTGGGAACCAGCAGTTAGCGTAATGGCTATGTCACTGGACTCCCACATAGTCGACCGTGGTTTGCGTCCTGGATCCAGTGGCTTAAAACTCACATTGGGTGCGTGTGAGTGTGTGCCCAAGATCTCAAGAGGAGAATGGAGGAGAAGGGATTTCAGCGTGACCATCCCCTCCGGGGGGGGGGGGGGGTGATTTCTCGCTTTCTTTGTCTCCCTCTGTCTGTCTGGCGAGCGCATGTGCCCTATAGCAAAAACCTCTCCAAAAAAAAAAAAAAAGAAAATGGGTAGGAACCAGCAGTTAGCGTAATGGCTATGTCGCTGGACTCCCACATAGTCGACCGCGGTTCACATCCTGAATCCGGTGGCTTAAAACTCACACCGGGCGCGTGTGCGTGCATGCCCAAGATCCTGAGAGGAGAATGGAGGAGAAGGGATTGCAGCGTGACCATGCCCCCTGGGGGGTGATTTCTCACTTTCTGTCTCTATGTCTCTCTCTGTCTGTCTGGCGAGCGTACGCGCCCTATAGCGGAAACCTCTCAAGAAAAAAAAAAAAAGAAAGAAAATGGTTTTGGAAAAACTGGGTATTTCTCTGCAGAAAGATGAAACTGGACCCCCATCTCTCACCATTAACAAAAATCAACTAAACATAAATCAAAAATCTAAACCTAAGATGTCAAACTATAAAACTACTGGTGGAAACCACTGAGGAAACTTGATGACATTGGGGTGGGCAAAGAATATTTAAATAAGGCCACCAAAACACAGGTAATATTTCCAAAAATAGACAAGTGGGATGCTATCAGATTAAGAAATTTGTGCACAGAAAAAGCAATAATTAGTGTGAATTGACAACTCTTGGAATGGGAGAATGTTTTTGTAAACTCTTAGTCAGAAGGGACCAATGACCAGAATACCTAGGAAACTCAAACAGCTTCCCCGGGGGGTAAAAAATTATTAACTCAAATAAAAGATGGGAAAATGAGCTGAACAAAAATCTCTAGAAGGAAGACATGAAAACAGCCAAAAGGCACATTAGGAAATGCTCAATATCCCTCGTCATAAGGGAGATGCAGATTAAAACCAGAATGAGATACCACCTAACTCCTGTCAGAATGGCAAAGATTAAAAATACAAAAAATGGGAGAACTAGTGCTTTCAGGGACTAAGAGAAATGAAGATTATCTTCTGAGAATTCACCCTCCAGATCCTATTCGCACATAGAGAGGCAAAAGGACAAAAGAAGACATACTCCTTCATGGAAGCTGAGACTTAGTCCCTTCAGGGACTAAGAGAAATGAAGATTTTCTTCTGAGAAAATTTTCTTCTGTCTCTCTCTGTCCCTGTCTCTCTCTGCCATTTCATATTTTTGGAGAGGTTTTGTTATAGGGTGCATGCGCTCACCAGAAAGGCAGAGAGAGACAGAGAAACAGAAAGTGGGAAACCCCCCACAACAGGGGGGATGGCCATGCTGAAATCCCTTCTCCTCCATTCTCCTCTCAGGATCTTGGGCTTGCATGCACACGAGCCCAGCATGAGTTTAAGCCACTGGGTCTGGGACTTGAACCACGGTCAACTACTTGGGAGTCCAGCGATGTAGCCATTACATCATCTGCTGGTCCCCTTCATTTTTTTTTTTTAATTTTTCTCTTTTTTTTTAATTTTTAAGGTAAAGTATTTTCTTGGCTCTCACATCCTCCTTTATCTTATTAATAATCCCTTCTCCCCTCCCATTAGTAGAAGCAAAAGGGTAAAAGAAAACTGACTCCTCCATTGGAGCTGAGAAAGACACTTTTGTGCCACATTTGTGCACTAAGTGGTTTTCAATTTTTGCTTTTTTTAAAAAAAATACATTATTATTCTTGTTTTTTTTTTCTTTTCTAACTCTCTCTCTCTCTCTCTCTCTCTCTCTCTATCTCTTTTTCTTTGTCTCTGTTTTCTTATCCCTTTTCTTATACCTCATCACTTTGCTGTTCAGCCTCAACACATTGAGTGTCTAGACAGGTCAAAGTGAACCGAAGTCAAACATCCCAATACTATGAGGATCAAGATATTCCTCAATTCCCACTCAATCTGCTTTACTAAGTGAGTAAAACAGAACAGCAAGAGATTGCAGATCCTCCTCCTGCACGCCTTGTTTTTCGTTTTTGTTTTTTTTTTTTGCTTGTATGTTTTGTCTTTATGTTTTTTTTTCATTTTATTTTCTTTTATATATTAAATCACGTTATTATTTGGCTTACAAAATGGATATTTCAACAGGGGAACATATCTCCCTAGTACAGCTGATAAAAGTACAAAATATCTTCAACAGATAATACCACATTTCTTCAGGCCATTAATGCTTTGCCTCCTTATTTTTCTTTTAAATGTCCATCCTCAGACCCTCCTCTTTTACACACACTATATCTGGTATTTACATCTATATACTATGTTTCTATATCATTTAGTCAATTACTTTCAGTCATAGGATGCAAGCACTCTGTATATATTAAGTGGGGACATACAATGCCTCTCCTTCATAGCCTGGCTTGCTTCACTCAGCAGTAAATCTTCCATATTCATCCACTTCCTGTCAAACCAGGGTTTTTTTTATGGCCAAATAGTATTCCATTGAGTATATGTGCCACAGTTCTTCTAACCATTCATCTGCTCGTGGGCATTTGGATTGTTTCCATGACTTAGCATTTGTGAATAGTGCTGCAATAAACATCGATGTGCAAGCACTTTTCTGATTAAGAATTCTTCTGTCCTTTGGGTAGATACCAAGGAATGGGATTGCTGGATCATATGGTAGTTCTATTTGTATATTTTCTTTCTTTATGGAGAAGTTTTTGCTTTAGGGCACGTGCGCTCGCCAGACAGACAGAGAGAGACAGAGAGATAGAAAGTGAGAAATCACCCCCCAGGGGGGATGGCCACACCACAATCCCTTCTCGAGATCTTGGGCACGCACGCACACGTGCCTGGCGTGAGTTTAAGCCACTGGATCCGGGACTAGAACAGCGGTCAACTACGTGGGAGTCCA
The DNA here is from genome assembly GCA_026018925.1 of Tupaia tana. NCBI lineage: Eukaryota > Metazoa > Chordata > Mammalia > Scandentia > Tupaiidae > Tupaia > Tupaia tana. Next base: position 125,850,601 of record JAKSZU010000009.1, read on the forward strand.
GCAACATAGCCATTACGCTAACTGCTGGTCCCCTATTTGTAGATTTTTAAGGAATCTCCAAATTGTTCTCCACAGTGGCTGGACCAATTTACATTCCCAACAGCAGTGTAAGAGAGTCCCCCTTTCACCACACCCCCACCAGCACTTATCTTTTGTTTGTTTGTTTGTTTTTGTTTATTTGTTTGTTTTTTAATCTTAGACATTCTGACTAGGGTTAGGTGATATCTCATTGTTGTTTTGATCTGCATTTCCCTTACAATGAGGGATGTTGAGCATTTTTTTATATGCCTTTTAGCTATTCATTTGTCATCTTTAGCGAGTCGTTTTTTCAACTTATTCTTCCATCTTTTAATAGGATTGATTGTCGTTTTTTGGAACAGCTGCTTGAGTTCCTTGTGAATTCTGGTTATTATTCCTTATCTGAGGCATAGTTTACAAAAATATTTTTCCATTCTGAGGGCTGTCCGTTCACACTAATTTCTGTGTCTTTTGCCATTCAGAAACTTCTTTAGTCTGTTGTAATCCCACTTGTTTATTTTGGGGATTATCAACTGTGCTTTGGGAGTCTTATTTAAGAAGTCATTCCCTACCCCAATGTTTCCCAAAGTTTCCCCAGTGTTTTCTAGGAGCAGTTTTATAGTTAAAGGTCTTAGATTTAGATCTTTGATACACATTGACTTGATTTTTGTCAGAGATGAGAAGTAGGGGTTCAGATTCATCTTTCTGCAAGTGGAAATTCAGTTTTTCCAGCACCATTTGCCGAAGAAGTTTTCCTTTTCCCAGTGGATTGACTGGTACCCCTTGTCAAAAATAAGTTGACTGTATGTTTGGGAATTTATTTCTGGGGAGTCTATTCTGTTTCATTGGTCCACATGTCTGTTTCTGTGCCAGTACCATGCTGTTTTGATTACCACAGCTTTGTAGTATATTTTTGGGTCAGGGAGTGAGATGCCGCCCACTCCGCTCTTCTTGTGCAGAATTGCTTTGGCAGTACAGGGTCTTTTATGATTCCAGAGAAACTTTATCATTGACTTTTCTAGATCTGTAAATAATGTGTCTGGTACTTTCATTGGCATTGCATTAAATATGTAGATTAATTTGGGTAGAATTGCCATTTTGATTATATTAATTCTTCCAATCAAGGAACATGGGTTATCCTTCCACTTCCTTGTGTAATTTTCAATTTCTTTTTTATCTTCTTGTAGTTTTCCTTGTGGAGGTCTTTAACTTCTTTGAATGCTCTGATTGAACTAGAAGTTAGGAATAAACATATAACCCATTAAATGCCTAGAAAGCCCTGCAAAGGCACAAGATATATAAGAAACCAAGAAAATATCTCTCTCCCAAGGAAAAAGACAGTAAAATTGAACTCATTGTATTGTCTAAATTCTGATAAAGAATTTAGAATATTCATGATAACAAAGCTAACAAAGATGCAAGAGAAGAGAGACAATGAACTCCAGAAGAGTCAAGAGAAAAGAGTCAATGAGTTCCAGGAGGTGAGGACATTCCTGTATGAACTGAAAGATAAAAGACCATAAAAAACAAGTAAAATGGAACTGTTAGAGATGAAGGCTATAATACAGGAAGTCAAAGCCTCCCTTGAAAGTATTAAATGCAGATTAGATTATACTGAAAATTGAATCACAGATGTAGAAGACAGAATTGCTGGCCTAGAAAAATCTACCACAAACACTGAGAAAATAGCCCCTCAAAAAGAGAATATGTGATAAATACTACATACCATTAAATGTCCAAACATCTGGATAAATGGTATCCCAGAAGGTGAAGAGAATAATAAGGGCATGATCATCTATTTCATGAAATCCTGGAAGAAAACTTTCTCAACCTAGGGAGGCGTTAAAAGATACAGACCCAAGAAATACAAAAGACCCCAAATAGAATCAACTAAAGAAGATATTTTCCAAGACACATTATAGGCAGATTGTCAAAAACTGCAAAGACAAGATAATAAAATTGGCAAGAGAGAAATATCAAGTTACCTGCAAAGGATATCCCATCAGGCTAACAGCAGAACTCTCATCAAAAATAATGCAAGACAGCCCTCAGAATGGGAAAATATTTTTGTAAACTGTGTATCAGATGAGGGGCTGATAATCAGAATTTGCAAGGAACTCAAGCAGCTGTTCCCAAAAAAGACAATCAATCCTCTTAAAAGATGGGAGAGTGAGTTGAAAAAATCACTCTCTAAAGATGACATACGAATAGCTAAAAGGCATATGAAAAAGTGCTCAACATCCCTCATTGTAAGGGAAATGCAGATCAAAACAATGAGATACTACCTAACTCCAGTCAGAATGACTAAGATTAAAAAAAAAATCGATGGGTGCTGGTGGGGGTGTGGTGAAAAGGGAACTCTTTTACACTGCTGGTGGGAATGTAAATTGATCTAAGCACTGTGGAGAACAATTTGGAGATTGCTCAAGATTCTACAAATAGAACTACCATATGATCCAGCAATCCCAGTCCTTGGTATCTATCCAAAGGACAGAAGAATACTTATTTGAAAAAGTGCTTGCACATCAACATTTATTGTGGCACTATTCACAGTTGCTACATCATGGAAACAACCCAAATGTCCACGAGCAGATGAATGATAGAAAAACTGTGGCACTTATACTCAATGGAATACTATTCAGCCATAAAAAAACCCTGGCTTTTGACAGGAAGTGGATGAATATGGGAAATTTACTGCTGAGTGAAGCAAGCCAGGCTTTGAAGGAGAGGCATTGTATGTCCCCACTTAATATAAACTGAGTGCCCACACTCTATGACTGAAACTGATTGGCTAAAGGATATAGAAACACAATATTTAGATGTAAATACCAGATATAGTGTGTGTGAAAGAGGAAGGTGTAAGGAAAGACATTGGGGGAGGGACAAGGAAGCAAAGCATTAATGGCACAAATAGGAGTGGTATTATCTGTTAAAGATATTTTGTAGTTTTATTAACTGTACTAGGGAAAAATGTTCACCTGTTGAAATATCCACTTTGTAAGTCAAATAATAATGTGATTGAATGTATGGAAGAAAATGAATTGAAAATAATTGATTAATTAATTAATTTAAATAAATAAAATAATTGGTAGAAAAAAATGAAGCTTAAAATAATAATGCAAGCAAGGAAAGAATGGGAAAATATATTCAAAGTGTTAAGTAAAAGACAATTTCAACCAAGAATACTACATCTGGCAAGATTATCCTTCATATGGGAAGAGAATACAAGAACATTCTCTGATAAAACCTGAAAGAATTTACGGACACCAGTCTAGTTTTCCAAGGAGTTCTGAAGGGAGTGCTATCTCAGGAAAACTAAAGTGAGACACACAGAAATAAGAGTTCAAAAACAACTAAGAAAATGGCCAGCTTAATGGTAAAGACAAGTCCAGAGTTGAATGTTATTTTCCAGAATTTAAACAAAAAGATCAGACCACAACAGAAGATAGATTAAGTATATGAGACTGAACTGGTGAAATAGAGTTTTATGACTTTTTACTAAAACATCACTTATCTTCATCTATGGCTTGTTTTCCAGAATTAAGGATTTTTTCTTCCCTTGAGTTGTCGACAGGTCCACGTACCTACTATTGGAACAGAATCCTAACCTGTTTCTTGGCTTTAAGTCTTAATCAATGTTCTCTAAACATTTTTTGATTTTGATTTATTAAAGCTAAAACTGTGTTTCTTGATATTAAAAAATACTTAAAAATATATATTTAATGACCACAGTAAGTTATATAGCCTCAGCTAGGTGCTACTTTATAGTATATTCATTGTGTTCATTGAGTTTCATGCCTAAAGTCAAACATGTGTTCACATATATGTATATATCAACTCAACTTGCTATTGAAAGAAGTTAGATTAATTAATGTATTTTGTGAATCAATGAAATATGTGGGGGAGGAAAGAAGGAATAGAAAGCAACTGCAGATACCAGAGACCATGTCGAAGGAGGGTGGGAAATGGCAGAGGTGGAAAAATAGAGGGAAAAATATAAATATATATGAAACAAGAAATGGAATATTATTTGTTGATGATAACATGTATGATTAAGCCAATATACAGTGTATTCTGGGTGTGAAATCACATAGTGTATGCTGTGATTATGTTCAGTAAATGAATGTAGAAAAAATAAATTAATGAAAAAATACAAAAACTGATTAAGTGTTCTGAGGTTGTGGTGAAAGAGGAACTCTCCTACATTGTTGGTTCAAGCATAAAACAGTCCAGCCACTGTGGAGATAATATGGAGTTTCCGCCAAGATTTAAAAATAGAACTACCATATGATCCAGCAATTCCACTCCTAGGTATCTACTGAAAGGACAGTAGAATGATTAGTTGGACAAATATTTGAACATCTATGTTTATTGCATCATTATTCATAATTGCTAAGACGTGGAACCAACTCATGTCCATGAACAGAGGAATGGATTGAAAAAATGTAGCAAATATAGTCCATGGAATACTATTCAGCCATAAAAAAACAGCAAGACCCTGACATTTGATAGAAAGTAGATTAATATGGAAGATTTATTGCTGAGTGAAACAAGTCAGCCTATGAAATTGAGACATTGTATGTCTCCATTTAACATATACCAACTGTCTTCACTCATAGCGACTGATAGACTGGAGGGCAGAAAAGCATTGAAAATAGTTATGGACACTGGATATAGTGTGAAATGAGGGCAGGAGAGGGGAAGAGTGTAGGGAATGAAATTAGAGAGAAAAGTAGAGAAGTAAATTTGTGGCACACAGAAATGGTTTATTACTTACTGGTGATAACATGTATAGTATTCTCAACTAGACTGGCCTGCAGTGTATTTCATGTTGGGTAAATTTTATCTACAAGCTAAATGATGTATAATAATTTAATGTATAAAATAATAAAATCAATTAAAAATTGAAAATGATGCACAAATTGGAAACATATCCCATGTTCCTGCTTTAGAAACATTAATATAATCAAAACATCAATTCTACAGACCAGCAGATAACATAACAATTATGTTGTTTTACTCACATGCAGTCAAGTACGCTTCATGTCCTGAACATAGTGGCTTAAAACTCACACTGTGCACTTGTGCGTGCATCCCCAAAACCCCAAGAAGAGAACGGAGGGGAAGGGATTGTGCAACAGCTATCATGACAGTTGCTTTCTTGCTTCTGTCTCTCTCTCTCTCTCTCTGTCCCTCCAGCAAGTGCATGTGCCTTATATCAAAAAATTGTCTTAAAAAGGAATCATAAAATGAATCTAGACCACTATTCCTCACCATAAAAGAAAAAAATTAATTTAAAATGGATTAAATATCTAAACAAATGTAAAATCTCAAAATGCACAATTTCTGGTGGAAAACACAGGGAAAACTCTTGGAGACATTGGAGTAGGCATAAACTTCTTAAATAGGACCCTGAAAGCACTGGCAATGATCCTTACACTAGACAATTGGGACTACATCTGGCTTAAAAGCTTCTGCACAGGAAAAGTAACAATAATTAAAGTGAAAAGACACCCCTTAGAATGGGATAATGTATTTTCAAACTTCCTTGGATAAGAGACTAAGAACCAGAATATGAGAGGAATTGAAGTAGCTTACCGGCAAATAAATAAATAAATAGATTCAATTAAAAGGTGGGCAAATGAGCTAAACAGACAACTCTCCAAGGAAGGCATATGAACAGACAAAAGGCATATGAAAACATATTTGACATCTCGTATCATATGGGAAATGCAAATCAAAACTACATGAGATAACACTTACCACCAGTTAACAGTTAAGTCTTTAAAAATAAAGAATAAGTGCTGGTCAAGCTGAGTTGAAAAGGAAACTCTCCTACACATTTGGTGGAAATGTAAATTAGTACAGCCATTGTAGAGAACAATATGGAAGTTCCTCAAAAATCAACAAATAGAACTACCATATGGTCCAACAATTCCACTCCTACATACCTAATCAGACAATAGGAAAACTGCCAGTTCCATCTCCTGTCACCTGGCCTGAAAGAAATACTGAAGCAGAGCCAGTCACTGGCCCCAGCCCCAGCTTCAACTCCAGCTTCAGCCCAACTTCCCCAACCCCAGAGACCTCCTCTGTTAGAAAGGACTGCCCCCAACTCTCCAGCAGAGCCCAGTCCCATCTCCTGTCCCCTGGCCTAAAAGGGTACTGAGGCAGGGCCAGTCACTGGTCCCAGTCCCAGCTCCAGTTCTGGCCCCAGCCAAGCTCCCCGAACCCCAGAGACCCCCTCTGTTTAAAAGGTAGGCAGCTTTTTTCTCTCTTATTCTTTCGTTTATTAATTTCCTACTTCTTCTTACCCCACAGGACAGCCCCCAACTCTCCAGCAGAGTTCAGTCCCATCTCCAGTCCCCTGGTGAAATCTCACTCTACTCTGGCACATGGTACATGGCTATTTCTTTATTCTATTTTATACTATTTTTTATTCTATCTTATATTGTCATCTGCTCCACATAATCTACCGATCCAGAGAGACTAGATGGGTCTAGAGTCACAGTTTTCAAATACTCTAGTATTATGAGGCCCCATGGGATCCTCTGTTTTACTCAATCACCTGCAAGAAAGGAGAAACGGCTCTTCAGACACCTGAATAGAAGACTCCTCCTGTGGAGACCACATAGCTAAATACAGCAGAAGAGAGATTTTTGGTACACACCAGTCCACAGCAAAAGGGAAGCACACTTGTTCCCAGTCGAAGGAACATTCTCCAAAAAAGTATCCAAAATTAATACATCTCCCAGTGGCTAGAAGTAGAAGAGACTCAGGTCTGAATAAACCAGGAAATATGTCTCTATCAAAAGAACACAGTAAAGGACCAACAGTTGACGTAATGTCTACATCGCAGGACTCCCATGTAGTCAATCATGGTTCAAGTCCCAGACCCAGTGACTTAAACTCATGCTGGGAAGATGTGCGTGTGTGCCCAAGATTCTGAGAGGATAATGGAGGAGAAAGGATTGTGGCGTGGCCATCCCCCCTGGGTGACAATTTCTTGCTTTCTGTCTCTCTGTCTCCTTCTATCTTTATGGCAAGGGCATGTACCCTATAGCAAAATCCTCTAAACACACCCACACACACATACACCCACCCACACACACACACACACACACAGTAACTTTCCTCCATCTCTTGAAAAAAAAAAGTCAGAGAAAGAATTTAGAACATTCATGGTGACAAAACTTTAGAGTTGGAACAGAAAAGAGACAATGAACTACAGGAGATTAGGTAGTTCTTCCATGATATGAAAGAAGAAATGTACACAATAAGAAAGAATCTGATGGAATTATTAGACATAAAGTCTGTAATTCTAGAACTCAAAAACTCTCTCAAAAGTATTAACAGCCTATTAAGTCATGCTGAATATCAAATCTCTGATGTAGAAGATAAAATCTCTGACCTAGGGGGGGAAAAAAACACCAAAAAGATAGAGAAAATAAAAAATATATGAGGATAATATACAAGAACTACTGGATTCCATTAAACATCCAAACATCCCACTAACTAGTATCCCACAAGGTGAAGAAACTAATAAGGGTATGGAAAATCTATCCCATGAAATCTTGGAGAAAACTTCCTAAGTCTAGAGAAGCACTCACACAACCAGACCCAACAAATACAAAGGACCCCAAATAGAAGCAACACAAGAAGAACTTCCCCAAGGCACATCTTAGCCAGACTGGTCAAGACCACAGATAAAGACAAGATAATAAAATTGCCCAGAGAGAAATGTTAAGTGACTTACAAAAGTCATCCCATGAGGCTAACACTAGACCTTTCAATGGAAAGGATATAAGAAAGAAAACAATGGGAAGACATATTGAAAGTGTTAAGAGAGAAACAATTTCAACCAAGAGTATTATATCCAGCAAGACTATCCTTCACATAGGAAAAAAGGATTAAAATCTTTTCTGACAAACAAAACCTGAAAGAATTTGCCAACACCAGACCAGATCTTCAAGAAACTCTGAATAAAGTCCTATTCCAGGAAAACTAAAGCATAAACAGTCAGATATAAGGGAATAAAAGGCAACCCAGACAATGGTCAACTTAAAGATAGGGACAAATCTGGAAATATCAATAATAACATTGAATATTTAATGTATTAAATCAATTTAATCGATTAAATCTCTCCAATCAAGAGACACAGACTGGCTAAAAGGATTTAAAAAAATGAAACTGGGAACACTCTATCTGTTGCCTACATCAAACACATCTCATGGATAAAGACAAACATAGACTACAAATGAAGGGCTGGAAAAAAGTATTCCACCCAAATGGGAACCAAAAAAGAGCTGGAGTGGTGATACTAATTCTGTCAAAATAGACTTTAAAACAAAAGTTGCTCAAAGAGACAAAGAAGGGCACTATATTGTAGTAAAAGGGTTAATCCATCCAGAAGATATAACGCTTATAAATATCTGGGCATCTAACCTAGGAGCACACAAATATGTGAATAAAAGACTGTTAGAGCTAAAAGAAGAGATAGACTGCAACACCCTAATTGTTGAAGACCTCAACACCTCACTATCTACTCTGGCTATACTATCTAAACAAAAAATAAAGAATAAAGAGATAGAGGATCTTTTTTTTTTTTTTTTTTTTTTTTTTTTGTGGAGAGGTTTTCGCTCTAAGGTGCGTGCACTCGCCAGACAGACGGAGAGAGACATAGAGACAGAAAGCGAAAAATCACTCCCCAGGGGTGATGGTCATGCCACAATCCCTTCTCCTCCATTCTCCCTCGGGATCTTGGGCATGCACGTACACGCGCCCGGCGTGAGTTTTAAGCCACTGGGTCTGGGACGTGAACCGCGGTTGACTACGTGGGAGTCTAGCGACATAGTCATTACGCTAACTGCTAGTTCCCGAGATAGAGGATCTTAATGAAAGCATTAATCAAAATGGACTTAGCCGACATTTATAGAACTTTCCACACTAAAACCATGAGATACACTTTTTCTCACCACCATATAGAAAATTTTTGAAGATTGACCACATGATAGGGCACCAAGCAAGTCTCTACAGATCCGAAGGCATAGAAACGATGTCCAGCATCTTCTCCAACCATGATGGAATCACACTTGATTTTAATTTCAAGAGAAATCATCAAAAATACACTAGTACATGGAAAATAAATAGCCTACTACTGAATTACTTCGCAACTACTGAAGAAATAAAGACTGAAATCAAAGGACATAAGTTTCCATAATTTTTGGGACACTACCAAAGCAGTAATAAGAGAAAAGTTCATAGCAATTATTGCACACCAGATGAAGATGGAAAGAAGGCAAGTGGATCACCTAACATCGTACCTCAGAGAATTGGAAGAGCAACAGAAAAAAATCCAAAAAATTCCAGGAGAAAGGAAAAAATAAAGATCCAAGCAGAAATAAATGAAACAGAAAATGAACTAACTATAGAGAAAATAAATGAAAGTAAAAACTGGTTTTTTGAAAAGATAAATAAAATTCACACACCACTAGTGAGACTTATTAAGAAGAAGAGAGTAAGGAACCAAGTAAATCAAATATTCAATGAAGCAGGCAATATAACAACAGGCATAATAGAAACACAAAACATCATGAGAGGATACTATTAACAACTATACACCAGCAAATAAAATCTGGATGAGATGAACAAATTTCTGGACTCATATAACCTACCAAGATTGATCCAGGAGGATGTAGAAAGTCTGAATAGGCCCATGACAAGCTAGGAAATTGAAACAGTAAAAATAATCTCTCAACAAAGAAAAGCCCTGGTCCTGAAGGCTTCATCTCTGAATTCTATATAATTTTAAAGAAGAGAGAACCCCCATTCTGCTCAAGTTATTTCTAAAGGTCCAAAAAAGTGAAACTCTGCCAAATTCATTCTGTGACGGCTCCATCACTCTTATCCTTAAAACAGATATCAATAGAACAAAAAAGGAAAACTATAGACCAATATCTCTGATGAATATTGATGCAAAAATTCCCAGTAAGAAACTAGCAAATTGTATCCAACAACACATAAAAAAGATTATACATCACAACCAGGTAGGCTTTATCCAAGGGTGCAAGGTTGGTTTAACATATGTAAAACCATAAATGAAATACACTATATTAACAGAAAGAAAGAGAAAATTCATATGATCATATAAATTGATGCAGAACAAGCATTTGCTAAGATACAACATCTCTTCATGATCAAGACTCTCAGCAATATCAGCATAGAAGGGTCATTTCTCAACACAATAAAAACTATCTATGAAAACTCATAGCTAACATCATCCCAAATGGAGAAAAGCTGAAAGATTTTCTGCTAAAAACTGGTACAAGAAAAGGCTGCCCACTTTCTCCACTCCTTTTCAATACAGTACTTGAAGTCCTTGCCAACACAATCAGAAAAGAGAATAAAATAAAAGGCATTCAAATAGAAAAAGAAGAGATGACATGATTGTATACAAAGAAGATCCAAGGGTATCCATGAAAAAAGTTCTGGAAGTAATACTTGAATACAGTAAAGTTGCAGGATACAAAATCCACAAACAAATCTATAATATTTCTATATACAAACAGCAGGCAGACTGAGATAGAACTGAAAAAAGTAATTCCATTTACCATAACCACAAAAAGTATAAGATAACTAGGAATAAATCTAACCAAAGAAGTTAAAGACTTCCACGGGGATAACTATGAGAAGCTAAAAAAAGAAATTGAAAATTACACAAAAAAGTGGAAGGATTTGTCATGTTACTTGATTGGAAGAATTAATATAATCAAAACAGCAATTATACCCAAATTAATCTACATGTTTAACACAATCCCAATCAAAGTGCCAGAGAAATTCTTCACAGACCTAGAAAAGATAATCATACAATTAGGCTGGAATCATAAAAGGCCTCATAACTGCCAAAGCAATTCTGAACAAGAGTAGAGTGGGTGCCATCTCTCTCCCTAACTCATGACAATACTACAAAGCTGTGGTAATCAAAACAGCATGGTACTGGCACAGAAGCAGACAGGTGGACCAATGGAACAGAATTGAATTTGCTGAAATAAACTCCCAAACACACAGCCAACTTATTTTCGACAAAGGGTACCAATCAATCCAGTGGGAAAAGGAAACCTCTCTAGCAAATCATGCTGGAAAAACTGGGTAACCACCTGCAGAAAGATGAATCTAAGCCCCAACCTCTCACCCTTGACAAAAATCAACTCAAAGTGGATCAAAGATCTAAACCTAAGAAATCAAACTATAAAATTCCTGCTGGAAAAAACTGAGGAAACCCAGGAAGACATTAAGGTAGGCAAAGACTTCTTAAATAAAACCCCCGAAGCACAGTACATAATTCCAAAAATAGACAAGTGGGACCAGGCAATAATACCCAAAATAGACAGGTGAGATTACATCAGATTAAGAAGTTTCTGTACAACAAAGGACACCGTAATTATTGTGAATCAACAATCCTCAGAATGGGAGAGAATTTTTGTTAACTGTGCCTCAGATATGGGATTGATAACTAGAATACACAGGGAACTCAAGTGGCTTACCATGAAGAAAATGATTAACTCAATTAAAAGATGCATAAATGAGCTGAATAAACAACTCTCTAAGGAAGACATATGAACAGCCAAAAATCATATGTAAAAATGCTCAACATCTCTCATTGTAAGGGAGATGCAGATCAAAACCACAATGAGATACCACCTAACCCCAGTCACAGTGGGGGAGATTAAAAAAACAAATAATGATAAGTGCTAGAAGGGATGTGGTGAAAGGGGAATATTCCTACACTGTTGGTGGGAATGTAAATTGGTCCAGCCACTGTAGAGAATGATATGGAGGTTCCTCAAAGACCTTCAAATAGAACTATGATATAATCCAGGAATTACACTCCTGGGTATCTACCCAAAAGACAGGAGAGCACTCAATCGAAAAAGTGCTTGTACAACTATTGTCATTGCAGCATTATTCACAATTGCTAAGACTTGGAACCAACCCAAATGTCCACAAACAGATGAATGGATTGAAAAATTGTGGCACATATACTCCATGAAATACTACTCACCCATAAAAAAACAACAAGGCCTTGAAATTTGATAGAAGATGGATGAATGTGGAAGATATGTTGCTGAGTGAAGCAAGTCAGGCTATTAAAGAGAAACATTGTATGTCTCCATTAACATATACTGACTGTCCGTACTCTATGGTAGAGACTGAGAGAGACCGGAGAACATAAAAGATTAAAAATTGTAATGGACACTAGAGACAAAGTGGAAAGAGAGTGTGGCAGGGAAAGAGTGTAGGAAAGGAAATTTGGGATAAAAATGGACAGCCCTCAGAATGGGAAAATATTTTTGTAAACTATACATCAGGTAACGGACTGCTAACCAGAATACTCAAGGAACTGAAGCAGCTGTCCCGAAAAATGAGGATCAACCCTATTAGAAGATGAGAGAATGAGCTGAAAAAAAAAAACACGCTCTAAGGAATACATACAAATAACCAAAAGGCATATTAATAAAATACTCAACATTCCTCACTGTAAGGGAGGTACAAATCAAAACCACAATGAGATACCACCTAACCCCAGTCAGAATGCCTAAGATTAAAAAAAAAAAAAAAAAAAAAAGGTAAGTGCTGGTGGGGGTGTGGTGGAAGGGGAGCTCTGTTACTCTACTAGTGGGAATGTAAATTGGTCCAAGCACTGAGGAAAATAATTTGGAGATTTCTCAAAGATCTACAAATATAACTACCATATGATACAGCAATCCCACTCCTGGATATCTACCCAAAGGACAGAAGAATTCTTAATTGGAAAAGTGCTTGCACATCGATGTTTTTTGCAGCATTATTCACAGTTGCTAAAACAGGGAACCAACCCAAATGCTCACGAACACATGAATGGATTGAAAAAGTATAGCACATATATTCTATGGAATACTACTCAGTGATAAAAAAACAAGACCCTGGCTTTTTGACAAAAAGTGGAAGAATATGGAAGATTTACTGCTGAGTGAAGCAAGCCAGGCTATGAAGGAGAGACACTATATGTCTCCACTTAATATATACCGAGTAGCCATACTCTATGGCTGAAACTAAATGACTAAAGGTAATAGAAACATAGTAAATGGTTGTGAATACCAGATACTGTGTGGGAAGAGGGTGGGTGAAGTAGTAGATTATGAAGAAGGACATTAAGGAGAAAAATAGAGAGGCAATTGGGACCAGCAGTTAGTGTAATGGCTATGTTGCTGAACTCCCATGTAGTCGACTTCGGTTCGAGTCCCAGACCCGGTGGCTTAAAACATGCCGGGCACATGTAAGTGCATGCCCAAGATCCTGAGAGGAGAATGGAGAAAGGATTGCAGCATGGCCATCCCCCCTGGGGGTGTTTTTTCGCTTTCTGTCTCTCTGTCTCTCTCTGTCTTTCTGGCGAGCATGCGTGCCATATAGCAAAAACCTCTCCAAAGTAAAAAAATACATCTGGGAGTCAGAAATTGAGATGCCACCCTCTCCACTCTTCTTCGCAGGATAGCTTTGGCAATACAGGGTCTTTTATGATTCCAGACAAATTCCATTATTCTCTTTTCTAGATTGTGAAGATTGTCTCTTGTAGTTTTACAGGGATTGCATTAAATATGTAGATTAATTTGGGTTGGATTGTCATTTTAATTATACTGATTCTTCCAATCCAGTAACATTGGATGTATTTCCACCTTTTTGTGTACTTTTCAATTTTTTTTTTAAGATTTTTCATAGTTTTTCATATAGAAGTCTTTGATGTCCTTTGTTAGTTTTATTCCTAGTTACCTTATACTTCTTGTGGCTATGGTAAATGCAATTACTTTCTTCAGTTTTGTCTGTGTCTGCTTATTATTGTATATAGAAATGGTATAGATTTTTGTAAGTTAATTTTGTATACTGCCACTTTACTGTATGCATTTATTACTTTGAGAAGTTTTTTCTTGGATACTATCGGGTCTTGTATGTCTCTATCCATGCAATGTGTTTTTTGTAGGCAGCTGATGAAGGGTTTCTTATTTTTAATCCATTCATCCAGTCAGTGTCTCTTGATCAAAGAATTTAAATCCATTAAAATTCAACATTATTATCAATATTTCCAGACTTGTTTCTATTATTAAGTCAGCCAAATTCTTGGTTATTGTTGTTTTATTTTTTCTCTTTTATTGCTGTCTGTCTTTCTTTAGTTTTCTTGGTATAGTACTACTTTCAGAATTTCTTGAAGAGATGTTCTGGAGTTGATAAGTTCTTTCATGCTTTGTTTATCCAAGAACGTTTTAGTCTTCTTTTCCCATATGAAGGATAATCTTGCTGGGTACAGTATTCTTGGTTGAAATTGTTTTTCATTTAATACTTTGAATATATTTCCCATTCTTTCCTTGCCAGCATTGTATTTGATGAGAGGTCTGGTGTTAGCTTAATGGGATAGCCTTTGTAAGTGATTTGACATTTCTGTCTTGCTAATCTTAGTATCTTGTCTTTGTCTGTGGTTTTGGTCAAACTAGCTATGATGTGCCATTGAGAGTATCTTCTTGGATTTATTCTACTTGGGGTTCCTTGTATTTCTTGGGTCTGGATGTTCAAGTGCCTCTCTAGACTTGGAAAGTTTTCTTCCTGAATTTTGTGGAATAGATTATCAATGCACTTATTAGTTTATTCACCTTCTGGGATACCAATTATTCAGATGTTTGTGTGTTTCAAGGTATCTAGTATTTCTCATATAGTATCCTCAGTTTTCTTGGGTGTTTTCTCAGTATTTTTTGTAATTTTTTTCTAGGTCACAGGTTTTTTTCTTTTACTCCCAAGATTCAATCTTCTACAGGGTCTTAACTGCTTTTAATACATTTGAGGGTGGTTTAGATTTTGTGTATTATGGTCTTCATATCTAACAGTTCCATTTGATTATTTTTATGGTGTCCAATTCTTCTTTTATATTATGGAAGGACTTCCTCATCTCTTAGAGTTCAGCGTCTCTTTTTTCTTGCATCTCGTAGAGTTTCATTACAATAATTATTGTAAATTCTTTTTTCAGACATTTTGGTAATATCCTCTAAATTTTCCCTACTTGGAGATGAGTTACAGTGTTCCCTTGCTTGAGATGCATTACTTGATTTTCTCATCCTTAAGGCTCTTCTCCAATTTTTAGTCATTTGGTCATGTATTCACTTTTGGCCAATTTGTTGGAGAAGGATTCTGTGACTGTGAGTTCATGTGTTTCCTTTACTGTAAAATAATTTGGTGCTATTTTCTCCCTTCTACTGTGTCCTCCAGTGTGGGAATCACAGGAGGAGTTTTGCAATCAGATTTATGAAGGGGAGTTTCACTCTTTTTACAACCAGTACAGTGAGGTGCAAAGAATTCTCTAAAAGTCACGATGTTCATATGCTTAACTACTATGTACCTAGACTTTTCTAGGCAGTGGATAAAGGCTAAGCAGTAAAATAAGAAAGTAAGGTAAAAGAAAAAGAAAGTAGGAAACAGAAATAGGAAGAAAAGCCAAAAAAAAAAAAAAAACAGAAATTACTTATTAGAAAATAAAATTGAATTAAAAATGGAAAATCCACAAGTGGCAGCAGTGACAGAAATGGAGATGCCTGAGTGGTTTCTGTCCTATGTGAGGGAAGAAGAGACAAATTACCAAAAGAAAAAGGGGGCAGAAAGTTGTTTTTTAAAAAAGAGGAAAAATAGAAAGGACAGAAAAGAAAAAGAGGGAGAGAGAGACTTTGCCTACCTTTCTAGCACTGGGATTGTTGGGGGACCTTGGCTGGGGAAGCTTTGAAGCCATGAAACTTAACCCAGAAGGGGCAGCAGAGGCAGAGATGGAGATGCCTGTATTCTTTCTGTCCTAGGTGAGGGAAGAAGAGAAAAATTAGCATGAGAAAGGCACAAAGAGGGCAGAAAGTTATTTTTTAAAAAGGGAGGAAAAAGAAAGGAAAGAAAAGAACAAGAGGGAGAGAGAGTTTGCTTACCTGACTAGTACTGGGATTGAAAGGGGGGACCCTGGCTGGGAGAGCTTCATAGCCATGAAGCTGAAACCAGGAGGGGGAGCAGAGGCAAAGAAAGAGATGCCTGGACAGTTTTTTTTTTTTTTTTTTTTTGACTAGCACTGGGAATGGAAGGGGGAAGGGCAAATTGTGTGATTGTTATACTGTGGAATATTATGCAGCAATGAACAAAAAATTAGCTCAATCTCATGAATATTGCAAAATGAAAAAGTCAGACAGCAAAAATGTAAAAATTTCTTTTTAAACAAATTTTAGAGAGACACCAAACTCATTTTTTTTTTGGTATATGTATATATGTAGCAAAACTATAAAGAAAAGCAAGGAACAGGGCGTGGTGGTGCCCACCCTATGGCAAGAAAAGCAAGGAATGATAACCATAAAGATCAGTTAAGTGATTACATTTATAGGCGGGAGGAGCTTTTAATTGCAGGGCACATGCAGTTATGTCAAGTAGACTCACTAAATGTGGGAAATGCTCTACTTATTGGCCTGGATGCTGATTACACTGCTATTCATTAAATAATTTCTTCAAGTGTACATATGAATATCTGGGATCTACCCCAATCTAATTATAGCAAAATTTCTGGATTAAAGAGTGGTTTGTAGATCTGTATTTTTAAAAGCCTCTTATGTAACTGTAATAAGTAGCCATAGTTGAGAACCACTGATCTAGAGGATGATTAAACTTTTTCAAATATTAGTTTTTCATCTTTTGACATTTTGTTAACTCAAGATTCATTTCTCTGATGAATTGCAAATTACAAGCATCCACAATGTTAATGAAAACTCTTGTCCTACTTATTAATGATATTGTCAATTGTTTGTGACTTGCTTTCTCATACACATACCTTGAGGGCAAAGGTCAGTCTCATACCTGTTTGTATACACTTCAGTGCCCACCACAATGCTTATTGGCAAATTAATTTACTGTTTATCTAGAATGTCCCCAAAAGTCATACACCAAGAATTGGAATTAACTTAGAGAGCCAAGAACTGTGGGAAATACTCAGAAAGTGGGCAAAAATAGGAGCAAAGTGGAAGAACCAGCTTTTCAAGAAATTGTACCCTCCTCTGTCAATTATATTCTCTCCTTAAAAGGAACACTTGACAATAAGACCATGTCTCTCTTCCAGCCCCACCTCTGCCGGACAGCCTTTGCCAGTTCACTCTACTAGACAGGACTTCATGCTCTTAACTATCTCCTTGACTCTTCTGAGAGCCAATCAAAGCAAAATCATACCAGAGAAAATTTTAAAGACTTATAGAAGTATGATTTCATGAGAAAGACACTAAGCTTCTGGCTAAGTCAATTAGAATCTATCCCAAAGCTCATCACTGTAACTTTTAGGAGCAAAGCTGCCTACCATCTACAGATGATCCCTTTTGACTTTCAATAGGTTTATTGAGAATATTAAATGTATTTTCAATTTACAATATTTTTTATTTATAATGGGGTTTATCAGGATCTAACTTCATTATAAGGTGAAGAACATTTGTACAGTTCTTCACATGGGAGATGCTTTGAAGAGATTATTTCCTCATATCTTAATGCATCTTGTGGACCAGAACAAAAATGAACAAAATCTAAAATGGCATCTTGACTGAAGACTCCTTGTAAGTGAAATATTTTCTATATTTAGACAGGTGCCATTTGTTTTTGAGCAGCTGCCTTCAGTACTGTAAAATTAGAGGAGTGAGTAGAATTCAGAAGTTCAGATGCTGAAGAAGTCTGGAAAATCAAGAAAATATTTTGTGGGGAGAGGTTAAGACCCTCAAACCAGACTACATAATTCTGAGCTTCCATGGACTGATTCCATACTTAGAAACTGGGTACACAGCCAGCTCTTTTCTTTAGGAATTTGTGTGTAAATTACCTATCTCTTAGTCTCTATCATTGAGTCAGTCCTATTCTTTACTTCCAATTTTCCTGGACCCTCAACAAGCTGGATTATCCATTTCTTCCTAAGCCTTTGTCCCTGCATAGAATTTCCTGTTTATCCTTTTCTCATATCCAACCTTATCTAAACAGATTCATCAAAGACTAATTCCTGTCCCGTTCTTTTATAAAATACTGTAAACGTTTATCAGTTTCTTTCTTTGAATTCCATAAATTTTATTTTCTAATTGTTTTAACCATTTACTTAGAAAGTATTTTCTGTACTCTCTAGAGACTACTGGGCAAAATTATCTCTCAGTGGAAAATATTCAATGTCTAGAGAAGGGGTCAGCAAACTTTTTCTGTAAAAGGACAAGATAGTAAATATTTTAGGCTTTGAGGGCCACAGTGTCTGTATTGAAACTACTCAACTCTAGCATTATAATGTGACATCAGCCATCTACTATATGCAAATGAACAGGTTTGGTTTTGTTCAAATAAAACTTATTTATAAAAACAGATATGAGGGGCCAGGAAGTGGCACAGTGGTTAAAGCACTTGACTCCCACACAACTAACCACAATTAGAGCTCCTGACCTGGTGGTTTGAAAATCATGCCAGGAGCATGTATGTACATGCCCAGAATCTGAGAAGGAGAATGGAAGAGAAGGGATTGTGGCATGGTGATTTCCCCTAAGGGGTGATTTCTCACTTTCCCTATTATTGTTTCTCTAGTAAGTACACTCACCCTATGGCAACTGCCCCCCCCCTCCAAAAAAAAAGACATGAAGTGAGATTTGACCCAAGCCTTAGTTTACTGACCTACTGGCCTAGCAAACGTGCCTCCAGGTTATTGAGTCCTGATTTTATGGGAGCTCTTTTATAACTCTCTAAATTGCTCTTTTATAACTCTCTAAATTTTGCCTGATAACAAGGCAAAATAATTTTTATTTATAGATATGCAAATTTTATCCTGTACAGTAGAGGTTTAGTTGACCTCTCTCTCCCACTGTGGTAGAAATCAACATAGCCTCCATTTGCACATTTGTTTTAATATTCCTGAACTCTATATATGTTGTTCTTATTCTTCTTTAAGTTGTTTATAACACCTTCCTGCTCTCTTTATTATGACTTAAATAAAATCTTTAGCATGTTTATGTATCTGTATGAGGGTCAATATTCTATATAATTCTTCAAGTTGGAACAGAAAAGAGAAAACAAACTACAGGAGATTAGGAAATCATTCCAAGATATGAAAGAAGAAATGGACACTCTGAGAAAGAACCAGACGGAGCTATTAGAGATAAAGTCTGGAATAGAGGAAATCAAAAACTCCCTTGGAAGTATTAAAAGTCTATTAGACCATGCTGAAGGTTGAATCTCTGATGTAGAAGATGAAACCTCTGACCTAGGGGAAAAAAACACCAAAAATATAGAGAAAATAACAAAAAAAAAAAAGAAAGAAAAGAAAAGAAACCACGAGGATAATATACGAGAAATACTAGACTCTATAAGATGCCCAAATATCAGAATAATTGGCATCCTAGAAGGTGAAGAAACTAATAATGGCATGGAAAATCTATTCCATGAAATACTGGAAGAAAATTTCCCGAGTCTAGAGAGGCACTCATGCATCAAAACCCAAGAAATACAAAGGACCCCAGTTAGAATCAACCCCAGAAGATCTTCCCCAAGGCACATGAAGATCACAGATAAAGACATGATACTAAAACTGGCAAGAGAGAAAAGAGAAGTGACTTACAAAGGTCATCCCATCATACTAACACTGGACTTCTCACTGGAAACAATGCAAGCAGGAAAAGAATAGGAAGATGGATTGAAAGTGTTAAGAGATGAACAATTTCAACCAAGATTATTATATCCTGTAAGATTATCTTTTATATGAAAAAAAAATATTAAAATCTTCTCAGACAAACAAAACCTGAAAGAATTTGCCAGCACAAGACCAGCTCTTCAAGAAACCCTGAAGGAAGTACTGTTCCAGGAAAACTAAAGATTTAGTAGACAGAAACAAAGGAATAAAGGCAGCTAAGACAATGGCCAACTTAAAGGTTGGGACAGATTCAGTAACATTGATAATAACATTGAATGTGAATGGATTAAATTCTCCAATCAAGAGACACAGACTGGTCGAATGGATAAAAAAAAAAAAAAATAGAAACCCTCTATTTGTTGCCTACTGAAAACCCACCTCATGGAGAAAGACATACATAGACTAAAAGTGAAAGGTTGGTAAAAGATTTTCCATGCAATAGGGAAACAAAAAAGAGCTGGAGTTGCAATACTCATCTCTGAAAAAATAGGCTTTAAAACAAAAACTGTTTGAAGAGACAAAGAAGGGCACTACATTGTAGTAAAAGAATCAATAGACCAAGAAGATATAACGCTTATAAATATCTATGCACTTAACACAGGAGCACCCAAATATGTGAAGGAAAGACTATTAGATTTAAAGGGAAGATAGACTTCAATACACTAATTGTTGGAGACCCCAACACTGCACTATCCCCTCTGGACAGATCATCTAGACAAGAAATAGATAAAGAGATAAAGGATCTGAATTTTACCATAAAGCAAATGGACGTAACAGACATCTATAGAACTTTCTATCCAAAAGCCACGAGATACACTTTTTTCTCACCCCCACATGGAACCTTTTCGAAGATTGACGACATCATAGGGCAGAAAGCAAGCCTCTGCAGATTCAAAGGCATAGAAACCATATCCAGCATCTTCTCTGACCATAATGGCATTAAATTTGAGTTTAATTTCAAGAGAAATCCTCAAAAATACTCAAATACATGGAAACTAAATAACCTACTCCTGACTGATTCCACAACTACTGAGGAAATAAAGACTGAAATCAAAAGATTCATGGAAGCCAATGACAATGAGGACACGAGTTTTCATAATCTTTGGGACACCACTAAAGCAGTCATAAGAGGGAAGTTTATAGGAATTAGTGCTCATAAGAGGAAGATGGAAAGAAAGCTAATGGATCACCTAACATCATGTCTCAGGGAATTGGAGAAGCAACAGCAAAATAATCCAAAAAACTCCAGGAGAAAGGCAATAATGAAGATCAGAGAAGAAATAAATGAAATAGAAAATAAATGAACTATACAGAAAATAAATGAAAATAAAAGCTGGTTCTTTGAAAAGATAAACAAAATCGATACACCACTAGCGAGACTTATTTAGAAGAAAAGAGAAAGGAACCAGGTGGGGACGAGCAGTTAGCATAATGACTATGTTGCTAGACTCCCACGTAGTTGATTGCGATTCGAGTCCGGGACCCGGTGGCTTAAACTCACACTGGGCGTGTGTGTGTGCGTGCCAAGATCCCAAGAGTAGAAAGGAGGAGAAGGGATTGCGGCATGGCCATCCCCCCTGGGGGGTAATTTCTCACTTCCTGTCTCTATGTCTCTCTCTGTCTTTCTGGCAAGCGCACATGCCCTATAGCAAGAAACCTCTCCAAAAAAGAAAAAAAAAAAAAAGAAAGGAACCAGGTGAATCAAATCTGCAATGAAGCAGAAAATATAACAACAGACAAAGTAGAAATACAGAACATCATTAGAGGATACTGAGAACAACTATATGCCAAGAAACAAGACAATCTGGATGAGATGGACAAATTCCTGGACACATATAATCTACCAAGATTGAGCCAGGAAGTTATAGAAAGTCTAAATAGGCCCATAACAAGCCAGGAGATTGAATCAGTAATAAATAACCATTCAACAAAGAACAGCCCTGGCCCTGATGGCTTCAGCTCTGAGTTCTATAAAACTTTCAAAGAAGAGTTAACCCCCATTCTGCTCAAGTTATTTCTAAAAATCCAAAAGGGTGAATCTCTCCCTAATTCATTCTATGAAGCCTCTATCACTCTTATCCTCAAAACAGATAAGGGCAGGACAAGGAAGGAAAACTATGGACCAATATCTCTAATGAATATAGACTCAAAGATTCTCAACAAGATATTAGCAAACTGTGTCCAACAACTTATAAAAAAGATTATACATCGGGACCAGCAGTTAGCTTAATGGCTATGTCACTGGACACCCATGTAGTCGACCGCGGTTCGAGTACTGGACCCGGTGGCTTAAACTCATGCCGGGTGCGTGTGCGTGCGTGCCCAAGATCCCGAAAGGAGAAGAGTGGAGAAGGGATTGTGGTGTGGCCATCCCCTCTGGGGGGTGATTTCTCACTTTCTATCTCTCTGTCTGTCTGGCGAGCGCATGCACCCTATAGCAAAAACCTCTCAAAAAAAAAAAAAAAAAGATTATACATCATGATTAGGTAGGCTTTATCCCAGGAATGCAAGGTTGGTTCAACATATGCAAAACCATAAATCAAGGGTGGCAAAAAAAATAAAGCAAAATATACAAGACATGAGAAATGGAAAATTATTTGTTGATAACATCTATGTTGATGGACTTGATTGAGCCAACATACACTGTATTCTGGATGGAAAATCCATTTTGTATGTTGTAATAATGTATAGTGGATTAATGTAAAAAAAAAAATCTAAAGAAAAGGGAAAAAAAGGTACTGAAAGGAGTGCTTTACCATGAAAAGGAAAGGAAAACATGGAGAAATAAGAGAACAAAAAACAACCAAGAAAATGGCTAACAAAATGTCAAGGACAGGTCCACAAATATCAATAATAACGTTGAATGTTAATAAATTAAATTCTACAATCAAGAGACAGACTGGCTGAATGTAAAAAAAAAAAATAACAAACTAGAAACACTCTATTTACTTCCTATAAGAAATGCACTTCATTGATAAAGGCATGCATAGATTAAAAGTGAAGGGCTGGATAAAGGTATTATTCCACGCAAATTGAAACCCAAAAATGCTGGAGTCGTGATACTAATTTCAGACAAAATATGCTTTAAAACAAAAACTAAGAGACAAAGAAGGACATTATATAGTGCTAAATAGGCTAATTCACCAAGAAGATATGACTTATAAATATAAATGCATCCAACAATCAAGCACCCAAATACACTAAGGAAAGACTTCTCGATCTAAAAGGAGAGAGAGAGAGAGAGAGACTGCAATGCACAAATCATTGGAGATCTCAAAATCCCACCATCGCCTTTGGACAGATCATCTAGAGATAAAATAAGCAAAGAGATACAAGATCTAAACGATACCATAAATTAAATGGACTTGACAGACACCTATAAAACCTTCCATCTGACAACCACAAAATATACATTTTTCTCATCCACCCCCAAATGAAACCTTTTTGAAAATTGACCATATGATAGGGCACAAAGCAAGCCTTTACAGATTCAAAGACGTAGAAACTATATCCAGCATTTCCTCCAACCACAATGGAATCAAACTTCATATTAATTTCAGAAAGAATGCTTAAAACTACACAAACATAAAGAAACTAACAACCCACTCCTGAATTCACGACCACAGAAGAAATTACGTCTGAAATCAAAAGATTCATTAAAACCAATGATAATGAGTGCACTAGTTTCCATAACTTACGGGACACAGCAAAAGCATTCATAAGAGGGATGTTCACTGCAATTACTGCCCACTGGGGAGAAAAAAAAGATGGAAAGGTGGCAAATAAACAACCTAACAACATGCCTTACAGAACTGGAAAAACGGCAATGACAACAAACCAAAAAAAGTGCCAGAAGAAAAGATATAATAAAAATAAGTGAAATAGAGTATACATGAATTATACAGAAAACAAAAGAAACCAAAACCTGGTTCTTTGAGAAGATAAATAAAATTGATGTACTGTTAGCTAGCTTAATTAAGAAGAAGAGAGAAAGGAACCAGATAAATTAAATTTGCCATGAAACATGCAGTATTACAACAGGCATCACAAAAATACAAATGATCGTTAAGGTTATTTATTACTGATTCAATCTAATTGCTTGTTATGGCTCTAATCAACAAACCCATAGCTAACATCATATTGAATGTAGAAAAGCTGACAACTTTTCCACTGAAAAGCTTGAACAAGACAAGGCTGCCTTCTGTCTCCACTCCTTTTGAATATAGTACAGGAAGTCCTAGCCAATTCAATCAGACAACGGACTAATAAAGGGCATTCAAATCAAAAATGAAGAAGGGAAACTATCTCTATTTGCAGATGGCATTATTATACATGCAGAAAAGCTAAATGAATCCATAATAAACCTCCTGGAAGTGATAAATAAATACAGTAAAGTGGCAGGTTACAAAATCAACATACAAAAATCTATAGCATATGTATACACCAACAATGAGCAGACTGGGGTAGAATTGTAGAAAGAAATCCCATTTACAATAACCTGAAAAAAGAATAAGATACCTAGTAATAAACCTAACCAAATAAGTCAAAGGCCTCTGAAAGGAAAACTATGAAAATCTAAAAAAAGAAATGGAAAACGACACAAAAACGTGGAAGGATATCACACGCTCCTGGATTGGAAGATTTATGTAATCAAAATGTCCATTCTACCCAAATTAATCTATTTATTTAATACATCCCAATCATATTGCCAGAGACATTCTTCACAGATATAGGAAAAACTATCAAAGAATTAGTCTGGAATCAAAAAAGACCTCATATTGCCAAAACAATTTTGTGCAAGAATGGAGTAGGTGGCATCTCACTCTCTGACCCCAAAATATATTACAAAGCTATGATAATCAGAACAGCATAGTACTGGCAAAAACACAGGCATGTGTACAATGGAACAAAACAGAGACCTCGGAAATAAATTTAAAAACATACAGTCAACTGATTTTTGACAAAGGGCACCAGACAATCCTGTAAAGAAAAGAAAACTTCTTTAGAAAATAGTGCTGTAAAAACTGAGTATTCACCTGCAGAAACATGACACCAAACCCCTATCTCTCATCATTACCAAAAATCAACCTCAAATGGATCAAATATCTGAATCTAAGGTCTCAAACTATAAGACTACTGGTGGAAAACATGGAAAAATCTTTGACACATTGGAGTAGGCAAAAGCTTTTTAAATCAGACCCCCAAAGCACAGGCAATAATCCCAAAAATAGAAAAGTAAGATTACATTGGATTAAAAAACTTCTGCACAGTGGAAAAAAATACAATAATTAGAGTGACTAAACTATGCCTGAGATAGGGTACTGATAACCAGAATATACAGGGAACTCAAACAGCTTACCATAAGATGGGTTGATAAAAGATGGCAAATGAGCTGAACATACAACTCTCTAAGGAAGACATACAGGACATACAGTTTGCCAAAAGGCACATGAAAAAAATGATCAATATCACTTATCATAAGGGAGATGCAGATCAAAATCACAATGAGATAATATCTAACCCCAGTCATAACGGCTAAGATTTAAAAAGTAAAGAATGAGGGCCAGCAGGTGGTATAGCAGTTATGTCTCTGGACTCCCACATGGCTGACCTCAGTTCAAGTGCCAGACCCAGTGACTTGAAAATCATGACCACGCGTGTGCATGTGTTCCCAAAAATCCAGGAGGAGAATGAAGGAAAAGGCATTACAACATTGTCATCACTGCTTGGGGGTGATTTCTCACTTTCTCTATCTCTCTCTCTTTCTCTCTGGGGAGCACAAGTGCCCTAAGGCAAAAAAAAAAAAACTTCAAAAATATAAATAAATAAATAATAAATAAATAAATAAATAACATGATAAGTGCTGGTGAGGCTATGGAGAAAGGGAAACTCTCCTACACTGTTGGTAGGAATATAAATTAGCATAGCCACTGTGGAGTACAGTATGCAGATACTTCAAAGATCTACAAGTAGAACTATGTCATGACCCAGTAATTTGACTCCTCGGTATCTTCCCAAAGGAAAGGAGTACACTCAATCAGAAAAACACTTGCACGTCCATGTTTACTGCAGCATTATTCATAATTGTTAAAACATGGAACCAACCCAAATGTCTACAAATAGATGAATAGCTTAAGAAACGGTGGCACATATACACTACAGAATACTACTTAGCCATGAGAATCGATAAGACCCTGGCATTTGATAGAAAGTGAACAAATATGGAAGATTTACTGCTAAGCAAATCAAGCCAGACTACGAATGAGAGGCATTGTAGGTCCCCTCTCAATATATACCAGATGTCTGCACTCCATGGCAGAAACTGAAAGATCGGAAAGTATAAAACCATGGAGAGCAATGATGATGCTAGAAACAGTGCAGGAGGAAGATGAGAAATGAGGAAGGGTGAGAGGGATGAAATTAAGGGAACAAAGAAAGAAGCAAAACATTTAAGGCACACAAAAATGGAAAATTATCTTTTGATAATAATGTATATGGTAATATCTGGCAATATCTTTGGCTGAACCAATATACAGTGTATTCATGATGGGAAAGTTCATTTGATATGCTGTAATGATACACAGTTATTAAAGTAAAAAAAAATTAATATAAATAAAATAAAGAAAGAAAGAATGAGAATTGTCTTCAATAGGCCAGAATGGTATAACGGAAGTAGATACGTGGTACCAAAATGAAATAAGGCATAGTTTCTGTGTTGTTAATTGTCTTTGAGCCCCATCAGAATACTATTTTTAAAAAGTTCCTTTAAGGAAGAAACACACTGTGTCTCCTACAACTGAGGACTTGCTGGTTCATTGCTTATGAGGTTAATTTCCTATAGAACTTTTTTCCTTTTCTACTCTAAACCAAATATTTACTGTCTTGTGATGAGACGGTAAAAGGATTTCATTTTAGAATGTAGTTAGTAAAGCTTTTGAGAACTCAGAAAAATAGTTGGTCCAATCAATCGCTTAACGTTACTGGAACTCTGAATATTTTTGACCTTGGAGGAAATTAATATCATATTCTTACCAGCTCAGATGTGTAAAATTAAACATCATGTTTTTATCACTATTCTAGGTCTTCCAGAAAGAACAAAAGTTTAGCTAAACCTTTCTTTCATCTTTGCCAACAAAAATTCTTTCCACTTACATAGTGTATTACTATTTTATTTTAGGCATTTTAAATGCTTGGAAAATGTTAACCATATAGTCACCTAGGGATGTATGTGGGAATCATTTATCTTCATTGTGAAGACAAAGAAACAGGAGTGTGCCTCACAAGATTTTCCCAGGGCCACAGAGAGGTCTATAGAAAAAGAAAACAGGACTCTGGAGTCCAAGACTAATCCTCCAGACTCAGGCTGGCACATACTCTAACCCTCATTTTTTTACAGCAACTGGAAAAGCTAAGCTTATTGCCAGTGGATATGGAAAGGCATGGCCTAAAAATTCTCATAAAACCCCAAGTTTTTATAAACTCCTTGGGAATTTATATGAATTTTTACATTAATTAGAGTTCTAATTATTAACACTTTTGTATAACTACCATTTACTCTGAAAATGTCACAGCCCCCCATAGCTCCATTAATAATAGTTTTCTGGCTAAAGATGAGGGACAAAATAGTTTTAATCTGCTTGCAGTATGCTAAATATAAATCATGTGTCCATACGAAGTCATTAATCAGAACGTTCATATTAATCTTATTCCTAATAGCCAAAATGTAGAAACAATCTAAGTATTCTTAAACTGAAGGATAAACAAAATGCAGTACATCTGTACAATGGGAAAGTATTCCTCAATAAGAAGGAAGTACTGACATATGCCACAACATGGATCAAACTTGGAATCATTATGTTAAGTAAAAGAAACTAGACACAAAAGATCATGTCGTTCATGATTCCAATAATATAAAACATTCAGAAAAGCCAAATATACAGAGACAGAAAGTAGATTTTTGGTTGCCTAGATGTGCGGTGTAGGAACAGAAAGCAATGGCTAATGGGCACTGGCTTCTTGAGAGGAAGATGGAAATGTTCTAAAATTGGATCAAGGTGGTGATTGCTGAACTTTTTAAATATGCTAACAATCATTTAATTATACATTTTAAATGGATGAACTTTATGGTAATGTGAGCTATACTTTCATAAAGTTTTAAATAATTAAATTGCTTTACAATGACTTCCTCACATATATCTCACCCTTGCCTGCTCCATAAGAATGCTGAAGAAACAAATTGCTTTGCAAAGACACCAGGAATCCTTTTATGTCATTTTAAGTTTGACTTTCAGGACAATAATATAGGTGTGATGGGATTCAAAGCTTCAATATTGTGATCTGAGGGTAATTTCACCACAGGTGTGCAACTTAACAGGGTGTTAATTGGGAAACCCGTGAACACCTCCTCCACAGGCAGCCCAGAAAACTGTGCCAACATTTGCTGGTGAATAGAATAATTCAAGAGCCAAATCCATGATCAAAAATAAAGAAAACTTGAACTTGTTTTTATACTGCACCCATTACCACACAAAATGACTTAAAGCCCATTTTAATTGGGGCTAAAGGCTAATCAAAACCACTTCAGGTTTTGAAAATATTTCTGTACTGTGGAAGGAGAGAGAAAAATTAAAGGGTAAGGCTTTCTAACAAAAACTTCCCATATTCAGCAGGTTGGTTTATTTCGCATGAGTAAGAAGGGTCTTGCTAATTCCCTGGAGATCAGATGTCCAAGATTACTATAGACAACAGAAACATAGCTGATCATGTAGTTTACTTCTCTGATAATGTCCATTGCTTTCCTCTAGCTCTGAGCCCCCAGTTGCTAGGATAAGAGATGGGGACATACTCTTTCGGAAGGTAGCTAACACTCTGTGTAATCTAGAGTACTCTTAATAAGAAATTAGCATTCCAATTGGGGGCCAGAGGATTCTAAATCCTGCCTTTAATTTGCTTTGAATATCCATTCTTCTCCTTTTCAAGAAAGACTCCAAAAGCAAACAATCCATTACTCCTCAGGACAAAAGCCATTGGCTTGACAGATGATTTTGAAAAGCCTCAGTGCTTTTCCCTAGGTAGAAGTTTCTTTACTTTTATAGAAAAATTGTTGGAGATATAAAGCTTCTGAGTGAGTTTATTAACTAAAGGTAGCTTTCTGAGAGCACTGATCTCATCCAAAATATAAGGGATAGCAAACCTTGTTCTTTTTAAACTCTCTAAATACATAAGTTTATCATATATCTAAGAAAAACAGAAAATTTTCTTCCTTATATACGGCATGTTAAGAAAAGTGAAATCTAAAACAAAACAAAAAACTAAGAAGAAATGGTTCAACTTCAAAAAGTGCCAAACTTGCCTTATGGGAAAGGTTAAGTTTTTCCACAAATATTTCTAATCACTGTATCCCATTCTAACACTATATAAAAGCCTTAAGTTTCAATTCCCTACCTACAACCAACCAAGCTCTCTGAAAGCCGAAAAATTGCTCTGTCCTTGGCCTAATACTGAGTACAACTTGGCATATCAAAATGTGCTGTAAGACTCTCTTAGCATTTGCCATGAGTGATTTGAACCACTGGGCAGGGGGGAATGCATTTCAAGTATAATAAATTATATGTTTCTTGATATCTATATTGGAGTAAACTCTTTGGATATGGAATTCAGGCCTAGCCTCCTATAGAAGCAACAAAAATCTTGACCAATTTTTTCCAGTATGTTTCACAGAACAAAGTTAAACTTATTTCTATAACATAGAACTTCTCACAACCTTTAATATGATCATGTTCATTGTGAATCTCTAAGAGGCAAATATATAAAGCAGCAAATCCCCAGGTAACCATGGTCCTCTTTCCTATAGAAAATCTTACATGATGACATTCTGAGGGCCATATTTAAGAAATAAAGTGGGGGCCAACTTTGTGGTCTAGTGGTTAAGGCAGTCAGATTCCACAGGGCTGACTGTGTGGTTAGAGTCCCAAGACCTGGTAGCTGAAGAAACAATTTGCATGAATGGGTGTGTGCCCAAAATTCTGAAAGGAGGAAGGGATGGAGTAGAAGAGATTGCACCATTGCTGGGGGCCGTGCCCCAGCCGGGGTGGGTGCACAGGAAGGCGACACGGGTGAACAGGAATTAGACTGAGACCTCATGCCATTTAGCATGTTCTCAGCTGGCTACAGCCAGAGTAAACTCAGGACTGCAGCCCTGATGGCCAGAAGTCATGAGTATTTATTATAGAAGTTTTACAGTAGTAGGATGGATGAGGGGGAAGTGAGTGAAAGATTTTACTCCAAAAGGTAAAGCATTCAAAGTATAGGAACAATAATCATAAAACATGACATCTGTTTTGTTTAGGTATAAACAGTCATAATTCTTAGAATGAGGAAGTCCATTCTTCTTTGATCTTGATTACCAAGGAGGGTCTTTGGATGAGAGGGTTTCCAGGAATTTTAATAACCTCAGTCCCAGACCAGCTTGATCACTTTAGTCCCAGATTGGCTTGAGAATTTTGAGCCCCAGGTCAGCTTTTGAGAACTTCAGCCTCAGGCTAGGGTGGCAGCAATTACAAGAGCCTAGAAATAAATCCTGTCTGGTTTAGTAAAGACAAGGTTAGTATATACTAAAGTGAAATACTTATGTTATCTCTGGGGTAGTCTACAGCTAAGAGGGTGAGTCTACATAGGAAAGGAATGTGGTCTTGTGAGTAGCTAAATGACTGACCTGAAGGTTACTGTGTACTTGAGACCCTCTACATGCTGTTCTATACAATGACTGTGGTTTGGGGAATTCCAATCTTCCAATCTGTCCTGAGAGTAAGGGTGGCTTATGGTCTTTGGGGTAACAGCACCTCGTGGATGAGTCCCTAAGCCCCTCCTGGCTACTGAGATTGTTTCGCCCATTAGTAGCTTTAACTTAAACCTTTCTAATGCTTATCTATGTAATCCCCAGTAGGAGAAGTGAATGTAGCATTCTTTATTGACATTTTCCAGGAGGGTGGGGTGAGTCTAATGGGAGTAACTCCTGTTTGCAACCGCAGCCTTATGCAGCTGCCGCCTTAGTGGATCCACATTCTTTCAGGATTATTGTAAAAGTTATAGTAAGGCTGGGGGTGCCTTTATGGGGTACCGGGGTATGGCAATAAGGCCCATGGCAGAGAAATTGAGTGCAGACCAGTACAGCGACACAATAGAGAATTAGAACTCGAAAAACTGTTGACCTTGCAAACAGTTCTCCTCAGCCGAGTCCTTGCTCTTTAGGCCTGAGGGGCAGTTTTTTCATACTCAGCTTGTGTTAACTGCATGGTCCCAGCACACCATGATCGTGCCCCATGGAGAGGGATCCTTTCTCTTCTCCCTCTCTCTCTCTGTTTCTCTCTATGCATATATATATATATATATATATATATATATATATATATGCATATATATGTGTGTGTGTGTGTGTGTGTATATGTGTGTGTGTGTGTGTGTGTGTGTGTGTGTGTGTATAATGATTACAAGGGAGTTGGGCTCCAAGTGGGTCAATAGCCAATTGATTCCAAAGAAAAACCACTTGACATTTCAGTGCCTTGTTCCATACTTTTCAAAATCTGGTATTCTTTCTGTGGACTTCAAGGGATTTTAAAAGAATTAGATGACAGAGATATGAAAGTTTTTTTTTTTTTTTTTGAGATTTTTTTTGCTATAGGGCTCGTGCGCTCACCAGAGAGACAGAGAGATAGAAAGCGAGAAATCACTCCCCAGGGGGAATGGCCATGCCACAACCCCTTCTCCTCCATTCTCCTCTCGGGATCTTGGGCATACACGCACACGCGCTTGGTGTGAGTTTTAAGCCACCGGGTCCGAGATGCGAACTGCGGTCGACTACATGGGAATCCAGCATCATAGCCATTATGCTAACTGCTGGTCCCTGAAAGTGGTTTGAAAAGTTAGAAATGCAACTCAAATGTGAGGCACCATTCCAATATCTGTTACCCAATAGTGCTAACACCCATCCCCATTACTCCTTCTTGAAAGTTCTAAGAATTCAAAATGAGATCAAAGTAGTGCAACTTAAATTTAAATACAGGATAAATGTGTTTATAGCAGTTAAAAATTATAGTTCAAAGGCAAAGTCAAGGGAGACTGTAGTTCATCTCCTGGTTCAGTGCATAAACACTTATATTTTGACATTACTTTTATTGGCACATTAGATAAATACATATTTAGAAATCATTGTGACATGGATTACTGACCTGGATTGAGCCCTCTTTGCCTATCGATATAAACACTGTTTTAATGGTAGAGAGTATGTGCATATGAGAGAGAATGAGAAAGAGAGAGACAGCCCTCCATGGGGTCTCAACACATCATGATCCCCTTCCCCAGCCCTCTAGCTCCTAGGGTCTTGAGCACCTGTGCATGTGCCCAGCATATTTTTAGGCTGACTCCAGGGACTGGAACCTGCAATCAGCCATGCAGATTCCAGCACCACAGTCCAATATGCTATGGACTGCACCATATAGCTAGGCCTATTGGTGTTCTTTGCTTCAAGGTCCCTAAAACAAAGATTCAGATTCACTAAAGACTGCTGTTTTGATACAGTGGTCATACTTGTCTTTTTGTGTTAAGGGAAACATCATAAGATAGACTCCATGGCCTAACATAGATTGCTCTTCACAAAGAAGGATATTCATCCTTCATTCACTCTATATCAACCATCTAAACTGCCTGAACTGAATACTCTTCCAGGTCCTGACATGGGTAGAGGGGCTGACAGGGAAGGGATGGAATAAAGAGAAGGTCAGAGGCCTGAATTCTGAGATTAATTCTGATACTCCATTTCAGATGAGAGACAAATCTGCTATGGTTCCACTTTTCCTTTTCCTCAGTCCTTTCCTTTGTCCATTTCCATTTTCTTTTATGTTCCTCAATTCTGTCCTTGCCTCTTCTTCATTTCCCTCTGAACACATTTTATGTTACTACTATTTTTTTTTTTTGGTCAACTCTATGCAGTGTAACAGTCACAGATCAAACAAAACATACTAGACCTTATGATTCTATTAAAGTCTACTCCTTTGGTGGCACATAACCCTGAAAAGTTATGATTCTTCTCTCCCAAGCCTGCACAGTTGTTATTCAGGCCAGGGTTAACAACTTTACATTTATTTTTGTTGCATCTCCTCCCCTCCAACTCAGTCCAATCTCCCTAACCTTTCAAGGTCTTTTGTATTTCTTTTCATGTTATATAGGGTATCACTCACCTAGTTGATTGTTTGGAAATCCATTAAGTATAAATTTTTTAAAAATGTTGGACAAGGCAAGAAAAAGGCAGAATTTGGGTGGATCAGGAGATTAAGATGGTCTATGGACGTGGTCTGATCCGAGAGTTGTAAGTCACCGGACTCCAAAGACATTACTATACTGGCAAAGAAAATGTGGAGAGTAAGGCATGGTTTTCTACAGCAGAGAGCCCTTGAAGTTAGTTCAGTAGAATTCCTGATGTCTCTTGTAACTTTGAAGTTACTTTATGATCTCAGAATAATTGGGTATGGAAATGTTGATGAAAGCTGATATAATTGAGTTTCCATCTATTAGTGTTTGTGTATTCTCATCTATTAATAAAGGTAGTCTATTTTCCATCAGCACATGGTTAGAGCAGAATTTCATTCATGGCCCAAATTTTCAGTCATCAATCTCATAATGGTTCTCCTAACAGTTTAGTGCTCTTCTTCTCTTACAGGAGAATTATTGCTTCCAAATAATCTAAGGGGCAAGTAAATACCTCTTTGACTGATAGAGAAATGGTGATAATGGAAAAATGACATGAAGAACAGGGATGTTAGTGAAGTCAGAAGAGTGGTTTTTGAAAGACTCTGAGAATGAAAGATATTAGTGGTTAACAAAGCTTTTGCTCTGACCTTAAATAAAAATTTTAGGGTTACTCTGAGCAGGAAGATTGAGAGGTACAGTTTTTATGTAAAAGCTTGATTTGCATATCTCCTTGTTATGATTTTAGTGTCATAGCCCCACAGAAACTTACACTGAACTTGACACCCAATGGGACAGTGTTGAGTGTGGGGTGGAGTGGGGTTTATAGGAGATGCTTCGGACATGAGGAGGCAGGTCTTCAGGAGTAATTAATGAAGGATCCTGAGAGGAAGTAAGTTATTAATTATTTCCCATAAGGGTGAGTTGTTATAAAAGCAAGTTGACTACCTGCAGGATGCTTTCTCTTTGCACCCTCTTTCCATTCTTCTTCTCCCCTCCATGTTATGATGCAGCATCACAGACCATTCAGATGCCAGTCCCATGCTTTTAAACTTTCCAGCCCCCCAAATTATGAGCCAATTAATTGCCTTTCCTTTATAAATCATCCAGTCTTAGGTATGTCTGTTATAGCAGCACCAACAGACCAAGATATCACTTACCCTGGTCATTCTGAAAACAATGTTATTAAACCTTTTATTTTCAGGAAGTTTTTTTTAAAGATTATTTTTCATTTCTTCCATGAGAGAGAGACAGAGACAGAGAGATGAGAACCTAGGACCTATCCCATGGGGGCCCAATTTCATTATCACTACAACTTCACCTGGCCCTTCATTTTCTGATTTCTGAAACCATAAGAACAAGGAACATGAGAAATAAGAACAAACAAATTAAATAGAAATTACCTAATAATTTTTATTATGGTAATCGCTCTTTGTCTAGGGAGTGTCCAGGAAATATTACCATAAATTTATATTAGTAAAAAAAGTGATTTTTTTTTTGGAGAGGTTCTTTTTTTCGCTATAGGGCGTGTGCACTCACCAGAAAGACAGAGAGAGACAGAGAGACAGGAAGTGAGAAATCACCCCCTGGGTGGGGAGCCATGCTGCAATCCCTGCTCCTCCATTCTCCTTTTGGGATCTTGGGCATGCAAGCACACGTGCCCGGCGTGAGTTTTAAGCCACCGGGTCCAGGATGTGAACCACGGTTGACTACATGGGAGTCCAGCAAAATAGCCATTACGCTAACTGCTGTTCCCAAAAAAAGTGATTAAAAAAAAATGTTTCATTTAAACAGTCAGTACTGGATTTCTATGGATCAATTAGCTCAGTTTCTCAGACTATTTTCATCCAAACCATAAGTCATTGATTGTGATCTCTTAATTGATTTAGAATGAAAAAGAAAACTAGCTCATACCTCACACCCTATACTTTAATTAGCTTATATATCAAGTACCATGTATCACAGTAGGCATTCCATAGAACAGACCGATTTACAGATGGGAGAGTAGGAGAAGCCCCTAAAGTTTTAATGTTTCTTAAAAGAAAAGACAAAATACCACACAATCCGTAGATATAGGTGGACTTTTGGGAGTGTTTGTGGGGGTTTTGGGACAGCATATAAATTATTGTAGGTTATCAGCAAATGTTTTTGAAATGATTTGTTATTGTGTCACATAAAGATCACTTAGTAATAATAATTTCAAGGTAATTAAAAATCCTTAGCTTAGATGCTG
Organism: Tupaia tana; assembly: GCA_026018925.1. Lineage (NCBI taxonomy): Eukaryota > Metazoa > Chordata > Mammalia > Scandentia > Tupaiidae > Tupaia > Tupaia tana. Next base: position 125,885,826 of record JAKSZU010000009.1, read on the forward strand.
ACAATGTACTTGATGAAATAATCAGCTTTTGTTAGCACTGTTAAGCAAATGTGGTTCTTTAGAGCAGTTTATAAAGATGAGAAAAAATTTTAAAAATTACTACTCAGTTCTAGGAAAAGAGGGCCAAGTAAAATTAGACAAATGAAATGATCATTTCAAGCTTCCAGCATATGGGAGCCTATGGATCATGTCTTACACATCTTGTACCTTTTATAGCACCTAGCACACAACCATACACAGGTTGGCCTTTGATGGATTATTTTTTATGTAAATTGCCTAATTTTTACAAATCAAATAATACTTAGAGGCCATAGACTTTTTTTTTTGGAAGAACCATCACTAGCATTATTTTCTTTTGCCTTTTAGCTCATCATTTTCAGACTCTAAGTTTTAAATCACATTGTTATCATATTACGGTTAGAATTTTGTGTACCATGCAGATTCTTTTTTTTTCCATCCAAAATACACTGTGTATTGGCTCAGTCAAGCACATCAACATACATGTTTTCACCAAACAATTTTCTAATTCTTATGTCTTGTATTGTTTTTTGTATTGCCATCCTTGATTCCCTATCCCTCACCCTCTGCCATGTGCCACCCTCCTCCCACATTGTGTCTGGTATCCATGGTTGCTTTCTATGCCTTTACCCCCCATTTAATTGATTTGCTAATGAACTTAATTAGTCTAAATATATCCAATAGCTAGCACAGCTGATATATACCTATACATGAACCCAAGTCTGACTTTAGGCATAAACCTCAGTGAGTAGAATGAACATATTATAAAGTAGTACCCAGCTGGGGCTATATAGCTTACTGCAGTCATCAAATATGCATTTTTTAAAAATTTCGATATGAACAGTTTCACCGTTTTATTTTTTCTCTTGCAACTTTTCTTTTTAATTACTTAACATTCATTCCCTGAGCATCATCAGAACGTACTAAATGTGGTTTCCCATCTAGAATAAACTGCATAGTGTCTTAATCATGCATGTTATCATCAATAATATTCCATTTCTACTTTCATACATATGTATGTGTATATATATGTTTTTTACCACATGTTTGACCCTCTGCCCTTTCCCACTCTCTTATTACAGTATCTCTGCTATATACAGTTGTCTTCCATTCCTTTTTCCCCAGCATTTTGTTCATCACACAATATCATAAGTAATCTAACTACTTTCAGCAGGTATTTTCAAGAAGAGTAGTTTTGAACTGGTAATGATATTTCCTTGAAACTTAAAGCCTAGAAACAGGTTAGTATTCTGTTCAAATAGTAGGTACATGAACCTATCAACAGCTCAAGACAGGACAAAAATCCTTTAAAACCGGAAAACAAAGCTTAGGAGAAAAGCAGCAATAATTTAGTCAAGTCACAGAATGTTGTTTCATCGGTTCAGTCTCATGTACTTAATCTTTCTTCTGTTAAGGTTCGATCTTCCAGATTGAATTCTGGGATATAATATTCATCTCCAAACATTGTCCCTACAATTAAGTTGCCCATTTTCTTAGTTTTTGAACTCTTATTTCTGTGTGTCTGCATTTAATTTTACTGACATAGCACTCCCTTAAGAAGTTCTTGGAGATCTGGTCTGGTGCTGGTAAATTCTTTCAGGTTTTGTTTATCTGGGAAAGTTCGTGTCTTTTCTTCCCAAATGAACGATAACCTTGCTGGGTACAGAATTCTCGCTTGAAATTGCTTTTCCCTTAATATTTTGAATATATTTTCCCATTCTCTCCTCACTCGCATTGTTTCCGATGAGAGGTCTGCTGTTAGTCTGATGGGATACCCTTTATAGGTAACTTGCCTTTTTTCTCTTGCCAGTCTTAGTATCTTGTCTTTGTCTGTGGTTTTGGTCAATCTGGCTATAATGTGTCTTGGAGAAGATCTTCTTGGGTTGATTCTATTTGGGGTCCTCTGTATTTCTTGGGACTGAATCTTTGAGTGCCTCTCTAGGTTTGGAAAGTTTTCTTGCAGGATTTCATGGAATAGATTATCAATGCCCTTATGAGTCTCTTCACCCTCTGGGATGCCTATTATCTGGATGTTTGGACATTTAGTTGTATGTAGTACTTCTCGCATATTATTCTCAAATTTTTGGGCCATTTTGTCAGTCTTGGTGGTGGATTTTTCTAGGCCAGCCATTTTCTCTTCTACATTAGAGATTCTATTTTCTGTATGATCTAGTCTGCTTTTAATACTTTCAAGGGAGATTTTGACTTCTTGTATTCTAGCCTTCATCTCTAACAGTTCCATCTGATTCTTTTGTAATGTGTGAAATTCCTCTTTTAGATCTTGCATGAATTTTCTCACCTCCTGGAACTCTTCAACTCCTTTCTCCTTCCTCTTCAGCAGTTCCTTGTCTCTCTTCTCTTCCATCTCTGTTAGCTTTGCCATTGTGAATGTTCTGAATTCTTTATCAGAAATTTCTATGATTTCCATTGAACTGTGTGTGGATGAAGAGGAGCTATCCGTTTCCCTTGTGGGAGAGGTATTTTCCTGCTTCCCCATATTTCTTGTGGTCCTGCAGCGATTTCTAGTCATCTGGTGGATGGTCGGTTTCTTCCCAAACTCGGAAGTTTCAAACACGCGGGTTTTGTATGCTGGAGGCCCAGTGATCAGTGGGACATCTTCCTTTCTCCCAAAATGACTAGATCGCAGGAGCCATGGAGCTGTCTGTCTCTTGAAGAAGGGCTGTTCTGGGAGGCCATAGACTTTTGACACTAGAAGAGTTCTTATAATTCAGTGGAAAGACCATATGCTTTGAAATGAGAAAGATACACCTTAAAATCCCATCTACTGGTTAGTATTTGTACCTTTGTCATGTGCCCCCTCCTATATAAAATGTGCTACTTATATATTTTGAGCTTTGTTATATTCACCTGTAAAATTAGGACATTATTATTGTGAAAATTATATGAGATTACATATATAAATAGTTTTGCACATTTCTTGATTCAATAAATGTTAGCTGTTTATATTTCGGTATTGTTATTTTTAAGTGTAAACTTGACAGATGGGAGATAATAAAAATGGTAATGGCTAACAATTATTGAATAAAAGTATAAAATGAGGACTTCAAAAAGTTTGTGGAAACAGAAGACCCCATCATGGCTACTGAGAACTAGTGATTTCAGGAGACTAGGAGAAATGAAGATTTTCCACTGATAATTCAGCCTCTAGCCCTCAAACTCACATAGAAAGGGAAGGGCACAGGCTACAGAAGACTCCTTCATGGCTACTGATAACTAGTGATTTCAGGAGACTAAGAGAAATGAAGATTTTTCCCACTGATAATTCAGCCTCTGGCCCTCAAACTCTTGTGATTGAACTTCAAGTTTGGGATGAAACACACTTTTCCATCAGATGACTAGAAATCACCACAGAACCACAAGAAACATGGGAAAGCAAGAAAATACCTCTCCACCAAGTGAAAAACATGGCTCCTCTTCATCCACAGACAGTTCAATGGAAATCATGGATATGTCTGAAAAAGAATTTAGAGCATTCATAATGGTGAAACTAACAGAGATGGAAGAGAAGAGAGACAATGCACTGCAGAAGAAAATGGAGAAAGGAGCTGACGAGTACTGAGAGGTGAGGAAATTCTTGCAAGATCAAAAGAGGAATTACACACTTTACAAAAAAATCAAATGGAATTGTTAGAGATAAAGACTATAATACAGGAAGGCAAAATCTCTCTTGAAAGTATTAAAAGCAGACTAGATCATACAGAAAATAGAATCTCAGACGTAGAAGAGAAAATTGCTGGCATAGTAAAATCCACCACAAAACACTGAGAAAATTGCCCAAAAATTTGAGAAATACAAAGGACCCCAAATAGAATCAACCCAAGAAGATCTCCAAGACACATTATGGCCAGATTGACCAAAACCACAGACAAAGACAAGATACTAAGACTGGCAAGACAGAAATGGTAAGTTATCTACAGAGGGTATCCCATCAGAAGAACAGCAGACCTCTCATCAGAAACAATGCAAGCAAGGAAAGAATGGGAAAATATATCCAAAGTGTTAAGGGAAAAGCAGTTACAACCGAGAATACTGTACCCGGCAAGATTGTCTTTCATATGGGAAGAAAAGACAAGAGCATTGTCAGATAAACAAAACCTGAAAGAATTTACCAGCCCAGACCAGATCTGCAAGAAGTTCTCAAGGGAGTGGTATGTCAGGAAAATTAAATGCAGACACACAGAAATAAGAGTTCAAAAACTAAGAAAATGGCCAACTTAATTGTAGGGTCAAGTCTGGAGTTGAAGATCTAATCACAACAGAAGATAGATTAAGTACATGAGATTGAACTGGTGAAATAGCATTCTGTGACTTTTGACTAAAATATTGCTGCTTTTCTTCTAGGCTTTGTTTACCAGTTTTAAGAGTTTTTGTCCTGTCTTGAACTGTCAATAGTTTCATGTACCTACTATTTGAATGGGATACTAACCTGTTTCCAGGCTTTAAGTTTTAAGCAAATTTCCTTACCAATTCAAAACTACTTTTCTTGAAATTACCAGCTGAACTTGCTATTGAAAGTAGTTAGATTATTTAAGAAATTGTATGATCAATAAAATGTGGAGGGAAAAGCAATGGAAGACAACTGTAGACACCAGAGACAGTGTGAGAAGAGGGTGGGAAAGGGCAGAGGGTCAAACATAGGGGTATATATATATATATATATATATATATATGAAACTAGAAATGGAAAATTATTGATAACATGCATGATTGAGCCACTATGCAGTACATTCTGGATGGATAACCATTTTTTGTATGCTGTGACAATAATTAGGGGACAAATGCAAATTGATTAATTAAAAAAATTTAGGAGAAAAAAAATCATGATAACTATTTTTCATGAAATTTTTAAAAATGCATATTTGAGGACTGCAGTATGCTATATAGTCCCAGCTGGGTACTACTTTGTTGTATGTTCATTCTACTCACTGAGGTTTATGCCTAGGGTCAGACTTGTGTTCATGGATATGTATATATCAGCTGCTCTTGCTATTGGAAGTATTTAGCTTAATTAAGTTCTTTAGCAAATAAATAAAATGGGGGGAAAGGTATAAAAAGCAACCATGGATACCAGAGACAGTGTCGGAGGAGGTTGGGACATGGCAGATGGTGAGAGATAGGGAATCAAGAATGGCAAAAATAGCAAAATATACAGGAAATAGGAAATGAAAAATTGTTTGTTGATGATAACACGTATGTTGATGTGCTTGACTGAGCCAATATACAGTGTATTCTGGATGAGAAATCTCATTTTGTTTGCTGTGATGATGTATAGTGAATGAATGAAAATAAATACATTTAAAGAAAAAAAGAAAAATTAGAACAATAAAGTTTGTGGAAAATGGAATTAAACTATGTGTTTATTTTGAGGCAAAAAAATTTTAAATCTACCCATAGTTTTTTTTCTAATACACATGTTTTGTGAGCTTTCTGAAGACCTCTTATATACTAGGCATTACGTTATGTATTTTGTGAGCCTTATTTAATCTATGTACTTATAAAAAACTCATGTAAATCAACTCATCAGATATTTACTCAGTCTTCATAGGTCAGGCAACTGAGGCTATTAAAAGTTAAGTAATTGTCCTAAATTTACACAGCTGGTGAGTAGCGGTCATCTAAATTGTGTCTAAGTAGGAGGCATTAATCTGAGCCACAGTACATATGTAAAATGGAATATTATTCAGCCTTAGGAAAAGGAAAAACCTGCCATTTGTGAAAACATGGGTGAACTTGGAGGATATTATGCTAAGTGAAATAAGTTAGCTACAGAAGGACAAATATTGCATAATTTCACTTAGATGAGATATCAATCCAACTTGGAGAAACAAGAATACAATAGTGGATGCCAGGGGCTGGGAAGCAGGGGGAAATGGGGAGTTCAATGCATATAAAGTTTTGGTGATGCTAGAAATGCTAGAGATCTTCTGTACAACATATTGCCTATAGTTAACTGAGTTTTCACATCAAAATTTGCTAAGAGAGAGAGTAGATCTCATACTAATATGGTTTTGATGACTTGTTTCCCCAAAGATTCATGTGTTGGCATTTAGTCCTTATGTGATGGCATTAGGAGGTGGTAAGAACTTTAAGAGGTAAATCCTCATTGGCAATGTTTGGATCATGGGGGCATTGCCATCGTGAATAGATTAATGTTGTTTCACAACTGGAAGTGAATTTTTACTCTCTTGGGAAGGGTTAGTTCTCATGAATATGTCGTCATAAATGTAAGAGCTGCCTGCAGATTTCTCTCTCCTCCCTTTCTCTCTCTTTCTCTCTCACCTGCTTGCTGAACTTCCTGCTCTCATTGGCCATGTTGTGATAAAGAACCAGAGTCTGGCCAGATGCCAGCTCATGCTCTTGGACTTCCCAGTCACCAGAATCATAAGCTAATAAATATCCATTCTTTTTAACCCAGTGTCAGGTATTTCTGTTTAGCAACACAATAATGGACTAAGAGGTTAAGTGTCCTAACCACAAAATGAAACAAGACAAAACGAAAACAAACAAACAAAAAAGCCTCCAAACTCCAAAGGGACATAGGGAAACTTTGGGAGATTTGGATACGTATATCACCTGGATTGTGGTGATAGGACCACAGGTGTTTGGATATGTCCAAACTCATGAAATTGTACACATTCAATATGTGTAGTTTCTTGTATATCAATTATACTTCAATAAAACTATTTTTTGAGAGGTTTTTGCTACAGGTCATGTGTGCTGGCCAGAAAAATAGGGAGAGACAGAGAGACAGAAAGCAAGAAATCACCTTCCCCCCATGGGGGATGGCCATGCTGCAATCCATTCTCCTCCATTCTCTTCTCAGGATCTTGGGCAGGCACCCACAGGTGCCTGACTTGAGTTTAAGCCAACAGGTCTGGGACTTGAACTGCGGTCAACTACATGGGAGTCCAGTGACAGCCATTATGCCAATGCTGGTCCCAAATACAGCTGTTTTATTAAAAAAAAAGTCCCTTGTCTGAGGCATATTTAACAAAGATATTTTCCCATTCATGATGACAATAAAAATAAAAAATAAATAAAAATAAAACAAGTCCCAAGATTATAGAGAGAAATTTAGTATCATCCTGTCGAATAAAGTCAAGAGTCAAAAATCAGCGTGTAGAACTTTGACATGTTTCTCTCTGGACCACCATTTTTCTATTTGTATAATAGGAATAATCTTACCACAAAAGATTAGGAAATAATGTGAGAATGGGGCACTGGCTAAAATTTATGGGATCATAATGACACCAAGAAAAAGACATGAGAGAAAATTAAAGACTAAGCCTTCTGACTTCAGTATTTGGCCAGGAGCCTGCTCTTTAGACAAATAGAAGGACTGGGATCTTTGAGAAGGTAGAAGTTTATTTTTACTCATTCATTTATGAATGCATTTGTTCATTGACTCAGCCATCCATCATCCATCCATCCAACTGTAACTTATTAACCATTTACAATATGTTTTCTCTTTTAAGTCTCAGGGGTACAGTGGTAAACACAACACAGACAAGGAGCTCATTTCTGATTTTGACTAGACTCTGGCAAGGTTTGGGGAACCTAATGGAGGCTGAAATTTGTGAGCTGCAGGATCTCTGAGCCAGAAATAAGATTCTTGCTTCCCCTACTTGTATCTTTCATATTCCTGGCTGAATACAAAGCAATGCTTTGGAACAACTGGTTAATGTCCCATTGGTCCTATAATGTTTAGGCTTTCTGAGAACTAGTAGAGACAGGTCTGGGAAAGGAAAGCTGCTGATATAATAAAGGAGGAAAATTTTTATTTAACCAAGATCAGACAGGCATATACATTCAACAGAGCTGATTGCTTTACTAATATATTTGATAAATAGTCCACATTATAAATTTATGCTCACAGGAAAACAGCTTAATACAACAAAGCCAAATCACCTTGCTGGTGGATGGGTTTGATTTTACAATTCTCTGAGCATACCAGAGATCCAGTTTAAAACTGTTGCTATGATATTAGTACAGAAAAGTGTCATTTTCCTGGTACCACTTTGCAGCTTGGTTTACTCACCTCTTGAAGGTTTTGCGACATTCTTTAAAATTAAGTTTCATTTACCACATGAGAAATAATCTCACACATACTACCTTTTCACTGCCAAAGCTTCTTATAGTGGTCAATACAGTTTCCTCTTCAGTTAAAGTACTAGAATATTTCCTTTTAAAAATAGTAAATCTATATCCCATCAATAATATCCTGAGGGGAACAGCAGATGGTGTAATGGTTATGTCACTGGACCCCTATGTAATTGACCAAGGTTTAAGACCTCGACCTGACGGCTTAAAACTCACATGGGGTTGGTGTGTGTGCATGCCCAAAATCCTGAGAGGAGAATCAAGGAGAAGGAATTGCGGTGTGGTCATCCCCCCAGGGGGGTGATTTCTCACTTTCTGTCTATCTTTGTCTCTCTGGAGAGCTCATGCACCCTATAGCAAAAATTCTCTTTTTAAAAGCAAAACATAAATAATATCCTGAGAAAGACTAAAATATTTATGATTAAACCTCAGCAATAATTTTTTTGGATAAACTATCATTTATTCAGGAAGAAATACTTAAAGGGGAATGACTGGGGTATGTGGAAGCCATATGCTTAATTTTTAAAGGAACAGCTAAACCATTTCCCAAAATGACTGTACCATCTTACATTTCCACCAGCAGAATATGGGAGTTCATTGTTCTAAATGCTCACTAGCACTTAGCAGGGGCAGGTTTTCAGATCATAGCGCATGTGTAGTGGCAATCCCCTAACGGTGTAAAATTGCATCTCCTCAATGACTCATGACATTCAGCTTCTTTCCATGTGTTCGTTTGCCATCTGTCAAACCTTTTTCCCATTCTTTCATTGGATTGTTTATTTTATTATTACTGAGTTCCAAAAATAGTTCATAAATTGCAGAGTTGAGGTTCTTTGTGAGATTATATGTTTGGCCAATAATTTTCTCAGACTTTAGACTGAAAATCAAAAAAAAACTTTTCAGTTTTGATGAGTTTCAATTTTTATCATTTAAAAAATCTTATGATTGTGTTTTGGGTGTTGGGCCTAAGGGATTTTTGCCTACCTAAATTTCACAGTTAATTTTGGTGTATAATGTGAGGTAGAGATTAAGTTTCATCATTTTCTTTTTGTGTTCAATGTATATGCAGCATTTCCCAGAAGCTATTGGTGGATAAACTGTCCTTTTTCCATTGAATTACTTTTGCACCATTATTAAAAATTAAATGACTGTGTTGGTATGTCTGTTTCTGTGCTTTCTACCCTTGATCCATGTGTCCATACTTTTCCTGTACCACAGTCCCTTGTTTATTTAAGCATTGGTAATAAGTCTTGATGTGAGGTAACAGCAGTTCTCCTTCTTTGTTCCTTCTTTTTACTGGATCACACCCGTTCTGAACCTGCCACATAGCACATAACAACTTTCCAAGGAAATGTGGCTGCAGTTTTAGTTTATTTTGCATGTTTTTCTAAGATGGCTTTGTTTATTTATAGGTTATGCAGTATACTTTTTTTCAACGAATAAAACTAAGCAATAATTACAGCATTGGTTCAGACCTTAGACATATACTGTCCAGGGACCAGCAGTTGGTGTAATGGCTGTGTTGCTGGACTCCCATGTGGTCGACTGCGGTTCGAGTCCTGGACCCAGTGGCTTAAACTCACACCAGGTGCGTGTGCATGCATGCCCAAGATCCTGAGAGGAGAATGGAGGAGAAGGGATTGTGACATGGCCATCCTCCCTGGGGGGGGGGGGGTGATTTCTCGCTTTCTGTCTCTCTGTCTCTCTCTGTCTTTCTGGTGAGCGCACATGCCCTATAGCAGAAACCTTTAAAAAAAAAAAAAAGACATACACTGTCCAATATGGTAACCACTAATTACATTTGACTATCAAGCACTTGGAACATTACTAGTTTAAATTGGAATGTATAGTAAGTATAAAATATACCTCATATTTCAAAGACTTAGATGAGAAAAGAATATAAAACATCTCATTAATATTTGTTATATTAGCTATGTGTTGAAATGTTAACAGGAATTGGAATCTATTATGTTAAATAAATATATTATTCAAATTAAATTCACATGTTTCTTTTCACTTTTTAAAATATAACTACTAGAAAATCTTAATAACCTTTCAAAAAAAACACTAGATGATTTTGCAAGTAAATTCCTATGGAACATTTAAGGAAGAAATGATACTGATTTCTTCAGAATCTCTTCTGATAGAAGAGGTTATACTTCCTAACGCATTCTATGAGGCCAACATAACCATAATATCAAAACCAGAAAAAGATATTGTGTGAAAGGAAAATTAGAGACCAATATACAGCATAAACACACACAAATAGTCTCAATAAAATGTTAACAAATGAAATCCTGTATGTAAGGAAGTATATATCACAGTGAAATGGAATTTATAACAGGTATCAAGACTAGATGAACATTTAAAATCAATCAATGTAATCTACCTCATCAACAGCATAAAGAAGAAAAATTATATGATCATATCAATTGATGCAGAAAAAGCAATTTACAAAATCCAATACCGATTCCAATAAGTACCTAATATTAAAAACACTCAGTAAGTCAGGAATATAGGGAAACTTCCTTACTCAGCTAAAGAATACCTACAAACTAACCCTACAACTGGGCTAGTCCCATAGCACAGTGGTTAAGCCCCGTGCTTAGGGAACTGGATCTCACATGGTTGAACCATGGTTCAAATCCTAACCCCAGCAGCTTGAAAAGTCATACAAGGATTGTGTACATGTGTGCTCAAAATCCTGATGGGATGGAGAAGTGGAGAATAGGAGATTGTGACATGACTAGACAACATTGGAGGTTGCTTGCTCACTCTCTCTCTCTCTCTCAAATTTATGTGCCTTCTAGCAATAATTTTAAAAATGTGGGAAAAAAATTATCCAGCTAACATCTCACTTCATGGTGAGAAACTAGATGTTTTTCCCTAAAATTGAGAAAAAGACACTGTGTCCTCTCTTAGAACTCTCTTCAACATAGTTCTATGAAAAAAGATAAGAAAAATAAATAAGAGCTATACAGACTAGAAAGAGAGAAATTAAACTCTCTATTAAAAGATGACATGACTGTCTATATAGAAAATCTTAAAGAAACAACAAAAATGTCTAGGAACTAATAAGTGAGAATAGCATATTTCCAATATACCAGCAATAAACAAATAAAATTTAAAATGTAAAAAAAATACATAATAGCTGCTAAGAAATAAATGCTTAAAGATAAATGTAATAAAATAAGCACAGCCTCTGTATACAGAAAGCTATGAAACAGTGAACAATGATTCTTAGATGTTTAGGGTATGAGGGGGAAGGTTGTATAGAAGAACAGCAGGACTGTTTTTTAAGTCAGTAAAACTATTCTCTGACATACTATATTGGTGACTATCAGACATTAAGTATTTGTCAAACCACATAGAACTTTACAGTGTGAAGAGTGAAACTTAATGTATACAAATAAAAAGATATCATCTAAGAACTTGGAGGCATTTCAGGGTGGAATTCAGAATATAATAAAACAATCTATTACAAATGTATGAAGCAATCTCAGTAAAGGTGAAAAGGATTAAGGTGCTGACCTAGGTAATTCTGGAAATGAGTGGAGTCTGTAAGACTGAAAGCAAAATGAACTGTACATATCAAAGTAGTTCATAAAGTTATTTTTTTCCCATATGGGTATGGGATGATAATTCTGAAGCTACTATACATGAACACTGAGATTAAACAAGTAAGTAAATGGATGGAAAATAGTGGAAGCCAGGTTTTTCACTATTGCAGTAGGAGGTTATAGGTAGACAAAGGGAAGAAGTTAGAATAATTCCTGTAGTAATAATGAATTAAAGTTGAAGATATTAGTATAAACTCAAGTTTTGCTTAATATAGATATAGAGTTGCACATAGAAATATTTATAAATATTTGTATATACATAAGTTTGTCCAAACACATATAGCCCTTTATCAACTGAGAGGGCCTAGAAGCAATGATATCTCAGTAGCAACTAGCAGATCTAACACTAATATCTTGACTTCTTTATCTTATTTTATTAATTATTATTTTCTTTTAATTTACTATAGAGCACATGCACTCACCAGAGACAGAGAGGGAAAGTGAGAAAGCAAGCTACCAGGTCCAGGACTCGAACCATGATTAGCCATGTGAGATTCTAGCATCCCAACCACCACACCATATTACCTGCTAGTCCTGAGATCTTGATTTCTAATACTATTTACCAATAAAAGGACCCAGGGCTCCTTGGAAAAATGGAAGACTTTAGAAATTTCAAGAAATACACAAACTGAGCCTGGAGCTTCTAGCAGTGCCAGAAAGGTAAGGAAGTGTTAATAAGCAAAACTACAATGATGAGTGTATGGCAAAGGGATACAGGAGCTAGCCTACTTAAAGAACTATTATAGCTGGAGCTGAAACAACAAAATAAGTGAAGTGGAATTATATTACAATACCAAATACAAAACAAATATCCATAAATTCACACTGATATAAATAAATTATTGAATAAACAAATGGGGGAGAATAGACAAATTCCCTGTACTGAAGAAGTCTAAATAGTTCATGTAGATATTCTTCTCAAAGAGGTGGAACTTAACTAACTTTTCCTTGAGTGTCGATTGAACCTAGAAAGTTACTTCCAAAGAATGCAGTCTAGAAAGGGATGGAGAAATGAGTGGCTTTTACAGTGGAGAAATTTAGCAAATACTACCCCAGCCAGGTGGTCAAGGTCAACAACAACAAGCCATGTTGACGGTATGGGCCCTATATGCAATATGATGTGATGAGAAGGGCACTTTATCTCTGTGGTTTTACTTCCCAAATCCCATACCAGCCTACTCATAAGAAAAACATCAGTCAGATCTCAATGAGGGCAATTCTATGAAATACCTGGCCAGTATTCCTCAAAAATTTCAAGGTCATCAAAAACAAGGCAAGTCTGAGAAATTGTCATACTCGAGGGAAGCCCAAGGAGACATGATGATTAAATGTAATGTGATGTCTTGGATAGGTACCAGAATAGAGAAGTGACATTAGAAAAAGGCTAAAATAGTTTAATAAATATAACTGTAGTTCAAAATAATGTATCAGTATTAGCTCATTCCTTGTGAAAAATCCACTATATTATCAATAATATAAGATAATAACAGGGAAAATTGGCAGTGGGATGTGTGGGAACTTTTGTGATACATTTGAAATAAATCTATAAATCTAAAACTATTCTAAAATGAAAAGTTTATTTTTAAAAACGTATGTTGATCCTATCTATTCCTATACCAGCTGTTTCTCAGAAGGAAGGAAAAAAGGAAGGAAAGAAGGAAGTTAAAGCAAGACTTCATTATCTTGAGTAAGTACTAATTGCTATAGTGCTAAACATCTTAGACATACTTAGCTGTGGATTATGGATTAAAATTACACTACTTTATTTTTCTAGCAAGTATGGTCTACTAATAAGGTTCATAAAGTTTGCAGTGTTCTCTTAGGAAGAAATATGAACACAGAGCTAATTAATTAGTAGGATCTTTTTGCCATAGTGCTCAGTAGAGGTAAATGTGAGTAGAGCAGTAGGGATTTGGGGCAGTGTTTACAATTTACAGCTCAACGAGATGCAAAAATATTCATTGTTAATAGCTTCTGCTGGGAGTTCAGCACCACCACCACCCCCCAAAAAAAGAAGGAGTACTGTCTTGATCTATAGAGGCCACCTGCTTGCTTTATCATTGTTTTGGAGGGGCCAGTAAGTGCCTCATGAATCTATCTAGGTACCTCCACGGTGATATCCTGGGCAGGCTATGTTAACACAGGATGTGAAAGTGATCAAGTCCATATGCCGTTTTAAAAACTTACAAATGGTTATATGTTAATAAAAAATATTTTTTAAAATTATAAATGATGGATAAATGAAAAAGAAATCTGAACGAGAAAAGTGTGAAGAGTTTATGTGAGTTGAGTTTAAGTCTGTGCCTCCCACCACCCTCCCTCTCTACCTTATCCCTTCCCAACATCCACCACCAGCATCACAAATTTTTTAAACTTATCAGGAAGCTGGAAGCTTTCTTAATTTGGGGCAAATTAATGAAGTAATCATGAGTATATGGTCCTAAAACATTGCTCTGTTTTCTGAAAAAAATGAAGTTCATTTTTATTTCTTCCATGAGAGATGGAGACAGAGGGAGAGTACACTCATGTGAGAGAGAGGCACTCCCAACAGGGTCTTTACATGATTATTCTACTCCCAGTCACAGCCAGCCAGAATCATGGGCACTCATGTACATGTGTGCGAGCACCCTGTGTGCACAAAAAGACCTCAAGGTGAACTTAGGACCTGCCCATGTGGCCTCAGCATTGTGGAGCATCCATTTACCATGGCTGGTCCAAACCCTGCTCTTTCATTACCCTGCTGCTGGAGTGATCCTGTTGTCCTCCACAAACACTGCTGGGCTTGCCTTTAGAAGACAAAAATGGGACTGGCAGGTGGCACAGTGATTAAGGCGCTAGACTCCCACATGGCCGACCGCATGGCAGCTTGCTATCTCATCCCACCCCCCGCCATCAAAATGTAAAAATAACAACAAATAAAATTAAATAATAATTATTTTAAAACAAGAAGACAGAGACACAGTATAACTAAATCAGGGTTAGTGGCAAAATAATAACAAACACCAAATAGAGTAAAAATATAGCACTTGTTATGTGCAAAGCTCTCTTCTGAGCATTTTCCATAGATTACTTCCTTGCAATCATCTTTATAACTTGATATGTGTAGTTTAATTATCTCAGTCGTACAGATTAGGAAATAAGGCACACAGGCCATCTTTGAGACTTTTACAGGTTGACTCCCGACCTGTGCCACAGATATTTAACAGGTTTGCCCTTACAGAGTTCATTTGGTTTGTTTAGGTGTTTCCTTCTTTCTCCATTGCTTGTCATCCTAAAACTGACATTTCTGACCTGTACGACCTGTGTCTACCTGTCTCCTGAAACCTGTTCCCTTTCCATGTAAAGCTGTGTGAGATCCTTTTGGACATCAGTCATACGGGCATTTCTTCCCATTTGTACATGCCTACATGCCTACCTTTTTTTTTTTTTTTTAACCAAGCTGCTTGCAGCTCTTTCCCTGCAGTATCGCTTGCCTTAGCACTACCCAGACAAATTGCCTTCACCTCTGTCAGCCTATTTCCCAGGTGACCATCACCATGATGCTCAGCGCCATTTCTGCAAGACTCCAGATCTTCGTAATTGACTTTGGCACACTAAGTTGCCCTTTCCCTCTGATTTTCCAAAAGGAGGCAGCCTTTTTTTATGTCCTTAATCTTGTTTCTTTCTGATCTCGAAAACCTTGCTATTTTGTCTTGGCAGTCAGTTCCAAACTGTACAGAAATATCACTAAATTGCCTTCACTTATTAATTACTCTTCTTTCAATTTAGAAATCATGCACTGTAGTTTTGTTTAGGCTTAATAACACTTTTGGATAAAGTGGACTCAAATGAGCTGGAATTACAGACATTAAGAATCATAATGTGTCGTTAAAGCACTAGTTTTTACCATTGAACAACTTTAATATATTCTAACATAGTATTTTTTTTAGCAATCCCTTGCTTTTTTATTTATTTCTAAAATTTATTTTATAGTGAGGAAATAAATCACAATGAGTTAAAATGTCAACATGGTACCTTAAACATTTTTTTCACTTTTTTAATTTTAATTTTTTATATAAATTCAATCATATTATTTAGCTTACAAAGTGAACATTTCAGTATGTGTGTGAACATTTCTTTCCAGTCCAGTTGATCAGAATATCTTCCACCAATAACACCACACCTCCCCATCCCGTCAATGCTCTCTCTCCATAACATAGTATTGATTAACAAAATATGTTCTGACCAGCACATATTGTATTCTGAAATTTTACTACTCTAGGGAAATGTAATGGTGGGAGACATGAAGATGTATTTAACAGTATCAGGTAAGGCCTATAATTCATAAGGAAGTAAAAATAAATCATAAATGATAGATAGGCGCTTCCAGCCCAACACCTAGTGAAGCGAGAATCCATGTGCATCTGAGGTGGGCCCAGCTCTTATCTTTTAATGTCTAAACCTCTGCTCCAAACCTCTCCTTCCAGACCAACACCTAGGGAAGCGAGTAAGGCAGTCTCTGTCTTCTTTCTGTCTCTGTCTCTGTCTCTCCCTTTCTCTTGAAATTTTTTGTTTTATATATATTTATATATATATGTGTGTGTGTGTTTGTGTGTGTGTGACTGAAAACCAATTAATACTATTAATACTATGTAAAGTTTTCTGGAAAATATAAAATATTGGTCCAAGGTGCTAGCCTGAAATTCCTTTGATGGAGAACAGTTTTTTTCATTCCATATAAGAGATAAATAATTGGAAGCCAGCAGGTAGCATGGTGGTTAAAGTGCTGAACTCACACATTGCTGACTATGGTTCAAGTCCTGGACCTGGCAGCTTGCTTTCTCTCTTTCTCTCTCTCTCTCTGTCTCTTTCCAGTCAAATTAAAAAAAATAATAATAGTAAATAAAATTAAATAAATAAATCTTTTTTTAAAAGAGATAAATAAATCACTTGAGGGGCTAGCAGATGGCATGGTGGTTAAGGCACTGGATTCCTATGTGGCCCACTAAGATTCAAATTCTGAACCCGACAGCTTGAAAATCATGCCAGATGCATGTGCATGCATGTCCAAAACCCCAAGAGGAGAATGGAGGAGAAAGGCATGTGGTTCAGCCATCTTCCTTGGAAGGTGATTTCTCACTTTTCTTCTCATTTGTCTCTCTCACTCACTGGAGACCGACAGAAAGAGGGAAAATGAGAAATTATCCCCTGGGGGTATGGTCATGCCACAATCCCTTCTTCTTCATTTTCCCAGTATTTTGGGCATTCATCCACATGTGCTTGTGTGATTTTCTAGCAGCCAGGTCCATGACTCAAACTACAGTTGGCCACGTAGGAAACCAGAGCCCTAATTGCCACACCACCTGATGGCCCCAGTAATGGACATTTTTAAACTATCAGGAAAATTGTTTTATCATAGTATACTATTATGTTGTTGGAAAAGTCATGACATATTTTTCTTTTTTTAAAAAAAAATATTTTATCGAACTTTTATTTATTTATTTTAATTTGACCAGAGAGGTACAGAAAGAGAGAGAGAAAGAGGGAAAGTGAGGAAGCAAGGTCCAGGACTTGAATCATGGTTGGCCATGTGGGAGTCCAGTGCTCTTAACCACCACGCCACCTGCCGGTACCCCATGACATATTTTTCCATGCAAAAATGCATCATGACTTTTCTGCCAACCCATATAATGAAGACGAGGACTACCTATATAGTAGCAACAATAACATTAAAAAGTTATAGGATTATATTTACCAAGAAATATCAAAAACTTACATGAAAAATATTTAAGTTACCTTTGAACCACAGGTACACACACACACACACACACACACACAACAATTGGAAAAGCAATTCATATTGTTGACTTGGAAGACTCAATTTACAAAAGATGTAAGTTTTCTCTAACTTTAGTCATAAACTCAATGTGATAGCAACACAAATTGCAGCAGATTTTATTTACTTATTTATTTTTGGTGATGTGGGTAGGGCTAAAACAAGGCCACTCAAAAGCTCATAAACCAAAATAAATAAATAAATAAACTAGAATAACTGAAAAAATTTAGTAAAGAGAAGTCCAATATCTACTACTCATAAAAACATTTTACAGAGGCCAGCAGGTGGTGTGGTGGTTAAGGTGCTGAACTCCCACTTGTCTGACTGTGGTTTGAGTCCTGGACCTGGCAGCTTACTTTCTCACATTCCATTTTTCTCTCGTTCTATCTCTGGTGAGCACATATGCCCTCTAGCAAATTTTAAAAATAGTAATAATAAATAAGATTAAATATAATTCTTTTAGGACCTAGACAATTAAAACAATGTAAATTTTTAGTGCATAATATTAAGACAGATGAATAAAACAGAAAGTATCAAAGTAGACCAAACCACATATAACAGTTTAATATATGCTAAAGGTAGATTTTTAGATCAATGCTAAAAAATATTTATTTGACAAATTGTTTTAGAAAATATAATTATCTAGAAAACAATAACCTTTGATCTGTTACCTCATGCTAACCAGTATAAATACTAAGTTGTCAGAAAAGTCATGACATATTTTTTATGCAAAAATACATCATGACTTGCAACAACTCAATAGTTCAATGATATAAATTAAATCCTACGAGTACTAGAACAAACCATGAAGAAATATTTATAATTATTACAGAGTGAGGAGAGTCTTTTAAATAAATAAATTCCAAAATCCAGGGACTTAAACATTAAAAATTGATACATCAGATTATCTAAAAAGTAACTTTCTGCTTGGAAAAAAAAAAAAAAAAAAAACCTCCAAAGACCTATATAAAACCAAGACAATGAAGTTTATATTACCAATAAAGGTGATTCCTCATTTAAATTATTCATAGAAGCCCATGAAACAGCTCTATTACACTAAGAATCAGGTATATAAAGCAAACATAGAAGCAGAAAAACAAAACTTTCTGGCCATTTTAGAAAGCAAAATAACATATGATTAGACAATATTTGGCAGATAAATTCAGTATTCCATCCAAATAAAGAAAACATATTAACCAAACCAATGACTTTGAAGACCACTTAACAGGGACACGAAATAACCTCACTTTTTCTATAAACATTAAATCATTCAATTCTAAATAACCATGTTACCACTGCGGTTAAGAGTTTCCTTTATCCCGTCTCTCTCACCTAGAATTATGGTGAACATGAAAGGCCCTCTGGACATGCTCAGAACTTGGCTGAAATTCTAGGCTACAATTTATTCTGTGGACAGAGTCTGAAACTGACCAAATATACCCACTCCACTGCTTTAAGACCCCTTTTTGTACCCTGAGTAGTCTTGAAAATGTGGGAAGGACCTGTGTGGACCTGGAGCTCAGTTTAGGCTGTCCTATGGGCAGTAACAGCCACAGTTGTCCCAGGAGACTGTGGTCTTCACACTGCTACAGCCTGGTTAAATTTCCCCTAATCATTTGGAAAATGGTCACAAAGCAGGAATGTTTAACTGGTCTCAAGTGGTAAAGGACCACAGGTTTCTGGCTGTGCTCCTAAAAACCTTACCACAGCTAATACTATAAGTCAATCCAACTGCCAGCTGAGGAAATTTCCATTAAATTGTGTTCACTGGAATATATATACACACACACACACACACACACACACATATATATATATATATATATATATATATATATATATAAAATTTGATTTATTATAATTTGCTTTGATTTTTATTACACTTACATTCATTTACCAGAGGATGTATAGTTCTTATCTAAATACATTTTGATTAAATGTACATGGACAGGAATTCAACAAACATCAAAGTTACATTTTCGATGTTCTGTGTGTGAAAGTAGCCTTTGTTTGACAAGAGAGAGGGAGAGAAAGGGAGAGAGACAGGGGAGGGAGGAGAAAAAAGAGGAAGGGGGATGGAGAGAGAGGGAAAAAGAAAAGGACAAAGAGAAAACTGGAGAAACATGACCAAGGGATGCATTTAGCACAAACAGGATATTTTTCCAATAAACTACCACAGAAAACTTGCTTCTGCCTCTGGCATACTCTATTGATCAAACCTTTGTTTCACTTTTGTTTGGAAATCAAATGCAATATTGCTGCTTCCAGCCTAAATTGAAATGGATGCTGAAAGCACTACTTAGTCCTGTGAGTTATAGCTAAAAGGCACTGCTGGGACACAGTGCCAGCAATGTTCTCCTTCTGAATATCTGGGAACATATTTAGTTTTCTAGCCAAAGACATGTCTAAGAATTCATACATGTTTATTCCAATGGTGATTTTTTAATGGATTTATTTTAAATAATACAAATTATGGCGATAAAACAGAGCAGATAGTAAAGCAAAGCTTTGGTAATTTCAATCTCCCACAGCTTCTCTCTAACCCTCTTGGAAACCTCCTTTGATCCCCAAAGTTTCAAGAATCCTCATGACATTCCCTATCATTTTCATTCTTTCCCTCAGTCAATACATGAGATTAGATGCTTCATAATTGTGAAGATGCATGGAACCAGCACATGGCGTAATCGCTATGTTGCTGGACTCCCATGTAGTCAACCACGATTCATAGTTCTGGACCCGGTGGCTTAAACCCACGCTGGGCGCATGTGTGTGCATGCCCAAGATCCCAAGAGAAGAATGGAGGAGAAGGGATTGCAGTGTGGCAATCCCCCTTGGGGAGAGATTTCTTGCTTTTTGTCTCTCTCTGTCTCTGTCTGTCTCTCTGGTGAGTGCATGCATCCTATAGCAAAAGCCTCTCAAAAAAAAAAGTGTGTGAACCAGCAGTACCGTAATGGCTATGTCGCTGAACTCCCATGTAGTTGACTGTGGTTCCAGTCCCAGATCCGGTAGCTTAAACTCACGCCAAGCGCATGTGCGTGCATGCCCAAGATCCCGAGAAGAGCATGGAGAAGGGATTATGGCGTGGCCATCTCCCCGGGGATGATTTCTCACTTTCTATCTCTCTGTCTCTGTCTTTCTGGCAAGCGCACGCACCCTATAGCAAAAACCTCTCAAAAAAAATGTGAAGATGTAAATAACCAAGGAGCAAAGGGATTGTTAGCTCCTTAGGAAGTTGTATTTTTGCTAGAATCACAGCGTAGAACTATACAAATAAAACTAGGCCAACTTCGTATGAGAAAGAAATATTTTGATCAAGAAACCTGAAACCTCAATTTATAGCTGACCATTCATAACACCTACTCAAAAATTTATTCTTTCTAAAATTCATTCATTTATTCATTTATTTGATAATTATATAGAAAGCATCAACTATGTGCTAGGAACATAATGTTCTGAGAATCAAAGATAAACCAGTAAGTAAAGCTTTCTTAGATATGACATACTATGAAAGACTGGCTAAAAAGTTCCCAAAGGGACCAGCAGTTGGCGTAATGTCGCTGGACTCCCATGTAATTGACCGCGATTCGAGTCCTGGACCCGGTGGCTTAAACTCATGCCGTGCGTGTGTGCATGCGTGCTCAAGATCCCAAGAGGAGAATGGAGGACAAGGGGTTGTGGTATGGCCATCCCCCCTGGGGGGTGATTTCTCGTTTTCTGTTTTCTGTCTCTCTCTTTCTGGCAAGCTCATGTGCCCTATAGCAAAAATCTCTCTAAAAAAAAAGAAAAAAATTTTCCCAAATTTGACAAAGGACAATAAGAAATAGAGTGAATCCAGGGCTGGTATGTGGTATGGTCATTAAGGTACTGGACTCCCACATGGCTGACCATGGTTTGTGTCCTGGACCTGGAGGCTTGCTTTCTCTCTCTCTCATCAAATAGAAGAATAATAATTAATTTAAAAAATAATTTTTAAAAGTTGAGTGAATCCAAAATGGGATAATTCCCAAGATATGTGTGTCATGTTACATTATAAGTAAACTTTTTTTTTTGAAGAAAGACAGAGAGACAAAAAGCAAGAAATCACCCCCCACCCCAAGGGAGGATGACCACACCACAATCCTCTGTCCTCCCTTCTCCTCTCGGGATCTTGGGCATGCATGCACACGCGCCCAGCGTGAGTTTAAGCCACCTGGTCCAGGACTCGAACCGTGGTCGACTACATGGGAGTCCAGTGACAAGAGCCGTTATGTCAACTGCTGGTCCGGATTATAATTTAACTTTTGAAAACTAAAGGCAAAGAAAAACTCTTAAAAGCAGCCAGAAAATGGAACCAGAAGATGATATAATGGTTATGTTGCTAAACTTCCATGCAGTCAACTGTGGTTTGAGTCCTGGACCCAACAGCTTAAAACTCACCCTGGGCATGTGTGCATGTGCCCAAAATACTGAAGGGAGACTGGAAGAGAAGGGATTGCAGCCTGGCCATCTCCCCAGAGGGGAGGGACGATTTCTCGCTTTCCGTCTCTGTCTCTCTCGCGCGAGCACACGGGCTCTGTAACAAAAATCTTCTCTTAAAGAAAAAAGCATCCAAAAAAAAAAAAAAAAAAAAAAAAAAAAAAAGCATCCAGAGAAAAATGACACGTTACCTGCACAGGAACATCAATTCTAACAAGAGATTTCTCATCTGAAACAATGGAGGTCAGAAAAAACTGCTGAAAGGAAAGAACTGTTAACTGTGAATTCTGTTTACAGAAAAATGATCCTTAAGAAATGAAGGGCAAATGAAAACAATCTCAGATAAAGAAAAACTAAAATAATTTGTTGCTAGAAGGCCTACCCTTTTAAAAATACTTTTTCTTTATTCATGATAAAGCACATATGCAGGCATATGACAGTGAAAGAGAGAGAAGGCCATCCTCTTTATGGTCTGATCATCCTATGATCCCCTTCCTCCAGTCTTCATCAGATCCTGGGCACTTGTGCAGGTGCCCAGCATGCTTCAGACTGACATAGCCAGGTATGTGAACTAAGGTTATGATGTAGGATTCAGTCTCTCCATAGAAGCACATTACCACTGTGCCATGTAGCTGTCCCCAAAAGGTCTACTAAACTGGTTAAAGGAAGTTATTCAAATGGAAATGAAATAATAAAAGAACGAGTCAGAGCTTCAAGAACAAGAAAAGAGCTGGAATATGGGTAATAAAATAGACTGTGTGCTCCATCATGAGTTTTTTGTTTGTTTGTTTGTTTGTTTGTTTAATTTGATAGGGCGAACATATGCTCACTGGAAAGAGAGAGGGACAGAGAGAAGGTGATAAAGCATTCCCCATGGGGCATGGTTATACTATGATCCCTTCTCTATTTCTTCTTTTAGGATTATAAGCATGCATGCACATGCATATGATGCATTTTTCAAGCTGCCGGGTCCGAGACGTGAACCACATTGTCAGACAGATGGTATCCAGCTACCTCAATCACTAGTGTACCACCTGGTCATCCTTCATGAGTTTTATAAATCATGCTTAATGATTGAAACAATAATTATAGTGCCACACGATACTGAAGGCAATGAGATTTTAAAGTTGTGAAGGTAAAAAGACCTGAGTTGAAGTGAGGCTTGCAGACCTTTACTCAGAGTCAAATGTTGATATAGATACCTTTGCAAGGCACATGCATTTATACTAATACTCAGAGTAATCACTATCAAACATTATAAAAAGATATACACCCCAAAATAAGTCAATAAATAAAGATGGAATCCTAAAAACTGTTTAAGTAACACACACACACAAACAAAACGGAGAAATGAGACTCAGTGTAGAAAACAAACATCTAGCAAGACTAACAAAACAAAATGAGTGGTTATACCAATTAATGTAGAGAATGTAAATAAAGAGATATACCTAGACTCTGCAACTATCAAAAGGGAATACTATGAATGACTTTACAGGCATGAATTTGACAACTTAGATGAAACAAGACCAACTTCTCAAAAAAAACAAACTACCAAAAGTAATCCAGTATGAAATGAATAAATCAAATAGCCCTGTGACTATGTGGAAAATTGAATCTGTAATTAAGGTGTATTTGTGTTGGGTAAATTCACTTTACATACCAAGTGATGTATAGTAATTGGATGTATAAAATAAATTTTAAAAAATTCCCCCAAAGAAATTTCCATGCCTACATGTATTTACTGGAAAATCTTACCAAATATGTAAAGAAGAATTAATGCTAGTCATACATGAACTCTTCCAGGAAGTGAAAGATGAAAGAATAATTTCCAATTTATTTTATAATACTAGCATTACCAAAACCAGATGAAGACTACAAAAATAAAACTCCGTACCAGCATCCCTCATGAATATAGACAAAAAAATCTCAACACAATATTGGCAATTAGAATTCAGTCATGTATAAAAATAATTTTACCATGATAAGGCTGATTCAAGATTCATTTCAGTATAATCTATCATGTTAACATGCTAAAGAAGAAAAATTGTGGGAACCAGCAGTTAGCGTAATGGCTATGTCGCTGGACTCCCACGTAGTTGACCGCGGTTCGCGTCCTGGACCTGGTGGCTTAAAACTCACGCCGGGCGTGTGTGCGTGCGTGCCCAAGATCCCGAGAGGAGAATGGAGGAGAAGGGATTGCGGCATGGCCATCCCCCCTGGGGGGTGATTTCTCGCTTTCTGTCTCTATGTCTCTCTCTGTCTGTCTGGCGAGCGCACGTGCCCTATAGTGAAAACCTCTCCAAAAAAAAAAAAAAGAAGAAGAAGAAGAAGAAAAATTGTATTTTACAACACAATATAGAAGAAAATCTTCAGAATCTGAGGCTAGACGGAGTTCTTAGACTTGATAGTGGAAGAACAGCTCTCAAAAGGAAAAATTGATAAATTGGATTTCATCTATTAAGTTAAAGTTTTTGCTTTATGAAATGCTTTTTCTTTTAGATACATTTTTGCTATCAGTTGTATGCACTCACCAGAGAGGGACAGAAAGTGAGAAATTGCCCCCCAGGGGTGTCTCTCCCTGTCTCTCCAGGGGGCACATATGCCCTATAGCAAAAATCTCTCTAAAAAAGGAAAAGGATAAAAAAAAAAAGAACAATCTTATGGGCTGGGAGAAAAAATGTGCAAACTACATATTCAGTAGAGGACATGCATCTCAAATATGGAGGGTCTTCAAGAAGATCATGGAAAAATATGTATTAAGAAGAATCTATAGGGACCAGCAGTTAGTGTAATGGCTATGTCGTTGAACTCCCACAAAGTCGACCGCGGTTTGAGTCCCGGATCCGGTGGCTTAAACTCATGCCAGGCACGCCCAGCGTGAGCTTTTAAGCCACCGGGTCCGGGACTCGAACCATGATAGACTACATGGGAGTCCAGCGACATAGCCATTATGCTAACTGCTGGTCCCCAAATCCAAGTCTTTAAAAAAAAATCAAATTGGGACCAGCAGTTGGCACAATGGCTATATCACTGGACTCCCACGTAGTCGACAACAGTTCAAGTTCTGGACCTGGTGGCTTAAACTCACGCCAGGCACATGTACTTGCTTGCCCAAGATCCCAAGAGGAGAATGGAGGAGAAGGGATTGCAGCGTGGCCACCCCCCAGGGGGTGATTTCTCGCTTTCTGTCTCTCTGACTCTCTCTGTCTTTCTGGAGAGCACATGCTCCCTACAGCAAAAACCGCTCCAAAAAAATCAAATTAAAAACTGGGCAGAAGACACAGACATTTCACCTAAAAGGATATACAGATAGTGAATAAGCAAACAAAAATATACTTGACATCATTAGCAATTAGGGAAATGTAAGTCAAAACCATAATGAAAGGGGCCAGCAGGTAGTGTTGTGGTTAAGGTGTTGGACTCCTACATGGCTGACCCTGGCTCAAGTCCCAGACCAGGCAGATTGAAACTCACTGTGTGTGTGTGTGTGTGTGTGTGTGCGCGCTGAAAATCCCTAGAAGATAATGGAGGAAAAGGAATTGTGGAGTGGCCATCACCCCTGAGGGTGATTTCTCATTTTCTCTCTGTCTCTCTCTGTGACTCTGGTGAGTGCACACACCGTATAGCAAAAATCTCTCAAAAAGATATATCTCTACATGTCTATTGAAATGAATGTAATAAAAAATAGTGACAACACCAAATGTTGATAAGGATGTGGAAAAACTGGATCACTCATATATTGCTGGTGGGAATATAAAATGGTATAGTCCTTTTAAAAATAGTTCAGTGGTTTCTTTAAAATACAAAAGATGTATTTGAGTATTTATCCCATCAAAATTACAACTTATATTCACACAAAACCTGTGCACATCTTTTATTCATAATGGCCAAAAACTGGAATCAGCCCATATGTCCTTCAATAGATGAATGTTAAACAAATTCTGGTACATCTGTACCATGGACTCAACAATAAAAAGGTTATAACTATTAATATATTCAATTACATTAATGAATCTCCAGGAAATTGCACTTAGTATAAAAAGACAATATGAAAAGGTTACATACTGTATGGTTCCATTTATATAACTTTTTGAAATGAAAACAGTTTAAAAATGAAACACAAATTAGTGATTGGCAGAAGTTGGAGATATTGGGGCAGAGGGATAAATGGATGTGGTTATACAAGGGCAGCATGAGAGATCTTTGTAGTATTAAAACTGTTCAGTATCTCTTGAACATGGTGGTGTATACATGAAACCACATAGGTGATATAACTGTGTAGGATGTAATAAAGTCATGCACTGCATAATTATATTTCATCCATGTTGGACCTCATGTATCATGGTGGTCCCATAAGACTAAAATGGAGCTGAAATTTTTCTATCACCTAGTCATATCATAGCCATCATGACATCATAGCATGATGCATTACTCACATGTTTCTGGTGACTCTAATGTAAGCAAACCTACCATGCTGCCAGTCATGTAAAACTATCATACATACAACTATGTAAAGTGCCTAATATTTAATAATAAACAACTATTTTACTGGTTTGTGTATTTGCTGTACTACACATTTTGTCATTATTTTACTGTGTATTAAATTGTATTAAAATATTTACAGTAAAACAATATGTGATATTATACACTAGCAGCAGTCTCATAGACCCTGTGAGTCTCTTGATTGCATCATTTCCTCTTGTGCTTGATGTAATTTCATGTTGTTTTGTTCATCATGACCCTTAAGCATACAAAATTCACAACTAATGTTACCAGTAAGAGGCCATGTTGAATGATTGGCTTTTAAATTATATTAAAAGTGGTTAAGATCTAAAAAGGTAGAAAATAAGTGATGCTTATTGCTCACTAGTCAGACATGTCCCATTTCACTATAGCTATTATCTTGGAGAAAAAGAATGAGGTGACAAAGCTGTTCAAGGATCTATTGCATTGATGCAATGAGAATAAGAAACATTTGGGATAAGCCCATATCAAATATGGACAAACTTCTAACGATCTGAACTGAAGCCCAGACAATGAAGAGTATGCCTCTCAGCACCACGACAATCACAGCCAATGCAAAAAGTTTTCTTTTTGCGATGTTGAAAGAAAAGGCTGGACACATGTGCATGCATGCCCAATTTCCTGAGAGGACAATGCAGGAGAAGGGATTGCAGCATGGCCATCCATCCAGGGTGCTGATGTCTCATTTTCTGTTTCTCTCTTTCTCTCTGTTTCTTTAGTGAGCACATGCTCCCTATAGCAAAAGCCCCTTGCTCTAAAAAGAAAAAGAAAGGAAGGAAGGAAGGAAGGAAGGAAGGAAGGAAGGAAGGAAGGAAGGAAGGAAGGAGAAAAAGAAGAAAGAAAGAAAGAAAGAAAGAAAGAAAGAAAGAAAGAAAGAAAGAAAGAAAGAAAAGAGAAAGAAAGAGAGAGAGAGAGAGAGAGAGAGAGAGAGAGAGAGAGAGAGAAAGAAAGAAAGAAAGAAAGAAAGAAAGAAAGAAAGAAAGAAAGAAAGAAAGAAAGAAAGAAAGAAAGAAAGAAAGAAAGAAAGAAAAGAAAGAAAGAGAAAGAAAGAAAGAAAGAAAGAAAGAAAGAAAGAAAGAAAGAAAGAAAGAAAGAAGAAAGGAAGGAAGGAAGGAAGGAAGGAAGGAAGGAAGGAAGGAAGGAAGGAAGAAAGAAAGAAAGAAGAAAGAAAGAAAGAAAGAAAGAAAGAAAGAAAGAAAGAAAGAAAGAAGAAAGAAAGAAAGAAAGAAGAAGAAAGAAAGAAGAAGAAAGAAAAAAAAAGAAGAAGAAAGAACGAAAGAAAGAAAGAGAGAGAGAGAGAGAGAAAAAGAAAAAGAAGGAAGAAAGAAAGAGAGAGGAAGAAAGAAAGAAAAAGAAAGAAAGAAGGAAGCAAGCAAGCTGAACAAACCATAATGGACATATTTCTGAAAAGAGTGACACCTTCTCAGAGTGAACATAGGAAAGATCCTTCAGGAGGTATTTCAGATGAACGCATTGTTATTATAGGAGATAACGGTTCCATGTGTGTTACTGTCCCTGAAGACCTTGCAATGGAACAAGATACAGAGGTAGAAGACAGTGATTTTGATGATTCTGGCCCTGTGTAGACTAAGGAAAATGTGTTGTGTCTTAGCTTCTAACAAAATGTTTAAAAAGTTTTAAAAAAATTAAATTCACATTAATTTTTTGAACTTGCTAGAAAGAGGGAGAGAGTGAAAGCTCCCTGCAATGGAGAGTGGTCATGCCACAATCCTTTTTCCTCCATTTCCCCATCCAGTTAGGATTTGAGGCACATGCACACATGACTACCATAAGATGGTCTTCCACATGGTCTCTGACTCCACCACTGTATTACAGAGTCAGCCCCCAAATTAAAAAATTTTTAACTAGGAAAAAGGTTATAGAATAAAGATATAAAGAAAAAAATATTCTTGTGCAGCTATACAATGCTTGTTTTTTAAGCTGTGTTATTACAAAAGAGTAAAAAAAGGTAAAAAGATGTTTATAAAGTCAAAAATTATACTAAATTAATCTTAATTTATTATTAAGGACTTTAATGTATTTCTAAGTGTATAGTGTTTATAAAGTCTGTAGTAGTGTACGATAATGCCCTAGGTCTTCCCATTTATTCACTACTCACTCAGTGAGTCATCCAGAGCAACTGTCAGTACTGACAGTTGGGAAGTGCCCTCTGCATGTGTATCACTTTTTATTCTTTATCTGATACTTCTACTGTATCTTTTCTATGATTAGACTCTTTTGATATACAAATACCATTGTATTATAATTGTCTACAGTATTCAGTTCAGTACCATGCCATACAGATTTATAACCTAGGAACAATAGGTTATACCATATAGCTTAGGTGTGTAGTAGGCTATACCCACTAGGTTTATGTAAGTACACTCTATAATGTTCACAAAATCATGGAATCACCTAAGGATGCATTTCTCAAAGCGTATACCCACCATTTAGTGATACATGACTATACATAGAAACACAGAAACACACAAGTATATGTAAAACTGGCACTTTTCCAATTAAGAATTCTTCTGTCCTTTGGGTAGATACTGAGGAGTGGGATTCCTGGGTCATATGGTAGTGCTATTTGTAGATTTTTGAGGAATTTCCAAATTGTTCTCCATAGTGGCTGGACCAATTTACATTCCCACCAGCATGTAAAAGAGTTCCCCTTTCACCACACCTCCGCCAACACTTACCATTTTTGTTTTTTTTTTTAATCTTAGACATTCTGACCGAGGTTAGGTGGTATCTCAATGTTATTTTAATCTGCATTTCCCTTACGATAATGTGGAGCATTTTTTCATATGCCTTTTGGCTATTCGTATGTCATCTTTAGAGAGTGTTTTTTTCAACTCCTTCTCCCATCTTTTAATAGGGCTGATCATCTTTTTTCCAAACAGCACCTTGAATTCCGTGTGTATTCTGCTTATCAGACCCTTATCTGATGCATAATTAACAAAAATATTTTCCCATTCTGAGGGCTGTCGATTCACACTAATTACTGTGTCTTTTGCCATGCAGAAGCTTCTTAGTCTTATGTAATCCCACTTGTCTATTTTGGGGATGATCGACTGTGCTTTGGGGGTCTTATTTAAGAAGTCTTTCCTTACACTAATGTCTCCCAGAGTTTTCCCAGTGTTTTCCGGGAGCAGTTTTATAGTTTGAGGTCTTAGATTTAGATCCTTGATCCACCTTGACTTTATTTTTGTCAATGGTGAGAGGTAGGGGTTCAGATTCACCTTTCTACAGGTGGAAATTCAGTTTTTCCAGCACCATTTGCTGAAGAGGTTTCACTGTTTCTGTCTCTTTCTTGCTCTGTCCCTCTCTGTTCAAATTAAAATAGATAAATAAAATTAATAAAATTTTTTTTTGCAATCTGAAAATAGTCACTGTTTATTTACTGACCAGATTACAAAAGTAATCATGGTGGATACATTAGTTTATCCTTCTAATAAGTCTGTTGATCTGGTCTTCCCTGTTGCCAGGATCTCCACAAAATGGGTGGTGTTTTTCTTCATTCCACCTCGTGGAGAAGATAATTTGAAGGGCCACAGGAAGTTATTTGCTTCTTTGAAGCGTTTCTCAACAGTATTGATTTCATGAATCAGATCTTCCATGCAGATGATGGCAAATTTACCAAGAGATCGAGCAAAGAGATATCTGTCAAAGCAATTCGCTTCTTACTGATTTTTCCATAACCACTTTTTTTTTTTTTGGAGAGGTTTACACTATAGGGCACGTGTGGTCACCAGACAGACAGAGAGAGACATAGAGACAGAAAGCGAGAAATCACCCCCCAGAGGGGATGGTCACGCCACAATCCCTTCTCCTCCATTCTCCTCTCTGGATCTTGGGCACGCACGCACACGCACCCGGCATGAGTTTTAAGCCACCGGGTCCAGTATGCGAACCGCGGTTGACTACGTGGGAGTCCAGCGACATAGCCATTATGCTAACTGCTGGTTCCCCATAACCACGTTTGTAGATCAGTTCATTTAATGACTTCAGGTTCGGGTACCCCCATGCAATATATGGTTCCACAATTCTCAGCATGTTAATGAAGGCCTTGTTGAGCTTAACAAAGGTGCCATTGAAGATCTGGCGAAGACGAAGAAGCTGCAACACCTTTAGAACCTCTGGGCTTACTCCATTGATACCTCTGATCCTGATGACAAATGCTAATTTGGGCTCTGCAGGTACATAGAAGTTGCCAGCTTTTCTTGCCATCCTGGACATGTGAATCTCAGTTCTGTACATCTGTCTATATTCCTTATGATAATGCTTAGGTTTTTTTCATAGATAAGCTTCCTCCTTGCCTTTCGAAGCATCTTTTGAGCAAACTTCTTTCTCAGGTGCTTGATCTTCAGCTCTGCAAAATTTCTTCTCTTTTTCTTAAGGGTTTCTGGCACATCAGGAACCTTTTTCTTGGTCGCTTCCACTGCAGCAGGAGCCTTTTTTTTGTTTGTTTCTCCTCCAGCAGGAGTCCCCTTTTTCTTCTCTTGAGCTCCCTTCATGGTTCCAACTGAAAAAGAGCAATAAAATAATTCTTTTTTTTCTTTCTGGAGAGGTTTTTGCTATCGGGCGTATGTGCTCACCAGAAAGACAGAGAGAGACAGAGAGACAGAAAACGAGAAATCACCCCACGGGGGGGTTGGCTATGCTGTAATACCTTCTCCTCCATTCTCCTCTTGGGATCCTGGGCATGCACGCACATGCGCCCAGCGTGAGTTTAAGCCACCAGGTCCAGGACTTGATCCACAGTCAACTACATGGGAGTCCAGCGGCATAGCCATTACACTAACTGCTGGTCCCAAAATAATTCTTAAAAAAAAAAAAAAAAAAGAAAGGATGGCAAAGAATTTTAGACTTCCAATCTCATTTCTGCCACACTGTAGGTCTGTATTCTTTCCTGGTTTCTCAAGTTCTAAAGATACCTCCTCTACTGAGTAGAAGGTACAATTCACTAGGTTATGATGTTAAATGGTTTAATGGTTTAGTTTCTAAAACAAGATTATTTTTGTACTTACCTATCTGAAAGCTAGTTTTGTGTAAAGTACAGGAGAGGAAACTCTAAAGAGATAGACCTTACATGTGTTAATGAAGGAAGAGGAGGAGTGGTGAGTGCAGTTTGAAAAATGTGACCAATTGCCCAAGTGAATAGCAGTAAAAGCCTGCTGTATGTAAAGAAGTGACTGTAATAGATGAACAGGATGGGAATAGCCACATGACATGTTAAAGAATAGAAATTTGATTGTATCATTTAGAGAACTGAATGTAGACAGTTAATTACACAAGTGAGAGAGAAGCTGAGAGCAAAACAGAGCACAATGAAGGACCCCAGCGGTTGGTAATAATAAGCTCCCACCTCCCCTCAGTTGAATAGGCAAGAGCTTCAGCAATGCTACTGAAACCAGGATTACCCAGAGGAAGCTAGAAACACAAAAACTTGTCTGGCAAAAGCTGAAGCAACAAATGCAGCCACAGCTGAAAAATATGCCCACATTAGAGAGAAAGAGTGAAAGAAACTGAACTTTTCTCTTTCCAGCCTGCCAATCTCCTACCAATGCCAGATCCTTTGCAGGCAAGACGACTTGAGAGTCTGGTGAATGTATCCTGTAAGAGTAAGTGCGTACGGGACCAGCAGTTAGCGTAATGGCTATGTCGCTGGACTCCCACGTAGTCGACCACGGTTCGAGTCCTGGACCCAGTGGCTTAAACTCACACCAGGGGCGTGTGCGTGCATGCCCAAGATCCCGAGAGGAGAATGGAGGAGAAGGGATTGCTGCATGGCCATCCCCCTTGGGGGGTGATTTATTTCTCGCTTTCTGTCTCTCTGTCTCTCTCTGTCTGTCTAGCAAACGCACTCGCCCTATAGCAAAAACTCTCCAAAAAAAAAAAAAAAAAAAAAAAAAAAAAAAAAGAGTAAGTGCCTAGGATGTAGAGCTGGAGAAGAGCATGAAGTATATCTGCAGACAAACAAGCCCAGGACTAACATAATCAATATTTTTGGCTATTCAGCAATCATTTTCACCTCATATTCATGTTTAACAAATTCATACTTCAGCCACACATAAGATAACTACCAATGATACAATTTACTAGCTGTTTCCAATAAGGGGATGGAGAAAGTCTGATTCATTATTTTCCTCAAGTGCAAGATCTCCATGCAATATGGAATTTCTCCTAAAACCACCAGATGTTGGCTTCCTGTAGTCTGGTGACCTATAAATTAAATTGCTGCATGCCTACTACCAACATTACTCATAAAAAAATAGTAGGAAGGAGATTGTTGGTTAATGTATACATAATAAAATACAATCACTACAGTTCTTTTTCTGTAACTGGCCATGTGACCATAGATATTTATCACTTTATTTTTCCACCACATATTTTATGTTTTCCTTGCCCTTTGAGCCAGAACATTGGTTCCAGTTCATTACCCAGTGGGTTATCCAACTCATTTCTGGAAGATTTGAATTTTTGATAAGCCTAAAGTTATTGAGTTGCTGTGGACATTAATTGACTTTTACTGTCTGACAAGAAGTACTAAAAAATGCTCCATGAATCTCGCAGGTTTTGGGTATAGTCCCCTGTCCTCATTGTGTAGCTGCAAACAAATTTCCCATTATTAATTGTGATAAATTACATCAGCCAAAATAATCACCATTCCTTTGCTTGCTTTTTAATGGTTTAAGAAGCTACAAATGCCAGATGACAGCCTCAACTTCTAGTTTACGATGAGGCTATGTGAAAGAATTTCTTCCTTGGAAACAAAAACCTCTGGCCAGCTGAGCTGATGATTGTGGACAGGAAGCAAAAAATTCTGTGAGTGAATTAGATCTTAGAATAAGAAAAGTTATTTACACTTTTTTTAATCTTTTTTTTATTTTTTAAAATTTATTTATTTATTATCATCATCACCTTGTTTATATTACAGTGAATCACATATAACTTTACAGTGTATTACATTTCTTTTTCCAGAAAGAATAGCATGTATATCAGTCAGTACGGAGACATTAAAATCCCCATTTCATCATTTTCATTTGTCCTTTACTATCTGGATACATGTATTCTACATAAGGGAGACACATCATATATTGATCACTGCTTCAAAGCATATGCTGTATCCTAAGGGACAACATGCTATCCCCACAGACTGTGACCTCCAAGTTCATACTACAACTAAATTTTGATTAAGCGATTTTTCAATATTTTATCAGACCAGCAGCTCCCAAGGGATGAGGTGCATGCTAAGATTAGCAAAATTTTTAAAGTTTATTTTTTGACATAGGAAAAGGAAATTGCAGGCCTCAAGCACACATCTCCCTCTGAAGCCCTCTTCCAGTCAGGGACCAGAAAGCAGAGCTGAGCCAGCCCTAGACCCTTAAATCTCACCTTGCAGTTTTAGAGCTCAAAGGTAAGTGGTGTTTTCCTTTCTTTTGCTAACTCTTTGTTGTTCTACCACCACATTAGGCAGGGAAATTGCAAATCTCTTAATCAGATATCTCCATCTGAAGCCCCCTGCCCATTGTGGTGTGAAACTATTTTCTCTCTCTCTTCCACCTTACATTCTCATTTTCCTGCTCAGCCTTCACCCTCACAGGAGCTACACAGGTCTCAAAATATAGTAGTCAAACATGTGAACATTGTGAGGCTCTGGAGGAATCCTCTCCCACTACTGAACCACCAGCAAAAAGGGAAAATATCCTAGCAAATCTGAATTCAAAATTCCTCCTGTGGATACTACATTGAAGACCACAATAGAAGAGAGACTGGCATAGAAATAATTCACAACAAAGAGAAACACAGAAGTTCACAGCCACAGACACATTTTGTAAGCTGTGGTGATGCTCAGTGAATGAATGTAAAATAAATAAAATTTAAGAAGAAAAAACATGAAAAAAGAAACCCTATTTTAAAGAATTAGCAAAAAGTGAATATATATTACCAAATTACTGAAAATCACAGAAAAGCCTCAAGTATGAGAAAACCAGGAAATACATCCAGAACAAGGAAACAAAGCAACTAATCTCCAACTATGGAAAAAAAGAGGAAGTTACCAAAATGCCAGAAAAATAATTCAGAATGTACATGGTGACAAAACTCAATGAGATGCAAGGGGAAAGAGACAACAAACTCCACAAGATCAGGAAGTCCTTTGATGACTTGAAGAGACAGACAACACAAAAAATAATCAAACAGAACTTTTAAATATGAAGTCCGAAATGAAAGAGATCAAAACCTCCCTTGAAAGTATTAATAGCAGATAGGCCATGCAGAAGATAGACTCTCTAATCTGGAAGACAAAACTTCTGACTTAGATAAAACCACCAAAAGAATGAAAAAATAACCAAAAAAAAAAATGAGGACAGCATACAGGAAATACTAGACACCATTAAATGCCCAAATAGCTGAATAATAATTATTCCAGAAGGCAAAGAATCAGACAGAGGTATCGAAGATCTATTCCATGAAATACTTGCCAAGAAGTTTCCAAATCTAGAATAACATTCAGACAGCCAGACCCAAGAAATACAAAGGACTCCAAGTAGAATCAACATAAGAAGATCCCCTCCACAGGACATCATAACCAGATTGGTCAAAATCACAGACAAAGACAAGATTCTAAAAATGGCAAGAGAGAAATATCAAGTTATTTACAAAGGTCATCTCACTAGGCTAACATCAGACCTCTCAACCAAAACAATGAAGGCAAGAAAAGATGGGACCAGCAGTTGGCATAATGGCTGTGTCGCTGGACTCCCACGTAGTCGACTGTGGTTCGAGTCCTGGACCCGGTGGCTTAAACTCATGCCAGGTGCGTGTGCATGCATGCCCAAGATCCTGAGAGGAGAATGGAGGAGAAGGGATTGGGGTGTGGCCATCCCCCCGGGAGGAGATTTCTCATTTTCTGTCTCTTGTATCTCTCTGTCTTTCTGGTGAGTGCACGTGCCCTATGGCAAAAACCTCTTGAAAAAAAGAAAGAAAGAAAAGGGAAGATAGATTTAAACCAATAAAAGAAAAATAATTTCAACCAAGAATAATATAAACAGCAAGATTATCTTTCAAATGGAAAGGAAAAAATGAAATCATTCTTTTATAAACAAATTTTAAAATAATTTAAACTAGCTTTTCAAAAAGTACTGAAGGGAGTACTATACCAGGAAAATTAAAGAGACAAACAGAAATAAGAGAACAAAATCAACCAAGAAAATGGCTAACAAATGGCAGGGACAAATCTGCAAATTGAATGTTAATGGATTAAATTCTCCAACCAAGAGACACAGACTGGCTGAATGGATTAAAAAAAGAAACCCTCTATTTGTTGCCTACAAGAAACATATGTCATGGATAAAGATATATGTAGACTGGGACCAACAGTTAGCATAATGGCTATGTCGCTGGACTCCCATGTAGTTGACCGTGGTTCGAGTCCCAGATCCGGTGGCTTAAAACTCACTCCGGGCGCGTGTGTGTGCATGCCCAAGATCCCGAGAGGAGAATGGAGGAGAAGGGATTGCGGCATGGCCATCCCCCCTGGGGGGTGATTTCTTGCTTTCTGTCTCTCTGTCTCTCTCTGTCTGTCTGGCAAGCGCACACGCCCTATGGCAAAATTTTCTCTCTCAAAAAAAAAGATATGCATGGACTAAAAGTGAAGGGTTGAAAGAAGGTATTCTGTGCAAACAGAAACAAACAAACAAAAAGCTGGAGTAGTGATACTGATATCAGACAAAATAGGCTATAAGAAAAAAAGTGTAAGAGACAAATAAGGACATGATATAGTGTTAAAAGAGATGATTCAACAGGAAGACATAATGCTTTTAAATATCTCTGCATTCAACATGGGAGAACCCAAATACATGAAAGAAAGACTACTAGATCTAAAAGGAGAGATAGAATGCAACACACTAATCACTGGGGTTCTCAACATCCCACTGTCTCTTGTGGATAGATCATCTAGACAAAAAACAAGCAAAGAAATACAGTATCTGAAAGACACCATAAATAAAATGGACTTGACAGACATCTATAGAACCTTCCATTCAACAACCACAAAATATATATTTTTTCTAAACTCCCACAAAGAACCTTTTTTAAGATTGACCACATGATAGGACACAAAACAAGCCTTTACAAGTTCAAAGACATAGAAACTATATCCAGCATCTTCTCCAGCCTTGATGGAATTAACCTTGATATTAACTTCAGAAAGAGCCCTCAAAAATGCACAAACATATGGAAATTAAACAACCTACTCCTGAATTACTTCACATTGACTGAATAGATTAAGAATAAAATCAAAATATTAATTGAAATCAATGATAATGAGTACATGATTTTCTATAACCTATGGGACACAACAAAGGCAGTCATAAGATGGAAATTCACAGCAATTAGTGCACTAAGAAAAAAATGGAAAGGTGGAAAATAGACAACCTAACAACATACCTCACAGAACTGGAAAAACAACAACAAAAAATATACAAAAAATACCAGGAGAAAAGGAATAACAATAAAGATTCAAGTAGAAATAAATGAAATTGAGAATAAATGAACTATACAGAAAGTAAATAAAGACAAAAACTGGTTCTTTGAGAACATAAACAAAATTAACACAATTAGATAGCCTAATTAAGAAGAAGAAAGAGAAGACCCAGATAGAACAAATCAACAATGAAACAGGGAGTATTACAACAGACATAACAAAAATAAAAAAGATCACCAGAGAATACTATGAGCAAGTATATGCTAATAAACAAAAAACCCTGGATGAGATGGACAAATTCCTTAATTTACTAAAATTAAATCAGGAAGACATAGAAACCCTGAATAGACCCATAATAAGCAATGAGATTGAATCAGTAATAATCACCCAACAAAGAAAAGTCCAGGTCTCAATTATTTCACTTCTGAATTCTACAAAACTCTTAGATAAGAGCTAACCCCTATTCTATGCAAACTACTTGTAATGATCCAAAAGGAAGG
This sequence comes from Tupaia tana, assembly GCA_026018925.1. Classification (NCBI taxonomy): domain Eukaryota; kingdom Metazoa; phylum Chordata; class Mammalia; order Scandentia; family Tupaiidae; genus Tupaia; species Tupaia tana. Next base: position 125,923,368 of record JAKSZU010000009.1, read on the forward strand.
AACCTTCCCAAATTCATTTTATGAAGCCTCCATCACCCTCATCCCCCAAAACAGATAAGGACGTAACAAAAATGAAAATAACAGGCCAATAGCTCTAATAAATACAGATGCGAAATTTTACAATATACTAGGAGATTGTATCCAATAATACACAAAATATATTATATCCCATGATTATATAGGCTTTATTCAAGGGATGTAAGAGTAGTTTGACATATGCAGAAACATAAATGTACTATACCATATTAATAGAAAAAAGATAAAAACCATCTGATCATATCAATCAATGCAGAAAAGTTGTTTGATAAAATAAAACATCCTTTCATGATTGGGACTCTCAGCAAAATCGGCATAGAAGGTACATTTCTCAACACAATAAAAGTCATATATGAAAAAAACATAACTAACATCATAATGAATGAAGAAAAGATAAAAGGTTTTCTACTAAAATCTTGAACAAGACAAGGTTGCCCACTTTCTCCTCTCCTTTTCAGTATGGTACTGGAAGTCCTGGTCAATGCAATCAGACATGAGAATAAAATAAAAGACATTCAACTAGAGCAAGAAGTGAAATTTTCTCTGTTTGCAGATAACATGATTATATAGGTAAAAAATCCAAAAATCCACAAAAATCCTCCTGGAATTGATAAATAAATACAGTAAAGTGGCCAGATAAAAAAATCAATATACGAAAATCTGCAGCATTTCTATACATAAACAATGCGCATACTGAGGTAGAATTGCAGAAATCGATCCCATTTACAATAACCAGAAAAAGTCTAAGATACCTAGAAATAAATATAATCAAATAAGTCAAAACTTCTACAAGGAAACTATGAAATCTAAAAAAAGAAATTGAAGATGACACAAAAAAAGTGGAAAGACATTCTATGTTCCTGGATTGGAAGATTTAATATGATCAAAAAGTCAATTCTACCCAAATTAATCTACATATTTAATGCAATTCCAATCAAATTACCAGAGACATTCTTTTCATACTTAGGAAAAAAAAAAAAAAAAACAACTGTAGAATGTAGATCTAGAATCACAGAAGACCCCATATTGCCAAAGCAGTACTATGAAGAAAAGTGAAGTAGGAGGCATCTCACTCCCTAACCACATAATATATCACAAAGCTGTGATAATCAAAAGAGCATGGTACTGGCACAAATACAGGCATATAGACTAATGGAACAGAATAGAGACCACAGAAATAAACCCCAAAACTGATTTTTGACAAAAGATACCAGACAATCAGTGGGGAAAAGAAAATCTATTCAGCAAATGGTGCTGGAAAAACTGGGTATTCACCTGCAGAAATATTAAACTGGACCTCTATCTCTCACTATTAACAAAAATCAACTGAGAATGGTTCACAGATATAAACCCAAGGCCTCAACTATAAAACTATAGGAAGAAAACACAGGGGAAAACTAGAAGACATTAGAGTAGGCAAAGACTTCTTTGAAAAGGCCCCCCAAGCACAGGCAATAATTCCCAAAATAGACAAGGAGGAGGATTACATTAGGTTAGAAAGCTTCTGTACAGCAAAGGAAACAATAATTAGAGTGAATTGACAACTCTCAAAATGGGAGAATGTATTTCTCATTTCAGGCAAATTATGCCTGAGATGAGAAATTGATAACCAGAATATACATGTAACTCAAGCAGCTTACCTGAAAAAATAACTAATGCAATTAAAAGATGGGCAAATGAGCTAAACATACAACTCTTTAAAGAAGACATATGAACAACCAAAAATCATATGAAAAAATTCTCAACATGACTTATCATAAGGGAAATGCAAATCAAACCACAATGCAATACCATCTAACCCCAGTTAGAATGGCTAAGATTAAAAAATAAAGAATGATAAGTGCTGGTAAGGCTATGGAGAAAAGGGAACTCTCCTAAGCTGTTGGTGGGAATGTACATTAGTATAGCCACTGTGGCGTACAATATGGAGATTACTCAAAGGTCTATAAATGGAACTACCACATTATCCTGGAATTCCATTCCTGGGTATCTACTCAAAGGATAGAAATACACTCAGAAAAACACTTGCACATCTATGTTTATTGGGGCATTATTCACATTTTCTAAGACATGATACCATCCCAAATGTCCAAGAACTGATGAATGGATTGAAAAACTGTGGCACATATACACTACGGAATACTACTCAGCCATAAAAAATAATACCATGGCATTTGATAGAAAGTGGATGAATATGGAAGATGTAATACTAAGCAAAGCAAACCAGACTATATAAGATGGACATTTTATGTCCCCAATCAATATATACTGAATGTCTGCACTTTATGGCAGAAACTGGAAGATTGGAAAGTTCTCCATGTCTTTAACACATGGAGAACAACTATGGATACTACAAACAGTGAGAGAGGAGGACAGGAAATGGAGGTGGGTGAGGGTGAGTGTGAGAGGGAGGGTGAGGGTGAGGGAATCAATAGGAAAAACAAAAAAGCAAAACATTTAAGAGACACACACAAAAATTATCTGTTGATGATAATGTATATGATAATATCTTTCACTGAATACACAGTGTATTCAGGTTGGGAAAATTCATTTGGTATGTTGTAATGATACACAGTGATTGAATATAAGATAAAAAAATAAGAAAAAATTAAGCTCATTTCTTCCATAAGAGAGAGAGAAAGAGGGACAGAGAGAGTCAGAGGGAAAGAGAGAGAGAAAGAGAGCACCTCCAAGAGGATCCATCCCCCACCTCAGCCAGTCAGGGATCGTGGACACATATGTGCCCAGTGTACTTAGGGTGGTCACTGGACTTCAACTGGTAAACTTCCCATGTGGGATTACCTCACATAGTGTTGTATTTTACCATTGCTGCACCATCTAGTCCCAGATTAGTGAATTTTAATGGCACTATTTCTTATCATATTTTTAATGTACTATATCCCACAGACAGAAGCACTGTTATTTGTGATAGCATGGTGGTAAATTAAACATTCCAAAATCCATAGATGGAGGTGTTTAAAAGGCATATCTATACACATAGTAGTAAGAACAAAATGGGGTCCATCCATGATAGGAAGATGTTGAATGCAATCAACTTGTATCCTAATGATTATCTGGCCCTCCAAAAGAATGGTGTCAAATGTAGGGCTGAATGCTGGTCTCTAATTTGGTGGGCTAGGCACTCAGGAGCAGCAGTGACAAAACGTCCTTGGTAAGGAAAAGTCCACATGCTTGAGTCTTACTAGTTTCTAAAAGCAAAGCCTCTCACTGTATAAATCCAGCCAGAAGCTGGCTGCTATAAGATCCCAGAGAATTCAAGGGATCAATTTTCCTGAGCTGAGCAGGGAAATAGCAGGGAGCGGTTCTGAAAGAAAATAGGCCCAATTTTCTTTTCTTGCTTTCATTCATTCATATATATATATATATATATATATATATATATATATATATGTATATGTGTGTGTGTGTGTGTGTGTTGTGTGTATGCGTGTGTCTATAATCTTTTATTTTTTTATTTATTTCTTCTATGTGTGAGAGGGACTGAGAGAGAAAGAGAGAGAATACCTTCAATAGGGCCCTGATGCTGAGATCTATCCCTAGCCTCAACCAGTTCATAGGCACATGCACGTCCAGCATATTCAGAGAGATCTTCAGATGGGAACCTGATACCTTCCCATGAGGGTCAAAGGGTCAGCCTCACAGAGTGTCAGAGTGTCACATTTCACCACTACACCACAGTCTAGTCCCAGGCCAGGCTTTGTGAATGAAGAGAAAGTGGCTTCCCAGTATATGTATGTATGTATGTGTGTGTGTATATATATATATATGAAAGCATATACATATATATATGTATAGGCCCCGGGAGTTTGAAATTATATACATATATAATATATTATATATAATGTATAATATATATGTAGAGTGTGTGTGTGTGTGTGTGCGTGTGTGTGTATAATTTGCTATAGAGCACATGTACTTGCCAGAGAGGGAGAAAGAGAGAGGGAAAGAGAGAGGAAAAGTTAGAAAGCATTCCCAAGAGAGCATGACCATGCTGCAGTCCCTTCTTTTATAGTCTCCACTTGGGATTTTGGGCATACAAACACACACATATGCCCAGCATATGTTCCAAGCCCCTGGGTCCAGGAATTAAACTTCTCAGTTAGCCATGAGGGATCCAGTAACTTAACCGCCACACCAACTGGCTGGCCCTAGTTTTTTAGCTTGAGTGACTGTGTGGATAATAATTTACTGAGAAGAGGATACAAGAGTTTGGGCAAGTGTTGAGTTTAAGGTGCTTGTGGGATGTCATGGTAAAGCTGCCCAGGATTCAGTCTGAAGTTCAGAAGAGATGTCTATGATAGAGATATAATACAACTAGGAACAGAAAATAGTCACTGCAAGTATGAAAGTGGGTAAGTTCACATCCTAATCAGGGTTGATGTCGGATGACCAGAGAAGAGGGCAAGAAACAAAATTTAGCCATCACCAAACTCCAAGTACTGGCCATGAAGAGAAGGCTTTGAGGAAGAAGTCACAGTGGTGTTTCAGAAGACAAGAAAGAAAGACTCATCAAGAAAAAGAGACTAGTTAAAAAGGTCAAATTTATCTGAGAGATTAAGAAAAATAAGCCTGAAAAGACCCAGAAAATTAAGGATAATAAACCTCTGATGATTCTTATCTAGATAAAAGCAGAAATGGAAGATCCCTTAAACAAATCCTTCCTTCTTCCTCTTTATTAAGAGCTTATTTACTTCAGGGCCAGCCTTGTGACCTAGGGTGTGAGGAAGTTGAATCCCACATGACTGACTATATCTTTCAAATCCTGACCCCAGGAGTTTGAAAAACACACTGGGTGCATGTGTATGTCTGTTCCAAATCCCAACAGGATGGTGAAATGGAAAGAGTTGTAGCATGACTGCATCCCATTGGAGGGTGCTTTCTCACATCCTCTGCGTGTATCTCTTTCTTTCTGTAGCCAGTGCATGCACTGTCTGGTAATTTAAAAATATAGTTATTTCAGAGATAGAGGGAGAGAGAGGTGTCCCCAACCAGGTCTCAATGCTGTAATCTGCCTCCAGTTCCAGTAAGCCTACATCATGAGCATGCACACACATGGGGTACTTCAGGAGATCCTGGTATGTAAATTCAAGACCTCTCCCATGTGGGTCCAGCTGTGCCACCCTGCATCACTATATGACCCTTATTTACCTCTTTTATTTTAATAGCATTTGTTCTGAAAATTTGATCCATTTGAGGAAAAATAACTTCCAATCCACAATTTAAATGAATATGTCTGAGCAAGAAAATGTTATACTCTTCGTGGGGAGTTTAGGTGGGGCATAGACAAGGTGAGAAGGACATAGGAGGTGAGAATTTCACTCACCATTCTCTCTACTGCCCACTAGAGAAGAGAAAAGGCCAAACAAGCTATTAGCTCCTTGTTGCTTCTGAGAACTGTGATAATTGTGGTCCTGTTGACCTGGCAACAATTTTCTTTTAAAAAATATAGTGTAGAAGGTATTTATTCTTTTATTCATAAACTAAATTTTGGGCTATTTTATTTGATATTTTTAAAACATTTTTTATTTCATTTACTCTTTTACATTTAGTCACATTATTTAGCTTACAAACTGAATATTTCAACATGTGAACACTTCTCCCTAGTCCAGTTAATAAACCTATAGGAGAATCTTCAACAGATAATACCACATTTCTTTGTCCCACTAATGAATTGCCTCTCTATTTTTCTTCTAAATGCACTTCCTCAGACTCTACTCTTTCACACACACTATATCTGGTATTTACATCCATTTACTGTGTTTCTATAACCTTTAGTCAATCAGTTTCAGTCATAGAGTGTGGACATTTGGTATATGTTAAGTGGGGATATACAATGTCTCTCCTTAATAGCCTGGCTTGCTTTACTCAGCAGTACATCTTCCATATTCTTTGATTTTCTGTCAAAAGCCAGAGTTTTGTTATATTTTATGGCTGAATAGTATACCATAGAGTATATGTGTCACCGTTTTTCTAGCCATTCATCTGTTCGTGGGCATTTGGGTTGGTTCCACGTCTTAGCAATTATGAATAGTGCCGCAATAAACATCGATGTGCAAGCACTTTTCCTATTAAGAATTCTTCTGTCCTTTGGTTAGATACTGAGGAGTGGGATTGTTGTACCATATGGTAGTTCTACTTGTAGATTTTTGAGGAATCTCCAAATTGTTCTCCACAGTGGCTGGACCAATTTGCATTCCCAACAGCAGTGTAAGAGAGTTCCCCTTTCACCCCACCCACCACCTGCACTTACCATTTTTTGTTTTGTTTTGTTTTGTTTTGTTTTGTTTTAATCTTAGTCATTCTTACTGGGGCTAGGTGATATCTCATTGTTGTTTTGATCTGCATTTCCCTTACAACGAGGGATGTTGATGAGGGATGGTGAGTATTTTTTCATATGGCTTTTGGCTATTTCTATGTCATCTTTAGAGAGTGTTTTTTTCCAACTCATTCTCCCGACTTTTAATAGGGATGATCATCTTTTTTCAGAACAGCTGCATGAGTTCCTTGTGTATTCTGGTTATCAGTCCTTTATCTGACACATAGCTTACAAAAATATTTTCCCATTCTGAGGGCTGTCTATTCACACTAATTACTGTGTCTTTTGCCATGCAGAAACTTTTTAGTCTGATGTAATCCCACTTGTCTACTTTGGGAATTATCGACTACACTTTGAGGGTCTTATTTAAGAAGTCTTTGCCTACACCAAAGTCTCTCAGAGTATCTCCAGAGTTTTTCAGGAGCAGTTTTATAGTTTGAGGTCTTAGAATTAGATCTTTGTTCCACCTCAACTTGATTTTTGTGGAAGGTGAGAGGTAGGGGTTCAGATTCATCTTTCTACAGGTGGAAATCCAGTTTTTTCAGCACCATTTGCTGAAGAGGTTTTACTTTTCCCACTGGATTGACTGGTAGCCCTTGTCAAAAATCAGTTGACTGTATGTTTGGGAATTTATTTGTGGGGACTATTCTATTCTGTTCCATTGGTCCTCATGTCGGTTTCTGTGCCAGTATCATGCTGTATTGATTACCACAGCTTTGTAGTATATTTTTGGGTCAGGGAGTGAGATGCTGCCCACTCCACTCTTCTTATGCAGAATTGCTTTGGCAATACGGAGTCTTTTATGATTCCAGACAAATTTTATGATTGACTTTTCTAGATCAGTCAAAAATGTGTCTGGTACTTTGATTGACATTGCATTTAATATGTAGATTAATTTGGGTAGAATTGTCATTTGATTATATTAATCTTCCAATCCAGGAACATGAGATGTCCTTCCACTTTTTGTGTCATTTTCAATTTCTTTTTTAGCTTCTCGTACTTTTCTTTGTGGAAGTTTTTAACTTATTTGGTTAGATTTATTCCTAAGTATCTTATACTTTTTGTGGCTATGGTAAATGGAATTACTTTTTTAAGATCTATCTCAGTCTGCCTGTTGTTCTTATATGGAAATGCTATAGATTTCTGTATGTAGATTTTTGTATCCTGCTACCTTACTGTATTCATGTACTACTTCCAGAAATTTTTTCATGGAGGGAACCAGTAGTTAGCGTAATGGCTATGTCGCTGGACTCCCACGTAGTCGACAGCGGTTCACGTCCAGGACCCGGTGGCTTAAAACTCATGCCGGGTGCGTGTGCGTGCATGCCGAAGATCCCAAGAGGAGAATGGAGAAGGGATTGCAGTGTGACCATCCCCCCTGGGGGGTGATTTCTCGCTTTCTGTCTCTATATCTCTCTCTGTCTGTCTGGCGAGCGCATGCGCCCTATAGCGAAAACCTCTACAAAAAAAAAAAAAGAAAGAAAAAAAAAAAGAAATTTTTTCATGGAAACCATTGGGTCTTCTATATATACAATCATATCATCTGCAAATAGAGAGTTTCACCTCTTCTTTTCCTATTTGAATGCCTTTTAGTTTTTCCTCATTTCTGATCATGTTGGTGAAGACTTCCAGTACTATATTGAAAAGGAGTAGAGAAAGTGGGTGTCCTTGTCTTGTACCCATTTTTAGTGGAAAAGCTTTCAACTGTTCTTCATTCAGGATGATGTTTGCTATGGGTTTTTCATAGATAGCTTTTATTGTGTTGACGAATGACCCTTCTATGCTGATTTTGCTGAAAGTCTTGACCATGAAGGGATGTTGTGTCTTATCAAATGCTTTTTCTGCATCAATTGATATGACCATATGATTTTTCTTTTTCTTCCTGTTAATATGGTGTATTATATTTATGGTTTCGCATATGTTAAACCAATCTTGCATTCCTGGAATAAAACCTACTTGATCATGAAGTATAATCTTTTTTATAAGTTGTTGGATATGATTTGCTAGTATCTTGTTGAGAATCTTTGCATCTATATTCATCAGGGATACTGGTCTATAGTTGTCCTTCCTTGTCCTGTCCTTATCTGTTTTAAGGATAAGGGTGATGGAGGCTTCATGGAATGCATTTGGCAGAGTTTCCCTTTCTTGGATCTTTAGAAATAACTTGAGCAGAATGAGGGTTAACTCTTCTTTGAACGTTTTGTAGAATTCAGAGGTGAATCCATCAGGGCCAGGGCTTTTCTTTGTTAGTAGGTTATTTATTACTGATTCAATCTCCTGGCTTGTTATGGGCCTATTCAGACTTTCTATATCCTGCTGGCTCAATCCTGGTAGATTATATGTGTCCAGAAATTTGTCCATCTCATCTAGGTTGTCTTGTTTCTTGGCAGATAGTTGTTAATAGTATCCTCTAATTATGTTTTGCATTTCTACTATGCCTGTTGTTATATTTCCTGCTTCATTGCAGATTTTATTCACCTTGTTCCTTTCTCTCTTCTTCTTAATAAGTCTCACTAGTGGTGTATCTATTTTGTTTATCTTTTCAAAGAACCAGCTTTTACTTTCATTTATTTTCTGTATTGTTCATTTATTTTCTGTTTCATTTATTTCTGCTTGTATCTTTATTATTTGCTTTCTTCTAGAGTTTTTTGGATTTTTTGCAGTTGCATTTCCTATTCTCTGAGGCATGATGTTAGGTGATCCATTTGTCTTCTTTATGTCTTCTTCTTATGTGCACTAATCGCTATGAAGTTCCCTCTTATGACTGCTTTAGCAGTGTCCCAAAGATTATGGAAACTTGTTTCCTCATTGTCATTGGCTTCCATGAGTCTTTTGATTTTAGTTTTTATTTCTTTTTTTTCTTCTTTATTTATTTATTTTTTTATTTTATTTATTTATTTTTTTTTGGAGAGGTTTTTGCTATAGGACGCGTGCGCTCGCCAGACAGACAGAGAGAGACATAGAGACAGAAAGCAAGAAATCACCCCCCAGGGGGGATGGTCACGCCGCAATCCCTTCTCCTCCATTCTCCTCTTGGGATCTTGGGCACGCACACACACGTGCCTGGCGTGAGTTTTAAGCCACTGGGTTCGGGACGCGAACCGCGGTTGACTACGTGGGAGTCCAGTGACATAGCCATTACGCTAACTGCTGGTTCCCTATTTTTTACATTAATTCACTATACATCATTACAGCATACAAATGAATTTTCCATCCAAAATACACTGTATATTGGCTCAATCAAGCACATCAACATAAATGTTATCAGCCAATAATTTTCCATTTCTTATGTCTTGTATACTTTGTTTTTTTGTTTTGCCATCCTTGATTCCCTATCCCTCACCCTCTGCCATGTCCCACCCTCCTCCCACATCGTCTCTGGTATCCATGGTTGCTTTCTATGCCTTCCACCCCCCATTTAATTGATTTGCTAATGAACTTAATTAGTCTAAATATTTCCAATAGCTAGCACAGCTGATATATACCTATACATGAACCCAAGTCTGACTTTAGGCATAAACCTCAGTGAGTAGAATGAACATACTATAAAGTAGTACCTAGCTGGAGCTACATAGCTTACTGCAGTCATCAAATATGCATTTTTTTTATTTCGATACAAACAGTTTTACTGTTTTTTTTCTCTTGAAACTTTTTTTTAATTACTTAACATTCATTCCCTGAGCATCATCACAACATACTAAATGTGGTTTCCCATCTAGAATAAACTGCATAGTGGCTTAATCATGCATGTTATCATCAGTAATATTCCATTTCTACTTTCATATATATGTATATGTATATATATGATTTTTACCCCATGTTTGACCAGCTGCCTTTTCCCACTCTCTTATTACACTATCTCTGCTATATACAGTTGTCTTCAATTCCTTTTCCCCCAACATTTTGTTTATCACACAATATCATAAGTAATCTAACTACTTTCAATAGCATGTTCAGCTGGTAATTTCAAGAAAAGCAGTTTTGAACTGGTAATGATATTTCTTTGAAACTTAAAGCCTAGAAACAGGTTAGTATTCTGTTCAAATAGTAGGTACATGAACCTATCAACAGCTAAAGACAGGACAAAAATCCTTTAAAACCAGACAACAAAGCTTAGAAGAAAAGCAGCAATATTTTAGTCAAGTCACAGAATGTTGTTTCATCAGTTCAGTCTCATGTACTTAATCTTTCTTCTGTTGTGGTTCGATCTTCCAGATTGAATTCTGGGATATAATATTCAACTCCAGACATTGTTCCTACAATTAAGCTGCCCATGTTCTTAGTTTTTGAACTCTTATTTCTGTGTGTCTGCATTTAATTTTACTGACATAGCACTCCCTTAAGAACTTCTTGGAGATCTGGTCTGGTGCTGGTAAATTCTTTCAGGTTTTGTTTATCTGGGAAAGTTCGTGTCTTTTCTTCCCAAATGAACGATAATCTTGCTGGGTACAGTATTCTCGGTTGAAATTGCTTTTCCCTTAACACTTTGAATATATTTTCCCATTCTTTTCTCGCTCTCATTGTTTCCGATGAGAGATCTGCTGTTAGTCTGATGATGGGATACCCTTTGTAGGTAACTTGCCATTTTTCTCTTGCCAATCTTAGTATCTTGTCTTTGTCTGTGGTTTTGGTCAATCTGGCTACAATGTGTCTTGGAGAAGATTTTCTTGGGTTGATTCTATTTGGGGTCCTCTGTATTTCTTGGGACTGAATCTTTGAGTGCCTCTCTAGGTTTGGAAAGTTTTCTTGCAGGATCTCACGGAATAGATTATCAATGCCCTTATGAGCCTCTTCGCCTTCTGGGATGCCTATTATCTGGATGTTTGGACATTTGATGGTATCTAGTATTTCTCGTATATTAGTCTCAAATTTTTGAGCCATTTTCTCAGTCTTCATGGTGGATTTTTCTAGGCTAGCAATTTTCTCTTCTATATTAGAGATTCTATTTTCTGTATGATCTAGTCTGCTTTTAATACTTTTAAGGGAGGTTTTGACTTCCTGTATTATAGCCTTCATCTCTAACAGTTACATCTGATTCTTTTGTAAAGTGTGAAATTCCTCTTTTAGATCTTGCATGAATTTCCTCACCTCCTGGAACTCAAGAACTTCTTTCTCCTTCCTCTTCAGCAGTTCATTATCTCTCTTCTCTTCCATCTCTGTTAGTTTTGCCATTATGAATGTTCTGAATTCTTTATCAGACATTTCCATGATTTCCATTGAACTGTGTGTGGATGAAGAGGAGTTATCCTTTTCCCTTGGAAGAGAGGTATTTCCCTGCTTTCCCATATTTCTTGTGGTCCTGCAGTGATTTCTAGTCATCTGGTGGATGGTCGGTTTCTTCCCAAACTTGGAAGTTCAATCACGCAAGTTTTGTGTGCTGGAGGACGAATTATCAGTGGGAAATCTTGATTTCTGTTTCCCCAAAATGGCTAGTTCGCAGGATCCATGAAGCTGTCTTCAAGAAGGCCTTTTCCCTTTGCCTCTCCACGTGAGTTTTGTGTGCTGGAGGATGAATTATCAGTGGGAAATCTTGATTTCTGTTTCCCCCAAATGGCTAGTTCACAGGATCCATGAAGCTGTCTTCAAGAAGGCCAGTTTTTTATTTCTTCAGCAGTTGTGGAGTCATTCAGGATTAGGTTATTTATTTTCCATATATTTGAGTATTCTTGAGGATTTCTCTTGAAATTAAGCTCAAGTTTTATTCTATCATGGTTGGAGAAGATGCTGGACATAGTTTCTATGCCTTTGAATCTGTAGATGCTTGCTTTGTGCCCTATCATGTGGTCAATCTTTGAGAAGCTTCCATGTGGGGGTGAGAAAAGAGTGTATCTCTTGGTTTTTGGATGGAAAGTTCTATATATGTCTGGTAAGTTCATTTGATTTATGATATCATTTAGATTCTTTAACTCTTCACCTGTTTTTTGTCTAGATGATCTGTTCAGAGGGGATAGTGTGATGTTGAGGTCTCCAACAATTATTGTATTGCAGTCTATCTCTCCTTTTAGATCTAACAGTCCTTCTTTCACATAATTGAGTGCTCCTGTGTTAGGCACATAGATATTTATAAGTGTTATATCATCTTGAGCGATTGACCCTTTTACTACAATATAGTACCCTTCTTTGTATCTTCAAACAGTTTTTGTTCTAAAGCCTATTTTGTCAGAAACTAGTATTGCAACTCCAGCTCTTTTTTTGGTTCCCATTTGCATGGAAAATCTTTTTCCAACCCTTCACTTTCAGTCTATGGATGTCTTTATCCATGAAGTTGGTTTTCCTAGGCAACAGATAGAGGGTTTCTGTTTTTTTATCCATTCAGCCAGTCTGTGTCTCTTGATTGGCCTTTGTTTTGGTTGCCTTTTATTGCTTTGTTTCTGGCTGTTATTTCTTTAGTTTTCCTGGAACAGTACTCTCTTTAATGTTTCTTGAAGAGCTGGTCTAGTGTTGGCAATTTTTTTCAAGTTTTGTTTGAGAAGATTTTAATTTTTTTTCCCCATATGAAGGATAATCTTGCAGGATATAATAACCTTGGCTGAAATTGTTTCTCTCTTAACACTTCCTTGGCTGAAATTGTTTCTCTCTTAACACTTTCAATATGTCTTCCTATTCTTTCCTTGCTTGCATTGTTTCCATTGAGAAGTCCCGTGTTAGTCTAATGGGATGACCTTTGTAAGTCACTTGTCATTTCTCTCTTGCTATTTTATTATCATGTCTTTATCTGTGGCCTTGGCCAGTCTGGCTAAGATGTGCCTTGGGGAAGATCTTCTTGGTTTGATTGTATTTGGGGACCTTTGTATTTCTCGGGTATGGATTTTCAAGTGCCTCTCTAGACTTGGGAAATTTTCTTCCAAGATTTCATAGAATAGATTTTCCATGCCCTTATTAATTTCTTCACCTTCTGGAGACTAATTATTCAGACATTAAGGCATCTAATGGAATCGAATATTTCTCATGTATTATCCTCTTTTTTGGTTATTTTCTCTTTTTGGTGGTTTTCTCTAGGTCAGAGGGTTTATCTTATATGTCAGAGATTCGATCTTCAGCATGGTCTAATCGACTTTTAATACTCTCAAGAGAAATTTTTATTTCCTGTATTGCAGTCTTCATCTCTAATGGTTCCATCTGATTCTTTCTTAACATGTCCATTTCTTCTTTCATATCGTGAAAGAACTTCCTAATCTCCTTATTTCATTGTCTCTTTTCTGTTCCAACTCATAGAATTTGGTCACCATGAATGTTCTAAATTCTTTCTCTGACATTTTGGTAACTTTCTCTATTTTTTTTTTTTTTTGAGAAGTGAAGGGGAGTCACTGTGCTCTTTTGATGCAGACATATTTCCTGATTTATTCAGACTTGAAGCTCTTCTACTTCTAGACATTGGGAGATGTATTCACTTTGGAATACCTTTTAGAAGAATGTTTCTTCGACTAGGAGGACGTGTGTTTTCCTTTTCCTGTGGACTTGTGAGTGATGACGTCTCTGTTCTGTTGTGTTTTGCAATGTGGTCCAAGGAGGAGGATTCTATTCAGGTTTCTGAACAGCAGTATGTCCTTTTTTGCAGGTGGTTCAGTAAAAGGGAGGACCGCAGGGAGTCTTACAATACTAGGGTATTTCAGAACTGTGATTCTAGACCTATCTAGTCCATCCAGGAGGGTGGAGGAAGAGGAAGAGAGCACCAAATAAGAGGGAGAAAGTAAGAAGGAGAATAAAGAAAAAGAAAAAAATTTCACCATGGTTCTGGAGATGGAAGTGGGGTCGCTGTTGAGCTGGGAGTGATCCTGTGTGGTAAGAAGAAGTGAGAATTTAACAAATTAAAGAAGAAGAGAAAAAAAATAAAAAGCTCTATCTGGCTGACAGTGATGGGGGTCTCTGGACTTGGGGCTGCCGGGGCTGGAGCTGAGGCAGGAGTCCCTACCTCAGTGTTCCTTAGACCAGGGGTCTGGAGATGGAAGTGGGGTCTGCTATTGAGCTGGGGACGATCCTGGCTGACAGAGATAGGGGTTCTCTGGACTTGGGGCTGCTGGGGCTGGAGCTGAGAGGTCCTTGCCTCAGTGTCCCTTAGGCCAGGGGTCTGGAGATGGAAGTCAGCTATTTTTATTATATATTTAAATCGGCATAGTACTTATTATTTCTTATTAAAATCAATGTAGTAAAAAAATTTTAAATCTGTTAAAATAATTTTTAAAGCCAAGTCTTACCATCCTGCCATTAATTTTGAAAATGTTTTCTTTTTTAAGTATACTTCATACATCGTTTTAACCATAGTATATGATTTTTTTCCTCAGAATTAGAGCCACAAATTATAAAAGTTTAGAATTTTATACATCCCCTTCAGCTCTTTAGACGTACTAAATTCTGTCTTAGAGAACTGAGACTATATTGAATTCTTAGAGTCCTTAGAAATTCAGAAGAGGGACCAGCAGGTGGCATGATGGTTATGTCACTGGACTCCTGTAACTGACCGTGGTTCTAGTCTTGGACCCAGAGGCTTGAAACTCAAACCAGGGACATGTGTATGCATGCCCAAAATCCCAAGAGGAAAATGGAGGAGAAAGGATTGCAGTGTGGACATCCCTTCTGGGAGGTAATTTCTCACTTTCTGTCTCTCCATGTCGCCAGCAAGCACATGCAACCTATATCAAAAATCTATCTTAAAAAAAAAGAAAGAAAGAAATCTGGAAGAGACCTTAGAAATCAACCTATTCAACCCTTTATTTTAGAGATTGAGACCCAGAAAAGTAGAGTGAATTTTTTAAGGTCAGGAAATTATTTATGGCAGAACTTTTTCTGGGACATTGGTCTTTAGTGTCTGGTTTCTAGCACTCTTACTGCCATCACACCTCTGTCTCCACCACTGAGTTTATTTTGCATAATTGTTATTGTGTACCATATGTCGCATGTACACTTCATCAGACAAATTCCAAAAGTAGCCACAATAGTAGTTCCTATCATCAAGAAATATAATCTACTTACCCAAGCTTTGAATCTTGTGTCTGGCTCTGGTTTTAGAATGCAATGAAAGTAATGTTGTAATTATCAGCCTAAGTCTTAAGAGGCCTCCCTCTTCTGCTCTCACACTCTTAGGACCCTGGAACCAACTCAGGGTGAGCCTACCAAAACATGAGACAGATGGCTCAGTTACCATTATTGCTCTGCACCAACTATGTGAATAAAGCTGACCTAGATCATCCAGCCTCCAGTTAGAGATTATAAGAACCTACCCAGACCAGGACTGTTCTACAAACCTAAAACATCAAGAATAAAATAACTGGTTGTTTTAAAGCACACACTTTTAGGGTATTGTTTACACTGCAAAATCTAACTGATACACACATTTCTTCATTGTGCTGATAATCCACTCCATTAGAATAAATTGTACTTTATATTTCACTTTTTTTTAATCAGGAGGCAAGGATATGTATTTTTTACTGCCTTAATTTTTGTTTTATTATTTTCATTTAGCTATCTAAGTTTCAAAGGCAATTTATAGAACATTTTTTGGACATGCAAGTCTATGTACAGCTCTTTGCAGGCCATCTGCTTTGAAAAGAACTCTTGGTAGAGTCCTTTATTTTTACCAACAATCTCCCTTTCTCCAGCCCACATATCAAGGCATTCAACAAAAATCTGTACATATGGATCAAGGTAGTACTAAAGGGAAAAGAGGAAGAAAGGCAGCTTCATTGTGATTAAGATACAGCAGTGACACTTTTATCAATTCGAATCCAGGCTGGGACTTTCTAAATAAACACTGCAGAAACATCTTCCCAAGTGATGCACTGAGGAAGATAAAGTAGAATGAATATAGTATTGATATGGAGCATGACAGATGAACAGGCTGACAACTCCTACTCCTGTCAAAGGCTCTATGGATTTATTACTCATAATAATTCATTTCTATAGAATCCTTAAATTGATATAAACTAATTCTTAGCAAAAATGAGCTTATACAAAATGTCCATATATGGCTTATTAGGCAATGACATCACATGGACTTTCAATATCCAGTGATCCAATCGTGACCAGGTTTGATATTTAGTTCAATGAGATTGTATCAAACACAAATTGGGCTCTGAAGCACAGCAAAACAGTGAACTGGATAATGCTTGAATGCTGCCTTTACATTCCTACTCTCTCTCGCAGAAAGAAAAGGGTGACAGGGCATTATTGTCCTGTATAGATTTAGTTTCTGTAATTATACCCTAACCTTTTCTTTTTATCATTTAAATACACTTCAAAGATAAGTCAAAGTCTTTTAAGTACAAAGTTTGCAGTGAGCTGTTTTACCCTCTTTCTTGGTTTCTGGCTCCACTTATCTCTTTTTCTCCATCAAGGTTCTCTAATGAGAGATAATAAATATAAAATGATATTTATATTAGTTGATAAATATGTTAATGAGCTTAATTTAATCATTCCACACTGTGTACATGCTATGGTTTGAATGTGTTGCCCAAAGTTTATGCATTGGGAGCTTAAACCCCAGTGCAACAGTGTTAGAGGTAACACCTTTAGAAGGTGATTAGATCATGAAGATTAATACCATTTTCATGGGAGTGAGCTCCTGATAAAAGGATAATCTTGGCCCTCTTTCTCTCTCTGTCTCCTTGTCTTTCTGCTTTTCTACATGGGATGATGTAACACAAAGGCGTCATGATGCTCCTGGACTTCCCAGTCCTCAGACTGGGAGGCAAATAAATTTCATTTTTTTAAACTAATTAGTCTGTAGTGTTCTGTTATAACAACATGAAACAAACTAGACAATACATATATCAAAGCATCATGATGTACACTGTAATTATATATAATTTTTATTTGTCAATTATATATTAATAAATCTAAGGGTTAGGGAGAAACAAGACAATGTTATTGTTACATCAAAAGAGCGAGAGAGAAAAAAATGGTTACACTAAATGACACTGAATCTAATTCACCATAATCAATTGAAGTGCACTCTTGCCACATTCGAACTTTAAACAGAGGTTCAAAAGACTGAAAGAAAATTATCAACAAGTATTAATCTTTTAGAAACCCATAATTTGTTCAACAGAAGCTTACTGAGCACTTAATAATAAACCAAGCCAGGCATGATGTGAGAGTCTGAAAATTCAGAGGTGAACAGGAAACAAACCAATCTCATCCTTAAGGAATTGTCAGGTTATTCTGGCCTTGTTCTAATTTCCATACTTTCATACTTCTACTTTCAGCTTCATATACAAGTCTTTAAAATAAATCGTGAAAGTGTACATGCACTCAATGAATAGAGAGAAAGAAAGAGAAAGAGGAAAAGTGAGAAAGCCTATCCCATTTGGGGATGATCATGCCACAATTCCTTCTCCATCTCTCCTTTTGGTATTTTGGACATGCACACAAGTGTCCAGTGAGTTTCTCAAGTTGTGAGGTGTTGGACTTGAACCACACAGTCAACCATGTGGGATTCAGTCACTTTAATCACCACACTACCAGCTGGTTCTATATATAGGTCTTTAATAAGAGAAAAGTTGCCTAGTTATAAAATTTCTTCACAAAAAATAATAATAGTAATGATAAAATAGCTAACACTTATATAGTGCTTAATATATGCCAAAAAATATCTTACACACTTTCATATATTAACTAATTAAATATTCACAGTCTTTTAGGTACTACTATTATTCATTTCTGTAAACAGAGGAGGAAATCAAGGCACAGAAAGGTTAAGTAATTCACACAGATTTAGACTCTTCACTGCACTGTTCTTCCTAATACAGAACTGTAGGGAGTTGTTATATTTTAACAAGAGTTGAAAGAAAATGTGATGTAGTTAACCCTAAATTAATTAATAGATTCAAATGTCAAAGTAATCCATTTTCTAAGTATTTGGCCTAGTTGAGATTTAATAATCTAGTCTGAATATTTTCCACCTAAATAGATGCCCATTAAAGCTACATCCCAGGGAAAATAAACCGTAGAGTGTGCTGGATTTTCTTAAAAACTGCTGCTGATTTTCAGTCAATCTGTTCAAATCTTTTAGGCTTTCAGCCTATGAGCTATTATATATGCTTCTTCTCTCTTTTTTTTTTTTTTTTGGTTTAATGCCATAGCATTCCTTTTATTTATTTTTTTTATTGTATAAATATTTTTTTATTAATTTATTTATTTTTCATTTCATTTTCTTCCATACATTCAATCACATTATTATTTGTCTTACTAAAAGGACACTTCAACAGGTGAACATCTCTCCCCAGTACGGTTAGTAAAACTATGAAATATCTTCAACAGACAACACCACACCTCTTTGTGCCATCAATGCTTTTCCTCCCTGTCCCTCCCCCAAATGCTCTTCCTCAGACCCTCCTCTTTCACATACACTATATCTGGTATTTACATCTATATACTGTGTTTCTATATCCTTTAGACCATTAGTCTCAGTCATAGAGTGCAGACACTCGGTATATATTAAGTGGGGACATACAATGCCTCTCCTTCATAGCATGGCTTGCTTCACTCAGCAGTAAGTCTTCCATATTCATCCACTTCTTGTCAAAAGGCAGGGTTTTGTTGTTTTTTATGGATGAATAGAATTCCATTGAGTATATGTGCCACAGTTTTTCTAACCATTCATCAGTTCGTGGACATTTGGGTTGTTTCCATGACTTAGCAATAGTAAAAAGTGCCACAATAAACATCGATGTGCAAGCACTTTTCCGATTAAGAATTCTTCTGTCCATTGGGAAGATACCATGGAGTGGGATTGCTGGATCATATGGAAGTTCTATTTGTAGATTTTTGAGGAATCACCAAATTGTTCTCCACAGTGGTTGGACCAATTTACATTCCCACCAGCAGTGTAAGAGAGTTCCCTTTTCACCACACCCCCACCAGCACTTGTCATTTTTTGTTTTATTAATCTTAGACATTCTGACTGGGGTTAGGTGATAACTCACTGTTGTTTTGATCTGCATTTCTCTTACAATGAAGGATGTTGAGCATTTTTTCATATGCCTTTTAGCTATTAATTTGTCATCTTTAGAGAGTGGTTTTCTCAAGTCATTCTCCCATCTTTTAATAGGATTGATTGTCTTTTTCCAGAACAGCTGCTTGAGTTCCTTGTGAATTTTGATTCAGTCCCTTATCTGATGCATAGTTTACAAAAATACTTTCCCATTCTGAGGTCTGTCTATTCACACTAATCACTGTGTCTTTTGCCATGCAGAAACTTCTTAGTCTGATGTAATCCCACTTGTCTATTTGGGGATTATTGACTGTGCATTGGGAGTCTTATTTAAGAAGGCTTTCTCTACCCCAATGTCTCCCAGAGTTTCCCCAGTGTTTTCCAGGAGCAATTTTATAGTTTGAGGTCTTAGATTTAGATGTTTGATCCACCTTGACTTGATTTTTGTCAGAGGTGAGAGGTAGGGGTTCAGATTCATCTTTCTGCAAGTGGAGATCCAGTTTTGCCAGCACCATTTGCTGAAGAGGTTTTCCTTTTCCCACTGGATTGACTGGTACCCCTTGTCAAAAATCAGTTGGCTGTATGTTTGAGCATTCATTTCTGGGGACTCTATTGTGTTCCATTGGTCCACCTATCTGTTTTTGTGCCAGTACCATGCTGTTTTGATTACCACAGCTTTGTAGTATATTTTTGGGTCAGGGAGTGAGATGCTGTCCACTCCACTCTTCTTGTGCAGAACTGCTTTGGCAACACGGGGTCTCTTATGATTCCATACAAACTTTATGATTGTCTTTCCTAGATCTGTAAAGAATGTGTCTGGTACTTTGATTGGCATTGCATTAAATAGGTAGATTAGTTTGGGTAGAATTGCCATTTTGATTATATTAATTATTCCAATCCAGGAACATGGGATGTCCTTCCATTTTTTTTGTGTCATTTTCAATTTCTTTTTTTATCTTCTCATAGTTTTCCTTGTGAAGGTCTTTAACTTCTTTGGTTAGATTTATCACTAAGTATCTTATACTTTTTGTGGCTATGGTAAATGGAACAACTTTTTTTTCAGTTCTATCTCAGTCTGCCTGTTGTTCATATATAGAAATGGTATAGATTTCTGGATATTAATTTTGTATCCTGCAATGTTACTGTATTCATGTATTACTTCCGGAAATTTTTTTATTGGAAACCATTGGGTCTTCTATGTATACAATCATGTCATCTGCAAATAGAGAGAGTTTCACCTCTTCTTTTCCTATTCGAATGCCTTTTATTTTTTCCTCTTTTCTGATTGCAATGGCCAGGACTTCCAGTACTATATTGAAGAGGAGTGAAGAAAGTGGACATCCTTGTCTTGCACCCGTTTTTAGTGGAAAAGCTTTCAGCTTTTCTCCATTCAGGATGATGTTTGCTATGGGGTTTTCATAGATAGCTTTTGTCGTGTTGAGAAATAACCCTTCTATGCCAATTTTGCTGAGAGTCTTGATCATGAAGGGATGTTGTATCTTATCAAATGCTTTTTCTGCATCAATCAATATGACCATATGGTTTTTATCTTTCTTCCTATTAATATGGTATATTACATTTATGGTTTTGCGTATGTTGAACCAACCTTGCATTCCTGGGATAAAGCCTACCTGATCATGATGTATAATCTTTTTTATAAGTTGTTGTATACGATTTGCTAATATCTTGTTCAGAATATTTGCGTCTATATTCATCAGGGATATTGGTCTATAGTTTTCCTTCCTTGTCCTGTCCTTATCTGTTTTAAGGATAAGAGTGATAGAGGCTTCATAAAATGAATTCGGGAGAGATTCACCCTTTTGGATCTTTAGAACTAAGTTGAGCAGAATGGGGGTTAACTCTTCTTTGAAACTTTTGTAGAATTCAGAGGTGAATCCATCAGGGCCAGGGCTTTTCTTTGTTGGGAGGTTATTTATAACTGATTCGATCTCCTGGCTTGTTACATATGCTTCTATATTGACATAGGATGTTATGTCCCTCCTGTTCCCGGAGGAAACCAGGAGAATTTAGCTGGTGGTTTACTAGAATTTCCTTGTAGTCACATTCTCTACAATACATGTAGATCCCATCTTGGGTTTTCTGAACAGACCCAGTTTCAATGACTTGCTCCATTTGCCAAAGCATGAATCAGATGAATTTTTACATCCTGCCTCTTGCACGTATGTGTGTAACCTAAGCTAGGTGGGTAAACACTCTAAAGAATTCTTTGCCTAAGCTTACTCTGGTCTCTCTCTCTCTTTTTTTTTTGGAGAGGTTTTTACTATAGGGCACGTGTGCTCGCCGGACAGACAGAGAGAGACAGAGAGACAGAAAGCGAGAAATCACCCCCCAGGGGGGATGGCCACACCACAATCCCTTCTCCTCCATTCTCCTCTCGGGATCTTGGGCACACACGCACACGTGCCCGGCGTGAGTTTAAGCCACCGGGTCCGGGACTCGAACCGCAGTCGACTACATGGGAGTCCAGCAACATAGCCATTACGCTAACTACTGGTCCCAGCTTACTCTGGTCTCTTAAAGATAACTGCAGTCCTCCATCTTGTGCCCGGGGCCAAGAGCATTCACAGCAGTAGGCAGCAACTGTGTGCTGGCTTTAATAAGCAAGTTGAGGAAGTCAGCATACCAACAACCCTTACTTGCCCGCAAAGACACATGAGTACAAACTATCCCAAACTTAAAAATAACTTTTAAAATAACAGTGATGATGTTGGTGATGACAGTAACAGTTGACTTAATTGACCTCTTACAATGTACCTGTTTTAATTTAATGCTCGTGATAATCCTTTTTCCAAATGAATATTTTTAAATAACCATTATGGCAAGGTTTTGAAACTTTGATATATGCTTAAAAATTACCTAGGAAGCTTACTAATAATATAGCTTCCCTGGGTCCTACTATGGAACATTCGACTCAGTAGGTCTGAGGAATGGTCAAAAAGGCTTTTATTGAAAATAACATAAAATTGGTAAAAATGACTGAAATCAATCCAATCCAATGAAATGAAATATATCATACTTCTTAGTCCACATAGAAATGAACAAGATAGAGTCTGTGTTGTTCATAATCATATAAAAGAAATATTGGGAACAGCAGATGGTGTAATGGTTACATCACTGGACTCCTATGTAGTCGATCATAGTTTTTTTTTTTTGTTTTTTGTTTTTTGTTTTTTTTTTTTTTTTTTTTTGGAGAGGTTTTTTCGCTATAGGGCGCATGCTCTCGCCAGACAGACAGAGAGAGACAGAGAGACAGAAAGCGAGAAATCACCCCCCAGGGGGATGGTCACGCCGCAATCCCTTCTCCTCCATTCTCCTCTTGGGATCTTGGGCACGCACGCACACGCGCCCGGCGTGAGTTGTAAGCCACCGGGTCCGAGACGTGAACCGCGGTCGACCACGTGGGAGTCCAGCGACATAGCCATTACGCTAACTGCTGGTTCCCTGTAGTCGATCATAGTTTTGAGTCCTAGATTTAGTAGCTTAAAACTCACACTAGACATGTGTGTGAATGCCCAAAACCCAGAGAGAAGAATGGAGGAGAAAGGATTGCAATATAGCCATCCCCTCAGGGGAGTGATTTCTTGCTTTCTCTCCAACAAGCACATGAGCCCTATAGCAAAAATCTCTCTCTAAAAAAATTGAGCATATTCTTTCTCAAGAATAGAAAGCATATGTTGACTGTTATATTTAGGGAGAAAAATTGAAATTAATAGGGAGGAAAAGAAGGGAGAGAGGAGGGTCAGAGAAAGAGGATGTTCTAATTATGTTTTGCTGCATGCCAAGCTACTATTTATGGTTTAAAAGGTAACAATTATTTATTTTGTTCATGAATCTGAATTTTGGACAGGTCTCTGTGGGGACAGTTTGTCTTTGTTCCATGTGGTGCCAGTTGGGGTGGCTTGACCTAGGCTGGTGAATCTATTTTCAAAATGACCCATTCACATGGCTGGCAATGTATACTGGCTATTGATTTTTTCTCCATTTGGTCCTCTCCATAGAGTATTTTGGGCTTCTTCACAGCATGGTAGCTTGGTTATGACAGTGATCATCTGAAGGGACAAGTAGTGGAAAGTGGTGCCAATTTCTTAAGGCCCAGATTCAGAAACTAGCATGGTATCACTTCTCATATTCAACTGGTCAAGCCATCACAGAGTCCAGATTCAAAGGGAAGGAACATGGATTTCATCTTTCAATTGTAGGAGTGTCAGAGAACACTGGGGTTGTGCTTTAAAATTGCACTGGAATGGTGAAAGGAAAGGCTGAGAAGATGAAAGAGAAATTTTTTCCTGTTTTCCTAAGGCCAGTTGAACCAGGAAGAAAGCAAACACTCTCCATCTTGGATATTCTAAAAAACTATGCAAAGAAAACTCAGTACCCTTTCTAGAAGTTTGACACAGAATTGAGGAAGATAGAAGATTTTTACTAATAATCAAATAGAAAGTAAACACTTTCACGTCACTCTTGTTTCCCCCAAATACTTTTTCTTGTTTAACAAGTATAAAATATGCCAACATGTCAAGCACTGTATTGGATGTAGAGGATATCAAGATAAATAATATGTATTTTTTGTCCCCAAATATGCACAGCTACAGGAAAAAAACAATAAATAATCACAACAGTTTTGCTACACATACACGGAAAGCTAGTACTAATGCCCATAGGAAGGACAGACTGGAGGGTGTGATAAGTTCAAATCTCACTTTCCTTAGGCCATGGATGCTAGATACCAGTTCAGTCACCTTGATTTATGCCATCACAACCCTCTGTACCACAATACTTTGTTACATATTTGTGAGACTATTTGATTAACATCTCTCTCCCGCACAGGGTTGTAGAAATAGAAACCTCTTGAATACTGGGCCAGCCTTAGTGATTCACTTCTAATAAAAGGCACACAATAGAAATGACTGCATGTGATTCAGAGGTTAAATTACAAAACTTTCTGCCTTGCTCTCTCTCTCTCTAGGGATATACACATTGGAGCTCTGGCTTTGTCATGCTGGAGATACCACATTGAGAGAGAAAAGAGAGAGAGAAAGTTGAGGAGCTTCAGATGTTTTATTCTCACCTATTGAAGTCTTCCCAGCATCAACCACCAGAAGTATGAGTGAGCCAGTCTTAGATAATTCCAGCTCCCCGCATTCAATTTGCCTTGGCTAACGCTGAGTGAAGCAGAGACAATTCTTCTCTGTGACCATTCTGAAGCCTCCTCATCTACAGAATCCATAAGCACAATATATGGTTGTTTCATGATGCTAAGTTTTCGAACAATTTATTACACAACCATAATAGAAGAAAAACAAAACAAAACAAACAAAAAAGGACCCAGACTTAGAAGTTCATACACTTTGTATAAATGAGTAGGGAGTTTGTGTTTTCCCTTAGGGATACTGGGAAACATCAAGAGATTTTAGGAAGAATAAAACAGTCAGGTTTGAGTTGTAGAAAATAACTTTGATGGGATCAGAAGTTGGCATAATGGTTTTGTTGCTGGACTCCCATGTATTCATCCACAGTTCGAGTCCCAGACCTGGTGGCTTAAACTCACATTGGGCACATGTGCATGCATGCCCAAGATCCTGAGAAAAGAATGGATTTCCATTGAGAGTAAGATAGGGTGTCTTGGAGACAGCAGGTGGCATGGTGGTGATTTCTCACTTTCTGTCTCTCTGTCTCTCTCTGTCTTGCTGGCATGCACACGCTCCCCATAGCAAAATCCTCTAAAAAAGAAAAGAACTCTGAAGAGCAAGTCTATGGCCTGGTGGTAAAGTGAATTGTATCCCATGTGGCTGACCACCTGCATCCTGGATGTACAGCCTGAGAAGAGCACTGGGCACATATGCATGTGTGCCCAAAATTCTAAAAGGAAGGATAAGGGAGGGAGAAAGTTTTGTGGTATGCTCATGTCCCATAGTGGTGGTGGTGGGGGTGCTTTCTCATTTCCTCTCTCTGCCTCTCCTGGGAGCACATGTGCTTTTGGCAAAAATTTTTAAATATTAAATTAAATTAAAACAACTCTGGTTATATACAGTAAAGATCTTGTGGGACATAGCATAGGACGCTGATAAAGAGCAGGTCTCAGAATCTGAAAGATGAGAATCAAGTCCTTATTTGCTACTGGGTGATCAATGACAAAATTAACATCTCAAAACCTTAGTTTTGGGACCCGCAGTTGGCGCAATGGCTATGTCGCTGGACTCCCATGTAGTCGACTATGGTTCGAGTCCCAGACCCGGTGGCTTCAACTCACGCTGGGCACGTGTGCATGCATGTCCAAGATCCCGAGAGGAGAATGGAGGAGAAGGCATTGTGGCATGGCCATCCCCACTAGGGGGATGATTTCTCGCTTTCTGTCTCTCTGTTTTTCTGGCGAGTGCAAGCGCCCTATAGCAAAAACCTCTAAAAAAAAAAAAAAAAAAAAAAAAAACCTCAGTTTTATCACCTATAAGATAGAAATAGTAATACTTCACTCACAGTGAAGATTATGAAGGCAACCTAATTGTAGTACCTGAATATGTATCATTTCAAGCCTGGCTGTTCAGGGAATTTGGTAATAGAAGAATTTGAAACAAAGGTTAAGACAACACTGTCTTTTCATCACAAATAATGCCAGTAAAGATTATTTCTCTGATTTTAGGTGGCTTTCTCAGGTAGAATTACTTAGAAATATTCTCAGCAATGACATCAGGAAATCACTTCAGGACCAAATGTCATGGTTTCCATTGAGAGTAAGATAGGGTGTCTTGGGGTCAGCAAGTGACATGGTGGTTAAAGCACTGGACTCCCATATGGGCAAGCTCAGTTTGAGTCCCAGACCTGGTGGCTTGCCTTCTCACTTTCCCTCTCTCTCTCCCCGATTAAATAATAAAATAATAATAAATAATAAATAAAAATAAATAAATAATTCTTTTTTTTTAAAAAAAAAAAGAGAGAGTATCTTGTGAAGAATAAATGGGGGAAACCAGCAGTTGGCGTAATGGCTATGTCACTGGACTCTCCTGTAGTTGACCACAGTTCGAGTCCCCGACCCGGTGGCTTAAACACGCTGGTCGTATGTGCATGTATGCCCAAGATCCCGAGAGGAGAATGGAGGAGAAGGAATTGCAGTGTGGCCATCTTCTCAGGGGGTGATTTCTCACTTTCTGTCTCTCTGTCTCTCTCTATCTTTCTGGAGATCCCACATGTCCTATAGCAAAAACCTCTCAAAAAATAAATAAATAAAAAGACTAAATGGGGATATAAAAATCTCAGTATCAATAATTGACTCTTTTCCAGTGCCAAATTATTTCCTTCAATTGTTTAAAAATAAAGTAATTGAAGGGCCACCAGGTGGTATAGTGGTTAAGGCACTGGACTCACAAGAATGATTCCAGTTGAAGTCCCAGACGCGGGGATTTGAAACACTGGGCATGTGTATATGCATCCCCAAAATCCAAAGAGGGGCAGAGGAGGAGAAGAGATTGTGGCATAGCCATCCACCCTGGAGGGTGATTTCTCACTTTCTCTTTCTCTGTCTCTGGTGAGCACACACACTCTATAGCAAAATAACTCTAAAATTTTTTTAAAATGAATAAATAAATAAATAACACAATTGATGTATTATGGAGTATATTTTAAAATCAACTCTAAGTATTGTATTAGAATATGACAAAATATTTTTAGTAAGAAATATGGCCAAATAATAGCTAAGCCACCTATTTGCTATTTCCCAAGCTAAAACATTCATCCCATTCTGCTTTTCAGATACAACAAAGAAAGACCACAAATGATATCATCACTTTCTTTGTTATGAAAGTGTCATCACTATTTCACTAGTAATTATTATGCACTTTAATTTTTGAGAGGTTTTTGTTATAGGGTGCATGTGCTTGCCAGAAAGACAGAGAGAGACAGAGAGACAGAAAGTGAGAAATCAGCCCCCAGGGGGGATGGCCACGCCGCAATTCCTTCTCCTCCATTCTCCACTCAAGACCTTGGGCATGCACACACACGTGCCTGGTATGAGTTTAAGTCACCGGGTCCAGGACTCGAGCCATGGTCGGCTACATGGGAGTCCAGCGACATAGCCATTACACCAACTGCTGGTCCTGCATTTTAAAATTTTATAAGTAGAAAGGAATCTCTTAATTTAAAAAAGTTGATCTTAGAATGTCATTATCTCATTAAATTCCATATGTTTGAAAAAAGAACTGTACAGATGGTGATGACAAAGACAGTCAGTTACATTGCTCCAAGATAGTATAAATGAGAAGAGTGCCAAGGACAGATCCCAGGGAACACCCACATGAAAATAACAAAGTGTCAGAGAAAGAGACTGATAAAGAGACCAGAGATGTAAGAAGAAATATAGGAGAAAGCATTCTTGAGGGATTGAGAAGAAGCAAGCTTGAAGAAGCTCTGCTGATCATAAAGAAGGATCAATGGTGTAAAATGCTTCATAAATCACCTGGGGTGAAGAGTTGAGAAGACTTACAGAAAGAGTGTCACTGAAGTCAATGAGAGCAGTTTTAGCATGGTGACGTGGCTAGAAACCTTTTTTGTTTTAGACTGAGGTGTGGGAGGGAGTAAGACAATGGAAACAGTAAATATGGAATACCTGTTCCACAATCTTCGCTAAAATGGAAGGTGAAAGATGAGATGCTGGTTAAAGGATATAAGTGTTAAGTGTGTGTGTTTTCTTTTTTTTTAAATTATTTTATTCAGTTTCATTTATTCATTCGTTTATTTTAATTTGACCAGAGAGACATAGAGGAAAGTGAGAAAGCAAGCCACCAGGTCCGGGACTCGAACCATGGTCAGCCATGTGGGAGGGTCTAGCGCCTTAACCACCACGCTACTTGCCGATCCCCAAGTGTGTGTGTTTTCTAATATGTAAATAAGTTAATCATGTTTAATACTGACTAAAATCAGTTAATATATAGGAAATGTTTCAAATAAACCAAGAGATTTTGCTAAATGGCATGGGTGGTTGTCAGAAAGAGAGAGAGAGACAGAGACAGAAAGTGAGAAATCACTGCAATCCCTTCTCCTCCATTCTCCTCTCAGGATCTTGGGAATGCACACACACGTGCCTGGTGCAAGTTTAAGCCACCAGGTCTGGGACTCGAACTGCAGTCAACTACATTGGAGTCCTGTGACAGCCATTATGCCATCTGCTGGTCCCCCTTAAAGCAAGGTTTTGAGAGGCTAAAAAGAATGGGATGCAGATCCTGATGCAGAGAAGAACCTCAGATAGAAAGGATACTTAGAATGAAAGACATAAGAGGGAAATATTAGAAATGATTTTAGGGGCTGGATGGTGGTGCCGCAGTAAAATGCAGTGGTGAAAATCCTGAGGCACGCTCATAGGAAAAAGTTGCAGGTTCAAGTCTGAAGACTTCCCTGCATATGCTGGGCACATGTGTGCTCATAATCTGGGGCTGGCTAAGGGTGAGGGTAAATCGCCACATCAAGACCCCATTCAGGGTTCTTTCTCACTCTCCTGGAAGAAATAAATAAATTTATTTTAAAATGCAGTTTTTAAAAGGTGTGATCAATGACACATCATTGGTCATGAGTTAATACTCACTGAAGCTGAGGCCAGGAGGTGGTGTGGGGGTTGAGGGTGCTGGACTCCCACATGGCCATGATTCAAGTTCCAAACCTGGCAGCTTGCTTTTTCACCACCACTCCCACCATCCCTCTCTGGTCAAATAAAAATAAAAATTAATTAACTAATTATTTTTGGAGAGATTTTTGCTATAGGGTGCATGCGCTCACCAGAAAGACAGAGAGAGACAGAGAGATAGAAAGTGAGAAATCACCCTCCGGGGGGATGGCCACACTGCAATCCTTTCTCCTCCATTCTCCTCTCAGGATCTTGGGTACACACTCACATGCACCCGGCTTGAGTTTAAGCTACTGAGTTCAGTACCCAAATCGTGGTTGGGTACATGGGAGTTCAGAGACATAGCCATTACACTAACTGCTGCTCCCTAATTAATTAATTTTTTAAAAGTTAAATAAAAAAAAATACTCACTGAAGCTGGATGATATGTACATGAGGGTTCATTATACTATCCTCTCTAATTTTGTATATATTTTTAATCTTTCTTAATGAAATAGTTAGAAAAATATTGACAAAAATTTTTGGTTAAGGGTCAGTGAGTAGAATGAAGGTTAAGGCAGCTGGATCCCACATGACTAGTTCCATAGTTTGAGTCCCAGACTTGGCAGCATGAAAAAAACATGCTGGGTGCATGTGTGTGCATGCCCAGAATCCTGAAAGGAGAATGGGGGAGAAGAGATTACAATGTGGCCAACCTTCTTGGAGGGATGATTTCTCACTTTCTCTCTCTCTCTCTCTCTCTCTCTCTCTCTCTCTCTCTCTCTCTGTGTGTCTCTTTGGTGAGTGTATGTGCCCTATAGCACACAAAAAAAAAGAGAAAGAAAGAAAGAAAGAGAAAGAAAGAAGAAAAAAAGGAGAAAGAGAAAGAAATTTTGGTTTAAAAATTGCTTTATTATTCAGAAGGTGGCTTAAGTCTTCTCTGAAATAAGAGAAAAAGGATCTGCTGAGAGCTAAGGTTATGGGTTAATGGGCTTAATAAGAATGCTCAATTTTAAATCTCTGGGAATGGGAAAAGTGAGTTGAGGCTGGCGGTTGGCAGTCTTACATTTCCAGTGGCAAATATTTGCATGCTGTAAGATTTTCTCTTGGAGCTCTCAGGAGTGTAAATGTAGGAGCTGTGGGAGAGATCAATAATTGATTTTTGATGGGCTGTTGCAACTCATGATTAAGGGAAGTATCAAACAAGAAAGATTTAATGTGTTAATGTCATGGAGCATGTTGCTTCCTCCTTCATGAAAAAGCCATTGTGGATTTTGTTGTTGTTGTTGTTGTATTTTTGTTTTTATTTTGTTGTTTTACTTGTTTTTCTTTTAGTAGGTAAATATAGTAGTCTTGGAATTTGAGTTAGCTTCTGACTTGACTGGTAAGTTATTTATTTATTTATTTATTTTGAGAGGTTTTTGGTACAGGGTGAGTGCACTCGCCAGAGAGACAGAGAGACAGAGAGACAGAACACAAGAAATCACCCCCCAGGGGGGATAGCACACCGCAATCCCTTCTCCTCCATTCTCCTCTCAGGATCTTGGGCACGCACGCACACATGCCCGGCATGAGTTTAAGTCACTGGGTCCAGGTCTTGAACTGCAGTCGAACACATGGGAATTCAGGGACATAGCCATTACGCTTACTGCTGGTCCCTATTTTTTATTTTTTAAAAACGTCATGTCATGTGTTGTCATATAACATTAATCATAAATACTTACAGGGAAACTTAATAATAGTAAAATACAATAATCCAAATGTACTTTAAGAAACACTTTAGTTTTTAAACCAAGTGTGTTTTTAAGTGCTTGCAAATTATTTGTACTAAAAATCTAATATCTATCTAGCAGCAAATTCATTTCAGATATTGACTTCTGAATTCAGCAACTTTTCTGCCATCTTCACTGGTGGATTTATTTCCTATTCCAGACTTCCAACTGTTATTCTAACTCACATTTAAATGTACTTTTAATGAAGATTAATTGTTGTGCATCTTCCACATTCTGCCAATATCCTCATAGCCTAAGAATCCCTTGAAGCAGAATGATCTATCCATTTGGGACTAGTGACCACTGACAAAAATCCCAATTTGCTATACAAAGAGATTTTTTTTTAATTCCTGGAAAAATTAGATTGAAGTACAAGCTTATGATAATAGAAAAAACTGAAATCTATGCATTTTTATAATAAGCTTCTTCCATAAATTATTTAAATCCCCCTTGTTGTTTCTTGGTGGGACATATTTTTGGTTTAGGGCACATGCACTCATCAGAGACACAGAGAGACAGACAGAAAGAGAAAAATTATCTCCCCATGGGGATGGCCATGCCACAATCCCTTCTCCTCCATTCTCTTCTCAGAATTTTGGGCACACATGCACATGTGCCCAGCATGAATTTCAACCCTCCAGGTCTGGGACTTGAACCACAGTTGACCATGTAGGAATTCAGTGACATAACCATTACATCATCTGTTGGTCCCTTGAATTGCACTTGTATATTCACTTTCCAAATGTGTTATTACACAAACTGGACCGTAAAGTTTAAATAATGTTAAAATTGGTTACTAGTAAAATAATAATCAAAGCTCTAAGATAAGGTTAATATAATGAGAGAAAAGAAGAAAATCAGTGCTGTGAAAGAGATGGGAGTTAGTGGAAACCATGGTGCACTGTTAACTGGTTTGCTTATATGCAAATTTATTTGTATATATTATTTCAATATTGACTTATCATATCTTTTAAATGACAAACATGTCAATAGTTTCTATTTTGCACTGTAGATTTTTTAAAAATTTTTACCAGAAAGCACATGAGCTCCCTAGAGAGAGAGAGAAAGGAGGAAAGTGAGAAAGCACCCTCACCCCATGGGGAATGGTTACATTGCAATCTCTTCTCCATTTCTCCACTCTTTTGGGATTTGGGGCATGCATGCATATGTGCCCATCACGTTTCTCAAGCTGCCAGGTCCAAGAATGAAACTACTAAGTCAGTCACATGGGATCCAGCCACCTCTCCCCCATGCCATGGATTGGCCCTGCACTGTAGATTTTTAAAGTGACAGACATCTCTGAAACTCTGTGAATGAAAGCCAGAAGCTTATAGAATGTTATGATGTCATTGTCAATTTAGATAACCACAGACTAGAGAAGTCAAATCCACCCTCTCATCGATGACAATTGACAAAGTTGGACAAAATATTTAAAAAGCATCTTCAGAGAAGAAGCCAGGCCTTCAGGAGAAGGTTCCACATAGTGCCAGCGAACTAGATTTTTCAGGGAATGAAGATTTTCTACTGATAATTCAGCCTCCAACAAACGAGCTAGTGGTAGGGAGCCCCCCCCGCACCCCCAGCCTTCTCTCTCTCTTTCTGTGTCTCAGTTCCTGTCTCTCCCTGCTTCTGTCTTTCCTTTTTTTTCTGTAATTTTTCCTTTTTACACTTTTTTTTTAAAAGGCACAGTTTTTCTCTGGCTCTTGGCTCCACCTCTTATCTTGTTAATTATCACTCTGGTCCTCCCACCCAGGCAGAAGAGGCCGGGCCTTCAGAAGAAGGTTCCACATGGCTCCTGTGAACTAGGAAATTAGCGCACCGCGTGGTTTTCTATTTTGTGATTTTTTTTTAAAAGAAAAACAGTAATTAGAATTTTTTTCTTTTTTTTGTCTTTTTTCTCTTTTTTTAGTTGTTTCTCTCTTTTTTATTTTCCTTTTTCTTGTCTCTCCACCCTCCAATATCCATTTAATGTGTTTTTAGACAGATCTAAGAGCACTGTAGCTAAACATTTAAATACTAATAGGATTAAAATATTCCTCAATATCTGCTGAATCTGCTGCACCAGTGATCACAACAGAACGGCAAAGAGATTCTAGATCACCTCTGTCTGCTTGCTCCTGAACATTCAGACTGAACTTCAAGAATTTGAAAGAAACACACCATCCATCAGATGACAAGAAATCACCACCGGATCACGAGAAATATGGGAAAACGAGAAAATACCTCTCCTCCAAGGGAAAAGAGTAACTCTTCTTCATCCACAAGCAGTTCTGTGAAAATCATGGAAATGTCTGATAAGGAATTTAGAGCATTCATAATGTCGAAGCTAACAGAGATGGAAGAGAAGAGAGATAATGAACTGCTAAAGAGAAAGGAGAAAGAAGTTGCCGAGTTCCAGGAGATGAGGAAATTCTTGCAAGATCTAAAAGAGGAATTACACACTTTACAAAAGACTCAAACGAAACTGCTAGAGATGAAGTCTATAATACAAGAAGTCAAAATCTCCCTTGAAAGTATTAAAAGCAGACTAGATCATTCAGAAAAATAGAATCTCAGATGTAGAAGAGAAAATGGCTGGCCTAGAAAAGTCCACCACAAAGACTGAGAAAATGGCTCAAAAATTTGAGAATGATATGCGAGAAGTACTGGATACCATCAAACGTCCAAATATCCGGATAATTGGCATTCCAGAAGGTGAAGAGAGTCATAAGGGCATTGATAATCTATTCCATGAAATCCTGCAAGAAAACTTTCCAAACCTAGAGAGGCATTTGAAGATCAAGTCCCAGGAAATACAAAGGACCCCAAATAGAATCAACCCATGAAGATCTTCTCCAAGACACATTATAGCCAGGTTGACCAAAACCATAGACAAAGACAAGATACTAAGATTGGCAAGAGAAAAACATCAAGTTACCTACAAAGGACACCCCATCAGGCTAACAGCAGATCTCCCATCGGAAACAATGCAAGCTAGGAGAGAATGGGAAAATATATTCAAAGTGTTACGAGAGAAGCAATTTCAGCCAAGAATACTGTACCCAGCAAGATTATCTTTCAGGTGGGAAGAAAAGACAAGAACATTCTCAGATAAACAAAACCTGAAAGAATTTACCAGCACCAGACCAGATCTCTAAGATGTTCTCAAGGGTGTTCTGTATCAGGAAAATTAAACCCAGACACATGGAAATAAGAGTCCAAAAACTAAGAAAGTGGCCAACTTAACCATAGGGACAAGTCTGGAGTTGAATATTATATACCAGAATTTAATCAGGAAAATTGAACCAGAACAGAAGATAAAAGTACATGAGACTGATAGGTTCATGCACCTACCATTTGAACAGAATCCTAACCTGTTTACTGGCTTTAAGCAAAGTTCCTTGGCATTTCTTTGATTTAAGTTAAAACTGGTTTTCTTAATAGTAATGAGTGAACTCACCATTGAAAGTAGTTAAATTATGTAGGAAATTGTGTGATCAATGCAATATGGGTGGGAAGGGAATGAAGGACAATTGTGGACACCGGACATGGTGTGAGAGGAGGGTGGGAAGGGACATAGGGTCAGAAAGAGGGGTGGAAATATTTCTAGGAACTAGAAATGGAAAATTTTTTGTAATGTGCATGATTGAGTCACTATGCAGTGTGTACTGGATGGGAGATTGCATTTTGTGTGCTGTGATGATGCTTAGGGAAGGGATGTAAATTGAGTTACAAAAAAGAAAGTTTCAGGAAAAAAATATATATCTATTCAATGACTGCAGTAGGATATGTAGCCCCAGCTAGGTGCTACTTTATAGGATGCGTAAAGTTAGACTTCTGTTCATGGAAATGTGTATGTCACCTGTGTTTGCTATGAGGGTATTTGGATTGATTAGGGTTTTTGGTGATTCAATAAAATGTGGGGGGAAAAACAGTATAGAAAGCAAACATAGATACCAGAGACAGTGTGGGAGGAGAATGGGAGATGGCAGAGGGTAAGAGATAGGGAATCAAAGATAGGGGGGAAAAAAGCTAAGCATACAGAAAACAAGAAATGGAAGATCATCTGCTGACAATAACATGTTTGTTGATGTGCTTGATTGAGACAATATACAGTGTACTCTGGATGGAAAATCTCATTTTGTATGCTGTAATGATGTACAGTGAATGAATGCAAATAAATAAATTGAAAATAAAAAATTAAAAAATAGAAAGCATCTTCATAAAGGCATCCAAAAACTTAAAAAATAAAAGAGTGAAAAAATTATAGGACCAGGCCTGGGTGAGGGCAGAGGTCCCAAAAAGTAAGACTACCACTTGGATTTTATTTTCTCTGAAAGTGTTTTCACATTTCACAGAAGACTAAGTACCTGAGATTTTGAGAGGCATTTTTAACAGCTTCAGAATGGCAGGTAGAGAGGGATTTGAGTCATGGATCTGCTAAACAAAAGACAGGAGAAAAATAAATGAAAGTAAAAGCTGGTTCTTTGAAAAGATAAACAAAACTGATACACCACTAGCAAGACTTATTAAGAAGAAGAGAGAAAAGAACCAGGAAAATCAGATCTGCAATGAAGCAGGCAAAATAACAACAGACATAGTAGAAATAAAAAACATTATTAGAGGATACTATGAACATCTGTATGCCAAGAAACAAGATAATCTGGATGAGATGGACAAATTCCTGGACACGTATAATCTACCGAGATTGAGCCAAGAGGATACAGAACGTCTAAATAGGTCCATAACAAACCTGGAGATCGAATCAGTTAAAAATAACTTCCCAACAAAGAAAAGTCCTGGGGATTCACCTCTGAATTCTACAAAACTTTTAAAGAAGAGTTAACCCCCATTCTGCTCAACTTATTTCTAAAGATCCAAAAGGGTGAACCTCTCCCTAATTCATTCGATGAAGCCTCTATCACCCTTATCCTTAAAACACACAAGGACAGGACGAGGAAGGAAAACAATAGACCAATATCCCTGATGAATATAGACGCAAAGATTCTCAACAAGATATTAGCAATTCGTATCCAACAACTTCTAAAAAAGATTATACATCATGATCAGGTAGGCTTTATCCCAGGAATGCAAGGTTGGTTCAACATACGCAAAACCATAAATGTAATACACCATATTAATAGGAAGAAAGACAAAAACCATATGGTCATATCGATTGATGCAGAAAAAGCATTTGATAAGATACGACATCCCTTTATGATCAAGACTCTCAGAAAAATCGGCATAGAAGGGTCATTTCTCAACACAATAAAAGCTATCTATGAAAAACCCATAGTGAACATCATCCTCAATGGAGAAAAGCTGAAAGCTTTTCCACAAAAAATGGGTACAATACAAGGATGTCCACTTTCTCCACTCCTCTTCAATATAGTACTGGAAGTCCTGGCCATTGCAATCAGAAAAGAGGAAAAAATAAAAGGCATTCGAATAGGAAAAGAAGAGGTGAAACTCTCTCTATTTGCAGATGACATGATTGTATACATAGAAGACCCAATGGTTTCCATAAAAAAATTTCTGGAAGTAATACATGAATACAGTAACATTGCAGGATACAAAATTAATATCCAGAAATCTATACCATTTCTGTATATGAACAACAAGCAGACTGAGATAGAACTGAAAAAAAGTTGTTCCCTTTACCATAGCCACAAAAAGTATAAGATACTTAGTGATAAATCTAACTGAAGAAGTTAAAGACCTCCACAAGGAAAACTGTGAGAAGATAAAAAAAGAAATTGAAAATGACACAAAAAATGGAAGGACATCCCATGTTCCTGGATTGGAAGAATTAATATAATCAAAATGACAATTCTACCCAAACTAATCTACCTATTTAATGCAATGCCAATCAAAGTACCAGACACATTCTTTACAGATCCAGGAAAGAAAATCATAAAGTTTGCCTGGAATCATAAGAGACCCCATATTGCCAAAGCAGTTCTGCACAAGAAGAGTGGAGTGGGTGGCATCTCACTCCCTGACCCAAAAATATACTACAAAGCTGTGGTAATCAAAACAGCATGGTACTGGCACAGAAACAGATAGGTGGACCAATGGAACACAATAGAGTCCCCAGAAATGAATGCTCAAACATACAGCCAACTGACTTTTGACAAGGGGTACCAGTCAATCCAGTGGGAAAAGGAAAACCTCTTCAGCAAATGGTGCTGGCAAAACTGGATCTCCACTTGCAGAAAGATGAATCTGAACCCCTACCTTTCACCTCTGACAGAAATCAAGTCAAGGTGGATCAAACATCTAAATCTAGGACCTCAAACCATAAAACTGCTCCTGGAAAACACCGGGGAAAATCTGGGAGACACTGGGGTAGGGAAAGACTTCTTAAATAAGACTCCCAATGCACAGTGAATAATCCCCAAAATAGACAAGTGGGATTACATCAGACTAAGAAGTTTCTGCATGGCAAAAGACACAGTGATTAGTGTGAATAGACAGCCCTCAGAATGGGAAAATATTTTTGTAAACTATGCGTCAGATAAGCGATTCACAATCAGAATTCACAAGGAACTCAAGCAGCTGTTCTGGAAAAAGACAATCAATCCTATTAAAAGATGGGAGAATGAGTTGAAAAAAACCACTCTTTAAAGATGACATACGAATAGCTAAAAGGCATATGGAAAAATGCTCAACATCCCTCATTGTAAGAGAAATGCAGATCAAAACAACAATGAGATATCACCTAACCCTAGTCAGAATGTCTAAGATTAAAAAAAAAAAAATGATAAGTGCTGGCGGGGGTGTGGTGAAAAGGGAACTCTCTTACACTGCTGGTGGGAATGTAAATTGGTCCAACCAATGTGGAGAACAATTTGGAGATTCCTCAAAAATCTACAAATACAACTACCATATGATCCAGCAATCTCACTCCTTGGTATCTATCTGAAGAGCAGAAGAATACTAAATTGGAAAAGTGCTTGCACATTGATGTTTATTGTGGCATTTTTCACGATTGCTAAGTCGTGGAAACAATCCAAATGCCCTCGAACTGATGAATGGTTAGGAAAACTGTGGCACATATACTCAATGGAATACTATTCATCCATAAAAAAACAACAAAACCCTGGTTTTTGAAAGGAAGTAGATGAATATGGAATACTTACTGCTGAGTTAAGCAAGCCATGCTATGAAGGAGAGGCATTGTATATCCCCACTTAATATATACCAAGGGTCTGCACTCTATGACTGAAACTAATTGTCTAAAGGTCATAGAAATGCAGTATATAGATGTAAATACCAGATATAATGTGTGTGTAAGAGGAGGGTCTGAAGAAGGACTTTGGGGGAGGGACAGGGAGGCAAAACATTAATGACACAAAGAGGTGTGATATTATCTGTTGAAGATATTTCGTAGTTTTATCAACAGTACTAGGGAGAAATGTTCACCTGTTTAAATATCCATTTTGTAAGACAAATAATAATGTGATTGAATTTATGGAAGAAAATGAAATGAAAAAAAATAATAAAAGAAAAAAATTTTAAAAGAGCCAATTAAAACTTCTAAAAATAAAAAAATTAAATTAAATTAAAAAAGACAGGAGAGGGCAGAGGCTAGAGGTTCTTACCTAGGAATGGGACTATGAAACCACATACCCTAGTAGAACATAGAACTTGAAGATGTCCATCACTGAGACTCTAGCTCACCTTTGGATTATCATCTCAATCATAAGACTTGGATTGAAGTGATCCCTGATTATTAGTGCTGATAAGCACTTGATGGACTCAAACAAATTCTTTTTTGGAGTAAGGTAACTTTAATTTAGTCCTCAAAC
The DNA here is from genome assembly GCA_026018925.1 of Tupaia tana. Lineage (NCBI taxonomy): Eukaryota > Metazoa > Chordata > Mammalia > Scandentia > Tupaiidae > Tupaia > Tupaia tana. The sequence goes on from JAKSZU010000009.1 coordinate 125,961,838, forward strand.
TACTTCTCATAACAATTTTTCAAGTATAATGTTCAGCCCACAATATGAAATAACAAATCATTAGTGATGAGACACATGATTAAAAACTAGGAGAGAGGTCAACAGGTGGTTAAAGCACTGGATTCCCACATGCCAAGCATGATTTTAATTCCTAACCTTTCAGCTTAAAAATCATGCTGGACATATGCATGTGTGCTCAAAATCCCAAGAGGAACATGGAGGAGAAGGAATTGTGGCGTGGCCATCCTCCCTTAGGGGTGATTTCTCACTTTCCCTCTCTCTGTCTATCTCTGTCTCTCTCCAGGAAGCACATGAACCCTGTAGCAAAAACAAGACAAAACTAGAACAAATTGCAGTAGAAATGGATTGTCTTATACTGGTGTTATAAGACAACTTTAAAATAATTGCATTACTTAAAAACAAGATAAAAAACATAATTAAGAGTGGAAATTCTGGAATTTAGAGATAAAATAAAAATTATGAACTCAGTGGGTAGGTTTTACAGCAAACTGGACACAGATGAAGGGAGATTTAGTGAACTAGAAGATCAATCAGATATACAGACTGAAACATGGAGAGAAAAAAAGGATGAAAAATACAGAAGGGAAAATAAGTGACATAATGGACTCAGTCTTACAATATTGTTTACATTTAATTTGAGTATTAGAAGGAAAAAAGAGAACAGTGTAGAGGCAATATTTAAAGATATAATGGCTATATATTTTCCAATATTCAATTTTAAAAAGTTATTTTAGGGCCAACAGGTGATGTAGCTGGTCCAATGTGCAGTTCAAGTATGGAACCTGGTAGCCTGAGAAACATGACAGGTACATGAGCATTCATGTCCAAAATCCTAAAAGGAGGAAGAAATGGTGGGGACAGGATTGCAGTGTGACCATTCCCCATGGGCAATACTATCTCACTTTCTCTCTCTCTCTCTCTCTCTCTCTCTCTCTCTCTCTCTCTCTCTCTAGTGAGTGCATATACCCTTTGGCAATTTTTTTGAATATACTTATTTATTTTATTAATATTATTTTGGAGAGACTTTTACTATAGGGTGCATGTACTCACCAGAGACACAGAAAGAGATAAAGTGAGAAACCACCACCTAAGGGGGATGTTCACTACTGCAATCCCTTCTCCTCCATTCTTCTCTGGGGATTTTGGGCAGACACTCAAAGAAGCCCGGTATGAATTTCAAGCTACCAAGTCTGATACTTGAACTGCGGGTAACCATGTGGGAGTCCAGCACCTTAACCACTATGCCACTTGCTGGCCTCAAAAAAAAGTATATTCAAAAAAGTTATAAACCCTAAGAAAGAAGCATGATGTCAGGATTATAAAACTCTTGAAGTCAGAGGGTTAAGGATTGTCAATATAAGGAATTGAATTTTTTGTTTTGTTTTCCATTTAAAAAAAAAAAAACATAAAAATGCTGTGATTTTAAAACATCAAGCTCACAGACTATAAAACTGATTAAGAACTTTCTGTATATTAGGAATTGAATTTTGTCACGTGGGCATATTGGAACATTGACAGAACAGGAGTCAAGGTGGGATCCCAAAAGCCTAAGGAGGGATAAGGGGCTATTTACTTGAAGAAACCAAGATCAGTAAAAGATGGTACATGATGGGACCAGCAGTTAGCGTAATGGCTATGTCGCTGGACTCCCACGTAGTCGATCGCGGTTCGAGTCCCGGACCCGGTGGCTTAAACTCACGCCGGGCGCGTGTGCGTGCGTGCCCAAGATCCCGAGAGGAGAATGGAGGAGAAGGGATTGCGGCGTGGCCATCCCCCCTGGGGGGTGATTTCCTGCTTTCTGTCTCTCTGTCTCTCTCTGTCTGTCTGGCGAGCGCACGCGCCCTATAGCAAAAACCTCTCAAATAAAAAAAAAATAAAATAAAAAAAAAAAAAGATGGTACATGAATACTTAAAGGACTTAAGGATCAAATCTAAGAAAGCTGAGCTTAATAATCAATTCCAAACAAATCGGAGAGAGGAAAAGCAGAAGGAAAACATCCCATAATTGGGACCCAGATGGTAGTGAAATGGAATAAGAAACTAGAGTTAATCAAGATTGTAAAATCCCATATATTTTATGTCAATAGAATCTGGATCTCTGAGGTGAATGGTTTAATTCTGTTTAAAACCACAGTCCTAGAGTGGGAGATGAAGAAAGCAAATAACATGGTATTAAATGTGTTTTACGGGGGCTGGCAGGTGGTGTGGTGATTAAGAGCACTGGATTCCCACATGGCCAACCATGGTTCGAGTCCTGGACTTGGTGGCTTGCTTTCTCACTTTCCCTCTCTCTCTCTCACTCTATTTCTCTCTGGTCAAATTAAAATACATAAATAAAATAAAGTTCAATAAAATAATTAATTTTAAAAATGTGTTTTACAGATATAATTCTGTAGTCAGTGTGAGAGGTGAACCAGAGAATGTGTGATTGTTATATTCTCAGAATTGGGCATCAGACAGTCTTGAGTGCAAACCTTGATGCTACCTCATTTAACTCTGTCTCCTACAGCATGATACATAAGCTTTGTATACAATTTTTCCATCCGTATAATGGGCATCTTTATGGGGTTATTTTGAAGCAAGTGTGATAATGCCTGTGAAGTTTTGGACCAATGCCTGGCATGTGATAAACATGTGGTAAGCATACAGCAAGCAGTGGTAGGGCTATTCCAAGGAAAAACCTGAGGCAGCAAGATCAACCAAGATGATACTAATATGGTTTAAGGGAGCCTTAGGGAAGACTGGCCATGCATTTGTCAACACTAGTAAGAATGAGGAGAGAGGAAGATGTAGCAGAGATTGAGACCAGAGAGTGTGTGTGAGGGAGTCTGTGGGCTGAGAGAGGATAGAGACAGTGAAACGAGGTAGAGAAAGAACATAGGAATCCCCACCCCCAACTCTTCCTGGACACATGCTCTTGGTCTAATTGTGTACAGCTGACTGAGCCTGTGTCCAGATAACATTGTCAGCCACAAGCCTAATAAAACAAATTCATTTATGGTCCTAAGGATGTAAAAGACCCATTTGGTTTTCAGAACTAAAGAGGCTCACTATAGTCCAATATTCTGCACAAATGTACGAGTTCAGTGTGAACTTTGACCAGAAATAAGCACTTTATTTTTAATGATATTCTGTCAACCATACCATGGGCCCCAATAATTTTCACAAGTCTAGCAGGCTGTTAATTTCTCATAGAACTGAAGAAGTAATTATGAAATATTAAGGGAAAACTTGTTTGATGAATCTACTCCCCCTTTCCACATGCCCACTTCTTCAACCAAACCTAATACTTATGAGTAATAGCTCAAAACAGATGCCGCTTATTTTCTCAGTCCAAGAAAGCTGTCTTGCAAAAGAGATTAAGAATAGATTGCCACTCTCTCTAAGGTCTCTGTTTTCTCCCTTTGTTGCTTTCATTTAGAGAAAAGAAAATTTATCAAAGTATTTCCCAAGACTCCAATTTCCTGGATGATGAGGTGAGGTGGGAAGGCCAAATGGCTCATTAGGGAATATTTCAACCAGTGAGAACCACCAACGGGTGGTTTGCCTTGATTATTTTTGGTTATTCTAGCTCCACCACTGAGAGAACTAGGCAGAGGACAGGAAGGGGTGACTCATGAAGAGATGGGATGGGAAGGAGGGATAAAGGAAGAAAACCTTTTCATAGTTCTAGCATCTCAGAAAGTTTCATAAAAAGTTCCTGTTTTCCCCAAGTTAACCTCTTTATTGCCAGCTCCTCCACCAGCCAGTCCTAGGACAAATTAGTGTAATAGACAAAATGATTTCTGATATTCTCATCTTTTTGCTTCTCCTGCCCATCATTTCCTCCCACTCCAACATTAAACCCTACATCCCCTCATGCTATGCCTCTCCCTTTACCATCAGATTAAGTATAAAGCAACTTGAACCTTTCTTTTTTTACTCGACTTTGCCCTATGGTACATGAGCAAATGTGTGTGTTCATTCTAGCAATGCCCAAAAGGGAGCCAGTCACACTGGCATATTCAGAAAACTAAGAGTCTTTTTCTGGCAATGATATGTAGATTTTGCCAGAAAGAATGGTACCTTGAAGGAGCTTCAACAATTTGAACAGACACAATACTTTGACTCTTTTACTCACTTCAACTACAGTCTAAATTCAATGTTAATTCATGTTGCTTTCAGTTTTTGTCTTCATGTATGGATAATGACTTGGGGTCTTATTAAGGAGAGGCACTATGGTCATCTGACTCATCATCATGCCCACCCACACACAATCCCCTCCCCCAACATCGGTGTCTGGCACATAAAGTTTCACAGACATTCCCCAAACTTGATGAGAATGAGCACACCATTGTTGATTTTCCCATACTGAATCCACAGATAACAAGAAACTATTTTGTTTTAATAGTAGCCTTAGAAATATCAGTTTTAATATTTGTTGAGAATTATGTAACCATTCAATAATTAACTCTTGGGACCAGCAATTAGCGTAATGGCTATGTCGCTGGACTCCCATGTAGTCGACCGCAGTTCGCGTCCCGGACCTGGTGGCTTAAAACTCACGCTGGGCGCATGTGCGTCCGTGCCCAAGATCCCGAGAGGAGAATGGAGGAGAAGGGATTGCAGGGTGGCCATCCCCCCTGGGGGGTGATTTCTCGCTTTCTGTCTCTCTGTCTCTGTCTGTCTGGCGAGCGCACGCACCCTATGGCAAAAACCTCTCCAAAAATCATAATAATAATAATTAACTCTTATAATATCTTGTGTAATTAGTTATCCTTGTGAAAACTTCATGTATAAAGAAATTCTGTTGAAATTCTGATTTAAGAACAAAGGAGAGGCAAAGAGTAGAGTTGAATTTCAGATAGAAATTACTGAAAGTCAGGTTCAGGACATTTAAACTTGGAAATATTAATCAATGACAATGATGGTGAAGAATCTGAAGTGGCTATCTTCTAATTGGAAGCTCTCAACTATGTTTTTAACACATTTGTCTTTCTCCTAACAAGACATACTTTGATAAAATTGAAAAAAATGATTGTTTTTCTTAGTGGTCTATCAGATCCTATCCTCAAGTGTTCTCCATATCTCAATCAAGAGCATCCTCATCTGGCCAGTGAGTCAAAGCCATTATGGCCTCCCTCCCCTTCCTATATGCACTATTCAGCAACAAGTACAAACACTTTGAACTCCTAGGTCTGTTTTAGTTTTTGACTACCACCACTTTAGCTCCAGCCCTTGCCTGTAAGAGTGAAATAGCTTTTAAATATTTTCCTTGCAGCCATTTTTATTTCCTTACAATCCATACTCCTCGGATGGGCATAACTTTTTTATTCCCTTTTACAAACACAGATCAGTTTGCATCGCAGTCTGCCTAACACTGCACTTTGAACAGGACTGAAATTCTTTTCCAAGGCTTAGAAGACCTTACACAATCTAGTTACTATGTGACCTTAAATTCCTTCCTTTTCCCTTGCTTTTTATACTCCAGCCATTCCGGTCATATTACTATCCCTTTCAACATTATGAGCTTATTTCTACTTCAGAGTCCTTATACCTGCTGTTCACTGATCATTGTTCTAGTGTTGCTAGTATAATTGTTAATACAAGTGTTTGTTGAATCTGCTAAACTCTATAGAGTACAAGCAGAAAGTACCTTTATTCTTCCTTACAACTGTTCTTTTGTCATACTTCCTCAGCCCCGAATGAAATCTTAGACAGATACCATAGCTCATGTAATGGTTTCCAGACATAAAAAGGTCCCCAAAACATACAGCTAACTCATTTTTGACAAAGGGTACCAGTCAACCCAGTGTTAAAAGGAAAACCTCTCTAGCAAATGATGCTGGAAAAACTAAGTATCCACCTGCACAAGGATTAATCTGAACACCTATCTGTCACCATTAACAAAAATCAACTCAAGTAGATCAAAGATCTAAACCCAAGACCACAAACTATAAAACTACTTGTGGAAAACACTGGGGAAACTCTGGGAGACATTGGGGTAAGCCAAGACTTCTTAAGCAAGACCCCCAAAGCACAAGCAATAATACCCAAAATAGACAGGTAGGATTACATCAGATTAAGAAGTTTCTGCACAGCAAAGTACAAAGTAATTAGTGTGAATCGACAACCCTCAGAATGGGAGAAAAGTTTTGTTAACTGTGCCTCAGATAGGGAACTGATAACTATAATACACAGGGAACTCAAGTGGCTGACCTGGAAGAAAAAGATTAACTCAATTAAAAGATGGGAAAATGAGTTGAATAAACAACTCTCTAAGGAAGACATATAAACAGCCAAAAAGCATATGAAGAAATGCTCAACATCCCTCATCACAAGGGACATTCAGATCAAAACAACAATGAGATACCACCTAACCCCAGTCAGAATGGTGAAAATTAAACCAACAAACAAAAAATTGGTAAGTGCTGGAGAGGATGTGGTGAAAGGAAAACTCTCCTACACTGTTGGTGGGAATGTAAATTAGTCCAGTCAATTTACAATATGGAGAACAATATGGAGGTTCCACAAAGACCTTCAAATAGAACTACCATATGATCCAGCAATTCCACTCCTGGGTATCTACCCAAAGGACAGGAGAATGCTCAGTTGGAAAAGCGCTTGCATATGTATATTCATTGCAGCATTATTCACAATTTCTAAGACATGGAACCAACCCAAATGTCCACAAACAGATGAATGGATTTTAAAAGTGTGGCACATATACTCCATGGAATACTGCTCAGCCATAAGAAAACAACAAAGTCCTGGCATTTGATAGATAGTGGTCGAATATGGAAGATTTGTTGCTGAGTGAAGCAAGTCAGGCTATGAAAGAGAGACATTGAATGTCTCCACTTAACATTAACCGACTGTGCACTCTATGGTAGAGACTGAAATACTGGAGAAGACAAAAGCATTAAAAGTTGTTATGAACAATAGAGACAAAGTGGAAAGAGTGTGGGAGGGGAAGAGCATAGGAAAGGAAATTTGGGAAAAAAAAAGAGAGATAAGACATCTTTGGGACACAGATATAGTTTATTATCTGTTGATGAAAATGTGTAGAGTATTCTCAACTGGGCTGGACTGAGTTGTATATCATGCTGGATAAAGTCTCTTTACAATCTAAATGATGTGTAGTGATTAAATATATAAATATTTAAAAATTTAAAAGAAAAAAAGATCTAGTAATATCTAAAGTTGTGGTTCTCAACAGGTGAGGCACAACTCACTGGGAGGCAAGTGGAAATTTATGAAACACTTTTGGTTGCAATGGTTGGGATGAGATTCGATGTCATTGAATAGATAAGGGCCAGGGAGATCAGAGATTTGCCAGTGAGTTAACACTTGTTCCAGGTACTTCATGGCTTTTGAATGTTCTACTAGACATTCACCCGTACATGAAAAACATAAATAGAAAGTTTTTGACTTGGTTTATTATACACTAACTTTTCCAAAATTGCAAACACTGGCTAAATCAAAAGACGATCATGAGGGAACCAGCAGTTAGTAATGGCTATGTTGCTGGACTCCCACGTAGTCAACCACGGTTCGCGTCCCGGACCTGGTGGCTTAAAACTCACACCGGGCGTGTGTGCGTGTGTGCCCAAGATCCCGAGAGGAGAATGGAGGAGAAGGGATTGCAGCGTGATCCGCCCTGGGGGGTGATTTCTTGCTTTCTGTCTCTATGTTTCTCTCTGTCTGTCTGGCGAGCGCACGCGCCCTATAGCGAAAATCTCTCTCTCAAAAAAAAAAAAAGACGATTGTGCATTATTTTGTTCAGAACTATGCTAAGAGACTTTTACCATTTCAGAAAATCACTTCGCTCACAAATAAACCACTTGTGGTGCATAAATAACCATATAATATACTTTTATCAGGCCTAATTAGTAGCTGTTGTATTTATGGAAGGTGTGTGTGTGTGTGTGTGTGTGTGTGTGTGAATATACCTACCTAATCCTTATTTCAAATGGTTAAATGTAGAGATGTTGACTATATTCACTTGAATAATACTGTTACTTCAATCAATCCAGACTTGTTCAATATAAGTAATTGAAAGCATTTAGTTCATTATGTCACCTAGTATAGTCATGAGAAAGCATTTATATGTTGAAATGTGTATTATTTTATTGTAAGTTGCCTTTATTTCTCCTTCACATCATAATTAGAACATTACATTTATTTTTAAAATTGCATATGTAGATAAGATGAATGAACTATAAATTCTATTTCAGGCTTTTTTTAAAGAGAAAAATAACTGCTATATTTAAACTCTATTATCCCATTGGGCAGCTGTGCTTTCTTTTTTAGTTTTATATATTGTTAGTTATTATATTTAATTGAAAAATAATTATTGTACATATTTATATTTTATGGTATGATATATTGATTCATATGTACAATGTGTAATTATCAAGTCCTTAAAGAGGAATGTTATAAATTTTTTTTAAAAAAGGGCATTGAGTCTGACATGACTGAGGACTACATGATTTTCAAGAAGTCTTTACTACATTTCACACCCCTTCACATCCAATTTCATTCTAATCCCTGTAGCCTCCAAATTCCAAAGGGCACAGCTGTCCACGTGATTTTCTTTTATTTTTCTTTCTTCTTTTTAAGTTTTATTAATTTATTTCTTCTGTGAGTGATAAAAGAGACAGAAACAAATAGAGAGAGATATATAGACCTTCAGTAGGGTCTCCACATCATGACCCACCCCTAGTTTCAGCTGACCTTGTATCATGAGCACAAGCACACTTGGCATGTTCAAGCTGAGAACCTTTCCATGTGGTTCAGCCTCACAGAGCAACATGTTTATCACTGTGCCACTGCCTGACACCTCAGATGTTTTTATTAAACCACTCTAACTTGACATAAAGGAAAAGGAAATGGGGCCAGACAGTGGTACAGTGGTAATTCTATACTCTGTGAGGCTGAGTCACATGGAAAGTTTCCAGAACTGTGTCCAGAGTTATCCTTGAACACACCAGGTACACACTTGTCCATGATCTGGACTGGGGTAGATTGTGACATGGAGACCCTGTTTAGGGTGCTGTCTCTTTGACTCTTTCTCATTCATAAAAGAAAGAAAGAAGGAAGAAAGAAAGAAAATTTTAAAAAGAATAGGAGAAAAATGGGAAATATCACAGTACTTCAATGGACTTCTTCTCTAAAAAAATATTTCTCATGAACTCAAAATCTCTCCTTATTAGCCCTAAGCATGTATTGAGTTGAGGGGAGCAAACTGGCTTATATCACCTCTTCTGCAAGTCCTGCAAAGATTTTATCACATCTTGTTTTATACTTTGACACAATTTGGGCACCTCTGTCACAACCCTAAGGAAGGAAGAACACTATTTTAACATTCAAGAGGATAAAGATTCCTCTAGGAGTGAGTATGAGTATTGGGTGAAATGTCATTCTTTAATTGCCAAATATGTGTTTTTACCCAAATGTTAATATCAGTGGCATACTTAAATATTTTACACCAAAAGTGGATAATTTTTTAACACTTTGCTCTTCTGTATGACAAAATTATATTTAGTAATGATGTAGATATCATTAATATATTGATTTACTAAATAGGTTTAGAGAAATAATTTGAAAGAATAAAATCCAATGAAAAATGCTATTCAAATTTGGGACCAGCAGATGACATAATGGTTAAATCACTGGACTCTTACATAGTCAACCACAGTTCAAGCCCCAGACCCGGCAGCTTAAAAAACTTGCACCAGGTACATGTGCATGTATGCCAAAACTCCTGAGAAGAAAATGGAGGAGAAGGTATTACAGTGTGGCCATCTTCCCTGGGGGTTATTTCCCTCTTTCTGTCTCTCTGTCTCTCTGACAAGCACCCACAACCTATAGCAAAAATTTCTTCAAAAAATACTGTTCAAATTCAAGTAAAATATTTCAGTCTAAACTTAAATGTGTGCTTACTAAAGAAAAGTAATACATTTTTGCAATTTGTAGTATCTCACTGTTGAAAAGTTTAAACACAAAAAGTCCAAGCAATTACACAGAAAGGCATAGTTGAAATAGCTCAAGTTCCATTTTGTTACTTTTAAAATTATTATATCTTTATAGTCATGTATGTTTTGAATGTACTACTGTGTCCAAGAGTACGTAGTAACACAGGGATTGGATATACAAAATGCACTCCAAGGGATCTCTAACAATGCTAGACCATTATATACATGCTCCCCAAATGAACCTGGGTAGCTGAAGGGTCAACAATATAACTATATGAGTCAACTGTATAATTGAAAGTTACCCAAATTAATTTACATGCAGAATAAAAAGATTTATTTAAAATGAGCAATTAAAGTATAAATTTCTGAATGCCCTTTAACAAGTGAATATATGAACAAAATTTGGTACTTCTGCATAACAGAACACTATTCAGCAACAAAAAGAAACAAACTTTTTTTGGAGGGGGAGGTTGCCATAGGGCATGTGGACTCACCAAAGACAGAAACAGAGAGAAGGAAGTTAAGAAATCAGCCCTCAGGGGAAATGGCCATGTCTTGATACCTTCTCCTCTACTATCCTCTATGGATTTTGTGCACACATGCACACGTGTTCAGTGTGATATTCAAGCAGCTAGCTGGGTCCAAGGCGCAAACCTTAGTTGCCCATGTGAGAATCCAGTGCCTTAATTACCACACCACTTGCTGACTCCAGGAGAAAACTCTTAATTAATGGCATGACTTGTATGGATCTCAAGAGAATTATCCTGAATTAAAAAGCCAATATCAAGGCGAGCAGGTGGCATGGTGGTTGGGGTGCTAGACTCCTGCATGGCTGACCATGGTTTGAGTCCTAGGCCTCCCAGCTTACTTTCACTTTCTCACTTTCCTTCCCTCTCTTTCTCTCTCTCTCTCTCTCTCTCTCTCTCTCTCTCTCTCTCCCTCTTTCTTTCTCTCTCTCTCCTCTGTCTCTTTCTGGTAAGTATACATGCCCTGTAACAAATTTAAAAATAATAATGGTAAATAGAATTGAGTGAATGATTCTTTTAAAAAAATAAATAAAATAACTTAAAAGTCAATATCAAAACATATAATACTATAAGAGTTTGCTTATATAATATTTTTAAAATGAAAAACTTATAGAGATGAAGAAAAAATAAGTAGTTGCTGGAGGTTAAAGATGACCAATGTGTGCAATACTGAAGGGGGTAGCACAAACAAAGGAGAGCTTTATGGTGACGGCAGTTCTGTTTCCCGTTAGATCCCAATGGTATTTTTTGCAAAAATAGAAAAATTCACCTTAAAATTTGTATGGGATCCCAAGGGACCCTGAACAGCCAAAACCATCTTGGAAAAGACTAACAAATTCAAAGGTCTCATACCTGCTGATTTCAAAACTTTCTACAAAGCTATAGTAATCAAACAGTCGAGTACTGGCATAAAGACAGACATACAGTCCATTGGTATAGAATAGACAGCCTCAAAGTTAACCCTTGAATGTATGGTCAAATAATTTTTTCCCCAAGGGCACCATAATAATTAGATAGAAAAAGAATAATCATTTTAACAGTGTTTGTGAAACTGGGACTTATACACAGAAAAGAATGAAGTTGGCACTGTTGAGTATGATTTGCTAGTATCTTGTTGAGAATGTTTGCATCAGGACCAGCAGATGGCACAATGTTTATGTCACTACCTATGTAGTCGACCATGGTTCAAGACCTAGACCTGGCAGCTTAAAACACGCTGGACACATGTGTATGTGTGTCCAAAATCCCGAGAGGAGAATGGAGGAGAAAGGATTGCTACATGCCCATCCCACTGGGAGGTGATTTCTTGTTTTGTCTTTCTGTCTCTCTAGTGAGTGCACGCATCCTATAGCAAAAGTCTCTTTCTTAAAAGAGAAAGTGAGAGATAATGTTTTTATCTGTATTCATCAGGGATATTGGTCTGTAATTTTCTTTTTTTTTGTTATTATATCTATGTCTGTTTTAGGGACCAGGGTGATGGAGGCTTCATAGAATGAGTTTAAGGGGGTTCTTTCTTTATGGATCTTTAGAAATAGTTTGAGGAAAGTTAGAGTTAGTTCTTCTTAAAAGTATTGTAGAATTCAGAAGTGAAGCCGTCTGGACCTGGGCTTTTCTTTGTTGGGAAACTATTTTTAGTGATAATCGCATTACTTGTTATTGATCTATTCAAGCTTTCTATTTCTTCCTGGTCCAATCTAAATAAATTACATGTGTCCAGAAATCTGTCCATCTCAATTGAATTTTCTTGTTAGCAGATAGTCGCTTATAACATTCTCTCATGATTCTTTGTGTATCTGTTGTAATATCGCCTGTTTCATTGCTGATTTTATTTATCTACTCCTTTCTTCTTGATTAGTTTAGCCAACAATGTGTCAATATTGTTTATCCCCTCAAAGAACCAACTACGCTTTGTTTATTTTATGTATAGTTCTTTTATTCCCTATTTCATTTATTTCTGCTCTGTCTTTATTATTTCTTTCCTTCTGGTATCTTTCAGAGTTGGTTTCTTTTTTTTTTCTTATTGTTGTTATTTTTTTTTCCAGTTCCTCAAGATGTGTTATTAGGCTGTTTATTTGTCACCTTTCTATTTTTTTTTCTTGTGTACACTAATTGCTATGAACTTCTCTCTTATGACTGCTTTCACTATGTCTCATAGGTTATAGAGACTCATGTGTTCATTATTAGTTTCAATCAATCTTCTGATTTCAGTTTTAATTTCCTCAGTAGTTGTGAAGTCATTTAGGAGTTGGTTGTTTAGTTTCCACTGGTTTTTGTACTTTCAAGGGCTCTTTTTGTAGTTGATTTCAAGTTGATTCCATCGCGGTCAGAAAAGATGCTGAATATAGTTTTATAGCTATACTTTTGAATTTTTAAAGGCTTATTTTGTGTCCTATCATGTCATTGATCTTTGAGAATGCTCCATGCAGGAAAGAGAAAAATGTGTACTTTGTGACTTATTGGGTGAAATGTCTGTCAAATCCACTGTGGAAAACAATATGGAGTTTCCTCAAAAACCTATACACAGAACAACCATGCAACCCAGTAGTACCACTCTTGGGTATTTACTCAAAGGACAGGAAAACAGTCAGAAAGACAATGGTATATCCATGTTTATTGCAGTATAATTCACAATTGCTAAGGCATGGAATCAATCTAAATGCCCAGGAACTGATGACTGGATTGAAAAATATGGCACCCTAAGAAACACTACTTGAGCATGAAAAAAAGTGAAACCTCATCATTTGATGCAACATGGATGAATATAGAAAAAATAATGCTAAGCAAAGCAAGCCAGACTATGGAAGGCATACATGGTATTCCCCTGATCAATATATGCCAAATGTCTGCACTTTATGGCAGAAACTGAAAGATTGGAAGATATAATAGCAGAGATGGCAAGTATGTAGATACCACAAACTGTATAAGATGGGGGTGTGTAGTGGGTAGTGGGAAAGAAGAACTCAGGGAAAAAATTTAACTGACACAAAAATGGAAAATTATCTGTTAAGGATGATGTCTATGGTAATATCTTTGAATTGATTAATATGCAATATGTATGTTTTGAAAAACCATATTGTATTCTATAAAGATGTACAGTGATTAAATGTAAAATAAAGGAAAGAAAAACAATGAAGTTGGACCCTTACTTTTTATAAAAAATTAACTTGAAAATGTACCAAGGACTTAAATATAAGATCTAAAACTATAAAGTCTTAGAAGAAAACATACAGAGAAGCTTTGTGACATTGAATCTGGGAAGATTTTTTGGATATGACACTGAAAGCACAGGCAACCGAGAAAAAAATTGACTACACCAAAATTAATAACATGTGCAACAAAGGACACTATCAAGAGACTGACAAGGCAGCCCATGGAATAGGATAAAATACTCGTCAATCATATATCTGATAAGAGTAATATGCCAAATACATAAATAATTTCTACGACTAAAGAACAACAACACAAATTCTGTTTTTAAAATGGAGAAAGAGTACACATTGCTAGAACTTGGAGTTGAGGCCACTGACTGGCCGATGAACTCTCAAATGTTGGTAGTATGCTACACGATGAGCAACTTTTTCACTAACACAAGGGTTTCTGGCCTGATGAGTGGAGTTTAATAGTAATCATTACTACAAATATTAATTAATTAATTAATTAATTAAGATAAAAATGGGTAAAGAGGCCAGCAGGTGGCATGGTGGTTGAGGTGCTGGATTCCTACATGGCCAACAGCAGTTTGAATCCCTGACCTGGAGGCTTGAAAATCATGCCAGGTGCATGTAGAATGAAGGAGAAGAGATTGCAGCATATTCAGCCCCATTGCAGGTGATTTCTCACTTTCTCTCTCTCTCTCTGACTTTGTCTCTTGTGAGTGCACCTACCCTGTGGTAAAAAGCAAAACAAAACAAAAATGGGGAATGAACTTGAATAAACATTTCTCCAAAGAAGATATACAAAATGCACATGAAAAGATGCTTAATATCACTAATCATAAGGAAAATGCTAATCAAAACCACAATGAGATACCACTTCATATCCATTAGAATGACTACCATCAAAATGTAAAAATAGAATTGCCAGTATGATCCAGAAATTCAAATTCTGGGCATATACCCAAAAGAATTGAAAGCAAAAGTTTGAAGAGATATTCATACACTAATGTTCATAACAGCATTATTCACAGTAGAGAGTAGGCAGAAGCAAGCCAAGTATCCATGTGATGATTGGAGAAACAAACTGTGGTATATACATAAATCCAGCCATAAAAAAGAAGGAAATTCCTACACATGCTACCACATGGATGAACCTTGAAGACATTATGGTAAGTGAAATAAGCCAGTCACAAAAGGAGAAATATTGTATGATCCCACTTACGTGAGGAACCTAGAGACAGAAAAGAAAATGGTGTTTGCCAGGAGTGGGATGTACAAGAGAATGGAAACATTATTTAAAGAATCCAGAGTGTCAGTTTGGGAAGATGAAAAAAGTTCTAAAGATGGATGGCGGTGATAGTTACACAACAATGTGAATATATTTAATACCACTGCACTGTACAATTAAGAGTGTTTAAGATGGTAAATTTCATGCTATGTATTTATCACAATAAAAACTCAGGTGCAGCATAGATGGCACAGTTAACCAAGTGAATTGCAGTAGTGGAAGGCACATGACAGCATGACTTTGGGTCCCCATTTTGGCTGGCCTAAAACACACCAGGCCTGCCACAAGTATGAGATCATGACAGCTGGAGGCCCAGAGGAGGGGGATCTCAGTATGATGAGTCTTTGTCCAAGGTGTCTGTTTCTCTCTTTCATGTCTGCAGTCACACACATGCTCTCTATTTTGAATAAAATAAATATATTTCAAAAAGTTCAATAATTTCAGTTATTATTTAGAATATTGACAAATAAAACACTGGACAGAAGGAGGATTATGTTATAACTAATAATTCCTTAGAATTGCTGGCATATGGTAATAATAAAAATAAAATTATTTTCATTGATTTGATTGTTTCTAATATTCTCTACAGTCAATGGACCCCTTATTGCTTGCACCCAGGGCATATTACTTCCTATCACCTCATCCTCAGTACACCACTGTTTAGTGAAGTCATTTGACTGAAGAAGGCATACTGAATATACATCAAAATATAGATGCTCACAGTTTATGGATTAACTGTTATATTTGAGGAACTACCTTTTTATTTTATAAATTCACTCAATAAAGTCCTTTGGTCTGGGATTCTTCTAGTCTCTGGGATTCCTTACTGAGCAAAAGTAACTACAGCTCCTGCTCTTATGGAGCATTCATGCTTGTATGGGGAGGGGGGTGGCAAACCTCTTAAATCACCATACTAGGAGTAGAGTAGGGAGTAAAGGGGGAGGAAGGAATTCATTGGAATCCCTGAGGAGGAACCATAACTGGTGGTGTCCTCCTACATACCCCCATGTTTGGAAGAATCATTGACAGTGAGGTGTGAACACATGTCAGACACCACCCTATCTTTGGTAGACTTGGGAGATGAATAGATTTATCACAAAGTAGTAGACTGGGGGCTTTCCTGTAATTAAGACAGGTTGCAAATAGATATTAATGCACTAAAGTCAACTCAAATTTCTGTATTTCCCCCAACATCATTGTTTGGTGTGTTTCTGTTTACGTTATTAGCATTTATAGTCAGTAAATGCTTTTTTATTAATTGCTTTAGCAAATAGACCCATTTTGTCAAAATCAAAATAATGTCTTCCCATTGCACTCACATTAAAAGAGTTCAAGGTCCTATACCATCTATACCCCTTTCTCCAACACAGAGCATATGTGCATGTACACACACACACACACACACACACACACAATTCATCTCTTTAACCTCAGCTCTTCCATTTGGCTCTTACTAAATTGCCTGATTTGCCATTCCTTGAACATGCAGGTTTACTGATGCCTAAGAACCTTTGTACTGACTGTTCTGTCTAGAGCACTCTTCCAGATATTTAAATGGATCACTCCAAGATTTTGTTGAAATGTCACCTTCTCAATGAGGTCACCTCTTTAAAGTTACAAATCCCCTTACCTACCTCATGTACACACTTCCTACTCTCTTTTCTACTTAATTTTTCTCTATAGCATGTATTGTCATTTAATAAACTATTTCTCTCCCCTAACTATAATGTAAGTTTCATGAGGGCAGGTATTTTTGTCTTTTCTTTATTGCTATGTCCCTAGCATAGAGAAAAGTACCTGGCAAAAGTAAGGCACTCATTAAATGTCTGTTAACTGAATGAATAGATAGGAAAAGAAAAGGAAAAAATAAGAGAAGAGGAAGAAAAAAAAACCTGAGAAAATATTGTAGTTTCAAGAGGTGGCAGCCAAATACTGGCCAGCACACCAATTTTCTTCTTGCTTTCATTTTGCTTCCTTTGATGGAGTAGGTAAAGAAGATGAAACTAAATAATGCATTTGTTAGAGTATTGAAAATATTAAAAATGCTTTGATATACAATGTCTGATTTGATCAAAATGTTAGACTATGATTCTGATGAAGAAATCTACTGGTAGAATGTGACCATTTTGTGTTCCCATTTTATTTTCATTTAAACAAATTAAATTTCTACAGAAAATGGCTTATTTAGTTACTAAATAAGTGAGACCCTCAAGTTATTTTAAGAAGTCTCACTGTGGCTTCTTGCTTGTTTTCCATTTAGATCCATCTCTGTGCCTTTAGTTATGCTGTTCCTCTCCTCAGAAGGGCTTTTCTGGTCCACTTGCGGTGGCACAGGTGATAGAGCACCACTATGCAAGGCTGGGGCCATGTGGTAGGCCCAAGTTCAGTTACCAGAATGATCTAAATATGCAAGTTTAGCATTGTGCCTGTGATTCTAGCTGACTGGGAGACTGGGGGTAGGGGGAAGGATTGCAACTTGACAAAACCCTATTAGAAACAACTCTCTCATTCTCTTTCCCTACTGAGTGCTCTCTTGCACTCGCTCTCTCTTTCTCTCTCTGTCTCATTACCAAAAAGGAGGGGAGTGGTTTTCTCTGTCTATCTAAATGCTGTTAATTCTTCAAAGCCCAGTGTTGCTGATGTGTCAGGGGAACAGAATGTGGGTATGTATTAATGAATGAACTCCACTATTCTTCAGTTACAAATTTCACCCTGCAAATCCTGCTTCTTATACTAAAAAGAGACCTGCTGAATGTAGTCTTCACTCAGAAGGAAGTGTTTTATCAGATCTGTTTTACCGATGATTTCACCATCAACAATTCCTGGCATATGGTGGATATTTGGTTAATATTTGATAGTTTATAAATGAAGATTCTGAGTCTCCATGTAATCAGATTTTGGATTAATTATGCCTTGAACCATAAATGAATGAGACCATATCGGAGCTTATATACTGAGCTAGAGCCAGCACCATTTCATGATAGAGTATGTTTCATATTCTCACAATTTCTCAAAATGCAGCCTCCTAATTACCTCCTGCACTACCCCCACAGTATGCACATAACACTGTGCAATGGGCTTGCTTTGTGCAGATCTCCTTTATGTGTAACCATGGCAATACTGTCTACTTCATACTTGAAGTGTCTGGAAGACTATGGCTGTGAATGTTAACTCACTGTATGATGACTGGATGGCTTGCTTTGCAAGCAAGGGAACCTTGTACATTTTTGTTTTTTAAATAGTTATAATCAGAACACTTCATCATTTTTTCCTTTGAGGTAAAATACCTATTTACAGAACAAACTAGAATAAAAATTTTAGACTCCTCCCAAAACTGAAATATGAAGGCAATGTCTGGCTCTGAAAGCTGAGAAGAGAGGACTCAGGGATTGTCCTCAGAGCTTCTATTTTCATCTGAAATCTAGACATTGGCAATAGAACTCATATCACCAGTTTGCACGGAAAGAATCATGTTGTGGAGATGCTAAAAATACCATGGATAAAAATGTATGGTATCCTGCACATTTTGTCTCTCATAGGTTCTAGCTATGACATGTGGCCAAGTTCTCCATGAAAGAAGGCATATTAATCTCCACAGTTTTCATCTATGTGTCATATGAATATTTGGATGCTGCAAGTACTACCCAAATGTTATTATGATAAATTTTAGTCCAACTCTTCCTTTACTGTTAATTAGAAATATAAAGCATGCTCAAATACCAAATAAGGCAAGCATTTTTTTAAACACATACACACAACACACACACACACTTTCATATTCTCACAAAAAAATTATAAAACATTTTGAAATTAGACCCACATCTCACTTCATATCTGTTCATGATTATGTCATTATCTAAACGCTCTGTGATAAATTTATAGATATTTTGTGTTTAAAATGACTCAAATTTCTATTGCATTTCAGTTAATTTCCTCATCTATTCCAGGTAATTTTTTAATAAAAGTTTTATCATTTCCTTTAAGAAGAATCTATAGGACTTGGAAGAACCCTAAAATTTGGGTCAATAATAAAACTAAGGGAACCAGCAGTTGGCTTAATGGCTATATCGCTGGACTCCCACGTAGTCGACCACGGTTCACGTCCCGGACCCGGTGGCTTAAAACTCACACCGGGCGCGTGTGCGTGCACGCCCAAGATCCCGAGAAGAGAATGGAGGAGAAGAGATTGCAGCGTGACCATCCCCCCTGGGGGGTGATTTCTCGCTTTCTGTCTCTATGTCTCTCTCTGTCTGTCTGGCAAGCGCACGCGCCCTATAGCGAAAACCTCTCAAAAAAAAGAAACAAAAACAAAAAAAAAAACTAACATATTTCAGGTTAACTTTTTTTTAAAGAGTTATTTATTTCAATATTATTTATTCATTCATTGTTTTAATTTGACTAGAGAAAGACAGAGAAAGAGAGGAAAAGTGAGAAAGCAAGCCACTAGGTCCAGAACTCAAACTCTATTCAACCATGTGGGGAGTGTCTAGCGCCTTAGCCATCCCGCCACCTGCTGGCCCCCAGATTAACTTTTAAATAAAGAAATTCAAGTTAAGATAAGTTGACAGCATTTTTATTGCATGTTCAAAAAAAGATGAAATAGAATTTGGTTCATTTCTGTGTCAGTCTTAATTTTTACTTGAAATAGCACATGTGTTGCAATGTCAGCATTACATAGAATCAAAGTTTTTCTAGACAGAAATTTCATAATTTTTTTGCTTGCTTCTGTAAGTTAGCATCTTTAAAAGTTGTATATTTATGTATATTTATAAGTTACCATTTTTAAAAGTTGTATATTTATGAATCCTTGTATCTATGATTCAGAGAATATCGAGTTAGACTTTAAAATTTGATCTTTAATATTGTTTCATTCACAGTGAGAATATCTAAAAGAATAATATATTATAGTATGGCTTATCAAGTTCAGCTTCAAAAATAAACATTTTCATTGACAAAGACATACCTACAGTTGAGTGATCAAAACAAACAAAGTACAAATAAGTAACTTTCTCACTACAAAAAAAAGATGATTTCTCCATTACAAGACAAATTGTCAAATATTAATAAAGGGGAGTCCCTGGGAGCAACTTTGGAATTTGTGGCACACCATCACTCAGCACTCTAGCAGCCTGAGCTCAGCCCACCCACTGGGAGACTTGAGCCTAGTCTCAGCAGGCCTCCTTTTTTGAATGCAGTCTCAGCTCCTGGGAGCAACTTTGGAACTTGTGGCATACCAGTCTGTGCACTGCACTACTTAATCATCTTCGCTAAGTTATATCTCCATAGCGTGCTACCACCTCATCAAGAGCTGAACATTTAGTAGAGGAACCAAGCGCCTGAAGTCACTTTTAATAATCTGGGAGACACAGCCCTCAGATAAGAACATACCTGGGAACTCAGCGTGAAATTTCCTCTTCCAATACTACAGAATCTACTCCAATAAATAGAAAGAAGTGAGTACTGCATCGGATGACTGAAAACCAGCACAGATCTTAAAGAAACATGAGAAAACAAAGCTGGTAAATCTCCTGCAGGTGAGTGCAATAGTCCCTCACTAACAACGGACAGCACAAAGGATTACACAAAAATGTCAGAAAAATAATTCTGAACAATTAGTGACAAAACTCAATGAGAAGCCAGAAAAAACAGACAATCAGTTCAGTTACAAGAAATGATAAAAATCATTTCAGGACATGAAAGAGGAATCTAGTAAAGATATAGATGCCCTAAAAAAGAATCAAAAACTTCTAGAAATGAATAATATGATACAAGAAATTAAAATCCCCATAGAAAGCATTAACAGCAAACTATGCAGAAGAAAGAATTTCTGACCTTGAAGACAAAGTCTCCTATATAGACCAAAGCACCAAAAAGGAAGAAAAAAAAATGAAGGAGGAGAATCTGAGAAAAGACATTAAGAAGAAAAATAGAGAGGCAAGACATTTATGGAACACAGAAATGAATTATTATTTGTTTACTATAACATGTATAGTAGCCCCAACTGGACTGGTGCAAAGTGTATTTATGTTGGAAATTTCACATTATAAGCTAAATAAAATAAAATAAAATATATTTTAAAAATGAGAAAAACATACAGGAAATTCTTGACACCATGAAATGTTCAAATATCTATATAATGGGTATTCCAGAAAATGAAGAAGCTGCTAAAGGCATGGAAAACCTCTTCCATGAAATACTACCTGAAAATTTTTCAAATATAGAGAAACATGGAGAAATTCAGAATCAAGAAATTGAAAGAACTTCAAATAGAATCAGCATTAAATGATCTTCCCCCTGGGACATCATAGCCAAACTGGTAAAAATCAAAGACAAAGACAAGATTCTAAAAATGGCAAGCGAGAAACATCAAATTACTTATGAAGATTATCCCATTAGCCTAACATCAGACCTCTCAATTGAAAAAATACAGGCAAGGAAAGAAAAGGAAGATATTGTCAAAACATTAAAAGAAAAACAATTTCAGCCAAGAATATTATATGCAGTAAGATTATCCTTCAAATGGGAAAAACAAATAAAAGTATTCTCAGATAAACAAAAACTGAAAGAAGTCACCAATACTAAACCAGCTTTACAAGAAGTACAGAGGGGAATATTATATCAGGAAAACTAAAGAGAGATAAACAGAAATAAGAGAACAGGGAAGTGAGAAGATACTAAAATTGGCAAGAGAGAAACGACAAGTGATTTACAAAGGTCACCCATCAGGATAACACTGGACTTCTCAACGGAAACAATGCAAGCAAGGAAAGAATGGGAAGATGTACTGAAAGTGTTAAGAGAGAAACAATTTCAACCAAGATTATTGTATCCTGCAAGGTTATCCTTCATATGGGAAAAAAAGATTAAAATCTTCTCAGACAAACAAGACCTGAAAGAATTTGCCAGCACCAGGCCAGCTCTCCATGAAACCCTGAAGAAAGTACTGTTCCAGGAAAACTAAAGAAGTAACAGCCAGAAACAAAAGAGTAAAAGGCAACTAAGACAATGGCCAACTTAAACGTTGGGGCAGATCCATTAACATTGATAATAAAATTGAATGTTAATGGATTAAACTCTCCAATCAAGAGACACAGACTGGCTGAATGGATTAAAAAACAGAAATCCCCTCTCTGTTGCCTTCAAGAAACCCACTTCATGAATAAAGACCTACATAGACTGAAAGTGAAGGGTTGGAAAAAGATTTTCTAAGCAAATGGGAACCAAAAAAGAGCTGAAGCCGCAATACTAATCTCTGACAAAATAGGCTTTAAAACAAAAACTGTTCGAAGAGACAAAGAAGGGCACTATATTGTAGTAAAAGGATCAATCGATCAAGAAGATATAACGCTTATTAATATCTATGAGCCTAACACAGGAGCACCCAAATATGTGAAGGAAAGACCGCTAGATCTAAAAAGGGAGATAGACTGCAACACACTAATTGTTGGAGACCTCAACACTGCACTATCCCCCCTGGATAGATCATCTAGACAAAAAATAGGTAAAGAGATAAAGGATCTAAATGATATCATAAATCAAATGGACTTAACAGACATCTATAGAACTTTCCATCCCAAAACCTCGAGATACACTTTTTTCTCGCCGCCACATGGAACATGCTTGAAGATTGACCACATTATTGGGCACAAAGCAAGCCTCTACAGATTCAAAAGCATAGAAACTATACGCAGCATCTTCACCGACCATGATGGAATTAAACTTGAGTTTAATTTCAAGAGAAATCCTCAAAAACACTCAAATACATGGAAACTTAATAATCTACTCCTGAATGAATCCACAACTACTGAAGAAATAAAGACTGAAATCAAAAGGTTCATGGAAGCCAATGACAATGAGGACACGAGTTTCCATAATCTTTGGGACACTGCTAAAGCAGTCATAAGAGGGAAGTTCATAGCAATTAGTGCACATAAGAGGAGCATGGAAAGAAGGCAAATGGATCACCTAACATCATGCCTCACAGAATTGGAAAATCAACAGCAAAAGGATCCAAAAAACTCCAGGAGAAAGGAAATAATAAAGATACGAGCAGAAATAAGTGAAATAGAAAATAAACGAACTATACAGAAAATAAATGAAAGTAAAAGTTGGTTCTTTGAAAAGATAAACAAAATTGATATACCATTAGCAAGGCTTATTAAGAAGAAGAGAGAAAAGAACCAGGTGAATCAGATCTGCAATGAAGCAGGCAAAATAACAGACATAGTAGAAATAAAAAACATTATTAGAGGATACTATGAACATCTGTATGCCAAGAAACAAGATAATTTGGATGAGATGGACAAATTCCTGGACATGTATAATCTACCTAGATTGAGCCAGGAGGATATAGAAAGTATGAATAGGTCCATAACAAACCAGGAGATCAATCAGTTATAAATAACCTCCCAACAAAGAAAAGCCCTGGCCCTGATGGATTCACCTCTGAATTCTACAAAACTTTCAAAGAACAGTTAACCCCCATTCTGCTCAAGTTATTTCTAAATATCCAAAAGGGTGAATCTCTCCCTAATTCATTCTATGAAGCCTCTATCACCCTTATCCTTAAAACAGATAAGGACAGGACAAGGAAGGAAAACTATAGACCAATATCCCTGATGAATATAGACGTGAAGATTCTCAACAAGGTACTAGCAAATCATATACAGCAACTTATAAGAAAGATTATACATCATGATCAGGTAGGCTTTATCCCAGGAATGCAAGGTTGGTTCACCATACGCAAAACCATAAATGTAATACACAATATTAATAGGAAGAAAGATAAAAACTATATGGTCATATCAATTGATGCAGAAAAAGCATTTGATAAGATACAATATCCCTTCATTATCAAGACTCTCAGCAAAATCAGCATAGAAGGGTCATTTCTCAACACAATAAAAGCTATCTATGAAAAACCCATAGCGAACATCATCCTGAATGGAGAAAAGCTGAAAGCTTTTCCACTAAAAACGGGTACAAGACAAGGATGTTCACTTTCTCCACTCCTCTTCAATATAGTGCTAGAAGTCTTGGCCATTGTAATCAGAAAAGAGGAAAAAATAAAAGGCATTCAAATAGGAAAAGAAGAGATGAAACTCTCGCTATTTGCAGATGACATGATTGTATACATAGAAGACCCAATGGTTTCCATAAAAAAATTTCTGGAAGTAATACATGAATACAGTAACGTTGCAGGATACAAAATTAATATCCAGAAATCTATAGCATTTCTGTATACGAACAACAGGCAGACTGAGATAGACTGAAAAAAGTTGTTCCATTTACCATAGCCACAAAAACTATAAGATACTTAGGTATAAATCTAACTAAGAAGTTAAAGACCTCCATAAGGAAAACTCTGAGAAGATAAAAAAGAAATTGAAAATGACACAAAAAAGTGGAAAGACATCCCATGTTCCTGGATTGGAAGAATTAAAATAATCAAAATGGCAATTTTACCCAAATTAATCTACCTATTAAATGCAATGCCAAAGTACCAGACACATTCTTCACAGATCTAGGAAAGACAATTATAAAGTTTGTCTGGAATCATAAAAGACCCCGTATTGCTGGGAACCAGTTGGCATAATGGCTATGTCGCTGGACTCCCACGTTGTCGACCGCGGTTCGCGTCCCGGACCCGGTGACTTAAAACTCACACTGGGCGCGTGTGCGTGCGTGCCCAAGATCCCGAGAGGAGAATGGAGGAGAAGGGATTGCGGTGTGACCATCCCCCCTGGGGGGTGATTTCTCGCTTTCTGTCTCTCTGTCTCTGTCTGTCTGGCGAGTGCACGCGCCCTATAGCGTAAAACCTCTCAAAAAAAAAAAAAAAAAAAAAAGAAAGAAAAAAAAGACCCCGTATCACCAAAGCGGTTCTGCACAAGAAGAGTGGAGTGGGTGGCATCTCACTCCCTGACCCAAAAATATACTACAAAGCTGTGGTAATCAAAACAGCATGGTACTGGCACAGAAACAGACAGGCGGACCAATGGAACACAATAGAGTCCCCAGAAATGAATGCTCAAACATACAGCCAACTGATTTTTGACAAGGGGTACCAGTCAATTCAGTGGGAAAAGGAAAACCTCTTCAGCAAATGGTGCTGGCAAAACTGGATCTCCACTTGCAGAAAGATGAATCTGAACCCTTACCACTCACCTCTGAAAATAATAAAGTCAAGGTGGATCAAACATCTAAATCTAAGACCTCAAACTATAAAACTGCTCCTGGAAAACACCGAGGAAAATCTGGGAGACATTGGAGTAGGGGAAAACTTCTTAAATAAGACTCCCAATGCACAGTCTATGATCCCTAAAATAGACAAGTGGGATTACATCAGACTAAGAAGTTTCTGCATGGCAAAAGACACAGTGATTGGTGTGAATAGACAGCCCTCAGAATGGGAAAATATTTTTGTAAACTATGCATCAGACAAGGGACTGATAACCAGAATTCACAAGGAACTCAAGCAGCTGTTCCGGAAAAAGTCAATCAATCCTATTAAAAGATGGGAGAATGAGTTGAAAAAAACCATTCTCTAAAGATGACATACGAATAGCTAAAAAGCATTTGAAAAAATACTCAACATCCCTCATTGTAAGAGAAATGCAGATCAAAACAACAATGAGATATCACCTAACCCCAGTCAGAATGTCTAAGATTAAAAAAACAAAAAATGGTAAGTGCTGGAGGAGGTGTGGTGAAAAGGGAACTCTCTTACACGGCTGGTGGGACTGTAAATTGGTCCAACCACTGTGGAGAACAATTTGGAGATTCCTCAAAAATCTACAAATAGAGCTACCATATTATCCAGCAATTCCACTCCTTGATATCAACCCGAAGGACAGAAGAATACTTAAGCGAAAAAGTGCTTGCACATCGATGTTTATTGTGGCACTTTTCATGATTGCTAAGTCATGGAAAGAACCTAAATGCCCATGAACTGATGAATAGCTAGAAAAACTGTGGCACATATACTCAATGGAATACTATTCATCCATAAAAAACAACAAAACCCTGGCTTTTGACAAGAAGTGGATGAATATGGAAGACTTACTGCTGAGTGAAGCAAGCCATGCTATGAAGGATAGGCATTGTATGTCCCCACTTAATATATACCGAGTGTCTGCACTCTAAATATATATATATATATATTTGAAACCATACTGCTTCTGTTGTTATAGAGTTATAAAATTATACAAAATTATAAGACATATTTTGAACATTAAAAAAATAATAAGAGAATAAAAAATAATGGATAAAATGGCTAACAAAAAGAGAGGGATAAGTCCACAGATAATAATAACATTGAATGTTAATGGAACAAATTCTCCTATTAAAAGACACAGACTGGCTGAATGGATACAATAACAGAAGCCATCTATATCCTGCCTACAAGAAACACACCTCACTGATAAGAATATACATAGACTGAAAGTGAAGGGCTGCAAAAAGCTATTCCATGCAAATGGAAACCAAAAAAAATAAAAATAAAAAAGGTGGCTGGAGTTGTGATACTGATATCAGACAAAATAGACTTTCAGATGAAAGATGTAAGAAGAGACAAACAAAGACATTATATAGTACTAAAAGGACTTGTTCACCAAGAAGATATAACACTTGTAAATATCTATGCACTCAACACTAGAGCACCTAAATACATCAAAGAGAGACTGCTAGATCTCAAGGGAGAGATAGACTGCAACACTATAATCACTGGTGATCTCAATATCTCACTGTCTCCACTGAATAGATCATCTAGACAAAAAATAAACAAAGAAATACAAGATCTAAATAATGTCATACATGAAATGAATTTGGAAGACATCTACAGAGTATTTCACCCACCCACCATAAAATAAACGTTTTTCTCATCCCCGCATGGGACATTTTCAAAGATCCACCACATAACAGGGCAGAAAACAAGCCTTTACAAATTCAAAAGTATAGAAACTATATCCAGCATCTTTTCCGACCATGATGGAATCAAACTTGAAATCAACTACAGAAAGAGTCCTCGAAAATAAACAAACACATGGAAACTAAACAACCTATGCTTGAATGACTTTACAACTACTGAAGAAATTAACCTGGAAATGAAAGTGTTCCTAGAAGCCAATGATAATAAACAAACAAGTGTTTATAACCTATGGAACACAGCAAAAGCAGTCATAAGAGGGGAGTTCATAGCAATTAGTGTTCACAGGATAAAAATAGAAAGGTACCAAATAAATGACCTTATGACACAACTCATAAAACTGGAAAACAACAAAAAACTCCAAAAAAATTTTAGGAGATGGGAAATAATAAAGATTCAAATAAAAGAAATAACGAATAAAAAACTATACAGAAAATAGATGAAAACAAAAGCTGTTTATCTAAGAAGATAAACAAAATACACACAGAGTTAGGTAGATTGAGCAAGTAGGATAGAGAAAGAAAACAGATAAATCACATAAGCAAATAAACTGGCATTATTATAGCAGACATAATAGGAATACAATGTATCATCAGAGAATACTATGAGCAATTATAAGCCAACCACCAAGAAAATGTAAATGAGATGTACAAATTTCTGGACACATATAATGGGTATTTCAAAAAGTGGAGAATCTGGTAAAGGCATGGAAAACCTCTTTCATGAAATACTATGTGAAAAGATTGAACCAGAAAGAAATAAAAAGTCTTAATAGACCCATAACAAACAATGAGATTGAATCAGTAATAAATAGTCTCCCAACAAAGAAGAGCCCAGGTCATGATGGCTTGACTTCTGAATTCTACAAAACTTTTAAAGAACTAACCTCAATTCTCCTCAGACTATTTCTAAAGATGCAAAAGGAAGGATCCTTTACAAATTTATTCTACAAAGCCTCCATCATCTTAATTTCAAAACCAGACACAGACAACTAGAAAAGAAAATTTCAGGCTAATATCCTTAATGAATACTGAGGCAAGAATTCTCAACAAGATAATAGTAAATTGTATTCAGCAATACATTAAAAAGATTATACATCATGGCCAAATATGTTTTATTCCAGAGATGCAAGGATGGTTTGACATACACAAAACAATAAATGTAATATATCACATTAACAATAGGAAAGATAAAAACTATACAATCGTATGGGTCAATCCAGAAAAGGCATTTGATAAAATACAACATCCATTCATGATTAATACTTTCAGAAAAATTGTCATAGTAGGGACATTCATCAAAATAAAAGTTATATATGACAAACCCATAGCTAACATCATACTGAGTGGGGAAAAAAATTAAAGCTTTTCCACTAAAACTGGAACAAAACAAGGCTGTTCACTTTCTCCACTCCTTTTTTTTTTGAAGAGGTTTTTGCTATAGGGTGTGTGTGCTCACCAGACAGACAGAGAGAGACAGAGAGACAGAAAGCGAGAAATCACCCCACAGGGTGGATGGCCACGCCGCAATCCCTTCTCCTCCATTCTCCTCTCGGGATCTTGGGCATGCACGCACATGTGCCTGGTGTGAGTTTTAAGCCACCGGGTCCGGGACTCAAACCGCAGTTGACTACATGGGAGTCCAGCGACATAGCCATTACGCTAACTGCTGGTCCTCTCCTTTTTAACATAGTACTGGAAGTTCTAGCCAAAGGAATCAGACAAGAGAGTCAAATAAAAGGCATCCAAATAGGAAAAGAAAACATGAAATTATTTCTATTTGTAGATGATATGATTCTATACATAGAAAATAAAAATAATAAAAAACCTTCTAGAAGCAATAAATGAATACAGTAAAATGACAGGATACAATATCAATATATAAAAATCTATAGCACTTTTATACACCAACAATGGACAAACCGAGGCAGAATTGAATAAAGCCATCCCATTTACAACAGCCACAAAACCAGTAAGATATCTAGGAATAAACCTAACCAAAGAAATCAAAGACCTCTGCAAGGAAGACTATGAAACACTTGAAAAATAAATGGAAAATGAGGGCCGGGCCTATGCGGCCGGGCCTGCGCGGCCGGGGTCTGCCTCGCGTGCTGCGGCCTGGACCGCCCGGCCGCCGCTGCCTCTCCGGCTCTGGGTGTGTCCCGCGCTCGGCGCTGACGCGGGCCGGCAGTGCGGACTGGCCGAGCTCGCTGTCCTTCCTTTCTCAGGCCGGGCGGGCGAGCGGGAGGTGGCGCTGGATCCCGCGCACATTCGCGCACTTGCGGATGGCGTGTGGCCGCCGGGACTATGCGTAGCCGCCGGGCCTGCGTGTGGCTGCTGGGCCTGCACCTGTGCGTGGCCGCAGGGCCCGAGCATGGCCCCCGGGCCTGCGCATGGCCGCTGGGCCTGCGCGTGGCCCCCGGACCAGCGCGTGGCCCTCGGGCCTGCACCTGAGCGTGGCCGCCGGGCCTGCACATGGCCCCCGGACCTGCGCGTGGCCGCCGGGCCTGAGTGTGGCTGTCGGGCCTGCGCCTGCGCATGGCCGCCGGCCCTGCACATGGTCGCCAGCCCAGCGCGTGGCCACTGGGCCCGTGCGTGGCCTCCGGGCCGGAGCGTGGCCACTGGGCCTGCGCGTGGCCGCCGGGCCTGCACGTGGACGCCGAGCCTGCGCCTGCACATTGCGTCTGGGCCTGCGCGTGGTGGCTGGGCCTGCGCATGGCCCCCGGGCCTGCGCGTGGCCACCGGGCCTGCGTGTGACCACTAGGCCTGTGCCTGCACGTGACCGCCGGGCCAGCGCGTGACCGCCGGACCTGCGCGTGGCCCCTGGGCCTGCGCGTGGCCACCAGGCCTGCGCCCGGCGGCGTGTGACCGCTGGCCGCAGGCGACAAACTGAAGCTGAAAACTAGGACTAAGAACTTGCAACTACAAGCAACAGAAAGAAACTTTAGCTGTCTTAAACCAATTGAGAAATATATTGTATAGGAGGATTTTCTCTGCCTATGGACAGTGAGAAGATGATGGTTACCAGCCCTGCATTTCCTCAGGGAAAAACAAGAACTACTCTACCATTCTTAAGGAAACCAGATATCCGAGGATGACTCACGCTGCAGATCCCCACAATACCATTCCCGGTAATCACAAGATGGATGCTGTGCCGCATCAACTGATAATCATCTCTACTTTCCAGAACCGCTTTCCTGAAACTGTATTCCATGGAGATTCACCTACAATTGCGGAACTGCACGAGACCCACCCTTAATCCAACCCTGAATAGAATCTATGCTCCCTATTGTTAAAAATTTTATGAGCGGATAATTGAAAAAAAAAACTGAAAGAACTGGAAGGTATAATAGCAGGGAAGGCAACTGCAGATACTAGAGACAGTATGGGAGAGGTAATGGGAATGAGTAATTGAGGGCGGAAAGGAGGGTTTCAGGGAACAAACAACACACTTAATAGACACAAAAATGAAAAGTTGTCCGTTGATGATAATGTATATGGTAATATCATTGTTTTGACTAATGTGCACTGTATTCATGCTGGGAAAAACCATGTTGTACACGGTAAAGAGGTGCAATGATTAAATGTAAAAATAAAATAAAATAAATAAAATAAAATAAATGGAAAATGATACCAAAAAAGTGGGAAAACATCCTATGTTTCTGGCTTGGAAGAATTAATATTCAAGATGTTAATCCTACCCAAATTAATCTACAAATTTAATTCAATCTCAATCAAACTACCAGAGATATTCCTCACAGAAATAGAAAAAAAATTATAAAATTGTTCTGGAATCATAAAAGGACCCATATTACCAAAGCAATACTGTGCGAGAGGAATAAAGTAGAACGTACCACACTTCCCAACCTCAAAAAATATTACAAAACTGTGGTAATTAAAACAGCATGGTATTGACACAAAAACAGGCAAAATTGAGAACCAAAAAATTAGTCCCCAAACAAAGTGATCTTTGACAAAAGGCACAAGTCAATCAGTGTGGAAGAGAAAATCTGTTCAGTAAATGGTGATGGGAGAACCTGCAGAAGAATGAAATTGGATCCATATCTCTCGCCTCTAACAAAAATCAACTAAAAATGGATTGAGACACTAAACATAAAACCTCAAACTGTAAAACTACTAGTGGAAAACACAGGAAAAGTCTTGGATACCTTAGAGTAGGCAAAGACTTCTTAAAGAAGACCCCCAAAGCACAGACAATAGTTCCCAAAATAGACAAATGGGACTATATTAGGCTGAGAAGCATCTGTACAGAGAAAGAAACAATAACTAAAGTGAGTAGACAACCCTCAGAATAGAAGAATATGTTTGTGAACAATATCTCAGATAAGGGACTGATAACTAGAATATAGAGAACTCAAGCAGCTTACCCGCAAAAAAATAATAAATCCAATTAAAAATGAGAAATGAGCTGAACAGACAACTCTCCAAAGAAGACATATGAACAGCCAAGAAGCATATGAAAACATGCTTGACATCTTTTCCCATATGATAAATGCAAATTGAAACCATAATGAGATATAACTTAATCCCAGTCAGAATGCCTAAAATTAAAGTAAATAAATAATTATAAATGCTGGCAAGACTGTGGTGAAAAGGAAACTCTCCTACACTGTTGGTGGGAATGTAAATAACTACAACCACTGTAGAGAACCATATGGAAATTCCTCAGAAACCTAACAAATAGAACTATCATACAACCCAGTAATAGCACTCTTTGATATTTATCAAAAGAACAGGAAAATCCTCATTCAGAGAAACACCTGCACATCCATGTTTATTGCAGCATTATTTATAATTGCTAGGACATGGAATCAATCCAAATGTCCAAATATAGATGAGTGGATTGAAAAAAAGTGGAATATGTATTCTATGGAATACTACTCAGCCATAAAGAAAAATAACAATGAGACCGTGACATATGACTCAAAGTGCACAGATATGGAAGACTTAATGCTAAGCAAAGCAAGCCATACTATGAAAGAGTCTCTATTTGAGCTCACTGAAATCCTCTAATACTACACTTTTCTGTTTCAGTGATGAAGGGACATTTCTCAAATGTTTTAACATCATATCTGCCTGAAATAATGAATAGCAGTTAAGACAAACAATAGACAAGTACAAACCTGAAAAGAAAAAGGTGAGAAATGAGATGTTTAGAGGGACTTTGAAAGTTACAACATATTCTTCCAAATCTAGAAGTCCACAAACATATTTATGGTTTTTTACATGCTCAGGAAAGAAGTCTGTAATTTCTCACTTCTGATTAAACATAAGGCTCTGCACAAGCAGGAAGTAAAGGTTAAAGCAGAGTTGCAAACTGCTTGGTGGAGTATTGAAGGAAGCTCCAACATATACACACATAATAAGGCCAGAAGACAATGATTAGGAGGCTTATTTGTTCCAGGTATTTAAGAAAAATGCTGTCTATAATTAGTTGACCACTAAGCTAAGCAGGAAGAGACTTTAGTGGACATAAATGCCAAAGATAAAAGTTTACAAAATTAGTTCATAAAAGTCACTAGATAAAGCAAACAACTATTTAAACAGCAACAACAAACCTTGGGAGAGTAGAGGACTGATTTTCAGAGTTGCCATGCTATATGATTTGAAATGTCAATTTTCAATAAAAAATTAAGACATATGAAAAGAAACAAGAAAGCATGACCCATGCACAGAAAAATAAGCAATCAATAGAAATCACCATTAAGGACATCCAGACATTAGACTTTAAACCTGCTGTTTTAAGTATTTTCAAAGAGCTAAAAATAAAAACTATGCTTAAAGAACTAAGGAAAAGATGAGAAAGATATTTCACAAAATAAATACAAGTAGAGAGACATAATAAAAAGAAACCAAATAGAAATTCTAGAATTTAAATGTACAGTAACTAAAAGGAAATAATAACTAGAGTTGCCAACAGCAGATTTAAGCTAGCAAGGGAAAAGATCAGAGAACTTAAAGAGAAGTAAATGAAGATTATTCAGTTGGAGGAATAGTGGGAAAAAATAATTTAAAAAATGAGCAGAGACCTGCTCTGTCATCAAGCATAACAATATATGCATAATTTAAGATCTAGGTGGAAAGGAGAAAGAAAATGAAGTAGAAATGTATTTCCATATATAATGGCCAAAAAATTTGCAGATTTTATTAAAAGTGTTAACATGCACATTGAAGAATCCAACAATCTCCAAGTGGGATACACTCAAAGGGACCTGTACCTATAAACATCATAATCGAACTGTTTAAAGCCAGAGAAAATAGATAATCTTCAAAGGAGCAAGACAGAAACAAATCATCACATACAAGCAATCTTTGATAAGATGATTTAATCAGAAACCATGGAAGCCAGAAAGCAGTAGAAATGACATATTTAAAGTTCTGAAAGGAAACAAAAAAGTAAACAAATATTTCTATCTTTGTCAAAACCATCATTCAAAAATATAGGGGTGGGGCCAGCAGGTGACATGGTGGTTAAGGTGCTGGACTCCCACATTGCTGACTGCAGTTTGAGTCCTGGATCTGGTGACTTGCTTTCTCACTCTCTATATATATTTCTTCCTCTGTTTCTCTCTGGTCAAATTAGAGAAGAAGAATAAATAAAATGAAATAAATACTTTTAAGAAAACATAGGGGTAATTAAGACATTCTCAGATAAAAAAGAACTGAGTTTGTAAGTAGCAGACTTGTATTAGAAATGTTAAAGAAAGTCCTTCAAGATGAAAATAAAGGTCATTAAACTTTATTTATTTATCTGAAAAAGTAAAACAACCCTGGTAAAGGTAAGTACAAAAGTAAAAAAAAAAAACAATACAAATGTATTCTTTCATAATTCATTAATTATGTTTTTCACTATAGAATTCAGAAGACAATTCATAATGCATTACGTATAAATCTAAGTTGGTGGGCACACAATGTATAAGGATGTAATTTGCAACATAATAATATAGAGGAAAGGGGAATTGTGCTCTAAAGTTTTAAATGTACCATTGAAATTAGGTTGAGAAGAATTTTCATTTATCAACCTGATCTGAGTACAGATCATGCGAGAGACAAAGAGTGGAAATCAACAGAGAACAATATGGAAATCCTAAATGTGAACAAGTGTCCATAGAAACTGAAGAGCAACAGTGAGCTTCCAGTCAACCAAGCACATCTATGAGCTTACCAACAACCTCAGCAAAGGGGAAAAATGAAAGAAATCTGTGACAAAGCTTCCTATCCAAAGGAGAAGGCACAATACCATCACAGACTAAAGCTTCAGAAAAAGATGCCAATTCCACCATTACCTTCTAAACTGCCTCCAGTCAACTGGCTTCACTGAAACATTTTGCAGGCTTGGTGCAACAATTAAAGATCAGCTCCAAAGGCCAGAAATTAGATGCATACAGGAGACTGTAAGCCTATGCTTATCCAAATCAAAATGGTATTCCTACCACAGCAATAGAGTCTAGGATTGAGACACCATTACGAAGAAAATTAAAGGTGGGCAGAGGGAAAGCATCTGCAGAAAGTCCTTAGGAAGGGATGTGTTTTGAAAGAATTAATCCTCCCAAAGTGGCTTCTCCACCTACAGAGGCTTTGCCTAACCCAGAATAGTGTGCAGCTCTCCTCAAGGAGGTTAATACAATTGAGGTGACAATTTCTGCCCCAGAGGCTGTGCTGGCCTCCTGGGCCAGAGTTGCATCCATTTATGGGAAGATAGAGACAATGGAATTAGAGGCTATGGAATCCCCACAGGAGGCCTGTGGTGTCAGGTGGTGTGTGATCCATGGGAGAAGTCTCCCTGCCAACAAAGGAGGTTGGGTTCACCTGCAGTTTCATGCTGGACAAGCCTAGGTTCCTGAGAAGCAAAATGGAGAGTAGGTGCACTCTTCCTACTTCTGTCCTGCAATTTCCCACTCCCACACCTGGAGGACAATATGTTGTGCCCAAAATATGTTCAAAGGATCAAGGTCTTAATGAAAAGCCTCCAGTGGAAGTAAAGAATGAGGAAAAGGGCACATCTTTGGTTGTAATTTATGTTAGAAAAATTATACAGTCGACTCCACAGTGCCCCAGACAGCTGAATTCCTGTCCTCCACACTGGATAAGCTTCCTGCTGCTCAGAGGCCATGCAAACTGGTAGGATGCAATTATTACAGTTGGACTCCACAGTGCCTGCTGCTTCACAGGTTGGGGTACAGAGACTATATTTGAAAATGGAAAATACTTTCACAAATGACCATGCATTTCAGTTACTAAGATGAAAAAATTGTTCTTACTACCAAATGTCTACCTTTCTGAACTAGAAAGGACTTCAACAGCTCTTTGAAGTGAGAACTTCTTCAAAGGTGCATTATGGAGGAGTTGGGACAAGAAATTAATTTGCTTTGGTGTTGTATATTTTTTCTCCTCAAGATACTGATAATGTGTAAATTTAATAAAAGTAAATACTTTAAACCAAAAAAAAAGAAATTAGATTGATATTAATCTGAACTAGATTTTTATGAATTATTGATAAACTCTGGGGCAACCACTAAAACTTACTTATAAATATAGAGAAAAATAAATGGCAAGTGAATTAAAATGATATATCTCTAACACCAAAAAAAGGTCATAATGCAGAAAACTGAGAAATACAAAAAACATAAGACATTATCTTAGCCCATTTTGTTCTGGGAAATCCAAGATAGAAGGGTCACATCTGGTGAGGGCCTTTTTATTGTATCATAATCATGGACAATATCACATTATGCATGAAAGCATACATATAAGAAAGACAGGGCTGAATTCAGTTTTATAACAAAACCATTCTCATGAAAACAAATCCACTCCCATGATAACAACATTATTCCATTCATGACGGCAGAGCCTTCATAACCTATCAGCTCTTGAAAGTCCCACCACTAAAAATTGTTGGACCTGGGATTGAATTTCCAACACATAAACTTTGGGGGACATGTTCAAACTATAGCAGACATGTAAAAAGCAAATAGCAAAATAATAGGCATGATACTACTTTATCAACCATTATATTAGAATTTGAGAAATTAAATTCTCCAGTTAAGGGCCAGCTCAGGGTCACAGTGGTGATGTGCTGCTTGAACAATGCTGGATCCATAGGAAGGTCACAGGTACTGTTCCTGGCCATCCTGTACATACCAGGTACACATGCCTATGATCTTGGCTGCCTGAGAATATTGGGGAAAGATTGTAGTGCTTGTCTTTCTCCCTTTCTCTGTCTCTCACTCTCATGAAGGAAATGATTTTTTTTAATCTCCAATTAAAAGACTGAAAATGGTGAGTTTATTTAAAACCATAATTCAGGGGCCAGCAGGTGATATAATGGTTAAGGCACTGGACTCCCACATGGCTGACTGCAGTTTGAGTCCTGGACCTGGAGCTTGTTTTCTCACTTTCCCTCTCTCTCACCCTTTGTCTCTCTCTGGTCAAATTAAAAAATAATAATAACAACAATTAACAAAATTAAGTAAATAATTATTCTTTTAAAAATCATCATTCAAATAGATAATTCATACAAGAAGCAAATGTTAGGAAATAGATTGAAAGCAAAAAGATGGAACAAAATATTCCATGCAAATAGTAAGCCAAAGAGAGCCAGAGTGTCCATACTAACATTAGATAAGATACACTTTAAGACAATTGTTACTAGAGAAAAGAAGGACATATTATATACCAAAAGAGTTAATTCACTAGGCATATATAACAATTCTAAACCTATATACACTTAACAACAGCAGCCTCAAAATACAAGAAGTAAAAACTGTCAGAATTGAAGGAAAAAATAGGCATATCAATTAATAGTTGGAGATTGCAACACACCACTTTCAATGATAAATGGAATAACCAGACAGAAGATCAGCAAAATAATATAAGACTCCACAAAACTACAAACCAGATAGACCTGATAGACATCATAGAACATTCTACCCAACAATGGCAGAATATATTCTTTTCAAATGTCAATAAATTTAAAAGGACTGAAATAATACAAAGTATGTTCTCTGATTATAATGGAATGAAATTAGAAATCAAGAATGGAATAAAAATTGGCAAGTTCACAAATAAATGTAAACTAAGCAAAAATGCTCCTCAATAATTAGTGAGTCAATGGGACCAGCAGTTAGCATAATGGCTGTGTCGCTGGACTCATGTAGTCGACCACAGTTCAAGGCCCTGATCCAGTGACTTAAACTCATGTCAGGTGCATGTGCGTGCGTGACCAAGATCTCAAGAGGAGAATGGAGGAGAAGAGATTGCGGAGTAACCATCCCCCCTGGGGGAGTGATTTATCGCTTTCTGTCTCTGTCTCTCTCTGTCTTTCTGGCAAGCACACGTGCCCTATAGCAAAAACCTCTAAAAAAAAAAAAAAAAAAAAAAAAAAAGAAGAAAAGAAAAGAAAGGGATTAGTGGGTCAAAGAAGAAGTCACAAGGAAAATTAAAAAATACATTGATATAAGTGAAAATGAAAACACGCACACACAATAAACAGTATTCACAGGCAGCAAAACAATATTCAAAGGAAAGATTATAGCTATAAATACCCATGTTATAAAAAAGAAGACAGATTGGGGCCAGCAGGTGGCATGGTGGTTAGGGAGCTAGACTCACACATGGCCAAACAGATTGAGTTTCAGACCTGGCAACTTGCTTTCTCACTTTCTCTCTCTCTCTCTCTCTCTCTCTCTCTCTCTCTCTCTCTCTCTCTCTCTCTGTCTTTCTCTGGTGAGTACAAATTTTTAAAACGTAAGAATAATGATAAATGAAATAAAATAAATAATTTTAAATATTTTTTTAAAAAAGATGATACATCAGGTCATTCCATGGCCTGGCAGTTTAGGCAGTCAGATCACATGTGGATAAATGAATGTTCAAGTCCTGGGCCCAGCAGTTTGAGAAATATGTGTGTGTGCCCAAAATTCCCATGGAAGTTCTTTATATTCTCCTTCTCTCTGGTGAGCACATGTGCCGTCTAGTAAAATAAAAGAGAAAGGCAAAAACCATCCAGGTACCTCCACCTCTGCCTGTGTTGGCCCTCTGGGTTCAGCTTCATGGCCATGAAGCACCCTCCTCCCAGCCAGGCAGTCCCCCACCCAGCCAGACACCAGTGCTAGTACAGCAAGTGTCCAGGTACCTCCACCTCTGCCTGTGTTGGCCCTCTGGGTTTAGCTTCACAGCTATGAAGCCACCCCCAACCCAGCTAGGGTCTCCCCTTTCCAGATCACAATGCTAGTCAAGACAGAAAGTGCCAGGCACCTCCACCTCTGCCTGTATTGGACCTCTGGGTTCATCTTCATGGCCGTGAGTCTCCACCTCTGCCAAGGCGCCCCCTTCCAGACCCCAGTGCTAGTCAGGTAGCCAAATGTCTCTCTCCCTCTTATTCTTCTCCGTCCCTTCTTTTTTTCTCTTTTTTAAAAAAA
This sequence comes from Tupaia tana, assembly GCA_026018925.1. Lineage (NCBI taxonomy): Eukaryota > Metazoa > Chordata > Mammalia > Scandentia > Tupaiidae > Tupaia > Tupaia tana. The sequence continues at coordinate 126,000,148 of JAKSZU010000009.1, forward strand.
AAACAACTTTCTGCCCCATTTGTGCCTTTCTGTTGCTAATTTGTCTCCTCTTCCCTCAACTAGGACAGAAAGTATCCAGGCACCTCCACCTCTATCTGTGTTGGCCCTTCGTGCTGTGCACTTGCATGGTGTGCAGTTTTCCATTTTTAACTCAATTTAATTATCAGCGACAAGATTTCTGGGTCTTTTTCTCCTCTTTTTGTTCTAGTTCTTTCTTTCTTTTTTGTTTACTTTTTCTTCCTATTTCTAGCTCCTACTTTCTTTTTCTTTTACCTTACTTTTCTGTTTTACTGCTCAGCCCTTACCCACTGCCTAGAGAAGACTAGGTGCATAGTAGCTAAACATCTGAACATTGTGAGTTTTAGAGAATTCTTTGCACCTCATTGTAGTGGTTGCAAAAAGAGTGAAATTCCCCTTCTTAAATCCAGTTGCCAAACTTGTCCTGTGATTCCCACACTGGAGGACACAGAAGAAGGAAGAAAAGAGCACCAAATTCTTAAGGGAAACACATGAGCTCATAGTCACAGAACCCTTCTCCAACAGATTAGCCAAAAAGTGAATACATTATCAAATGACTAAAAATCATACAAGAGCCTCAAGGATAAAAGAATCAAGTAATACGTCTCATCTCCAGCAAGGGAACACTGTAACTTGTCTCCAAGTAGGGAAAATTTAGAGGATATTACCAATATGTCAGAAAAAGAATATAGAATATTTATGGTAACCAAACTCTATGAGATGCAAGAGAAAAGAGACACTGAACTCCAAAAGATGAGGAAATACTTCCAGCATATGAAAGAAGAATTGGACACCATAAAAAAGAATCAAATGGAACTGTTAGAGATGAAGGCTGTAATACAGGAAATCAAAACCTCCCTTAAAAGTATTAAATGCAGGCAAGGAAAGAATGGGAAAATATATTCAAAGTGTTAAATGAAAAATAATTTCAACCAATAGTACTATACCCAGCAAGATTATCCTTCACATTGGAAAAGAAGATTAAAACATTCTTGGATAAAAAACCTGAAAGAATTTGCCAACTCCAGACCAACTCTTCAAGAAATTCTGAAAGGAATATAATATACAAAGAAAACTAAAGTCAGACAGACAGCGATTAGAGAACAACAACAACAACAAAAAAAAAAAAAAACTAAGAATATGAACAACTTAATGGTAGGGACAAGTCTGGAAATATTGATAATAACATTGAATGTTAATGTATTAAATTATTTGATCAAACAACACAGACTGGCTGAATGTATTAAAAACCAGAAACCATCCATCTGCTGCCTACAAGAAACCCATCTCAAGGATAAAGACATGCACACTAAAAGTGAAGGGCTGGAAAAAGGTATGCCATGCAAATGGAAACCAAAAAGAGTGGGGGTCGCTATACTGATTCCAAACTAAATAGGCTTTAAGACAAAAACCGTAAGAAGAGACAAAGAAGGGCATTATATAGTAGTAAAAGGGATAATTCACTGAGAAGATATGACCCTTATAAATATCTATGCACCCAACTCAGGAGCACCCAAATATGTAGAAGAAAGACTGCAAGATCTAAAAGGAGAGATAAACTATAGCACAAAAATTGTTGGAGATCTCAACACCCTATTATCTCCTTTAGACAGGTCAATGAGATAAAAAATAAGCAGAGAGATCCGGGACCTAAATGATACCATGAATCAGATGGACATGACAGACATCTGTAGAACTTTCTACCTCCACAAAAAAAAGCAAATACAAAATACACATTTTTCTCAGCTCCATATGGTACTTTCTTGAAGACTGATCACATAATAAAGCACAAAACCAGCCTTTACAGATTCAAAGGCATAGAAACTATATCCAGCATCTTCTCTGACTATGATGAAATTAAACTTGGTATTAATCTCAGGAAAAACCCTCAAAGGTACACAAATACATGGAAACCAAATAACCTATTTATGAATGACCTCATGACTACAGAAGAGATTACAACTGAAATCAAAAGATTCACAGAAACAAATGATAATAAGTGCACAAACTTTCATAATCTATGAGACACTGCAAAAGCGGTTATAAGAGGGAAGTTCATAGCAATTAGTGTGCACAAGAAAAAGATAGAAAGGTGCCAAAAAGACAGCCTAACATCATGTCTCAAGAATAGGAAAAATAACAACAGAAAAATCCAAAAAAATACCAGGAGAAATGAAATAGGGAAAAAAATGAACTATGGAGAAAATACATGAAAGCAAAAGCTGGTTCTTTGAAAAGATAACAAAATTGACACACCATTAGCTAGACTAATTAAGAAGAGAGAAAGGCACCATATACATCGAATTCACAATGAATCAGGCAACATTACAACAGGAATATTAGAAATACAAAACATCATTAGAAGATACTATGAGTGACTATATGCCAACAAAGAAGAAAACCTGGATGAGGTAGACAATTTCCTGGACACATATAATCTACCAAGATTGACACAGGAGAATGCAGAAAGTCTGAATAGACCTACAAAAATGAAATGAATCAATAATAAATAACCTTCCAATGAAGAAAAGTCCAGGTCCCGATGGCTTCACTGCTGAATTTTACAGAACTTTTAAAGAACAGGTAACTCTCATTCTACTCACACAGTTTCTAGAGATCCAAAATGAAGGAACCCTTCCAAACTCATTCTATGAAGCCATCATTACCCTCATTCCCAATTCAGTTAAGGATACTACAAAAAAAAAAAAAAAAAAAAAAAAAAAAAAAAAAAAAAAAAAAAAAAAAAAAAACTACAGACCTATATCACTGATGAATATATATGCAAAAATTCCTCAACAACATACTTGCTAACCATATTCAACAGCATATAAAAAAGATTATTCATTGGGACCAGCAGGTGGCATAATGGCTACGTTGTTGGACTCCCATGAAATTGACCATGGTTAGAGTCTCGGACCCGGTGACTTATACTCAAGTCAGATGAGTGTGCGTGTGTGCCCAAGATCTCGAGAAGAGAATGGAGGAGAAGGGATTGAGGCATGGCCATCTGCCCTTGGTGGGGGGGGTGATCTCTCGCTTTCTGTATCTCTGTCTCTGTCTTTTTGGCGACTGCACATGTCCCATAGCAAAAACCTCTCCAAAAAATAAAAATTAAAAAAAAATGGTTATTTATCATGACCAGATAGGCTTTATTCTAGCAATGGGATGCAAGAGTGGTTCAATATATGCAAAACCATAAATGTAATACACCATGTAAACAGAAAGAAAGATTAAAACCATATAATCATTTCAATTGATGTGGAAAAACATTTGACAAAATACAACATTCCTTTATGATTAAGACTCTCAGTAAAATTGGCATAGAAGGATCATTTCTCAGCATAATAAAAGCCATCTATATAAAACCTATACCTGGGACCAGCAGTTAGAATAATGGCTATGTCGCTGGACTCCCATGTAGTCGACCGCGGTTCAAGTCCCGGACCCAGTGGCTTAAACTCATGCCGGGTGTGTGTGCGCGCGTGCCCAAGATCCCGAGAGGAGAATGGAGGAGAAGGGATTGCGGCATGGCCATCCCCCCTGGGGAGTGATTTCTCGCTTTCTGTCTCTCTGTCTCTCGCTGGTTGTCTGGCAAGCACACACAACCTATAGCAAAAACCTCTCCAAAAAAAAAAAACCTACACTAAAAACTGGTACAAGACAAGGTTGCCCACTTTCTCCACTTTTATTCAATATAGTACTGGAAGTTCTAGCCAATGCAATCAGACAAGAGAAGGAAATAAAGGGCATTCCAATAAGGAGAGAAGATTTGAAATTATCTCTGTTTGCAGATGACATCATTGTATACCTACAAAACCCAATAGAATACACAAATAAAAAACTTCTCAAAATAATAAATGCATACAGTAAAGTGTCAGGATACAAAATTAACTTACAAAAATCTATAGCATTTCTATATACAAACAATAAGCAGACAGAGACAGAACTGAAGAAAGTAATTCCATTTACCATATCCACAAGAAGTATAAGATACCTAGGAATAAAACTAACCAAGGAAGTCAAAGACCTCTATAAGGAAAGCTATGAAAGCATTAAAAAGGAAATCGAAAAGGATAGAAAATAGAGGAAGGACATCCCATGTTCCTGGATTGGCCAAATTCATATATCAAGATGGCAATCCTACCCAAATTAATTTACATATTCAATGCACTGTGTATAAAATTATAAGAGACATTCTTCATAGATCTAGAAAAGAGATCATAGAGTTTTTCTGGAATCATAAAAAAACCCGTATTGCCAAAGCCATCCTGTGCAAGAAGAGTGGAATGGGTGGCATCTCACTCCCTGACCCCAAAATACATTCCAAAGCTGTGAAGATCAAAACAGCATGGTATTGGCACAAAAACAGACATGAAGACCAATGGAACAGAGTACAGAACCCAAAAATTTGAACCCCTATCTATCACCATTAACAAAAATCTACTCAAATTTGATCAAAGATCTAAACCTAAGATCACAAACTATAATACTACTGGTGGAAAACACTGGAGAACCTCTATAAGACACTGGGGTAGGCAAAGACTTCTTAAGAGAGACCCCCAAAGCACAGAAAATAATCCCCAAAATAGACAAGTGGGTTTATATCAGACTAAGAAGTTTCTGCATGGCAAAAGACACAGTAATTAGTGTGAATCGACAACGCTCAGAATGGGAAAATATTATGCATCAGATAAGGGGCTGATAACCAGAATGCATAAGGAGCTAAAGAACCTGATTGGAAAAAAGATGATCAACCCTATTAAAAGATGGGAGAAGGATTTGAAAAAAAAAACACTCTCTAAAGATGACATACGAATAGCCAAAAGGAATATGAAAAAATGTCCAACATCCCTCATCGTAAGGGAAATGCAGATCAAAACAACAATGAGATACCACCTAACCCCAGTCAGAATGGCTAAGATTAAAAAAAAAAAAAAAAAGGTAAGTGTTGGCAGGGTTGTGGTGAAAGGGGAACGCTCTTATGCTGCTGTTGGGAATGTAAATTAGTCCAACCACTGTGGAGAACAATTTGGAGATTCCTCAAAAGTCTACAAATAGAACTACCATATGATCCAGCAATCCCATTCCTTGGCATCTACCCAAAGGACAGAAGAATTCCTCATTGGAAAAGTGTTTGCACATTGATGTTTATTGCAGCACTTTTCACGATTGCTAAGACATGGAACCAACCCAAATGCCTCCATATGGATGAATGGATTGAAAAACTGTGGCACATATATTCTATGGAATACTATTCAGCCATAAAAAAAACCCTGGCTTTTGACAGAAAGTGGAAGAATATGGAAGATTTACTGCTGAGTGAAGCAAGCCAGGCTATGAAGGAGAGACACAGTATGTCCCGGCTTAATATATACCGTGTCCACACTCTATAACTGAAACTGACAGGCTAAAGGATGTACAAATGCAAAAGATGGGTGTGAATGCTAGATGTGGTGTGTGTGGAGGAGTGGGGCCTGGGGAAAAACATTTGGAGGAGGGATACGGAGACAGCATTGTTGAGACAGGGAGGTATTATTGTTATATTTTGATCAACTGGACCGGGGAGAAATGTTCACATATTGAAATTATCACCTTGTAAGCTAAATAATGTGATTGAATGTATTTAAAAAATGTAAATAAAATAAAAAAATAAATAAAGAAGTTTCTGCACAACAAAGGACTCAGTAATTAGTGTGAATCGACAACCATGGAAACGGGAGAGAATTTTTGTTAACTGTTCCTCAGATAAGGAATTGATAACCAGAATACACAGGGAATTTAAGAGGTTTACCCAGAAGAAAATGATTAACCCAATTAAAAGATGGGAAAATGAGCTGAATAAAAACTCTATGAACATATGAACAGCCAAAAAGCATATGAAAAAATGTTCAACATCCCTCATCATAAGGGAGATTCAGATCAAAACCACAATGAGATACTGCTTAACCCCAGTCAGAATGGCAAAGATTAAAAAAAAAAAGTGATAAGGCTGGAGGGGATGTGGTGAAAGGAAAACTCTCCTACATTGGTGATGGTAATATAAATTGGTCCAGTCACTGTGGAGAACAATATGGAGGTTCCTCAAAGACCTTCAAATAGAACGGCCATATGATCCAGCAATTCCACTCCTGGGTATCTACTCAAAAGACAGGAGAATGCTCAGTTGGAAAAGTGCTTGCATAACTATATTTATGGCAGCATTATTTACAATTACTAAGACATAGAACCAACCCAAATTTCCATAAACAGATTAATGGGTTGAAAAAATGTGGCACATATATTCCATGGGATACTATTCAGCCATAAAAAACGACACCACTCTGGAATTTAATAGAGAGTAGACGAATATGGAGGATATTTTTCTGAGTGAAGCAAGTCAAGGTATGAAAGAGAGACTTTTTATGTTCTCCACCTAACATATACCAACTATCTGCACTCTATGGTAGATACAGAAAGACTGGAGGACATAAAAGCATTCAAAATTGTAATGGACACTAGAGGCAAAGTGGAAAGAGAGTGTGGGAGGGGAAGAGTGTAGAAAACGAAATTTGGGGGGAAATAGGTTAGACATTTGTGGGACACAGATATGGTTTATTATCTGTTGAAGAGGACGTGTATAGTATTCTCAACTGGGCTGGACCGAGGTGTGTATGATGCTGGGTGAAGTCTCTTTAGAATTTAAATGCTGTATAGTGATTGAATGTATAAATAATAATAATAATAATTAATAATAATAATAAAGAAAATAAAAAGCAATGGAGGTGTCGCCAGCCTGACCACACCACAGTTTCTCATAGAGATAGCCTCAATTTCCACCTTTCCCAAAAAAATATCTGCTGCGTGCCCAATTGAGAGGGGATCTTGCGTTTCCTGAGTGAATTCACTGAATGGTCACCCTGCCTAGTTGTGTAGATAGACTGTGCAGAGAGACTGAAGGTGGAGGCCAGGGGGATATAGAAAGTCTGAATAGGTCCATAACAAGCCAGGAGATCAATCAGTTATAAATAACCTCCCAACAAAGAAAAGCCCTGGTCCTGATGAATTCACTTCTGAATTCTACAAAACGTTCAAAGAAGAGTTAACCCCCATTCTGCTCAAGTTATTTCTAGAGATCCAAAAGGGTGAATCTCTCCCTAATTCATTCTATGAAGCCTCTATCACCCTTATCCTTAAAACAGATAAGGACAGGACAAGGAAGGAAAACTATAGACCAATAGACCTGATGAATATAGACGAAAAGGTTCTCAACAAGATACTAGCAAATTGTATACAACAACTTATAAAAAAGATTATACATCATGATCAGGTAGGCTTTATCCCAGGAATGCAAGGTTGGTTCAACATACACAAAACCATAAATGTAATGTACCATATTAATAGGAAGAAAGATAAAATCCATATGGTCATATCAATTGATGCAGAAAAAGCATTTGATAAGATAGAACATCCCTTTATGATCAAGAATCTCAGCAAAATGGGCATAGAAGGGTCATTTCTCAACACAATAAAAGCTATTTATGAAAAACCCATAGCGAACATCATCCTGAATGGAGAAAAGCTGAAAGCTTTTCCACTAAAAACTGGTATGAGACAAGGATGTCCACTTTCTCCACTCCTCTTCAATATAGTACTGGAAGTCCTGGCCATTGCAATCAGAAAAGATGGAAAAATAAAAGGCATTCAGATAGGAAAAGAAGAGGTGAAACTCTCTCTATTTGCAGATGACATGATTGTATACCTAGAAGACCCAATGGTTTCCATAAAAAAATTTCTGGAAGCAATACATGAATACAGTAACGTTGCAGGATACAAAATTAATATCCAGAAATCTATAGCATTTCTGTATATGAACAACAGGCAGACTGAGATAGAATTGAAAAAAGTTGTTCCATTTACCATAGCCACAAAAAGTATAAGATACTTAGGGATAAATCTAACCAAAGAAGTTAAAGACCTCCACAAGGAAAACTATGAGAAGATAAAAAAAGAAATTGAAAATGACACAAAAAATGGAAGGACATCCCATGTTCCTGGATTGGAAGAATTAATATAATCAAAATGGCAATTCTACCCAAACTAATCTACCTATTTAATGCAATGCCAATCAAAGTACCAGACACATTCTTTACAGATCCAGGAAAGAAAATCATAAAGTTTGTCTGGAATCATAAGAGACCCCATATGGCCAAAGCAGTTCTGCACAAGAAGAGTGGAGTGGGAGGCATCACACTTCCTGACCCAAAAATATACTACAAAGCTGTGGTAATCAAAACAGCATGGTACTGGCACAGAAACAGACAGGTGGACCAATAGAACACAATAGAGTCTCCGGAAATGAATGCTGAAACATACAGCCAACTGATTTTTGACAAGGGGTACCAGTCAATCCAGTGAGAAAAGGAAAACCTCTTCAGCAAATGGTGCTGGCAAAACTGGATCTCCACTTGCAGAAAGATGAATCTGAACCCCTTCCTCTCACCTCTGACAAAAATAAAGTCAAGGTGGATCAAACATCTAAATCTAAGACCTCAAACTATAAACCTGCTCCTGGAAAACAACGGGGAAACTCTGGGAGACATTGGGGTAGGGAAAGACTTCTTAAATAAGACTCCCAACACACAGTCAATAATCCCCAAAATAGACAAGTGGGATTACATCAGACTAAGAAGTTTCTGCATGGCAAAAGACACAGTGATTAGTGTGAATAGACAGCCCTCAGAATGGGAAAATATTTTTGTAAACTATGCATCAGATAAGGGACTCATAACCAGAATTCACAAGGAACTCAAGCAGCTGTTCTGGAAAAAGACAATCAATCCTATTAAAAGATGGGAGAATGAGTTGAAAAAACCACTCTCTAAAGATGACATATGAATAGCTAAAAGGCATATGAAAAAATGCTCAACATCCCTCATTGTAAGAGAAATGCAGATCAAAACAACAATGAGATATCACCTAACCCTAGTCAGAATGTCTAAGATTAAAAAAAAAAAAATGATAAGTGCTGGTGGGGGTGTGGTGAAAAGAGAACTCTCTTACACTGCTGGTGGGAATGTAAATTGATACAACCAATGTGGAGAACAATTTGGAGATTCCTTAAAAATCTACAAATAGAACTACCATATGATCCAGCATTCTCACTCCTTGGTATCTACCTGAAGGACAGAAGAATACTAAATCGGAAAAGTACTTGCACATCGATGTTTATTGTGGCACTTTTCACGATTGCTAAGTCATGGAAACAACCCAAATGTCCACGAACTGATGAATGGTTAGAAAAACTGTGGCACATATACTCAATGGAATACTATTCATTCATAAAAAAACAACAAAATTCTGCCTTTTGACAAGAAGTGGATGAATATGGAAGACTTACTGCTGAGTGAAGCAAGCCATGCTATGAAGGAGAAGAATTGTATGTCTCCACTTAATATATACCGAGTGTCTGCACTCTATGACTGAAACTAATTGTCTAAAGGATATAGAAACGCAGTATATAGATGTAAATACCAGAAATAGTGTGTGTGAAAGAGGAGGGTCTGAGGAAGGACATTTGGGGGAGGGACAGGGAGGCAAAACATTAATGGCACAAAGAGGTGTGGTATTATCTGTTGAAGATACTTTGTAGTTTTTTCAACAGTACTAGGGAGAAATGTTCACCTGTTTAAATATCCATTTTGTAAGACAAATAATAATGTGATTGAATGTATGGAAGAAAATGAAATGAAAAAAATAAAAGAATAAAATTCAAAAGAAAAACAAAAAAAAATGAAACAAAACAAAAAACTCCTCCCACATGCGTTTTTCCTCCCTCTAAAATGCAAATTGTGACAATTGTTGGGATACTTGGTTACTTGTTTTTTTGCCATGAGACATGACACTCAGTGATACCTGAGCAAAGACATCATAACCCTTCCTGTGCACTCTTGATGCCGTGGACTAGAGGGAAGGGGAGAAAGACCTGTCTGTGGAGGTCTGCCTTTCTTCTAGGGGGAGGGATGATTATTATCTGTTGATGATAATGTGTATAGTATCCTCAACTGGATTGGTGTGAAGTGTATTCATGTTGGGTAAATTCACTTTACAAGCTAAATAAAAAAGTACGATGTTTAAAATACATCTTAAAAAATTTCACTGAATATTAAATTACACAGGAAATATTAAATATAGAAAGAATTAAAAAATATTCTTTCAAATGCTGACCAAAGGACAGATAAAATAGTAGTACTAAGGCAAGACAAAATAGAATTTAAGCAAAAGACATCAGTGAAAATAAAGAAGGGGGCCAGCAGGAGGCATGGTGGTTAAGGTTCTGGCCTCCCACATGGCTGACCATGGCTCTAATCCCAGACCGGGTGACTTCAAAGTGATGTCAGGTGTGTGTGTGTACATACCCAAAATCCTGAGAGGAGAATGGAAGCGAATGGATTGTTGCATGGCCATTCCCTTAGGGAGTGATTTCTCACTTTCCCTCTCTCTCTCTCTTTCTTTGGCAAGCTCATGCACCCTATGGCAAAATAAATAAATAAATAAATAAATAGAATACAATGTAGTATTTTACCAAGAAGATATGACAATTATAAACTTCTATCCACCAAACAATATAGCTTAACATATATGAAGCAAAAATTGGCAGGATAGCAAGAAGAACATACATATTTATACACACACTTTTCAAATATACATTTACATAAAACATTTACAAAAGTCAAAAACATGTATAAAATGGGTTTTATCACAGTAAGATTAACAATGAATAATAAAAGGTAATATAAAGATAAGCATCCATGTGTTCAGAAGCCTAAGGATTAACTTCTAAATAACTCAATGGTTAAGAAGAAGCTCACATTAAAAATAACTTACTTAAAATAATCCAACAATCAAAGTACTGTTTATCAAAACTTACATAAGCTAGGGCTTACAGATTTATCCCAGGAAACTAAAAAATTATCAAGCCAAAAGAAAAGTACAAAAATTTCAATAATAGAGATAATAGCACAAATCAATATGATGGAAATGAATTAACCATGGAATCATCCAAATCAAAAGTTGTTTTAAAAAGAATAATAAAATGGTCAAATTTTTAGTAAGACTGGTTAATAGATATAAAAGAAAGGCACAAATTAACAATTGTAGGGACAAAGAGGCTTAATTACCCACAATTAGGGTTTTTAAATTTTTAAATGAATATTATATATGTTTATTTGAAATCAAATAAATTTACATTTTTCTAAAATTATTTTGATTACCCAAATTGGCTCAGGATGAAATAGAAAATGAAATGAATCATTAACCATTCAAAAAATAATCTTTAATCAAACAAATGATCCTCAAATGACATGAAGTTCAGATTATGTTACAGGTGAGTTTTATTGGCCTTAAAGATTTCAAAAACGAGGGAAAAAAGCTATTTACCTCATTCTTGGAGCTTTATACAATCTTACTGCCAAATAAGGCAATGACAGCGGATAACATTTTCAAGCAACCTGTTTTATAACTAAATAAAGCTTCACAAATCTTACATAAAAGATTAACAGATCAAACTCAGCAATGTATAAAAACTAATAATCCACCACAACAAAAAATTTGGTGTCCCAGAAACACAAGGATGGTTAAAAATACGACAGACTAAATAATGATACTAAATTATTAATGAAGTATCAAAAAGGAAGAAAGCCCTAATTTTGTAAATATATGAAGAAAAGGGTCTCAATCAAAATTGACACTAATTTGCAATTTTTAAATGTAGCAAACTGGGAACAAAAGGGAATATCTCTCTCTAATATTATATATGTATATCTATATCTATCTATATTAACATACACAAATCATGAAATTTTAGAAGTATTCTCAATCAAGTCAGATACCAGAAAACTGTCTCTGGAGTCACTGCTTCTATTTGGTATCATGATGGGTATCCTCATTCATTATAAAAAATAATAAGAAATGTAAGAATTGATAAGACAAATATATCTTTTTATTTGCAGACAATATGATTCTTTCACACAGAAAAATCCACGTGACTTTGCAAACTACTAGAACTAATAAGAAAACTCAGTTAAGTTATCATTGGTAAACATTATGAGGGATCCAAAAGAAGATGAGAGCAAATGAAGACACTAAATTAGTTTATAAATTGTAAGGATCAGTGTTTTAAAGAAGTCAGTCTTCGTGTATATAGTCAGTATAATTCCACTCACAATCCCAGCAGTTTTTATGAAATTTGAAGAACTGATTCTAAAATTTACATGAGAAAGCAAAAAGTCAGGAATAGCTGAGACAATTTTGAAGAAAAATGAGTTGCATAGGTTTATCCTACCAGATATCAAGGTTTTTAATAATACCACACTGATTGAGACACCTATGGACAAACAAACCAATGCATCTAAACAGAGTGTGCAGAAATGTGCTTTATGGCAAAGGTAGTATTGCAGTTCAGCAAGAAAAAGATAGGCACAAATGGTGTGGGGTAATTAGGCACAAGAAAACAAGAAAAAATGTATTTATACCACATGTAATACATAAAATTAATTATAGGTATATTTAAAACTTGAATGTGAAAAAATACAGCTTTAAAACATACAAGAGACAATAAAAAAACTTGCAAGAGAATTTATAGAAATACAACCTCATGATCTGGAAATAGGGAAAAATTATTATTATCATTACTGTTTAATTTGCTAGAGGGAGTATGTGCTTGCCAGAGAGAGACAGAGAAAGGGAGGAAACACCCCAAATGGGGTGTGATCATGCAGCAATCCCTTCTCCATCTTGCTATTCTGTCAGGATTTGTGGCATGCATGTGGCACACATGCCCAGAATATTTCTCAAGCCACCAGGTGTGGGACTCAAACAATGCAGTCAGCCATGTGGAAGCCAGCTTTCTTAACCACTAAGCAACGGGGCTGTCCCAAGGAACAATTATTTTAACATTACTCAATGAGTATAAGTTATAAAAGACAGACGGAAAAATTTGTCTATATTAAAATTTAAACTATTAGAGTACTTCTGGCAAGATGGCAAACTATAGGTGCCTAACGTGCTTCTTTTCCCACAAGAAAAAGGATCAAAAAGCATGAGACTGAGGGTGGCCTTGCCCAGAGGAAGTAAAAGTATCCTGCAAGAGCAGTATTATGAGGAAAGTCCATAGCAATAAATGCCTACATAAAAAGAGTAGTAAGATTTCAAATAAACACCCTAACAATGAACCTCAAGTAGGTAAAACCAAGAACAAATAAAACCTAAAATTGGTAGAAGGAAATAAAATAAAGATCAGAGCAGAAATAAATAAAATTGAGACTAGAAAGAAAATGAAAGATCAATGAAAAAATAAAGGTTTCCTTACTTATAAAAGAATATAGATTAGTTTTAAGCATAGTTTCTTAGCTTTGATATATTAAAGCTAAAACTACTTTTCCTGAAATTAAAAAATACAGTAAAAGAAAACCTAATTAATGATGATAGTAAGCTATATCACATCAGCTAGGTGCTACCTTATAGTATATCCATTCTACTCAGAGTTTCATGCCTGAAGTCAGACATGTATTCACAGATACGTATATACCAGCTGAACTTGCTATTGAAAGTAGTTAGATTATTTAAGAAATTTTGTGTATCAATAAAAGGTGGGGAGAAACAAAAGGAATGAAAAACAACTGTGGACACCTGATATAGTGTGGGAGGAGGGTGAGAAATGGCAGAGGGTGAGAACTAGGGGGGAAAAAATATATATATATGAAACTAGAAATGGAAAATTATTGATGATGACATGTATGATTAAGCCACTATGTAGTATATTCTGGATAGGAAATCACATTTTGTATGCTGTGACAATGCTCAGTGCATGAATGTAAATTAATTCATTAAAATAAATAAATAAATAAGAAAATAGATTAAAAATGAGCAGGGAATTTTGTTAAATAAGTAGATTTGAACTGCTCTTGTCACAAAAAAGTAATAATGTGAGACTATAAATATATTAATCTGCCTAACTATAGTAACTGTTGTACTATCTATATGTAGCTGTATGTATCTCTACATAACCCATAACATCATGTTGTAAATCTTAAATATTCACAATAAAAATAAAATTTATTTATTTATTTATTTTACCTTTGGGAAAATACTATTTTAATTGAACAAAAGAAATATGATAAAAATTACAAAATATAAGATGCTATGAGACATAGTTGCATATATTTACAATATTACTTTTCAGTGATATTCATATATTTTTATGTGTATTCTTTCTCATTGATAGAAAATTCTCATAATAAAAAATTAATTCCTTTATACATCAGGTTACTGCTGCCTGACCAAAAAAATCACATAAATGTTTAGAGGCCAGCCAGTGCCATGATGGTTAAGGTGGCTGGATCCCACATGGCTAACTGCACAGTTTGAGTCCAGGACCTGGTAGCTTGAAAAACACACTGGGCACATGTGCGTGTGTGCCCAAAATCCTGACAGAAGAATGAAGGAAAAGGCCATCCCCCCTGGGGTGTGCTTTCTCTCTTCTCTCTCTCCCTCCCTCTCTCTCTCTCTCTCTCTCTCTCTCCCCTCTTCCCTGGTGAGCACAAACATCCTACAGATATTTTTTTTAAAAGAAAAAAATTTAAACAGGCCGGCCTCATGGCCTAGTGATTAAGGGAGCTGGACTGCCGTTAGAATCTCAGCCTTAGTGGCTTGAAAAATGTGCCAGGTGCATCAGTGTGTGCCCAGACTCCTAATAGGATGGAGAAATGGAGAAGAGATTTTGATGTGACTATGGCCCATTAAGGGGTGTTTTCTCTTAGCCCCTCACTCTCTCACCTAGTTTCTCTGTCTCCCACTGGTGAGTGCACATGACCTCTGGCAATTAAAAGAAATTAAACTACTATATGTCAAAGGACACATGAAAAGAGAAATAGATAAATCCACAAATTTTGACACTCTTCTCTCAATAATTGATAGATCAAAATAGACAGGAAAACAGTAAGGTTACAGAAGACCTGAGTAACACTATCAAACAATTAGATCGAACATGTATAGAACATGGCAACCCAAAACAGCAAAATACAAGCACTTTCTATTCAAATGCAAAGGGAACTTTCACCCAGAAAATTCACATCTTGGGTTATAAACTTCACCAAATTTAGAATAATAGAAATCATACACTGTATATTTTTGGACCATAATAGAATTCAACTAGAAATTGATATCTGGAAAATCCCCAAACATTTGAAAATAAAACACACTCTTATACACCCAAGGGTCAAAGAGGGTGACTCATGATAGATTAAAAATATTTTGGGGACCAGAAGTTGGCGTAATGGCTATGTCGCTGAACTCCCATGTAGTTGACCGTGGTTCGAGTTCCTGACCCGGTGGTTTAAACTTACGCTGGACGCATGTGTGTTCGTGCCCTAGATCCTGAGAGGAGAATGGAGGAGAAGGGATTGCAGCGTGGCCATCACCCATGGAGGGTGATTTCTCGCTTTCTGTCTCTCTGACTCTCTCTGTCTTTCTGGCGAGTGCATGTTTCCTATAGCAAAAACCTCTCCAAAAAAAAAAAAAATTTTGAACTGGGGACCAGCAGATCGCATAATGGTTATGTCATGGGACTCCCACATAGTCGACTGCAGTTTGAGTCCTGGACCCGGCGGCTTAAAACTCATGCCAGGTGCATGTGCATGACTGCCCAAAATCCCACGAGGAAAATGGAGGAGAAGGAATTGTGGCTTGGCCATCCTCCTGGGAGAGGATGATTTTTCACTTATCTCTCTGTCCCTCTCTGTCTCTCCAGTGAGCATAGGTGCCTTATAGCAAAACTGTCTTCAAAAATAATATGTGTGTATATATATATATATATATATATATATATATATATATATATATATTTGTATACATATATGTATACATATATACACACACACACACACACACACACACACACATATATATTACTAAATGTAAAGAGAACCAGAGCTGGACAATACGATTATTTTGCATAGAAAGTGGAAAACACAGATTTTATTCAGGTACTATAGCTATAGGGGAAAGAAGACCTCAATTTAGAATTGGGCATTATTCCAAATATAAGGAAAAAATGGGGATTTATAGCCGAGAAGAAGAGTGGAGGGTCAGTAAAAGAAAAATTACTTAAAGAGTAGGGTAATATTTGCTAAACTGACACAACGAGATTCTTCCTGAAGGCAGGCTGGGGTGATCAGATATCATGTGTAGAATGATGGAGGATGAGAAATTTGACTAGATTTGAAGGGGTATCAAAGTATCCTCACTAAGCAGATTTAGCAAGATTCTTGCTAAGACTGTATTTTATATATATATATATATATATATATATGTATATATATGTATATATATGTATATATATGTATATATATATATATATACATATATATACATATATATATATATATATATATATACACACACACACACACACACACATACATATATATACATATAAAACAATTATAGTTGGAAATTTCAACACTCTTCTCTAAATAATTGATAGATCATACGTGCCTTATAGCAAGAAACAAAAAAAAATAAAATTTATAAACATATCAAAGTTGCAATGAGTTCCCCTTCCTGGAAGGATTTTGGTTATCATTCCTGGGGAATTTCCCTTAGTCGGGAAAAAAAGAGAGAGAGAGAGAGGGAGAGAGAGAGAGAGAGGAGAGGAAAGAATAGGAGAGATAAAGGAAAGGAAAAAGAGAGGGAGGGGAGAGAGAGAGAAGAGAAAGGAGGGGAAAGGAGAGGAAAGTAAAGAGGGAGAGGGGAGGGAAAGGGAGAGGAATTATTGACATTTATATCCACATATTTATGTGCAGCTGAGTTTTTAACATAGTAAGGCTGTCAAGACATTGCAGGGGTTTGTGTAATACTGAATTATTCAGATAACTATTGCTCACTTCAGTTCTGTGCATTATTTTGGAATTAATAAACTTAGCAGTATCTTGACCATTAGCTGTGAGACAAGTGGGAAACGACAGGTGTGTTTTGTTTCCTAGTGTCAATTTAAAACATTTTTATACTAAAATTTAAAAAAATTGACAGTAAAATGTAAAATTCATGTGGATATTTAAGATTTGCATGAGTTTATCTTGTAGTGAATAGTCCTGTACTACATACTCTTCCCCACACACCCTATCATTCCTTCCATTCCAGGTTTCTTGAACAGAAATCTTGGGGAAGTCCTGTTGTAAGGCCTATCGGAACCTTCAGTCCACATTTCATTCAGCACTTTTTATGTGCTAGAGACCCTACTTGGTATTAGACAAACAGATCAGTCTTACAATAACATAGTATGTAGAATATAGATAAAACTTTCTACATATGGGGACCAGCAGTCAGCATAATGGCTATGTCTCTGGACTCCCATGTAGTCGACTGAGGTTCAAGTCCCGGCTTAAAATCATGCAGGGCGCATGTGTGTGCGTGCCCAAGATCCCGAGAGGAGAATGAAGGAGAAGGGATTGTGGCGTGGCCATCCCCCCTGGGGGGTGATTTCTCACTTTCTGTCTCTCTGTCTCTCTCTGGCGAGCACACGCGCCCTATAGCAAAAACCTCTCAAAAAATAAAAAGAGAGAGAGAGAGAGAAACTTTCTACATATGGTGCGGGTAGGTGGCATGGTGGTTAAGGCACTGGACTCCCACATAGCCAACCATGGTTCAAGTTCCAGATCTGGTGGTTTGCTTTCTCACTTTCCCTCTCTCTGTATCTCTCTGATCAAATTGTAAAAAATAATGATGATGAATAAAGTTAAATAAAATTATTCTTTAAAAAAAACTTTCTACAAATTAAAACTGGTAACTATAAAATATTGGATTGTCAGAAAAGTCATGACGTACTTTTACATAGAAAAACAGAAAAACGTATCATGACTTTTCTGATAACCCAATAGTTTGGTGAGTATTAATATATGGATGAGGAAATTGTGGGATTACCAAGAAGTAGAATACCAAAAGATTAGATACTCCAGAAAAGTATCTAACATAACAGTTAAAATTTGAACTGGGTTTTGAAATACAAATAAGAGTTTTTCATAAGAGACAGAAGAAAGAAAAAAAAAAAGGAAAAGCAAAATTCAGAGAAGAGGATGTGTGAAAGCAAAGAGATATGAAGGCTGTGCAAAGTAGCAAGACCAAGTTTCAAGATGAAGATATCTTCAGCAGATGATAAGGGATCTCATATGCCATGCTAAATTTCATGGGCTTTATTCTATGTGTGTTAGGGAGTCAAGAGAAGTTTTTGAAGGAAAGCTCTGTGGTACACTGCTCAAGCAATGTTGAATTCATGTGGAAGGTCTTGGGTTCAGTTCTCCAGTCACCCTGTACATGCTGGGCAAATGTGCCCAAGAGGCAGGATGACCAGGAAGGCTGGGTGGGTGGATCACAGTGTGAGTCCATGTTGAGGATGCTTGTCTCCCTCTTTCACTCCCTCTCTCTCTCTCATGAAATAAATTATCTTTAGAAAAAAAGGAGGCTTTGGATGGGAGGAGGGCAAGGGGATGAAAACTCGTAACAGCAAGAATTTTCTGGGTTCCAATAGTAAAATGGTAGCTTACTTGATGTTTTTAGTTGCACCGTGATGTACCATTAGCATTCCTTTCCATTCATGAAAATCTTTCGATGTTGGAATCCCTGTTTTCAAATTTTTTAAGTAACTTGTTGGGGTCTGCAAAAGCTTTTCCTAAATTAAAATCATTGTGAATTTTCTTGAAGGTTCTTTTTCTCCAACAGTTTCCTTTTCCTTTGACTCTTCTTCACATATAAGTTTCTGTTCCAGTTACAATGACTTCTCATTAGTCCGTTCATCAAGAACTACCTCTAGGAGCTCCTCAATGTCATCTTCACCTACACCCAGGTTAAAGTTGTTTGCCATCTCAATCACAGCCTTGTTAATTTTTTCTACTTCCTCATCCTAGGAAAATCCTTCAAAGTCACAGATGAAGCTCTTGAGTGTCTTTTTCCAGATACCATCCATACCCTCCCTGCTAACATCATCCCAAGCCTGAAAGAGGTTCTTTATGCAGTCATAGATGTTGTAATCCTTCTAGAATTGCATTAGTGTCTTCACTGTCTTCCTCAGTTACAGCAATAGCCTGGGAAAAGATTCTCCTCAGGTCAGAGGCTTTTTAAGCAGCTATAACCCTTCGATCCATTGACTGAATCAAAGAGGTGGCAGTTGGAGGGAGAAACATCACTTTGATATTGGAATAAAGATCACCAGCAAAAGGAAGATGTGAAGGACCATTTCAACAACAAGCAAAGTCTTTTTTTTTTTCTTTTTGGAGAGGTTTTTGCTATAGGGTGCACGCACTTGCCAGAAAGACAGAGAAAGACAGAGAGGTAGAAAGCTAGAAATCACCCCCCAGGGGAGATGGCCACACCGCAATCCCTTCTCCTCTCGGGATCTCGGGCATGCACGCACACGTGCCCGGCGTGAGTTTAAGCTGCAAGCTGCCAGGTCCGGAACTCAAACCACAGTCAACTACATGGGAGTCCAGCAACATAGCCATTACACTAACTGCTGGTCCTAACAAGCAAAATCTTGAAGGGCATGTTGTTCTCCAAATATCTCTTCTCCATTTCCCTGGCATGGCAATTCAGAAGGCCATTTGAAAAGTTGAGGTGAGTCATTGGTGACCTCTTCTTCTCCTATGGAATTGGCAATGCTTGCTTATGGGTATGCTTGAAGGTCCTTGGGTTCTCACTGTGCTAGTTCACAGAGAACTTCCATTTGTAGTCTTCAACATTGCCCCCAAGCAAGCCTATTATTCTGTCCTCACAAGCCTTGATACCTGACATTGACTTGGCCTTTTTATGGATGAAAGTCCTTTTAGGCATCTGTTTCTAGAATATGGAGATTTCATACATATTGACTTACTCTGACAAGTCATTTTTCTGTACCATCAGCTTATCTAGCTTCCCAAAAGTCTTCAGCCATCTTTGGGTCAGCACTCACAGACCCACTGCTCACTTTCACATGATGTTATAATAATGATTCTTGAATCATTAAACCACTCAGAGCTAGCAGTAGATTCAAAATCTTCTTTCAAAAATCACAAAAACTTTTTGCATTGGCTGTAATTGTCACGGTGCAGAGAGGGATACAATTCATTGTCTGGGCTTCAGTTCAGGTTGTTAGAAGTTTGTCTATATCTGATATGGGTTCATCTTAAATTTTTCCTACTCTCGCTGCATCAACGAAGCAGATCCTTGAATAGCTTCAGTCACTTTGTTCTTATTCTTCAAGAGCATAGCTATGATGGAAATGGGACTGATAACCAACAGGCATCACTGATTTTCCACCATCCTAGTCCTTAATCATTTATAATTTTGCATCTACATTAATCATTTGACGTGGCCTCTTACTGGGAACATTAAGGATAGATTTTGTATGATTAGAGGCTCTAATGAACAAAACAAGATGAGATTAAAACAGACACAAGAGAAAATGATGCAATCAAGAGACCAGGTATACACAAGGTTTCTGAGGCTGGTGCCAACATAACACACATATTGTTTTATGGTAAACTTTCTCTTCTAATAAGTATAATGAGTATACCCTGAAATAAAGATAAAATTATAGTATTGTAAATACATATACCAGTAACATGGTCATTCATTATCATTAACTAGTATTATGCAGTGTACATAATTGTATGTCCTTGCATGTCCGATACTTCTAAAGAACCAGCAGTGCAGTTGGCTGTTTATACTGTCACCACCACAAACATGTTGAGTAATGCTTTGTGATATGTCGTTACTATGACTACAACATCACTAGTCAGTAGGAATTTTTCAGCCCCATGGCAATCTTTTTTTTTTTTGGAGAGGTTTTTCGCTATAGGGCGCGTGCGCTCGCCAGACAGACAGAGAGAGAGACATAGAGACAGAAAGCCAGAAATCACCCCCCAGGGGGGATGGTCACGTCGCAATCCCTTCTCCTCCATTCTCCTCTCAGGATCTTGGGCACGCACACACACGCGCCTGGCGTGAGTTTTAAGCCACCTGGTCCAGGACAGGAACCGCAATCGACTACGTGGGAGTCCAATGACACAGCCATTAAGCTAACTGCTGGTTCCCAACCCCATGGCAATCTTATGGGACCACCATCATATGTGTTATCCCTCATTTTGCAGTACATAACTATACTGCAGAAACAACCTTCAGAGTCAAGTAAGCGGGGATAAGTATCTCTCAACTTCCATCCAACATCGATTGAGGGGCATTCCTGAAGCATTCATGCTCTTGTCCTTTTGGACTGCCTCAAGTGCTGTTCAAAGTGGTCAGAGAACACCTAGAAGCAGAAAGACATAGAAAACTATATTTAGGAATCTTTCTGGATGATTACCTTCCAGCATGAGCAGAGAAGATATGGGTAGGACAGTGACAGCACCTGTTGCCTTGAATTTTTCTAAAATTCCAGCTCTTTTCTTCACAAACATACATGACAATTTCAGTAATGTCTTGTATTCATTTGCATAATGCTTCCACTGAATTTAGTGTTTATCACTTTAACTCTGTGTTTCCCTGTCCTTGCTCTCACAGACTTCCAGCATCTCTTTTCTCTGACAAGAAAAGGTAGAGAGGTAAATTGAAATAGTCTCTCCCCAAAGTACATCATTTTATGGGAACATATAATTTTACATGAGATTTTCCAAATAAGACACTCATGTATACCATGTTTTATGAACTTCATCTCACAAAGTGAGAGTCAGTTAAGTTGGTCCTAGCCCTGACAGACACTTAGTAGAACCCAGAGAAAATAAAAAAGAGAGGCATAGTGGGTAATCTGCTGCAACATCCAGATACTCTTTTTTGCACCTCAGAAACTAATTTCTCCAACTGCTAGAAGTGTTGGCTGCTGCTGACTTACAGCTGAGCCCCTCCCCAGGCCTTTCCCTCAGCTGATGGTTGCTGCCTCCCCAAAGATCACATAATCTCTCTGGGTCTAACCCACATTTAATGATTGACTGAGTGTGGAGTATGTATGTGTGTGTGTGTGTGTGTGTGTGTGTGTGTGTATAAAATACATCTACAGATTTTTCTTTTTTTCTTAATTTTATTTAATTTGTAATTGCTTATTTGTATGTATTGTTGTGCTTCATTGTGGGGCACAATATGATTTTTCAAAGCATGCTTGCAGTGTGTGATAATCAAATCAAGGATATTTAAAGACATCTTGATTACTTCCAAGTTTTGGCAATTATGAATAAAAACTGCTATAACGGCTGCTATAAAAAAATTAAGGATATTATCATATTCATTATCTTCAACAAAGAATATTACATTATGTTGTGCATCTTTGGTTTTTCTAATAGTTTCTGTTTTTGTTTTGAAATATGTATGTATGTAATATTGGCAACATTCTTTTTTTACTCTGTTGTGGTATACCATTCCATAACCTATTTGCCTTATTTACATGCATTCTTTTGCCTGATACATTTTTTTGCCTGACTACCCATCTCCATCCCTCATACAGTCTCTGCCATCTAGATTTGCCCTCTCTCGTACCAGGTTTTCAAATCTTTCAATTTCTACCCTAGACAGAAGACATTGAATATATGTTAAGTGGAGGCATACATAGTCTTTCATAGTCTGACTTATTTTACTTAGTATTAAATCTTCTAGATTCATCCCCTTTGTCACATGATTTCATTGTTCTTTATGGCTGAGTAGTATTTCAGTGTCTATATGGGCTACATTTTCTTAAATGTTGTTAATACACATTTGTATTAACTTTTTGACTATCCCTCATAAAAATCCATTTGCTTCAGTTCATAACAAGTCACAAAGGCCATCCCAGCTCCAGAGATCCCCATGGGATTTGCTGAGACTTTCTGTTGTAGCTACATCACTATTCAGTTCCCCCTCAGTCCCATCCTGCTTCCATTGCTCCTTCACAAGGTTTGTTCCTAGAGCATTCCTCCAATAAACCACCTGCACACAGATCTCAAATCTGTTTCCTGGGGAACTCAATCTGTGACAGGAGGGGACTTCACCAATTTTCTTATTTTTTTGGTGTTACAGTTTAGCCAAAGTTGAGCAAAGTTAAGGAACAGTCCCTAAGACCACCTACACTTCTGACACCAATTGCAATTTTGAGGTACCCCCAAGACAACCCTCAGGTTTGATAATTAGCTACTAGAATTCACAGAACTCACTGTAAGTAGTTATATTCATGGTTAATTACAGCAAAAGAATATAGATTAATATCAGCCAAGGGAATAGATTTATAGGGCAGAGTCCAGAAAAGTTCCAGCATGCAGAGCTTCCAGTTGTCCTCTCCCTGTAGAGCCACAGGCAGTGTTAACTTTCCTGACAATAATTTGTGGCAATACACAGAGCATTGCAAGCCAAGGAAGTGCACCTGATCCTTGATGTTCAGGTTCTTATTGGGTCCTGGTCACATGGACCTGATTGTCCACATACAGGGTTGACTTCAGTCTCTGGCCTCTTTTGAGATCAAGCTGATACTGTATAACTAAAAACCTCTACCATAAATCACATTATTAGACTCCCTGATGTGGTCCCACATCTTCCAAATAAACAAAGACACTTTTATTGGCAGGATATTCCAGGAAATTGGAGAGTCCAGGAGTCAGAGGCAAAGGCCAGACTTCTCATTAGGAAAAATTAAATTCTTTATTACACAAGTAGGCAGGTAATATTTAAAGAAAAGGGTAGATATTTAAACTCCTTAAGGGTAAGTTATCTGAAGTCCTTGTCATAATGTAAAAAAAGTCATTATATATATTGTATAACATCCAGTCTCTCATTCTCTTAAGATTAATGTTTTATAAATACGGTCATTATGATGGTAAAGAGAAATTAATCTGAATTTGACTGTGAAGGAAGAAATAGTTTTCTCTTCTGCTAAATATTAAAATATTTTTGTTTATGAGGAAATGAACTTTTCTGGAAAACAGATGACATATTTCTTCTCTATTAAATAATATCATTAAATTTCATTCACTTATGTAAGATGACAAACCATGCCCCAACCCCACTTGGGTATGTTGCCTGTATTTCTCTCTCTCTCTCTCTCTCTCTCTCTCTCTCTCTCTCTCTCTCATATGCTTGTGTGTATCTGACTTTCATGTTCTGACATGAACAGCATGAAATGATACAGAAATAATACACAAAGACATGAGAGACAAAGATTCTACATGAACACCATAGGATACACAGACCATTGGGGTGACCATACCCTCCTAACTTTCTACTCTATGAGCTTTCTTAATCATGAGTAAAATCTGCACAGTAATAAGCAAAAACAGCCCTCATATTTATGATGTCTAAACCAACAATATAAACTCTGAAGTCACCATGGAAACCACCTCCCACTAGCATTTGCCTTTCAGAGGTTTTTAAAAGCATTTATCCACAACAAATCAGCAGAGAAAAAAAACTGGGGACAGATGACCCTAATTATGTGTGCTTATGCTTACTAGAGGGAGATTTGCTAAGAAATAAAGAAGGGACCTTCAATCCAAACCTTATTAGACATTTACTTTAAGAAACTTTAACTTACCTATCTCCTAGAAAATCTTCCAAAAGAGTGTTTATTTTTTATTATACATTAAGTTATTAATTCAATTTACATAATATTTTTTAAACAGAGTTTAATGATACTGTCCAGGCCAGCCTATAATTCATTGTCCTCCTGCCTCAGTTTGAGTTGCTGGAATTAGAGGTGTACTTAACCTCATCAAAGAAGCATTTAAAACACAGCTTCTGTAAGTGCTTAATTTTATATATTTTATAAATATTTGTATTTTAAAGCAATGTGTATTTGTGTTTTCTTTTTAAAATGTGTTTTATTGATAAATTTGATATTTTTATAGGATTTTCCAGAATAGAAAGTCAAATCGTAACAGACATCCTTAGGAAATACAAGGTTGGGCCACCCACTGGCATAGCGGTCAAGGCCCTGGATCCTACGTGGCTGAAACTGTGATTCAAGTCCTGGACCCCACATCTTGAAAAATATGCCAGGCACGTCTGCACATGTGACCAAAATTCCGAGAGGAGATTGCAGCATGGCCATCCCCACTTTGGTGGGTGATTTCTCACTTTCCCTCTCTCTGTCTCTCACCAACAAGCACACATGCCCTATACCAAAAATCTAATAAAAAAGAAAATACAAGTTCCACATAACAGAATTTGACTTTAATCAAAAGAACCAAGGCAGACTGGTATATTTAAGGCGAGCCTCCTGAAGACAGCCAATCTATGAAAGGGAAGAAAAGGGGAAGCTTAAGAGAAAGTAGGTGCTTGTTGAAGTTATGTCAGGGCTGGGATCAGGTTTGTTTGCAAAGTCACAAAAGTGACAATAATTCCACCTAAGGCAGATATAAGATTTAGGTAAGACTTTCTACCTTCACTAGCTGAGAGAGCTTAAGGAGATCTCACTTCGTACAAGGAGTTGAAGATAGATTGGATTTTCTCCTTGAGTTTTATTAGATTCTCCAACATAAATTAATCTCTCTAAGATTCATGTTTGTAAAGTACATAGTGCCTGTCTTAACCCCACCTAGTATTTTGTCCTATATGATAGTTATTTTTGTGCTTCTCCCTGGTTCAAAAATCTATTGAAAGTTGGGAACCAGTAGTTAGCGTAATGGCTATGTCGCTGGACTCCCACGTAGCCGACCGCAGTTCGTGTCTCAGACCCGGTGGCTTACAACTCACGCCGGGTGCGTGTGTGTGCATGCCCAAGATCCTGAGAGGAGAAAGGAGGAGAAGGGATTGCGGCATGACCATCTCCTCTGGGGGGTGATTTCTTGCTTTCTGTCTCTATGTCTCTCTCTGTCTGTCTGGCGAGCGCACGCGCCCTATAGCGAAAAACCTCTCAAAAAAAAAAATCTATTGAAAGTAGAGAATATCTCATATATATATATATATAATATACGTATCATATATATATGATATATATATGATATATATATGGTATATGTATCATATATATACACACATATTTATACATATATACCATATATATACACATATTTATACATATACATATATATTTATAGTTAAAACCCCATAACCCTTAGCACAACTCTTTGTCTGTAGTGAGAATTCACACATGTTTGTGAAATTAATTACTAAAGCCCCCCTGGCTCTATTTGGTACAAAGTTAAGCCAAGGACACTTTTTGGTTCACAGGGAGGCTTTTTTTTTTTACTCATCAAATGTTTAACTGACAGAATAGCTAGAAAGTGCTCAATGGGAAAACTCATTGATTTTAACTTTGTAATTTGTTCTATTCTCAAGAACATTGAATATGGAAAGCATACACTTTCCTATGTAGAGTATTTGGCATAAGATAACACATATACAGCAAAGTAAAGATCAAGGAGGAAATTTACACTATTTCCTCCTAGAATATTCATCAGTAAGATAGTGATGACAACGACCTTTCAGTTAATTTGAATTCATGAATCTTTTCCAGATCAGACATGGGTTCTGAAAATATGACAGTCCACAAATTGTCCACCAATTTACTTCACTTGGATGGTCACCATGAAGCTAAATATTATAGCAGTCAATAAAATAACCTAAAGAAAAAAATATAAAACAAATGCTAGTTTCTCAGCTCAGTATACATTTTATGATTACATATTTCTGTGCAGATTACTGAGTTAGTTGCTGTGCTATATAGGAAACAAAGATGCATCAAATAATCAGTTACCTGTTAAGTACCAGCTTCCCACAGCAAACCTGCAACATAGATATTGTAGCCTCCATTTTGCCAACAAAAGGATGAAGACTTAGGGAAGTGAGTTACATAACTAGTAAGTGGTAACATCAGGATAGGATTTGAAACCTGATTTGACTCTAGAGTCCATTTTATTCTCCTGAATCAAAATCTGTTTATTTAAGGAGTGCTAAGACACTTTAATATTCATTTATATAATTAGAGAGTAAGTTATATAATGAATATTATAAACTAACATATTCTCTGGTCATTTATTTGAGTTTTTCTCTGTCCTCAACTAGGTTACAATTTCCCAGAGGGTAAAAATCATACCATGATTCTGTAACTTTCCTCAAAGTTCCTGGTATGTTGCTGAGTACATTTAAAAACCATATATACTAGTGGCTTGATCATTTTCCCTAGGTATGATTTCTGGGAAATAATCCAGATAATTAATTCTGGGAAATAATCCAGATAATTAATTCCCTCCTCTTTTATCCTAAAAGAGGAGGGAAAATGAGTACGTCATGATAATACCTTGTGTTTATTAAGCATTTACTCGTATCTGATGTATATTATCTAATTTAATTCTCAAAACCCTATGAAGTATGGTTTATTATTCTGATTTTGAAAATGATAAAGCTGAGGCTTAGAAAAATGAGATATTGGACCAAAGGTCACAGAACCAGTGGTTGATAAAGCAAGAATTCAAACATAGTTTTGTTTCACCAGAGTTCGTGTGCTTAACACTTTCACTATCTCATCTACTGGGAGGCCCCATAGATTGTAAAATACACCTTTGGTTTGTTTAATAAGAAAATTTCAAAGAATGAAAAATTTTAGAATGAGAAAATGGGTCTCCCAAGAAGCTAGAAAATGAAGTGTATTACATATGTAATGTTTTGGTTTCCTTTGAATGATGATGTCAAAAAGACAAAGAGGAATTTCATAGTACAATATTAATGGCACTTATAAGTGTTAAAAAAATTCAAAGATTCTATGTATTCAATGTATACTCATTTGAGTTAGTTTCCTGTGCTCCTGTGAATTAATAATGCCAGCTACATGACTCATCTCAAAGGGTTCAAATTAATCTGAAAATTTGTCAAAATTATTTTTTAAAGTTTATTTCTTAGGGAGACAGAAAGAGAAAGAGAGGCACCCCCACAAGGTTATGACACCACAATCAACTCTCACCCTCTGATAGCTCCAGATCATGGATACATGCATTTCTATCATACTTAGGGAGGTCTCTGGATGTGAACCTGGAATCTTCGCTTGTGGGTCAGCCTTGCAGAACATTGTGTTTTACCACTGTGCCACCATCCAGCCCCTCAGGATAATGTTTTTCAATTTTTCAGTTTGCTGTAGGGCATGTCCAGTCTCCAGAGAGAGAGAAAGAGAAAGAGAGAGAGAGATAAATTACCCCCTGGGGGAATGGCGATGATACAATCCTTTCTCCATTCTCCTCTAGGGATTTGGGCATGCATACATGTGCTCCCAGTGTTTTTTTTAAGCTGCCAGATTCAGGACTCAAACTGTGCAGTCATATGAGATCCAGCTGCTTTAACCTCAACAACACCTGTTTGGCCTGCTCAAGACACTTTTGAATAAGGATTTATAGTTCCACCATTATTTATTTGTCTTTAGAATGCCTTCAAGGAGCTTTACAGTGGTGCAGTAGTAAAAGAGTGCTCTGTGAAGCTGACCCACATGTAAAGGCTCCAGTTCAAATCTGGAGACCTCCCTAAGTATGTCAGGTATACATGTGCCCACAATCCAGGGCTGGCTAAGGCTGGGGGTGGATTGCACCATGAAGATCCTGTTGAAGGTGACTGTATCATGTCTCTTTCACTAATGAAGCAGTCTTCAAGAAACCTTTTAAAATATTTTTCCTCCTCAGTCTTGGAAGCTTCCCTTCCCTCTCTACTTCCATGTTACCCATTCCATTATGACCCCTGATTATCTCTGACTTGGCCTGTTACCTTAAGCTAGTCCAGACAAATATTGCACCTGACTTTAGTACAGAGTTCTGGTTAGATTCACAGGTCTTTGGGGATTAAATGGGATGCTCTAATGTCTTGTTACTCCAAGATACTGTACTTGTTCTCTCAAAAAATGGAATCCTTATCTTTTCCTGTCCCTTGGAATTTACAAATTGGTCAGATCTTAGTTTATCTTAGTTATGAATTAAAAATAGTAATAGATCCCTGTGAATGGGGTTACCATAAAAATCTCAGGTCTCTAAGGAAGATGTGGACAGGGTAGGTTAGGGAGGGAATCTTTCTGGATTACTGGTGTATTTAAATGTGTTTGATGCAAATGATATGACATAAACCACCATACAATATTGCTCCCCTTAAACTGGAAAAACCATATTCTGGTAAAATGCACCATAGCACAACAATGTACAATAAGCTCCCTCCTGTCCTATAACTACCACATTCAGGATAGCTTTTCTTATCCCAGTTTTTTCTAATTTGTTTAAGGTCAATAGTAAGTATTATCCCACAGAAATGCCACACCCTTGCCAGACACTGTAGATACCTTCTTGCCTTGTGAATTGAAGCTTTTAAACCTAGAATTTTTGACCCTATATTAATGTGTACTCTTTTTTTTTAAAGTTTCTTGTAAATAATTCTGTCACGAATTTTATGTCTGCCATATAATCCACATAAACTACTGATGTGAGGTCAGGATTATGATTACTTTTCCTATTCCAAAGTTGTTTCTAGGGGTCCTGGGAGAGTCATGCCTACAAATATTGACAGAGGTTTATGAACATTAACAGACTGCTTTGGTCCACTGATAGTGGGATGCTACATCTGGTCCCTGGCATAGTGTTTTTATGATGCATAGTAAGCTTTCTTATCTATTAGAATAAAGCTCAAGCATTCTTATGCTGATTTCTTTCAGGAACAGAGATATGTTTTTCTTTAACCAATTACTATTCCAAGAATTTCAAACTCACCTATAACCTACAAGCTTCCACTTCGTGATGTTCCACCTTTTTGTGCCAGGCCAATGTAAACAAACAACTTATGCTGATTGACAACTCTCTTGCTCTCAGAACTAAATCAAAGGAAATATTGTATCTCAGCACCCTGAGAAATATTTTTGTCTTTCTCCTGGTTTGCCACTCAATCTTGTCTTGAGAATAAACTGCATTAATTATTATTTCTGCAGAGCTTGGTTATTTCTGTCAATAGATGTATCTTCATTCATTCCTGGGGTTGCCAGATTTTCAGTCTCAGACAAAAGTATTCCAATTTTTTGGTCATTTCCAAAAATAATTATTTTTTTACTATTAGGATATATAGATAATCTAGATGATCCCATTATTATGCCAAAGATTTTCCAAGAAAAAAATTATGATGTGAAAATTTCACTCTTTTGGAACAAAGTTTCCAGGCTCCATGATGAAGGCAAGCAGAGTAAGATGGAAGTGTTACTCACAGGAATGTATTGCCTGGCTAAGAGCATTCTGGTGTCTAGTCAAGCTAGGAGAAGAAATTCAGATTTTTCTGATATTTTTGTCATGAGATGTCATAATAGAGACTGGAATTTATGGGTGTTACTAAAAACAAAATAGGGGAGGACTTCAAGTTATGGTGGCATGAAGACATTTGTGAGTTCTCTGAGCAAAGAACAGGAATAAAATTAAATAAAAGTGCCCCCAAAAAAGCATTTTAAAACTTTGGAACTGGCCAAAGTTGGAAAATAAGCAAAGAAGCATTTACTCTAGAGAAAAAAGTGTCAGGTAAGAATAGTAGAGTCTCTGGCTTTTATTCCTGGGCTATTCACATTCCTGGCTCCTGCTTCCATTAGTAAGAATTTAGTTTAACCAGCATAGAACTAGTCATGGAAATTACCAGTTTAACTGCTAGAGGGCAGGTGTTGGTGGCCAAATCCACATGCCTTAATCAGTTAAAAGTAACAAATTTGATAGAAAGCATATGAGAAGAACCCACAGCTTTCCTACCTTAAGGTTACTGTGCTGGTTAGGATAAGTGACAAGCCAAAAATTTAACAGGGAGATCCTGGAAATAATAGTCAAAGAAAGGCTGAGATGAGCTCTTAACTGTCTGGATGTCTTGGAAACTATACTCACATATAGAAGAAACATAAGAGTGCTCACCAAAAAAGTTAAAGGCCAAGGTGCAAACTGCAATTAGCTGCAAATTTGGATGTATTCCCTAATCTGCACACAAATTAATCAATGGAAATTTCACAGTTTTATGAAGCTTCAGCCTAGCTTTGGTCAAAATCATTAGCTAGTCACTATGTAGGCACAGGAATGATTCCTGGGAAGCTAGCCAGGTTAAAAATAGGAATAAAAGCCTGAGAAGAGACAACAGTAACCACACACCATGGAAGAGACAGATTCCCCAGTTTAAATCCAGGCAAGTTACTAAGAAAGCAACAACTCTCAGAAAAAATAAAACAGAATAGTAGGCAGTAGAGTCACTAAAATTTATCATTTAAAATGTTCAGGTTTTTTTTTTTTTTTTTTTTGGAAAGGTTTTTACTATAGGGCGCATGCACTCGCCAGAAAGACAGAGAGAGACAGAGAGATAGAAAGTGAGAAATCACTCCCCCAGGGGGGATAGCCATGCCGCAATCCCTTCTCCTCCATTCTCCTCTCGGGATCTTGGGCACACACACACACACACACACACGCCCAGCGTGAGTTTAAGCCACCAGGTTCAGGACTCAAACTGTGGTCGGCTACATGGGAGTTCAGCAATACAGCCATTACGCTAACTACTGGTCCCTAAAATGTTCAGTTTTTAAGCCAAAGTTATGACACACATAGAAACAAGAAAATGTGACCCAAACTCTGGAAAATTCAAAAGCAATAAAGGAAATTGATTATTTGTAGACCCAGGTGATAGATTTAGTAGACAAAAATTTAACATCAGATATTATACTATATTATAAATGTGTCCAAAATATTAAAGTATCAAAAAATTGAAGAAATATATCATAGAATTGACTCAACAAATAGGGACTCTCCAAAAAGAAATAGAAACTATAAAAAAAAATAATTAAATGAGCCAACCTTTGGCCTGGTGGCTAAGGTGGCTGAATCCCACATGGCCAACTACATGGTTCAAGTCCTGGACTCAGTGGTGTAGAAAATGTGCTTGGGCCTGTGTGAATGTGTGCCCAAAATCTTGAAAGAAAGGAGAAATGAAGAAAAAACGATTGTGGTATAAGGGTGTTTTCTCACCTTTTCTCCCTATCTCTCTCTCCAGCAAGTTCACCCATCATTCTCTGGCAATTTTTTAAAAATAATAATATAAATAAATAATCAAATAACAAATCTAGAACAAAAAAGTACAATAACTGAAATGGAAATTTTCCTTGATGGACTTAACATCAGACTGGCAATGAAAAAATATTAAGTTTAAAAATTGAATTTAAAAATCTGACACATAGAACAGAGAGAAAAAAACTTGAGAACATTAGTAGAGCCTTAGAAATCTGTGGAACACAATGAATGTAGCAATGTAATGGAAATACTAGGAGGAGAAAAGAGAGCAAAAAAAGCAAAATAATTATTTGAAAAAGATTCTGGCCAAAGCATCCAAATTTGCTGAAAAAGTTCAACAGATCCTAAATAGGATAAGCACAGAGATCCACACATAGACACATCATACTGAAACTGCTAAAAGACAAAGAGAACATCTTGAACTTAGCAAGGGAAAAGTATTCAACATAAAATGTAAAATAATAAAATTAGCAGGTGAGTTCACATCAGAAACAATGGAAGAAATAAGACCTGTGGAATTATAAAGTGCTAGGGCAAAAACTTAATCAACCATGATTTCTTCTATGTTCATCAAAATTACACTTTAAAGAAATGAAGGTAATGGGACCATAGTTGGCGTAATGGCTATCTCACTAGACTCCCATGTAGTCAACCGTGGTTCAAGTCCCGGACCCAGTGGCTTAAACTCAAGCCAGGCGCATGTGCATGCATGCCCAAGATCCCAAGAGGAGAATGGAGAAGAAGGGATTGTGTCGTGGCCATCCCTCCTGGGGGATGATTCTCGCTTTCTGTCTCTGTCTTTCTGGCGAGTGTGCATGCCCTATAGCAAAAAAACCTCTCCAAAAAAAAAATGAAGGTGGAGTAAAGATGTTCCCAAATAAACAAACATTGCTAGCAAACATGCATTATAAGAAATATTGATATAAAGTTGTTTAGGCTGAAAGTAAATGACACAAGATTTTAATTCAATGGAATGAAGAGCACTGAAAATAATAAATATGAAGGCATATATAAAATACTCTGTGCATGTGTGTGCAGACACATGAGAATGCACCTACATATAGACACATATTTCTCATCATTACTTAAAGTAATGATTCTATCATTGCATTGTTTTGTATATAATATGTATACATATAATAGATGTGATAATAACACCACAAAGGTAGGAGAGGAAAAGATGCATTGCAACAATGTCACTCCATTTTACTGGATTTAAGTCAGTATTAATGTAAAATAGACTGCTTAGTTAAGAATGCATCTTTCGATTTCTAGGGCAAAACTAAAAAATAACTGAACAAATATAAGCTAAATATTAACAGAGAAGTTAATATGGTGTAATAAAAATATTTATTTAACACAAAAGAAGGCAGAAAAAGAGAAATTGAGGAACAGAAGAGACAAGAGATCTATAGAAGCAAAAATAGTAAAAAGGAAAACATAAATACAATTATTGATGATTGTATTAATATAATGAACTAATCACTTTGCTCAAAAGATAAAACTTGTCAGATTGAATTAAAATGCAAGTTTCAGGGACCAGAAGATGGTGAAGTGGTTACATTGCTGGACTTCCACATAGTTGACCTCAGTTTGGGTCCCAGACCTGGTGGTTTAAAACTAAAATGGGACACATGTGCATGTTTTCCCAAGATCCAGAGAGGAGAATGGAAGAGAAGGGACTGCAGCGAGGCCATCCCCCGCAGGAGGTGATTTCTCACTTTCTATCTCTGTCTCTCGCTTTGTGTCTCTGTCTCTCCAGTGAGTGCACGTGCACTGTTGCAAAAATCTCTCCTTAAAAAAGTAATAAGGGGTCAGCAGGTGATGTGATGGTTAAGGCGCTAGGCTCCCACATGGCTAACCATGATTTGAGTCCGAAACCAGGCAGCTTGCTTTCTCATTTTCCCTATCTCTCTTTTTCTCTCTCTCTCCCTCTCTCTCTGTCTTTCTTAAATGAGTGCATGTGCCCTATAACAAAAATTAAAATAATAATAAATAAATTATTTCTAAATAATAATAAAATTAAATATGTGAGATGCAGTTAAAACAGTTTTGCTTTGCTTGTTTTGTTTCATTTTGCTATAGGGCATGTGTGCTCACCAGAGAGAGACAGAGAGAGAAAGTGAGAGATCACCCCCCAGGAGATGGCTATATTTCAATCCCTAGTCCTCTATTCTCATCTTGGGGTTTTGGGCACACACACACACACACACACACATGCCTAGCATGTTTTTCAAGCCTCTGGTTCCGCGATTCAAACTATGCAGCCAGCCATGGGAGGATTCAGCACTTTAACCACCAAGCCATCTGCTGGACCTAAAGTTTTTATTATTTATTTTTTTATTTATTTATTTCACAGAGAGAGACTGTGGTCACTGGAGAGAGATAGAAAGCGAGGTCCAGTGGGTGCCATGGTGGTTAAGGCACTAGACACTCCCACATGGCTGACCATGGTTTAAGTCCTGGATCTGGTGGCTTGCTTTCTCACTTTCCTTCTCTCTCTCTGTGTCTCTCTTTAGTCAAATTAAAATAAATTAATGAGTAAATAAAACTAAAGTAAATAATTCTTTAAAAATTAAAAAAAAAGAAAAGAAAGCAAGAAATCATGCCCTAGGGGGATGGTTACACCACAGTCCCTTCTCCTCCATTCTCCTCTCAGGATCCTGGCCATGAACGTATATGCACCCAATGTGAGTTTTAAGTCACCGGGTCCAGTATTCAAACCATGGTCAACTACATGGGACTCCAGAGACATAACCTTACACCATATGATGGTCCCCCAAAGCAATTTTTTTTTCTTTTTTTGGAGAAGTTTTTGCTATAGGGCATGTGCGCTCACCAGACCGACAGAGACATAGAGACAGAAAGCAGGAAATCACCCCACAGGGGGGATGGCCACGCTGCAATCCCTTCTCCTCCATTCTCCTCTCGGGATCTTGGGCACATACGCACACGCGCCCGGCATGAGTTTAAGCCACCGGGTCCGGGACTCGAACCACGGTTGACTACGTGGGAGTCCAGCAACATAGCCATTACACTAACTGCTGGTTCCAGCAATTTTTTTTTTTTAGAGAGGTTTTTGCTATAGGGCATGTGCGCTCGCCAGACAGACAGAGAGAGAAATCACCCCACAGGGGGGATGGCCATGCCACAATCCCTTCTCCTCCATTCTCCTCTTGGGATCTTGGGCACGCACACACACACGCCCAGCGTGAGTTTAAGTCACCGGGTTCAGGACTCGAACTGCGGTCGGCTACCTGGGAGTCCAGCAACATAGCCATTATGCTAACTGCTGGTCCCCCAAAGCAGTTTTCAATAGGATGTTTATAGATTTTTAAACCTCATTTCAATAAAGAAGAAAAATTTTTAAATATAAAATTCAATCGTAAGAGTCTAGAAAAAGAAGAGAAAATAAAACCCAAAGTAAGTAGATAGAAGGTAATAATAAAGATAAGAGCACAAATTAGTGAACTATAAAAAAAGAAAAATGATATAGAAAACCAGTGACACAAAAGTGAGTTCTTTGAAAAGAAAAAAGACAAATTATCACACCTTTAGCTATATTAGCCAAGAAAAAATGTAGAAAATACAGAAATTAACAGAAGCAGGGGGTCAGCAAATGGCGTGATGGTTAAGGGCCTGGACTCCTGTCCTGGCCCGCAGGACAGTCGAACAGGCTCCCTGGGGGAGGGAGTGAGAGATGGGACAAACACACAGACACACAGAGTGGAGACAAGACGAGGTGCCGATCAAGTCTCGTTTATTAAGGAAGAACAGCGAGCTTATATACAGGCTGGTGGGCATTGATTGATTGCCTGAAATGCAAATGAGATAGAACAGAATGAACCAATCATTGGTGTGGGTGGATCTCTTTCGTTGCCTAGAAAGCCAACCACTTCTGGGGAGGACGGTTGGTCACATGATTTCTGAGAAATGGTTTGCTCAGTGAGGAAGTGAAGCCTAATGGTTTCCAAGATGGTGGATAGCTCAAGATGGCGGATAGCACAAGATGGCTTCCGTATGCAGTGCCCTCCACAGACTCCCACATGGCCAACTGCAGTTGGAGTCCCTGACCTGGTGGCTTGCTTTCTTGCTTTCTCTCACTTTCTCTCTCTCTCATTCTGCCTCTCTCTGGTCAAATTAAAAATAAATAAATAAAGTTAAATAAAATGATTCTTAAAAAAAGAGAGAGATAAAGAAAGTAACAAAGGCAGGAATGAAAGGGGAAATCACTATAGACCTACAGAAATTAAAATAATTAAAAGGTAATACTTTGGAGTCTGGCAGATGGCGTAGTGGTTAAAAGAACTGGACCGCCACATGGCCAACCACGTTTCGAGTCCTGGACCTGGTGTCTTGCTTTCTCACTTTCCATCTCTCTTGCACTCTCTCGCCCTGTTCCTCTCTGGTCAAATTAAATGAAATTAAATTAAATAATTCTAAAGAAAAAAAAGTAATACTTTGGAGGCCAGCAGGTGTGGTGGTAGTTAAGGCACTGGATTCCCACACTATCAACTGCAGTTAGAGTCCCAAACCTGGTGGCTTTCTTTCTCACTTACACACACATACTCTCACTCTCTCTCTCTCTGTCTTTTTCTGGTGAGCACACATGCTCTATAGCAAATTTAAAATAATAATAAAAAATTTTTGAAGAAGTTTTTACTATAGAGCACATATGCTTGCCAGAAAGACTCAGAGAGACAGAGAGACAGAAAGCAAGAAATCACCCCCAAGGAGAATGGCCACACTGCAATCCCTTCTCCTTCATTCTCCTCTCCGGATATTGGGCACACACTCACATACACCCGGCATGAGTTTAAACCACTGGGTCTGGGACTCAAACTGCAGCCAACTACATGGGAGTCCAGCGATATAGCAATTATGTCAACTGCTGGTCCCAATACAAATTTTAGAAAAGGTAGTACTATGACCAATTTTATGTCCACAAATTAAACAGCATGTTGAAATGTACAAATATCTATTAGGTCATTGGGGAAATCATGATTCATTTTTGCATAGAAAAACAGAAAAAATAAAAATATATCATGACCTTTTTGACAATCCAATAGAAAGAAAAGTAAGGTAGTTTAACTAATAACTTCAAATTTTCCCACAAAGAACACTCCAAGCACAGAGGTCTTCGCTGATATATTTTATTAAATATTTAAAGAAGGCTGACCCCATAACTTAGTGGTAAAGGAGCTGGATCTCATATGAGCAACCGTGGTTCAAATGCCAGCCCTAGTGGCTTGAAAAACACGCTAGTTATATGTGTATGAATGCCCAAAATCCCAACAGGAAAGAGAAATGGAGAACAGATTGCAATGTGATCACTCCTAACAGGAGTATGCTTTCGCTTTCTCTTTCTCTCTCTCTCTCTCATAAATGCATGTACCCTCAGACAATTAAATATATGTATATATATATATATATATATATAAAATATACACATATATATGTGTATATAAAGAAAATGTGTATATAAAGAAAAATAATACTAATTCTAAAACAAACTTTTTCAGAAAATAGAAAAGGGGTAAATATTTTTCAACTCATTTTATGAATCTTGTATTCCATATTACAAGAAAACTCCAGACCAATATCCCTGGTAAACATAGATGCAAAAATTCCCCCCCAAAATTAAGAAACTAAATTCAACAATATATTTAAAGGATTATTTTTCATAACTACATGGGGTTTATGAAATAGGAGGCTGGAACAATATATGAAAATCGATTAATGCAAAACACCATCTGAATAGAGGAAAGGGAAAAAATGATCATTTTAATAAATGCAGAAAAGACATTTAGTGAAATCCAACATCCATTCATGACAAAAGTACTCAACAAAGTTGGAACAGAAGGAACTGTCCTCATCCTGTTAAAGAGTATCTATAAAAAGTGCACCATTAACATCGTACTAAATGGTGAAAGATTTAATGCTTTCCTATGGTTAGAAACAAAGCATATATAAATATATATCTTTTTCTATTCTACATTATAATGAAGGTTCTAGCCAATAGAAGAAGGCAAGAAAAAGGGTAGTAGAAACACGCAGATTGGAAAAGAAGAAAAATTATTTTAATCGCAGATAAAATGATCATGATGTATATAGAAAATCCTAAGGAACTGACAAAAAAAACTATTAAAACTGACAAACAAGTTTAGTTTAGCAAGATCACAGGATACAGCATTAAATTAATAATCTGAGCGTAACCACCATGCTGAGCTGTGATGGCCTGGGTGGCCGCTGGGTTCAAGACAGCACCCTGAGGCGGTTTTCTCTCTCGCTGCCAGTGTGGGCATTGAGCAACTTGAATCTTCAGGAAGAAAAAAATTAAAACCTGATGCCAATGGTGCTGCTGTCCTGCAGCTGGACACAAACTAACCCCACCCCCCCCCACCCCCCCCCACTCCCCCACCCCCCCCCCCCACCCCCGCCTCAGTGAAGTATTTTGAAGCGCTTCGGCTGAAACCATAACTTCTCCAGGGAGTTTATGCCATGGGTTTCAATCGACCATCCTAGATACAAGAGAATGTGTTGCCACTGATGCCTGCTGAACCCCCACAGAACTTAATCACCCAGTCACAGTCTGGCACTGGGAAGACAGCTGCGTTTGTGTTGGCCATGCTCAGTCAGGTGGAACCTGTGAACAGATAGCCCCAGGGTCTGTGCCTCTCCTCAATATATGAGCTCGCCCTCCAAGCAGGAAAAGTGATTAAACAAATTAACAAATTTTACCCTGAACTGAAGCTAGCTTATGCTGTTCGAGGCAATAAATTGGAAAGAGATCAGAAGATCAGTGAATAGATTGTCATTGGCCCTCCTGGGACCGTCCTGGTGCTCCAAACTCAAGTTCATTGATCCCAAGAAGATCAAAGTGTTTGTCCTGGACTAGGCTGACATGATGATAGCTGCTCAGGGCCACCAAGACTAGAGCATCCTCATCCAGAGGATGCTGCCCAGAAACTGCCAGATGCTACGGTTCTCTGCCACCTTCGAAGACTCTGTGTGAAAGTTTGCCCAGAAGGTGGTCCCAGACCCCAATGTCATCAAACTGAAGCGCGAGAAGGAGACCCTGGACACCATCAAGTAGTATTACATCCTGTGAAACAACCCAGACGAGAAGTTTCAGGCCCTGTAACCTGTACAGGCCATCACCATCGCACAAGCCATGATCTTCTGCCACACCCACAAAACAGCGAGTTGGCTGGCAACAGAGTTGTCAAAAGAAGGCCACCAGGTGGCGCTGCTGAGTAGCGAGATGATGGTAGAGCAGAGGGCTACGGTGATTGAGCGTTTCCGAGAGGGCAAAGAGGTGGTTCTGGTGACCACCAACGTGTGTGCCTACAGCATCGATGTGGAGCAAGTGTCTGTCGTAATCAACTTCGACCTTCCCATGGACAAAGACGGGAACCCAGACAAGACCTACCTGCACTGCATCAGCGCACTGGCCACTTCCGCAAGCGGGGCCTGGCGGTCAACATGGTGGACAGCAAGCACAACATGGGCATCCTGCAGAGGATCCAGGAGCACTTCAATAAGAAGATAGAAAGGTTGGACACGGATGATTTGGACAAGATTGAGAAAATAGCCAACAGAACAACTCTGCCAGCCACGGATGCCAGCCCTCGGTGCCACCCTTGCCCGGAGACAAGTACTATCACCATGGCACAGGCCTCAACGGTCACCAGAGACAGCGGGTGAGGAAAGAGAAGCTACCTACCTCATTCTCAATTATGTTTTGACTTCACAAAAATTCGTGCAAATGGTGGGGAGTGGTAGAAAAATTTACACAACTTTGGAAGATTAGCCGTGAATACACAGAAATTTACTTTTCGGGAATCCCGTCTGGTCTTGGCCAGAGTCCCAGTGATTACACTAATCCAGATGGTGTGGCTAACAGCCGGCCTCTGCCAGTGTGGGAGTGACTGAGTAGAGGTGAGGAGGGTGGCCCCTGTAGGGTAGAAGTGGGAACCTGGCCATGGAGTTTGGAGTGTGGCAGCAGAGGAGGCCTATGGCTGCTACTTGGGACTTGGCGGTTGGACAGCTCATCTGAGTGTCACCAGCATTCTCTGTCCTAGAATCCACAGCAGGAGGGGCTTTGCTGACCTGGACCTGCCAGCCTCCATGGCCTCTGTGGGCGGGTTTTGTCACAGGAGTGTGGCCTCTTCTCTGCAGGTATGGACTGGATGTGGTGCACGTCTGAGATAGGCTGGCTCTTTGCTTGTGCTTGAGTGAGTCCTGAGGAAGTGTCATCACACAAAATTGGTGGTGGCCCTCACTTGCCACATCATCTTGTCTCATGTGGCATCATTTTTACCTCCCTAACATTGCCTTGACTCTTTAGTTGCCCCAGGAAATAAAAGGTGATCTGAGGTTTGGATTCTCAGTGCAAATTATGGTTTCAGTCTCATAGCCAGCCTCAAGGTGGCTCTTCCTATGGTCAGCAGAAGTCTCAAATTCTTGCTTTATTTCCAGATCCCAGAAGGCAAGTTTTGTCAGAACTGGAAAATGATTTCAGATATTCAGCATTTTGATTGTAAAGGGATTCTGAATGTCTGTGTGCACAGTGTTTGGAATCCAACATTGCAACCACAGGACTAGATGGACCAGAGCCACTCATCTGCCCATGGAAAGAATAGTAACCAAGGCTTTTGCTCCATCCTTCCGGGATATGCTTATGTAGAATAACCTGAGTGAGCAGTAGTAATAGGCACGTCCTCGGTGTGGCCAGAATAGTTGGTACCACGTGAGAGACAAAGTGGAGCAGAAGCAGAGATGCAGGAGCAACGTGGAGCCCCAGCCAGGAGTCTTCATCAGCTCTTTGGCCTTATGAAGGGTGGCCACTATGTACAACCTGGAAGAAGAAATTTATCTATCAGAACTATTCTAATCCCAGATCTTCCTTGTAGGCATTTCTGTGTTTTAGGGTCAGATCTGTCTCCTGGGGAGGGAAGAGACAGTGTTAGCCTACGATGATTTCCTTAAGCTGACACCATAAACTGACAGACTGTCAGTCAGCCACAGCCAGTAGGCACTTGACCATGGTCTTCATGCTTTTGGTTCATTCTGATCCATTTGCAAGTCTTAGAAGAGAAGAAAACTAAAAACCCTGAAATGACTACAAAAGTGCAGTGATTAAAGTACAGCCTCCTCACTGGGCTGCTGGCTGTCTGCACTGCCCTGTCACCTAGTACATGGGTCACATGGCAGTGTTCAGGGCAAGGTGTGAGGAAGACACCAGGAAGGGTCTGCTGCAGACTTTTCAATAGCAGTAGGAAATAGGGACCTGGTAGATGTGTACATCCACACTTTGTAGTCAGGGCTCTTGGACTTCTAAGAATACCTGATGGATTTTGTAGAGTCCATGAAGTGTATACAGTAGTTTGAGTTTAAATGCAAAGGAGTGCATGTCTTCTAAAAAGGTAGGCTTACTGTTGTGGGTGTCTCTGGGTTGCCACCCATATTACTGCAGTTCATGCGCCTTCACAGTCCACACCATTCTTGCCAGCGCCTAGTCCTCAGGGCCCAATTGTGCACATGCTTCTGTGACCTTGTGCAGCCTGGAGACATGAGCGATGTAAAGATAATGGTGAGCATGAGGGGCTTCAGTCCTGGGATTCTTTTACTGAGTTTAGTAAATTTCTCTATGTAAAATAATAAACTATACTTTAAAACATGGAAACCTGGCAAAAGGAAAGCTTGGTAAATGGAAAATTAGGATGCTTGTTATCAATAAACAATGGATTTTGTTGAAAATAAAAACTAATAATCTATCATATTTATATATTCTAGCAAAGAGCAATTCAAAATTAATCAGAGACTATATTGGATAGTAGGGAGCTGGTGTGAAGGGCTCAAGGAAGAAATACTTCACAGACATAAAAATGTAAAAATCTCTGTTAAAATGATATATATGGTAATATCTTTTATTTCATTGC
Organism: Tupaia tana; assembly: GCA_026018925.1. NCBI lineage: Eukaryota > Metazoa > Chordata > Mammalia > Scandentia > Tupaiidae > Tupaia > Tupaia tana. The sequence goes on from JAKSZU010000009.1 coordinate 126,042,104, forward strand.
CACATATTGCATTCATACTTTGAAAAACCATATTATGTGCTATAGAAATGTACAATGATTCGATTAGGTAAGAAATCATTTAAAAAAATAAAAAACACCTAAAAGATAGTTCTGGGCCTGCTCTGGGTGCAGTGGTTAAGAGAGCCAGATCCCACATGGCTGACTGTGTGGTTTGAGTCCTAGATCTAGTGGCTTGAAAAACATGCTGGGTTCTTATGTGTGCATGCCCAAAATCCCAATAGGACAGACAAATAAAGGATAAAGGATTGCAGTGTGACATCCTTCTTAGGGGTGCTTTCTCCTTCTCCCTCTCTCTCTGCCTCTCTCTCTCTGATAAGTGCATGTGCCCTCTGGCAAATTAAAAAGACAAGAGAGAGAGAGTTCATTTGAAATAGTATCAAAATAACAAAACAGTTAGAAATAATTTAACAAAGTAAATAAGTACAAAACCCATACACTGCAAACTACAAGCCTCTCCTGAAATTAAAGAAGGCCCAAATAAGTGGAGACATATATCGTGTTCATTGATTGAAAGACTCAGTGTTGTTGAGATGGGAGGACCCCCCAAATTAATCTATAGATTCACCAAATCAATAGCAAAATTCTAGCATGATTTTTTTTTGGTAGAAACTTATAAGATAATTATAAAATATATATGAAAATACAAAATATCTATAAAAATCAATACAATTTTTAAATGGAAGAACAATATTGAGAGATTTAAACTACCTGCTTTCAAAACTTAGTATTAAAAGTTACAGTAATCAGTAGAGCCCTGTTCCATCTGCAGCCTCCTGGTCACTCAGGGACACTGAGACAGGGCCTTTCACTGGCCCTGGCCCCAGCTCTAGCTCCAGCCCCAGCCCAGCTCTCCCAACCTCAGAGCTCCCACACCCCACTTCCAGAAAAGTAGGCTGCTTTTTTCTTCTTCTTTCTTTTGCTAATTTCCTACTTCTTACCCCATAGGGCAGCCCGCAGCTCTCCAGTAGAGCCCAGTTCCATCTGCAGCCCCTTTATACACTTTTTTTTTGTTGCAGAAAACCAGACGTAGAGGAACAGAAACAGCACTCAGAGAGATAGGAGAACTGTTTTATTATGCCAGAGGGCACAGAGGAGTTAATACTCTGAATCTCCAGCCCTGGCTGAGAGTTGGACACAGTCTTTTATGGATGAATTAGGGAGGGGCAGTTTCAGCAGACTTGGAGTGTCCTATCAGAGAAGAGGATCTGTGTCTGCCCTAATACAGAGTTGATAGAGAATCAGGAAATCCAGCCTGCTCAAGGCCTTTGGCTGCTCAACAGTTCAAGGGAGGGGCAGCTAGCTCATGGGAGAACACAAAGCCCAGGCAGCCATCAGCCCTGGGCTGTTTCAAGGTTGCTCACAAGTTCCTCCATGTCAGAACAGAAGGTTCAGGCAGTTATCAGCCTTGGGTTTCTCTATATCATTTCCCTCTCTTGAACCTCCACAGTCATACTCAGGGAGTGTCAGTTAACAGGAGGGCAGTAAACATAGCTTCCATAGCGACAAACTGTTCATATTTGATGGCTTCAAGGTGGGAAGTTGCAAAGGTATTGTAGGGGTGTCATTCATTAGTGTCCTCAACCTTCTGCCATGTGTAGATTGGTCAGCATCCTATGTGACCAAAGCAGGGCTGTAGACTCCTCAAGCTTCCACTGTGCATAGAGCAGTCAGCCCAGGAGTCAGGTCTTGGTCTTCTAGAAGGTCACCTTGATCTGCTGCTGCTCAGGGTGGCTTTTCTTCATCCAGATCCTGGGGTCTTATGGTGTTGCAGCTTGCTCTCCTCATGAGTGGTGAACCCACGGGGCTAGCCTTGCAACCTTAACTGCAGTAGGGGCAACAAGCAAAATATCATATGGCCCCAACTAGATGGGCTGTAGTGATTCTTTTTTCTGATTTTTGTAACCCTCATGAGATCCCCGGGTTCATGTTTGTGTACCCAGTTTTCGAGGGGAATGAGGGCTCTTTCTAAGGTGATATGGGCTACTTTCTTTAAAGTCTTTTCCAAAGCCACCAGATCCTGAGTCAGGATTGCCTTGCCCAACTGACAGACACTATCCATTTGGGCCTGGGTGACTAGAGGGGGTAGCTGGCCAGACAGGATCTTATAAGGGGAATAACCTTGTTTTGGGGGTGTGCATCAAGCTTAGAGCAGGGGTAGGGGAGGACATCCACCCAGGGGCATCCCATGTCCTGACAGAACTTAGGCAGGGTGGACTTGAGGGTATGGTTCATTTGTTCAACTCTCCCAGAATTCTGAGGTTGGTAAGCAGTGTGAAGCTTCCATTTTACACCCAAGGCCTTTTTCACTCCCCGTGTAACTTCTGAAATGAAAGCAGAACCATTGTCTGACATGAACATAAGAAGAAGCCCAAACCGAGGTGTGATTTCTTTCAAGAGAGCTCCAGTGACTTCTCTGGCCCTTTTAGTTTGTGTAGGGAAGGCTTCTATCCAGCCTGAGTAAGTACAAACTAAGACTAGTAAGTACTTATGGCCCTACCATGAAGAAATCTGCCTCTAGCAACTCCAGAGGAGTTGTCCCACTGGCCCGTATTCCAGCCGGCTGAGTTGGCTCTTGGGCAGGGTTATTTCTGTCACAGGTCTCATATCGCATACTCACAGTTGCACACAATGATGGTAGGCAATTCAAGAAATAGTATTGGCCTAGCATGTTTTCTAGGTTAGTCTTTCCCTAGTGAGTCAACTCGTGGTGCTGCTTTACCAATGAATATTCCAGGGACTGAGGTATGTATATTCATTTATATGGCAATCTCCACAACCCATCTTCTTCCAGAGTTGCTCCCTCTGATTTTGCCCAATGATGTTCATCAGGGATATGAAGGGGGCTTTTGGGAGACTTGAGTTGTAACATTCTAGTTACAGCAGTCAGGGTTTGATTGGTGGCAGCCTTGGCTGCCTGGTATGCTAATTGCTTTCCCAGGGTGACAGGATCATCCCCACTCTGGCGTCCTCTGCAATGGATGATTGCGACTTCTTTTGGCTCCCAGGCTGCTTCTAATAATTGGAAGATTTTTTCTTTGTTTTTAACTATCTTTCCTTCTTCCAAGAGGAGTCCTCTCTCTTGATATAATGCCCCATGGATGCCTAGGGTGGCAAAAGTGTATTGTGAGTCCATGTAGATATTTACTCTCTTGCCAGTCACCAATTTTAAGGCTAATATTAATGCCCAGAGTTCTGCCTGCTGAAATGACCACCCTTGAGGCAGTGTCCCAGCCTCAATCACTATGTCTTGAGAGGTAACTGCATAGCCAGCATATCAAGTTCCATCCTTCATATAGCTGCTGCTGTCAGTGAAGAGGGTGAGGTCAGGGGCCTTCAGCGGTGTGTCTACAAGATCAGGACGTCCAGAAAAGACCTCATTGAGGGCCTCTTCACAATTGTGGTCAAGAAGCCCTAGCATGGCCGGGAGGAAGCTGGTGGTGTTGAGAGTATGCAGAGTCTGGAGCCTAATTTGGGTATTCTCAAACAATAAGCCCTGGTAGTGGGCCAACCTAGAACTGGCTAGCCATTTATATCCCCTGGTGTTCATCAGGGCAGTCACTGAATGAGGGACCTAGGCATTGATAACTTGGCCTGAGGTTAATTTGTCTGCCTCTTTAGTTAATTTTACAGTGGCAGCAAGTGCTCATAGGCATCCAGAGGACCATACAGATGCCATAGGGTCAAGTCTCTTAGACAGGTAGGCAATGGGTCTCTCCCAAGGGCAAACAGGCTGAGTCAGAACTCTTCGTGCTGTTGGACATTTTTTTATATATGAACAGATTGAATTCTTAGGTGAGGTCTGGGAGTCCCAAAGCCGGGGCTTTACCAAGACTTGACTTGAGATCCTGGAAAGCCTGCTTTTGGAGGGCTCCCCATTCAAATGGGGCTTCTTCTGGGCCTCTGAGTAGCTCATACAATGGTGTGGCCTCCTCAACAAAGCCCAGGACTCAAATCCTACATAATTCTGCTGCTCCCAGGAACTCTCACAGTTGTCTCCTGACTGTGGGCTAAGGCAGCCCACATACCACCTGTTTGCATTTGTGTGTGAGAGCATGGTGTCCTTTAGTCAAAATGAATCCTAAGAATTATACCTGGGTATGGCAGATTTGGGCCTTTTTCATTGAGACTTTATACTCAGCCTGGGAGAGAAGCTGGAACAACTCTTGAGTTCCCTTCCAGCAGTTTTCTGAGGTAGCTCTGGTGAGCAGGAGGTAATCAACATATTGGAGCAGAGCAGACCAAGTTTCCTGACCTGGAAAATTCTCAAAGTTGGTAGCAAGGGCTTTCCCAGAGGTGCATATTTGCCATTTTTCCTTTCAGAACATTGTTATAGTCAAGATTTCGGCAGGGCTGACAGTCAATGCAGCAGAGCCTGATGAGTCAAAACTGATTTGTGCTCTGAGTTTAGTGAATAGGTCTCTTCCCAGAAATGGGACTGGGCACTCAGGCAGGTAGAGGAATTTGTGGGTAACCAGGTGCCCCCCAGCTGGCAGCTTCTTGCCTATAAAAGGGGCCGAGTTTTGGTGTTTCCAGTGGCCTCCGTAATGATGGCTTCTCTGCCTGATGGGAGGCCAGGAGCTGGGTGACAATGCAGTGGTCAGCTCCAGTATTTTTTTTTTATTTTTTATTTATTTATTTTTCTTGTTCCTTTTGTTCTTCTCTCTCTCTCTCTCTCTCTCTCTCTCTCTCTCTCTGGAGAGGTTTTTGCCATAGGGCATGTGAGCTCGCCAGACAGAGAGAGACAGAGAGACAGAAAGTAAGAAATCACCCCGCAGGGGGGATGGCCACACTGCAATCCCTTCTCCTCCATTCTCCTCTCAGGATCTCAGGAACACACACACATGTGCCTGGCGTGAGTTTTAAGCCACCAGGTCCGGGACTCGAACCACAGTCGACTACATGGGAGTCAAGCGACATAGCCATTATGCTAACTGCTGGTCCCCAGCTCCAGTATGTACCATGAATTTCATTGGCTTGCCCCCCCTACACACACTTTGACATTGATCAGGGGATCCTGTGGGCCCAGGATCATGAAGCTGGGTCGGTCCTATTCTGATTCCATAATGGCCAGGAGGTCCCTTGGGGGTTCTGGGTGGAACATCTTGAGGGCTCCCGGTGGATTTTCGGTCATTCTCCCTTGATGTGCCTTCTGCTTGAGGCATTCATCTCTCCAGTGTCCATCTTCTTTGCAGTATGCTCATTGGGTTGGTCTAAGCCTGGGGTAGCCAGTTTTTGGCCAGCCCCTTAGACCGAGGGGGGGGGCAGTATCCGGTTGTCTGAGGGTGGCAGCCAACAGGGTAGCTTTCTGCTTCATCTGCCAGTCTGCTTCCTTTTTTCCCTCTCCATCTTGGTTCACAAAGACTTGATTAGTAATCAAGAGCTGGGTGGCATTCATTCCAGCAAAGCCTTCCTGCTTTTCAAGTTTTCTACAGATGTCAGAGGCCAATTAGGCAACAAAGGTGACCTTAATCATCTGCTGGCTTTTGGAACTCTCTGAATCAAATGGAAAATACATCCAGCATGCCTCACAAAGTCTGTAATAAAGCTGTCCTGGTGACTCATCTATCTCCTGAATTATTTCTGTACCTTTTACCATGTTAGTAAGATTCTTTGTACCAGCTTTCATTTGCTGCAGGAGTGCCTCTCAATACTTGCTGAGATGGTCATGTCCACTCTCAGTATTGAAATCCTAGTCAGGCTTTTCACTTGGAAAGCAGTTTTGGCCCAAGCCTCAGGATCTACTGCATCATTGAGAGCATGCTCTTGTAGCCATTTCTTTGCTTCCACAAGGACTCCATGGCACTTCTCTGTTAAGTAGAATGAGGAGCAGTTGCCAACAGTTGTCCCAGGTGGGATGGTGGGTTTGGAGTGTAGACCCCATGAGACCTATCATTGTCTGGGGCTGATCCAAGTAGGAGGGGGTGGGGTGTTACCAATTAAGCAAATCGGTGGTGGTGAAGTGCTGGTAGTAGAGAGTTGCCCTGCCTTCTGTTAGAGCCCAATCTGTACCTATCTGGGGGTTCCTTGGGTCTCCAAAGGGGCATCTGAAGAATGAGGTTGCTCTGAGTTGCAGCAACTTGCCAGGTGATGGTGCGCGAGGTAGAATCTGGGTGCGGGAATTGGGACAGCTGGTGGCCTCTCCCCTCAGGTGGTGGAGGTGGCATTGGCTCATCAGACTGCTCTTCAGGCCCTGGGAAAACAGATGGGGGTGAGGTTTCAATTATCAGCTCAGCCTTCTCTCTGAGAAGCCTTGGAAGGAAGATCACTGGTTCGAGGAAGCTTTTGAGTAGATGATAAATGCTGCCAGGTCATGCTCCATTGATGTGATTTTGAGTCAAAAGTCAAATTTAAATGATTTAATTTGAACACAATTAGGTAGAATAACTTGGCAGCACATGTAGAGGGAGGGCCTGAGTTTCCCCCACTTTTTGTTTTACATAAATTGTGAGAGTTTGCTTTATATGTTGATGTGTATTTCACAAACAAACAAAAACTGTTCAACAAATTTTCTAAAATAGAACAAGACATTTTTATTAATAACAGTTTCAGATTTTAAGCATTTGAAAAAATCTTTTTTTTTTAAAGAGGTTTTTGCTATAGGGTGCATGCGCTCACCAGAAAGACAGAGAGACAGAAAGTGAGAAATCACCCCGCAGGGGGGATGGCCACGCCACAATCCCTTCTCCTCCATTCTCCTCTCGGGATCTTGGGCACACACGCACATGCACCCAGCGTGAGTTTAAACCACCAGGTCCAGGACTCGAACCACAGTCAGCTGCATGGGAGTTCAGCGACATAGCCATTACACTAACTGCTGGTCCCTGAAAAAATCTTTAGAAGGCAGAAACAGAAACCCTAAAGCAACTGCCCATGAACAGAAAGCCCTGAGCATCCTAGGGATGAGAAAGGGTTAACTCAGTGTCTGTCAGCACTTAACAGAATTTTTAGGCTGTTATTAGAGCTACGAGGTCATTAAGAGTTGTTAAATTGCTATGGGGACTGAGCTACAAGGTCACCACAGTCTGTAAATGTTCTTAAACACTTCTTGATAATTCACATCAGCATTTTCAAAGGCCAGTTGCTTCAACAACACCTCAGCCACATCTACATTCTCTGCCTTTGCAAAGATTTTTGCAACCTATCTATAAATGCATCACAGTTGGTAGAAATTCATGTCCCAACCAGGGGCAAAATCTATGACCTGACATTCATTACTCTGCCTATCCACCTCTACAGGGAAAACCATCCCATCAGCCTTTGTGTCCCCTCTCCCATGAACAGTGTGATAAACAGACAAAAGGATGGGTGCCCCCCAGAAGGGACCAATCAGCCATCTGTCTGGACATGTCCCTTGTCAGATTTGTGTAGTTCCTTGGCAATAAGCAATCAGATATTGAACCTCCACGAGATTAAATGCATAGAGAGGGGCTGGGTCCCCAAGTGCCAGTTCTTCCACTTAGCCTTTACAGAACTACCATGGAAAAATGTAGTTAACAGACCCAATCATGCTCTGTAGCAAGAAGCCATGGAACCACAAACACATTTGCTCATCACAAACACTCACATTCATTCGAGGCCATACATTCAATCCTCATATCAGCCATACACCAGAAAAGTCCTAACTGCCTATTCTGTGACTGAAGGAGAGTGATCAGGTCTCCTCTTCTACTCAATCTGAGTAGGTCTGTCTGACTAGGGTTCTACAGATCCCCGGGGGGTTACCAGATTACCAGAGTTGACCAGGGTTGATACATCAGAGGTCCAAGAACTGGTCCTTCTCTCCAACCAGAGTCCAATGGTCCAGAAATGCTCGGCCTCAGGGTGGGCACCCCAGGAGAGGGATCCCGTCAAACGAGACAGGAATATGCCTATCTTTCAATACTGTAGTGCCTATCCCAGAGGGTGAAGAGCCCTGGGATTTGTGGCTCAAAGAGCCAGCCAGATTCCACTTTCTGGCCACTGCATAGAAAGAAAAACAGATGCCAAGGAATGTAAATGACACACAGATAGAACTGTTATTATGCCAGTGTGCATAGAGGAGTTAATACTCTTAATCTCCAGTCCTGGCTGAAGTTTATGGGTGAATTGTTGAAGGGCAGTTTCAGCATGCTCAGAATGTTCTATCAGGGAAGGGGCTCAGGGTTTGCCCTAATACAAAACTGCAAGAGAAGCAAGGAATCCAGCCTGCTCAAGGCCTCTAGCAGCTCCATAGTTAAGGGGAGGGGTAGCTAGCTCACTGGGGAACAGGAAGCTCAGGCAGCTATCATCCCTGGACTACTTCAAGGTTGCTCATGAGTTCCTCCATGTCACAACAGAAGGTTCAGGAAGTTAACAGCCTTGAGTGGTTACATATAATTTTCTTCCCTCTTATATTGTCCTCTGCTCCTCATACTCCACCAACCCAGAGGGACTAGACAGGTCTAGAATCATAGTTTTCAAATACTCCCATATTGGCCATGAGAGCTGAGATCTAGTGCTTTTAGAGATAAGAACAATGAAGATGACAAAGGACTCTGAATAGAATCAATACAAGAAGATCCAACAGAAACAATGCAAGCAAGTAAAGAATGGGAAGACATAGTGAAAGTATTAAGAGAGAAACAATTCCAACCAAGATTATTATATCCAGCAAGACTATCCTGCATATGGGGAAAAAAAGATTAAAATATTCTCAGTAAAACAAAACCTGAAAGAATTAGCCAACAACAGACCAGGTCTTTAAGAATCTCTGAAAAGGGTCTCGTTCCAAGAAAACTAAAAGTGAACACCCAGAAATAAGGAAATGAAAGACAACCAAGACAATCGCCAAAGTAAAGGTAGGGACAAGTTCGGAAATATTGATAAAAACATTGACTGTTAATGGATCAAATTCTCCCATCAAGAGACACAGATTGGCTGAATGGATAAGAAAACAGGAACCCTCTATCTGTTGCATACAAGAAACCCACCTCATGGATAAAGGCATACATAGACTAGAAGTGAAGGGTTGGAAAAAGGTTTTCCATGCAAATGGGAACAAAAAACAAACAAACAAACAAAAAAGCTGGCGTCACGATGCTGATTTCTGACAAGATAGACCTTAAAACAAAAACTGTTTAGGGAACCAGCAGTTAGCGTAATGGCTATGTCGCTGGACTCCCACGTAGTCGACCGCGGTTCACGTCCTGGACCCGGTGGCTTGAAACTCACGCCGGGTGCATGTGCGTGCATGCCCAAGATCCCGAGAGGAGAATGGAGGAGAAGGGATTGGAGGGTGATTTCTCGCTTTCTGTCTCTATGTCTCTCTCTGTCTGTCTGGCGAGCACACACACCCTATAGTGAAAAACCTCTCTGAAAAAAAAAAGAGAGAAAAAAAAACTGTTTGAAGAGACAAAGAAGGGCACTATATTGTAGTAAAAGGGTCAATCGATCAAGAAGTTATAATGCTTATAAATATCTATGCACCTAACACAGGAGCACCCAAATACCTGAAGGAAATACTGTTAGATCTAAAAGGAGAGATAGATTGCAACACACTGATTGAGGAGAACTCAACACTCCACTATCCCCTCTGAACAGATTATCTAGACAAAAAATAGGTAAAGAGATAAAGGATGCAAATGATACAAAAAAATCAAATGGACTTAACAGACATCTACAGAACTTTCCACCCAAAAACCACGAGATACACCCATGCATAGAACCTTTTCAAAGACTGGAGAAGAAGATTCTGCATGGCCCCTGTGAACTAGATATTTCAGGGAACAGGAGAAATGAAGATTTTCTACTCATAATTCAGCCTCCAGGAAGCAAAGCTAGCGTGGCAGGAGAGTTGAGCCCTTTCTTCAGAAGAAGATTCCGCATGGCCCCTGTGAACTAGATATTTCAGGGGACAGGAGAAATGAAGATTTTCTACTCATAATTCAGCCTCCAGCAAGAAAAGCTAGTGTGGTAGGGAGCCCCTCTGGCCTTCTATCTCTGTCTCTGTGTCTCTGAGGTCTCTGTCTCTCTCTGCTCCTGTCTCCTCATTTTTTTTGGTAATTTTTCCTTTTTACGATTTTTTTAAAGGTAGAGTTTCTCTCTGGCTCTCAGCTCCATCTTTTGTTTTGTTAATAATCCCTTCTGCTCCTTTCTCCCAGGCAGGAGAGTTGAGCCATTCTCTGAGAAGATTCCGCATGGATACTGGGAACTAGATATTTCAGGGCACAGGAGAAATGAAGATTTTCTACTCATAATTCAGCCTCCAGCAAGCAAAGCTAGTGTGGTAGGGAGCCCCTCTGGCCTTCTATCTCTGTCTCTGTGTCTCTGAGGTCTCTGTCTCTCTCTGCTCCTGTCTCATTTTTTTTTTTGTAATTTTTCCTTTTTATGATTTTTTTAAAGGTAAAGTTTTTCTCTGGCTCTCAGCTCCACCTTTTGTTTTGTTAATAATCCCTTCTGGTCCTTCCACCCGGGCAGGAGAGTTGAGCCCTTCCTTCAGAAGAAGATTCTGCATGGCACGCGGTTTTCTATTTTGTGATTTTTCTTTTTAAAAAAAGAACATTAATTACAATTTTTTAATTTTTTTTATTTTTTTGTCTTTTTTTCTATTTTTGTTGTTTCTCTCTCTCTTTTTCATTTTCCTTTTTCTTGTCTCTCCACCCTCCAATATCCATTTAATGTGTTTTTAGATGGATCTAAGAGCACTGTAACTAAACATCCAAATACTAATAGGGTTAAAATATTTCCCAATAGCTACTGAATCTGCTGCACCAGTGATCACAACAGAACTGCAAACAGATTCTAGATCACCTCTGTCTGCTTGCTCCTGAACATTCAGGCTGAACTTCAAGAATTTAAAAGAAACACACCATCCATCAGATGACAAGAAATCACCGCTGGATCACGAGAAATATGGGAAAACGAGAAAATACCTCTCCTCCAATGGAAAAGAGTAACTCTCCTTCATCCACAAGCAGTTTGGTGAAAGTCATGGAAATGTCTGATAAGGAATTTAGAGCATTCATAATGTCGAAGCTAACAGAGATGGAAGAGAAGAGAGATAATGAACTGCTAAAGAGAAAGGAGAAAAAAGTTGACGAGTTCCAGGAGATGAAGAAATTCTTGCAAGATCTAAAAGAGGAATTACACACTTTACAAAAGACTCAAACGGAACTGCTAGAGATGAAGTCTATAATACAAGAAGTCAAAATCTCCCTTGAAAGTATTAAAAGCAGACTAGAACATTCAGAAAATAGAATCACAGACGTAGAAGAGAAAATGGCTGGCTTAGAAAAATCCACCAGGAAGACTGAGAAAATGGCACAAAAATTTGAGAATGATATACGCGAAGTACTGGATACCATCAAGCATCCAAATATCTGGATAATTGGTATTCCAGAAGGTGAAGAGACACATAAGGGCATTGATAATCTATTCCATAAAATCCTGCAAGAAAACTTTCCAAACCTAGAGAGGCATTAGAAGATCCAGTCCCAGGAAATACAAAGAACCCCAAATAAAATCAACCCAAGAAGATCTTCTCCAAGACACATTATAGCCAGTTTGACCAAAACCACAGACAAAGACAAGATACTAAGATTGGCAAAAGAAAAACATCAAGTTATCTACAAAGGACATCCCATCAGGCTAACAGCAGATCTCTTATCAGAAACAATGCAAGCGAGAGAGAATGGGAAAATATATTCAAAGTATTACGAGAGAAGCAATTTCAGCCAAGAATACTGTACCCGGCAAGATTATCTTTCAGGTGGGAAGACAAGACAAGAACATTCTCAGATAAGCAAAGACTGAAAGAATTTACCAGCACCAGACCAGATCTCCAAGAAGTTCTCAAGGGTGTGCTATATCAAGAAAATTAAACACAGACACATGGACATAAGAGTCCAAAAACTAAGAAAGTGGTCAACTTAATCGTAGGGACAAGTCTGGAGTTGAATATTATATCCCAGAATTTAATCAGGAACATTGAACCAGAACAGAAGATAAAAGTACATGAGACTGATAGGTTCATGCACCTACCATTTGAACAGAATCCTAACCTGTTTCCTGGCTTTAAGCAAAGTTCCTTAGCGCTTCTTTGAGTTAAGTTAATACTGGTTTTCTTAGTAGTAATGAGTGAACTCACCATTGAAAGTAGTTAGATTATGTAGGAAATTGTGTGATCAATACAATGTGGTTGGGAAAGGAATAAAGGACAATTGTAGACACCGGAGGTGGTGTGAGAGGAGCGTGGGAAGGGACAGAGGGTCAGAAAGAGGGGTGGAAATAATTCTAGGAACTAGTAATGGAAAATTTTTTGTAATGTGCATGATTGAGTCACTATGCAGTGTATACTGGATGGGAGATCGCATTTTGTATGCTGTGATGATGCTTAGGGAAGGAATGTAAATTGAGTTACAAAAAAAAAGATTCAGGAAAAAAAAATATATATCTATTCAATGACTGCAGTAGGATATGTAGCCCCAGCTAGGTGCTACTTTATAGGATGTGTAAAGTTAGACTTGTGTTCATGGAAATGTGTGTATCACCTGTGTTTGCTATGAGGGTATTTGGATTGATTAGGGTCTTTGGCGATTCAATAAAATGTGGGGGGGAAACAGTATAGAAAGCAAACTTAGATACCAGAGACAGTGTGGGAGGAGAGTGGGAGGAGAGTGGGAGATGGCAGAGGATAAGAGATAGGGAATCAAGGATGGGGGAAAAAAAGCAAAACATACAGAAAACAAGAAATGGAAGATCATTTGCTGACAATAACATGTTTGCTGATGTGCTTGATTGAGACAATATATAGTTACTCTGGATGGAAAATCTCATTTTGTATGCTGTAATGATGTACAGTGAATGAATGCAAATAAAAAAAATGAAATAAAAAAAGAAAAAAAATAAAGCAAACTAAGACTAAAAAAATTAAAATAGCATTATAGTGGGATCTAATTTTCGTGAAAATTATTTTGCTCTCTGTGTAGGTCATTCATGTATCCTTCTGTTCTGTCTCTATATATGTGTATATCTGGAATGTTTTCCTGATATTGAAGGTAGTTTTAGGACTCTAGGTGATTAAAAATAAAATTTATGGGACTAGCAGGTGGCATGGTGGTTAAGGGCACTGGACTCCCACATGGCTGACCACGGTTCAAGTATTGGATCTAGCGGCATGCTTTCTCATCCCCCTCCTCCCCTCACATCCCTTTCTGGTCAAATTTAAATAGATAAATAGAATCAAATAAAATTATATTTTTAAAAAAAAGAACCTTTTCAAAGACTGACCACATGATAGGTTACAAGGAAAGCCTCTACAGATACAAAGGCATAGAAACTATTTCCAGTGTCCTCTCCAACCATGATGAAATTAAACTTGATTTTAATATCAAGAGAAACCCTCAAAAATACACAAATGCATAGAAACTAAATAACCTACTACTGAATTACTTCACAACTACTGAAGAAATAGAGACTGAAATCAAAAGATTCATATAAGCCAATGACAATGAGGACATGAGTTTCCATAACCTTTGGGACACTGCAAAAGCAGTCATAAGAGGGAAGTTTATAGCAATAAGTGAACAAAAGAAGAAGACAGAAAGAAGGCAAATGAATCACCTAGCATTGTGCCTCAGAGAATTGGAAAAGCAACAGCAAAAAAAAAAAAAATCCAAAAAACTCCAGGAGAACAAAAAATAATAAAGATCCGAGCAGAAATAAATGAAATAGAAAATAAATGAACTAGACATAAAATAAATGAAAGTAAAAGCTGGTTCTTTGAAAAGATAAACAAAATCAATGTACCACTAGTGAGACTAACTAAGAAGAAGAGAAAAAGAAACCAGGTAAATCAAATCTGCAATGAAACAGTCAATATAACAGACATAGTAGAAATACAAAACATCATTAGAGGAAAATATGAACGACTACATGCTAAGAAACAAGACAATCTGGATAAGATGGACAAATGCTTGGACACATATAATGTACCAAGATTGAGCCAGGAAGATATAGAAAGTCTGAATAGGCCCATAACAGGCCAGGAGATTGAATAAGTAATAAATAAGCTCCCAACAAAGAAATGCCCCTGTACTGATGGCTTCTCTGAATTCTACAAAACTTTTAAAAAAGAGTTAACCTTGGGACCAGCAGTTAGCGTAATGGCTATGTCGCTGGACTCCCACGTAGTCGACCACGGTTCGCGTCCCGGACCCGGTGGCTTAAACTCCCGCTGGGCACGTGTGCGTGCATGCCCAAGATCCCAAGAGAAGAATAGAGGAGAAGGGATTGCAGTGTGGCCATCCCCCCTGGGAGGTGATTTCTCGCTTTCTGTGTCTGTCTCTCTCTGTCTGTCTGGCAAGTGCACGTGCCCTATAGCAAAAACCTCTCCAAAAAAAAAAAAAAAAAAAAAAAAAAAAGAAAGAAAAGTTAACCTCAATTCTTCTAAAGACCAAAAAGGGTGAATCTCTCCCTAATTCATTCTAAAAAGACTCCATCGCCTATATCTTTAAAACAGACAAGAACAGGACAAGGAAGGAAAACTATAGACCAATATCTCTGATGAATATAGACCCAAAAATTCTCTCTTGCCAGTTTTGGTATCTTATCTTTATCTGTGGTCTTAGCCAGTCTGGCTATGATATGCCTTGGGGAAGATCTTCTTGGGTTGATTCTATTTGGTGTCCTTTGTATTTCTTGGGTCTGGATGTTAGAGTGCCTCTCTATGCTTGGGAAATTTTCTTCCAAGATTTCATGGAATAGGTTTTCCATGCTCTTATTAGTTTCTTTACCTTCTGGGATACCAATTATGCGGATGTTAGGACGTCTAATGGAATCTAGTAATTCTCGTATGTTATCTTCATGGTTTTTTGTTATTTTCTCTATCTTTTTGGTGGTTTTCTCTAGGTCAGAAGTTTTATCTTCTATATCAGAGATTCGACCTTCAGCATGGTCTAATCGACTTTTAATACTTTCAAGAGAGTTTTTGATTTCCTGTATTTCAGACTTCACCTCTAATAGTTCCGTCTTATTCTTCCTCAGCATTTCTTTCTTCATATCGTTGAAGGACTTTCTCATCTCCTGTAGTTCATTGTCTCTTTTCTGTTCCAGCTCATAGTACTTGTTCAACATGAATGTTCTAAACTCTATCTTGGACATTTTGGTAACGTCCTCTATTTTTTCAAGAAAAGGAAGGGAGTTACTGTGTTCCTTTGATGGAGACATATTTCCTGCTTTATTCAGGTGACCCAAAAATTCTCAACAAGATACTAGCAAATTGTTTCCAACAACTTATAAAAAAGATTATACATCACGACCAGGTAGGCTTTATCCCAGGAATGCAAGGTTAGTTCAACATTTGCAAAAGCATAAATGTAATACACCATATTAACAGAAAAAAATGTAAAAACCATTTGATCAAATCAATTGATGCAGAAAAAGCATATGACAAGATACAACATCCTTCATGACAAAGACTCTAATAGAAGGGTCATTTCTCAACACAATAAAAGTTATCTATATAAAAAAAAAAACCCTATAGCTAACATCATCCTGAATGGAGAAAAGCTGAAAGCTTTTCCACTAAAAACTGGTACAAGACAAGGATGCCCACTTTCTCCACTCCTTTTCAATATAATACTCCAAGTCCTCATCAATGCCATCAGAAAAGAGAATAAAATAAAAGGCATTCAAATAGGTAAAGAAGAGATGAAACTCTCTCTATTTGCAGATGACATGACGTTATACATAGAAGACCCAATGATATCCATGATAAGATTCCTGGAAGTAATACATGAATACAGTAAAGTTGCAAGATACAAAACCAACATACAGAAATCTATAGCAATAGATTTCTATATATGAACAGGCAGACTGCGATAGAACTGAAAAAAGTAACTCCATTTATGATAGCAACAAAAAGGATAAGGTACCTAGGAATAAATCTAACCGAAGAAGTTAAAGACCTTCACAAGGAAAACTAGAAGAGGCTTAAAAAGAAATTGAAAATGACACAAAAAAAGTGGAAGGAAATGCCATGTTACTGGATTGGAAGAATAAATATAATCAAAATGGCAATTATACCCAAATTAATCTAAGTGTCAGAGAAATTCCTTATAGACCTAGAAAAGAAAATCATACTATTAGTCTGGAATCATAAAAGGCTTCGTACTTAAACCTAAGAAAGACATATGAATAGGCAAAAGGCATATGAAAAAATGCTCAACATCCCTCATTGTAAGGGAGATGCAGATCAAAAGCACAATGAGATATCACCTAACCCCATCACAATGACTAAGATTTAAAAAACAAAAAATGGTAAGTCCTGGCAGGGATGTGGTGAAAGGGGAACTCTCCTACACTGCTGGTGGGAAAGTAAATTGGTCCAGCCACTATGGAGAACAATACAGAGATTCCTCAAAGATCTACAAATAGAACTACCATATGATCCGGAATCCTACTCCTTGGTATCTACCCAAAGGACAGAAGAATTCTTAGTTGGAAAAGTGCTTACACATCGACGATTATTGCAACATTATTCACAATTGCTAATACATGGGACCAACCCAAAGGCCCATGCACAGATGAATGGATTGAAAAAGTGTGGCATATATACTCTGTGAAATACTACTCAGCAATAAAAAAACAAGACCCTGCCTTTGACAGAAAGTAAATGACTATGGAAGATTTACTGCTGAGTGACTCAAGCCAGGCTATGAAGGAGAGACATTGTATGTCTCCACTTAATATATATTGAATGTCTACACTCTATAGCAGAAACTCAATAATTAGAGGATACAGAAACATAGAAAATTGTTATAAATATATACAGTGTGGGAAGAGAGTGGGTGCAGGAGTATGGACTGAGGAAGGACATTAAGAAGAAAAATAGAGAGGCAAAGCATTTATGGGACAAAGAAATGGGTTATTATCTGTTGAAGATAACGTGTATTCTCAACTGGACTGGTGAGAAATGTATATATGTTGGAATATTCACTTTGTAAACTAAGTAACATATGTGAGTGAATGCATAAAAATTGAAATAAACAATATATTTTTTAAAGTTAAAATAATCAAAGCAGTATGATATTGGCATATGTATATCACTAAAAAAAGAACATCCAGAAATACACCCAAATATTTATGATCAATTTATTTCAACTAATACATCTAAGTGATCCAATGTGAAATGGATAGCCCTTTAACAGATGTTATTAGAATAATTGGGCATTCATTGACAATTTTTTTTCTTGTTTCTCTTTTTAAAATTATTTTTTATTTATATATTTTTATTATTATTCATATATTAAATCGCTATACATCATTTAAATTGTGAAGAGACTTTAACCAGCATGATATAAACCTCAGTCCAGCCCAGTTGAGACCACATACACATCCTCATCAACAGATAATAAACCTTAACTGTGTCCTGAAAGTGTCTTACCTCTCCATTTTCCCCCCAAATTTCCTACACTGTTCCCCTCTCACATTCTCTTTACACTTTGTCTCTGGTGTCCATTACAATTTTTAATACTTTTATGTTCTCCAGTCTTTCAGTCTCTACCATAGAGTGTGGAGAGTTGGTATATGTTAAATGGAGACATGTAATGTCTCTCTTTCATAGCCTGACTTGCTTCACTCAGCCACAAATCTTCCATATTCGTCCACTTTCTATCAAATTCGAGAGCCTTGTTGTTTTTTATGGCTGAATAGTATTCCACGGAGTATATGTGCCACAATTTTTCAATCTATTCATCTCTTTGTGGACATTTGGTTTGGTTCCATGTCTTAGCAATCATGAATAAGGCTGCAATGAATATAGATGTGCAAGTGCTTTTCCAATTGAGTGCTCTCCTGTCCTTTGGATAGATACCCAGGAATGGAATTGCTGGATCGTATGGTAGTTCTATTTGAAGGTCTTTGAGGAACCTGCATATCATTCTCAACATTGGCTGGACCAATTTACCTTCCCACCAACAATGTAAGAGTGTTCCCCTTTCACCATATCCCCTCCAGCACTTATCATTATTTGTTTTTGTTTTTTTTTTTTTTTTTTTTAATCTTCACCATTCTGACTGGGGTTAGGCGGTATCTCATTGTGGTTTTGATCTGAATCTCCTTTAAAATGAGGGATGGTGAGCATTTTTTCATATACTTTTTGGCTGTTCATATGTCTTCCTTAGAGAGTTGTTTATTCAGCTCACTTTCCTATCTTTTAATTGGACTAATCATTTTCTTCTGGGTAAGCTGCTTGAGTTCCCTGTGTATTCTGATTATCAGTACCTTATCTGAGGCACAGGTAACAAAAATTCTTACCCATTCTGAGAGTTGTTGATTTACACTAATTACAGTGTCCTTTGCTGTGCAGAAACTCCTTAATCTGATGTAATACCACCTGTCAACTTTGGGGATTATTGCCTGTGCTTTGGGGGTCTTTCTTACGAATTCTTTGCCTACCAAAATGTATCCCAGATTTTCCCCAGTGTTTTCCACCAGTAGTTTTATAACTTGTCTTAGGTTTGGCTTTATTATCCAATTTGAGTTGATTTTTGTTAACGGTGACAGATAGGGATTCTAATTTACTTTTTTACATGTGGATAACTGGTTTTTCCAGCACCATTTGTAAAGAGGTTTCCCTTTTCCCAATGGATTGACTGGTACCCTTTGTCAAAGATGAGTTGGCTGTATGTTCTGGGGTTTATTTCTAGAGTCTCTACTCTGTTTCATTGGTCCTTATGTCTGTTTTTGTGCCAATACCATGGTGTTTTGATTATCACAGCTTTGTAATATATTTGAGGGTCAGGGAGTGAGATGCCACCTACTCCAGTCTTCTTGCACAGGATGGCTTTAGCAAAACGGGGTCTTTTATGGTTCCAGACAAATTCTATGATTGTCTTTTCTAGATGTGTGAAGAATGTCTCTTGTAATTTTATAGGGATTGCATTAAACGTGTAGATTAATTTGGATAAGATTGCCATTTTTATTATAATGATTCTGCCAATCCAGGAATATGGGATGTCCTTCCACTTTTTAGTGTCCTTTTCAATTTCCTTTTTTAAGGTTTTCCTTGGAGAAGTCTTTGACTTCCTTGCTCTGTTTTATTCCTAAGTATTTTATACTTCTTGTGACTATGGTAAATGAAATTACATTCTTCAGTTGTGTCTCTGTGCACTTGTTGTTTGTATATAAATATGCTATAGATTTTTGTAAGTTAATTTTGTATCCTGCCACTTTACTGTATGCGTTTATTACTTCTAGTAGTTTTTTCATGGATACTATTGAGTCTTCTATGTATACAATCATGTCATCTGCAAACAGAGATAATTTCAGCTCTTCTTTCCCTATTGAAATGCCTTTTATTTCCTTCTCTTGTCTGATTGCATTGGCTAGAACTTCCAGTTCTATATTGAATAGGAGAGGAGAGAGTGGGCAACCTTGTCTTTTAACGTTTTTAGTGGAAAGTTTTTCCCCATTCAGTATAATGTTATCTGTAGGTTTTTCATAAATGGCTTTTATTATGCTAAGAAATGGTCCTTCTATGCCAATTTTACTGAGAGTCTTGATTATAAATGCATGTTGTATCTTGTCAAATGCTTTTTCCACATTGATTGAAATGATCATATGGTTTTATCTTTCTTTCTATTAATATGGTGTATTACATTTATTGTTTTGCATATGTTGAACCACCCTTGCATCCCTGGAATAAAGCCTACCTGGTCGTGATAAATAACCTTTTTTATATGCTGTTGAATACAATTAGCAAGTATCTTGTATCTTCTCTGACCATGATAGAATTAAACTTGATGTTAATCTCAGGAAAAGCCCTCAAAAATACACAAATATATGGAAACTAAATAACCTCTTTCTGAATGACTCCATGACTACTGCAGAGATTAAGACAGAAATCAAAAGATTCATAGAAACTAATGATAATGAGTACACAAGTTTCCATAATCTATGGGATACTGCAAAAGCAGTCATAAGAGAGAAGTTCATAGCAATTAGTGCACACACAAAAATGATGGAGAGGTGGCAAAAGGACAACCTAACATCATGCCTCAGGGAATTGGAAAAATAACAACAAAAAAATCCAAAAAATGCCAGCAAAAAAGAAATAATAAATATTCTAGCAGAAAAAAAAATGAAATAGAAAATAAGCAAACTATACAGAAAATAAATTAAAGCAAATGCTGATTCTTTGAAAAGATAAACAAAATTGACACACCATTATCCAGACTAATTAAGAAGAGAGAAAGGAACCAGATAAGTCAAATCCACAATGAATCAGGCAACATTACAATAGACATAATGAAATACAAAACATCATACTATGAGTGACAAATTGGATTTCATTGACACTATTAACTTTTACCCTTCAAATAAAAAGCCACAGACAAAGAAAGTATTGTCAGATTGATCAAACATCTGATAAATTGCTTATGTACATAATATGTATTAGTGGCCAGTATTGTACTAAGGTGATTGAGCACTATGCAGAGGAAGTAAGACCCCACAAATGCAACTGTGGTTCGAATACTGGCCTCTGCAGCTTAAAAAACATGAGGGGCATGTGCATGCATGGCCAGGATCCTAACAGGATGGAGAAATAGAGGAAAGGGAAACTGCAGCATGACCAGGTCCCTTTGAGGGGTTCTTTCTCTCTTTCTCTCTCTCTTCCTCTCTCTCACCCTCTGTCATAAAAAGAAAAAAAAGAATATATAATGAATTCTTATTTCAATAATTAAAGACAACTCAATAAAAATGGAGAAAAGACTTCAATAAACACTTCAATAAACACTTCAACAAACACTTCAGTGTCTAATGAACATGTGAAAAGATGCTAAACATTATTAATCACCAGTGAAATACAAATTAAAATGCAAATTAAAACCACAACGAGATATCACTTAACACCCACTAGAATGTCTGAGATCAATGAGATGGACAATACAATGTGTTGGCAAGGATATGAATAAACTCCTACATCATTGATGGGAATATAAAATGGTATAACTACATTGAGAGACAGTCTGACAACTTCTTAAAAAGTTATACATGCGGCTGAAACCGAAAGTGGTGTGCTTTGGCCACAGCAGTCAGATTGATTCACGTTCACCTGTGCGGATCACCAGCTGACCCAAGTAGGAAGCCAGGCCACCGGTAAAACATGAACAGGAGAGTAGATTATGTGGTCACCGAGAAAGAGATCAATCTTACCAGAAGACCCTCGGATCAATGGTCAAGACCTAAAGAACCTGCTGCACCAGGATGCTGTAACGCAGGCTATGTTGTGTCTCTGAGAGTGCAGCACAGGTTACAGGTGCAGAATGGACCTATAGGACATCGAGGAGAAGGGGAGCCAAGTAGTATTCCCATAGCAATGGTATTGGTGCCGTTGTTTGCCCTCACCATGGTGACAGCCTGGGCCTTCACGAGATACCGGCAGTAACTCTGAAAAGCTTGCTTTCTTCTAGTGCGTCCAATGAAGATACATTTCTCCCACCCTCTTCCCCTGCCATTCTCCTACATCTTTCCCTCTCTTCGTAGCCAACATCTGATTTAAAGAGACTGACCTTTGCCCAGAATCTTGCTGTTCGGATCACTAATTTTTGTATTCTAATGGGAGAGTAAAGGTATTGTTTGAAGGAAAACTGAAGAAAAGACTTACTAAGAACAAATAAGAAAATATCTATTTTACCAAGACTGCTACTAGAAATTCAGCTACCACCCAAAGAGAGAAAGGTCCAGTGTTCCGGTCACCATGGATGACACATTTTTTCCCCTTAACTGGCATGCCTTAAAAGCTGGCTGTGTTATATGGGAGGAGGAGAGGATTTTTCTTTTTGATAATCTTCCTTGAGAAGTTTTTGTGGCCTTTATTTAATTTGTAACTACATACCTGGTTGCCTATATCAGACAAAGGAGAACAAGAACATTTTTAGTTTTTTAAAAAAGGAAACACACACACATATGTATCTATGGAGTATATAGTGATGCCTAATGGAGAATTAAAGAGATGAGGAAGTTAAAAAAAAAGTTATACATGCAATTACCATATAACCAAACAATTCCCTCCCTAGCTATCTACTCAATAGAAATGGAAACACATGTCCATATGGAAACTTGTATGTGAATGTTCATGGCAATATAATAGCCTAAAACTAGAGACAACCTAAATGTCCACCAACAGGTGACTGAATAAACAAAATGTGATATACCCATATAATGGTATACTACTCATCGATTAAAGGGAACAAACTAAATAAACTACTGATACATGCTACAGCATGGATGAACTTCAAAAACATTATGCTAAGTAATAGAAGCCAAATACAAAGAGTACATATTTTATAGTTCTATTTAAATGAAATTTCCAGAAAATGTATAAATATAGACACAGAAAGCACAGAAGTGCTGTTCAGGCTGGAGGTTTGTCTGGTAATGGACTGAAAATCAGTACTCAGAAACTTTCTATTCTAACATGGAATTGTAGTTGTATTTGCAATACTAAATAAGTTTACTTATCACAAATTGCACATTTACATTGAGTTCGCTTTATATATGTAAACTTTACCTCAGTCAACTTGTTAAACAAATAAAGAAACTTCAGAACAATATGGAAAACAGCAAGACAACAACTTAGGTTAAATATGCACAACTGCTTTTCCACGTCTGCTGTGAGGATGAAGAGCATTCTCAGCAATCAGACCATCAATAGTCCAGAGAATGTCAACATCACTCTGAAGGGATGCATAGCTATTGTGAGGGGCCCCAGAGGAACCCTGTGGAGGGACTTCAATCACATCAATGTCGAGCTCAGTCTCCTTAGAAAGAAAAAGAAGAGGCTGCAGGTTGACAAATGGTGGGAAAACGAGAGGAACTGGCTACAGTTTGTACTAAACAGAGAGGAACTGCCTACAGTTCGCACTATCTGTAGTCATGTACAGAACATGATCAAGGGTGTTACATTGGGCTTCCATCACAAGATGAGGTCTGTGTATGCTCATTTCCCCATCAATGTCATCATTCAGGAGAATGAGTCTCTTGTTGAAATCTGAAATTTCCTGGGAGGAAAATAGATCCTGAGGGTTCGAATGAGACCAGGTGTTGCTTGTTCAGTATCTCAAGCCCAGAAAGATGAGTTGATCCTTGAAAGAAATAATATTGAAGTTGTTTCAAATTCAGCTTTTTTTTGTTGTAATTTATACCCATTTATTGTGTTTGTGTATTCTTTAGTCAATCAGTTTCAGTCATAGAGTGCGGACACTTGTATATATTAAGTGGGGACATTCAATGCCTCTCCTTCATACCCTGGCTTGCCTCACTTAGCAGGAAATCTCCCATATTCTTCCAATTTCTGTCAAAAGCCAGGGATTTGTTGTTTTTTTTAATGAATGAATAGTATTCCATAGAGTATATGTGCCACAGTTTTTCAATCCATTCATCTGTTTGGGGGCATTTGGGTTGGTTCCATGTCTTAGCAATTGTGAATAGTGCCACAATAAACATTGATGTGCAAGCACTTTTCTGATTAAGAATTCTGTCCTTTGGGTAGATACCAAGGAGTGGGATTGCTGGATCATATAATAGTTCTATTTGTAGATTTTTGAGGAATCTCCAAATCATTCTACACAGTGGCTGGACTAATATACATTCCCATCAGCAGTGTAAGAGAGTTCCCCTTTCACCACACCCCCACCAACACTTATCATTTTTTGTTTTTTTTAATCTTAGACATTCTGACTGGGGTTAGGTGGTATCTCATTGTTGTTTTGATCTACATTTCCCTTACAATGAGGGACGCTGAGCATTTTTTCATATGCCTTTTGGCTGTTTATATGTCATCTCTAGAGAGTGTTTTTTTCACAACAAGCCATGACAATTAAAAATAAAGATATAAGGAAATTCTTATATGGTATCTATATCTCTGAGAAGGGTACAGTTCAGCAGGCTGATGAGTAAGATATAAGAGCTCTCCAACTACAGTAACAAGCTGGATAATTTCTAAGGCCATTATATGACATTTTAAAGATGATAATAAAAGACAGTGATTGATTTGGAACTTTTTCCTAAACTGATAATCCTTTTCCAACTACTTGGCAAGTAAGAAATTGAGAAGAATTACTCCTAGTAAGAGTATGCTAAGAACAATACAGAATTACTGATCAGTAATTCTTTTGTCTAATCATTTTTCTTCACAGGAACAAGGGGCTTAAATCTGGTTTTTGAAGGAATAGCAAGGATATTTCAGGCAAGAGAAATACAATACTGATGAATGTTGCTGTTCATCATTGGATGTAGAAGTTGGGGAAGATCCTGAGACTAATTTTACCATGACATCAATTTTTATTTGGTACAGATGTGTCCTAGTCACTTGTAAAGAGATACCTGAAAAACGGAATGAAGTTATAAAGCCTTACACGAGCTAGAAGATACAGTTTGTGTCATGATAAAACATATTTTTTGCCATCTGATGTCTCAATAATTTGCTCCACTTCAACCATGAACCCTAGATCCTGTTTATTGTTTAAAAATCTAATAATTCTTCCATAATCTCTTAATTCTTTGTGTCACACTTTAAGTGTGATGTGAAGCTACCATGCTGGAATATAATTTAACATGGTTCTCTCAAAAAAATAAAGCACAGCTAAAAGAGTATGGAATAGGAGAGATCAAAATGTTCACATGAGAAGAGTGTGAAATGGGCAAAAATCTAGTTTTTACTTGGGACAAGTGGGCCAGTGAACCGAGTATATGTAACCCAGTATGTACTCAAAGGCAGTTCATATCTAAAGGAGCTGAGCTAATACAGAAATCATGGAAATCTCCAGCTTCATATTTGGGTTGATTCTATATCATATATACATATATATAGGTGCTATTATTATTAATTTTTTTTTGGAGAGGAATTTTGCTATAGGGCGTGTGCGCTCACCAGAAAGACAGAGAGAGACAGAAAGACAGAAAGTGAGAAATCACCCCCCAGGGGAGATGGCCATGCTGCAATCCCTTCTCCTCCATTCTTCTCTCGGGATCTTGGGCACACATGCACACGTGTCTGGCCTGACTTTAAGCCGCCGGGTCCAGAACTCGAACCGTGGTCAACTACATGGGAGTCCAGCAACATAGCCATTACACTAACTGCTGGTCCCAAGGTGCTGTGTTTTTCATTATCAGCATGGATTTTCAGAGATTATAAAAGCATATCCAAAATTACATATTTAGGCCTATGTAATTTTAAGAACAGGACTTCCAGTTAAGGAGATGGACCAAGGAGCTATGAGAAGCTCACTTTCAGTCACAGTAAGCAAACAGAAACACTGGGGAAAAGTATAATAAGAAAAAAAAAATAAACAGTAAATACGTAGCCAAACTGAAAAATAAGGAAAAGATAACTCAAAGTGTCAGAAGAAAAAGGGCATTTAAAGCCATATGGTATATGATAAAAAACTGGAATCACGAACTGATACCTTGCAACAATGTAGAGCTTCAAGTGGCACTATCCATGAGATATGGAAACTCCAAATGAAGAAATGTAAGTAGTGAAATTTGTAGAGTTCCTACAGAAGACAATCGTCACAAAAGATGAGCTCATTTTATTAAAAACAAACAAATAACATAACAACAACAAAAAACACTATAGGGACAGTCCTGTAGCGCAGTGGTTAAACGCTGCCCACAAGACCAACTGTAATTTGAATCCCAGTCCCATGGGCTGGAAAATAACACTGGGCACATGCATGCATGCTCAAAAATCTGAAAGAATGGAAAATGGAGGAAAAATTATTGCAGCACTACTGTGTCCCACTGAGGGATGCTTTCTCCCACCCCTTTCTGTCTCTGGTAAGCACACATGCCCTCTGACAATAAAATTTTTTCAGAGCATATTTGGAAATCTAGTACTGTGAGATATTGTCAGCAGATATAAGAAATGAAGAATTCACCCCTGAGAAACAAGATACAATCAAGTAATCTAAAAGAAAAAAATTAATTTATTTAAAATAGTTTAAAGAAAGGCCAGCAGGTGGCAAGGTGCTTAAGGAGCTAGAATTACCACATGGCTGATCGTGGTTCAAATGCCAGACCTGACAGCTTTCTCATTCTCTCTCTCTCAGTCTCTCTCTCTCTGTCTTTCTCTGGCAAAACTGATATGAAAAAAATAAATAATAAATTAATTAAATAAATAATTTAAGAAAAACAGTTTAAAGAATGCAGGTAATAATAAAATTTAAAAAGTCAGCCTAATGAAGGACATTTGGAGAAGGGATACGGAGGTAGAGCATTGACGGGATGGGGAAGTGTGGTGTTTTTGGTTGAAGATATTTTGATCAATGGGACTGGGGAGAAATGTTCACATATTGAAATGTTCACATTTTAAGCTAAACAATACGATTGAATGTATATACAAAAAGAAATAAATTTAATAAAAATTAAAAAGTCATAAAAGACCCTGTATTGCCAAAGCTATCCTGCACAAGAAGAGTGGTGTGGGGGGCATCTCACTTCCTGACCCAAAAATATATTACAAAACTCTGACAATCAAAATAGCATGGTATTGGCACAAAAACAGACATGAAGACCAATGGAACAGAGACCCCAGAAATAAACCCCAAAACATACAGCCAACTCATATTTGACAAAGGGTACCAGTCAGTCCATTGGGAAAAGGGAAACATCTTTAGCAAATGGTGCTGGAAAAACTGGATATCCACATGTAGAAAAACGAATTTGAATCCCTATCTGTCACCATTAACAAAAACCAACTCAAAGTGGATCAAAGATCTAAACCTAAGACCACAAACTATAATACTACTGGTGGCAAACACTGGGGAAACTCTGGGAGACACTGGAGTAGGCAAAGACTTCTTAAGTAAGACCCCCCCAAAGCATAGGCAATAATCCCCAAAATAGATCGCTGGGATTACATCAGATTAAGAAGTTTCTGCACAGCAAATGGCACTGTAATTAGTGTAAATCAATAACCTTCAGAATGGGAGAAAATATTTGTTAAATGTGCCTTGGATAAAGGACTGATAACCAGAATACATAGAGAACTCAAGTGGCTTACCAAGAAGAAAATGATTAACCCAATTAAAAGATGGGAAAATGAGCTGAATAAACAACTCTCTAATGAAGACATACAAGTAGCCAAAAAGGATATGAGAACATGCACAACATCCTTCATCATAAGGGAGATGCAGATCAAAACCACAATGAGATACTACCTAACCCCAGTCAGAATGGCGAAGACTTAAAAAACAAAAAATGATAAGTGCTGGAGGGGATGCGGTGAAAGGGGAACACTCCTACATTGTTGGCAGGAATCTAAACTGGTCCATGGACACCACTGTGGAGAACAATATGGAGGTTCCTCAAAGATCTACAAATAGAACTACCATATGATCCAGCAATTCCACTCCTGTGTATCTACCCAAAGGACAGAAGAACAATCAATCAGAAAAGTGCTTGCACTATATTTATTGCAGCACTATTCATGATTGCTAAGACATGGAACCAGCCCAAATGTCCACAAATGGATGAATGGATTTAGAAAGTATGGCACATATACTTCATGGAATATTATTCAACCATAAAAAACAATGCCCTGGAATTTAATAGAAAGTGGACAAATATGGAAGATTTGTTGCTGAGTGAAGCAAGTCAGGCTATGAAAGAGAGACATTGTACATCTCCACTTAACACATACCAACTGTCCACACTCCATGGTAGAGACTGAAAGACTGGAGGACATAAAATTATTAAAAATTCTTATGGACACTACAGATAAAGTGGAAAGAGGGGAAGAGCACAGGAAAGATAATTTGAGGTGAAAATGGAGAGGTAAGATATTTGTGAGACACAGATATAGTTTGCTATCGGTTTATGAGGATGTGTATCTTATTCTCGACTGGACTGAGATGTATATCATGCTGGGTAAAGTCTCTTTATGATCTAAATGATGTATAGCAATTGAATGTGTAAATAATAATAATAATGGGGAAAAAAAAGAATAACAGTGGTGGGGAACCAGCAGGTGGCATGGTGGTTAAGGCGCTTGACTCCCACATGGCTGACCGTTTTTTCAGTCCCAGACCTGACAGCTTGCTTTCTCAATTTCTCTTTTGTCTTTCACTCTGTCTCTGGTGATTTAAATAATAATAATAATAATAATTAAATAAATAAGTTTAAAAAAATTTTAAAGGTCACCGTGAGTAATAGAAACAAATGGAAGTGATAGAAAGTCATCATGAGTAATAGAAACAAATGGAAGTGATAGTGTAATTAAAATAAAATTCTCAACTGTAGGTTTTACAGGAAACCAAATTTATAAGAAGAGATCATAGGGGCCGGCAGGTGGCATGGTGGTTGAGGCATTGGACTCCCACATAGCTGGCCACAGTTCAATCCCAGACCTGGTGGTTTGCTTTCTCAGTCTTCCTCTCTCTATCTCTGGTCAAATTATTATTATTAATAATGATGATGATAAATAAAATTAAATAACTAATTCTTTAAAACTAATAAGAAAAGATCATAGTAAATATTGTATTGTTGGGAAAGTCATGACGTAATTTCTGCACAGAAAGTCAGAAAAATGTGTCACAACTTTTCTGACCACCCAATAGTATGTCATATTGCAAATGATAACTACGTACAATTTTATCTGTCAATTTATAATAAATAAGGCTGGCTCCACAATCCAGTGGTTAAGGGAACCAGATGCAATAATACCTGACTGCAGTTTGAATCCCAGCTCTGCAGGCTTAAGAAACATGCCAGATGCCAGGCATGTGTGCATGTATATCCAATAGGATGGAGAAATGGAGGAGAAAGGATTGTGGAATGATCATTTCCATTGAGGGTTGCTTTCTCTCTCTCTGTCTCTCTCTCTCTCTGTCTCTCTCTCTCTCTCTCTCTGTGTGTGTGTGTGTGTGTGTGTGTGTGTGTGTGTCTAATGAATGCACTCATCCTCTAGAAATAAAAAATGTTAAATAAATAAATACATTTTTAAAAAAAAATAAAGCTATATCTGGGGAGATCCCTCAGTATGCAGTACAGAGAAATAAAATACATTATCAACAGAAGTGTAGAAAATGATTGAATTAAGTTTAAAATCTATGCCTGATTTTTAAAAGATAACTTCTACAACTAAATAAAGAACACTTTTTTAATTGTACAAAAATATTAAAGTATTGATGTCTACTAAAAACCCACAGCAATTATCACATTTTTATGATTAAGATTTATACTCTTTCCTATTAAAGTGAGGGTAAAAATGACGTCACCTATTACTTTTAATATTCATGTTGTATTGAAGATTCTAGACAATGCAATAAGACAAGAGGAAGATTGGAAAGAAAGAAGCAAATTTATTTGTTATTTACAAGCAACATGATCATCTACATAACAGATAAAGATTGCTGGTCATAAGGTTGACATGTAAATAATAGTAAAATTCTTATATATCAGCAATAACAAATTATTGTAGAAGGAAAAAAGCCTATTTACAATAACAACAAAAGCTATATACTAAGAATAAACATAACTTTTTTCATTTTATTTTTTGCTTTAGGGCAGTGTGTTCACCAGAGAGAGACAGAAAATGAGAAATCATACCCTGGGGGGAATGGCCATGTCAAAATCTCTTCTCCATTTTCCTCTTGGGATTTCGGGCACACATGCACATGCACTTGGGATGATTTTTAAACCTCCAGATCTGGTATTTGAACCATGAACTCGGCCATGTGAGATCCAGTCACCTTAACCTCCATGCCACCTGCTGGCCCAATGTGCAGTCTTTTATATAGAAACATTCCCCTGCCCAAGGGCATAGAAATAGGATATCCCAAGGGGAAGGGCTGTGAATTGAAAAAGGACAGACGAACAAAAGTAATGGTCAGGTAGACCTGGTATCTCTGCTAGAGAATGATGGTGGCTTCGAGCCAATCTGTGCTCATTCTTTTATAGGGGAGGCAAAGTCACATGCTTCAGCATGGAGCATCTCCTGTTTCTTCCACATAGAGTACCTCCTAGTTCTAAATGAGCTTCTCCTGCCTTTCTCTAGCTGAAGCTCAGTTTTCTTCTATCTGTAAAGATAGATTATGTCTTTGTTTAGAGCTTTAACATGCCCTGCAGCAGTAATGCAAAGACTATATCTACTTTAAGGCACTCCCTACAGAAATATATAAAATATTATTGCAGGATATTGAAAAACAAATTAATAGAGAGTTCATGAGTAAGAATATTCAATATTTTAGAGCTGTCAAGTCTTACCAAGTTAGTCTCCAAATCATTGCAACTTCAATTAAATTCTACCAGAATATTTAGTGCAATTTAACAAATTGATTCTAAAATTCATATAAAATGCTAAAAGTCTTATAAAAATCTAAGACATTTCTGAAAAAAATACAGGGAGAGAATATTTGCTTTGTCAGGTTTAAAGAATTATATTAGGTTGTCAGGAAAGTCGTGATGTATTTTTCTATGATTTTCTATGCAGAACTGCATCATGACTTTACAGGCAACCCAATATAAAGCTGTAGTGATTAATCAGAGTGATAGCATAACAATAAATTAATAGATCAATGGAATAGAATAGAAAGCCCAGAAACAGACCAGCTATATGAGAATTAGTACAGAACTAGCCTTATAATTTTTTTTAAATTTTATTCATTCACTATACATCATTACAACATACAAAATGAGATTTCCCATTCAGAATACACTGTATATTAGCGCAATCAAGCACATCAATATACGTGTTATCATCAACAAAAATTTTCCATTTTTTGTTTCCTGTATATTTTACTCTTTTTTTGCCATCCTTGATTCCCTATCTCTCACCCTCTGCCGTGTCCCACCCTCCTCCCACACTGTCTCTGGTATCCATGGTTGCTTTCTATGCCTTTTCCCCACATTTTATTGATTTGCTAATGAACTTAATTAATCTAAATATGTCCACTAACAAGCACAGCTGATATATACATATCCATGAACACAAGTCTGACTTTAGGCATAAACCTCAGTGAGTAGAATGAATATACTATAAAGTAGCACCTAGCTGGAGCTATATGGCTTACTGCAGTCATCAAATATGCATTTTTCCCTGAAACCTTTTTTTTAATTAATTAATATACATTCATCCCCTACTCATAGTCACAGCATACAAAAAGTGGTTTCTCATCCAGAATATACTGTGTAATGGCTTAATCATGTATGTATGTTATCATCAATAATTTTCCATTTCTAGTTTCACATATATATGTGTGTGTGCGTATATAGATATATTTATATTTATCCTTATGTCTGACACTCTACCCTTTCCCAACCCCTTCTTGCACTATATCTGGTGTCTACAGCTGTAATCCATTCCTTCCGTTCCCCCCCACACACTTTTTGTTGATCACACAATTTCTTAAATAATCTAACTACTTTCAATAGCAAATTCAGATGGTAATTTCAAGAAAAGCAGCTTTGAATTGGTAAGGAAATTTGCTTAAAACTTAAATCCTGGAAACAGGTTAGTATTCTGTTCAAATACTGGGTACATGAACCTATTGACAGCTCAAGACAGGACAAAAACTCTTAAAAATGGACAACAAAGCCTAGAAGAAAAACAGCAATATTTTAGTCAAAAGTAACAGAATGCTATTTCACCAGTTCAGACTCATGTACTTAATCTATCTTTTGTTGTGGTTCGATCTTCCTGATTGAATTCTGGGATATAATATTCAACTCCAGACTTGTCACAACAATTAAGTTGACCATTTTCTTAGTTTTTGAACTCTTATTTCTGTGTGACTACATTTAATTTTCCTGACATAGCACTCCCTTTTTTTTTTTTTTTTTTTTTTTTGGAGAGGTTTTTGCTATAGGACGCGTGCACTCTCCAGACAGACAGAGAGAGACAGAGAGATAGAAAGTGAGAAATCACCCCCCAGGGGGGATGGCCATGCTGCGATCCCTTCTCCTCCATTCTTCTCTCGGGATCTTGGGCACGCACGCACATGCGCCCGGCATGAGTTTAAGCCACCGGGTCCGGGACCCGAACCGCAGTTGACTACATGGGAGTCCAGTGACATAGCCATTATGCTGACTGCTGGTCCCACATAGCACTCCCTTGAGAACTTTTTGGAGATCTGGTCTGGTGCCGATAAATTCTTTCAGGTTTTGATAATCTGAGAATGTTTTTTTCTTATCTTCCCATATGAAGGATAATCTTGCCGGGTACAGTATACTTGGTTGCAATTGTTTTTCCCTTAACACTTTGAATATATTTTCCCATTCTTTCCTCACTCACATTGTTTCCGATAAGAGGTTGCTGTTAGTCTGATGGGATATCCTTTGTAGGTAACTTGCCATTTCTCTCTTGCCAATCTTAGTATCTTGTCTTTGTCTATGGTTTTGGTCAGCCTGGCTATAATGTGTCTTGTAGAAGATCTTCTTGGCTTGATTCTATTTGGGGTCCTTTGTATTTCTTGGAACTGAATCTTTGAATGCCTCTCTAGGTTTGGAAAGTTTCCTTGCAGGATTTCATGGAATAGATTATCAATGCCCTTATGAATCTCTTCGTCTTCTGGGATGCCAATTTTCCAGATGTTTGGACATTTGATGGTATCTAGTATTTCTCATATATTATTCTCAAATTTTTGGACAATTTTCTCAGTCTTCATGGTGGATTTTTCCAGGCCAGCAATTTTCTCTTCTATGTCTGAGATTCTATTTTCTGTATGATCTAGTCAGCTTTTAATACTTTCAAGAGAGATTTTGACTTCCTGTATTAGAGTCTTCATCTCTAATAGTTCCATTTGATTCTTTTATAAAGTGTGTAATTCTTCTTTCAGATCTTGCAAGAATTTCCTCACCTCCTGGAACTTGTCAGCTCCTTTTTTTCATCCTCTTCTGCAGTTCATTGTCTCTCTTCGCTTCCATCTCTGTTAGCTTCGCCATTATGAATGTTCTAAATTCTTTATCTGACATTTCCATGATTTCCATTGAACCATGTGTGGATGAAGAGGAGTTATTCTTTTCCCTTGGAGGAGAGGTATTTTCTTCCTTTCCCATATTTCTTGTGGTCCTGCAGTGATTTCTAGTCATCTGCTGGAAAGTGTGTTTCTTCCCAAACTTCAAGTTCCATATGAGAGTCCAGGAGTGTGCAGAAAAGGAAACAGAGAGAGAGAAACAACAACAAAAACAACCACTAAACAGAGAAAAAGAGAACAAAAAAGTATAAAAAAATAGAAAAAATTATTTTTTTAAAAAAAGCAAAAATTAGAAAACCTAGCCGCGTGCTTGTGCACCATGCAAAATCACTAGTTCTCAGTAACCATGAAGATGTCTTCTGTGGCCTGCTCCCTTGCCTCTCCTGAGTTGGGAAAGGGAGAAGAGGTTATTAACAAGATAAAGGGAAAGGAAGGGCTAAAAGCCAAGAGACTGCTTTGCCTTAAAAATTTTTAAAAAGGAAAAATTACCAAAAAATGAGAAGGCAGAGACAGAGACAGAGGTAGAGGGAGACAAAGACAGAGACAGAGACAAAGACAGAGACAGGAGGCTTGAGAGTCTGCTGCCTACCACGTGAGTTTGTGAGCTGGAAGCTGAATTATCAGTGGAAAATCTTCATTTCTCCTGCTTCCCTGAAATCAGTAGTTCTCAGTAGCCATGAAGATGTCTTCTGCCCCTTATAATTATTTGAAGAAATTCTAAACATTTTTGGCAAGGACTATCAGGACATTTGATTATCTCTGTGTGAAAAACAATAAATTCTTACTCTCACCTCTGTAAGAAAGTAAATTTTAAATGGATATAGCTGAACGTGGAAATCAGAACTTCAAAACTATTTGAAAATGTTTGGGAGAATATTTTCATGTCTTTAGCAGTGGTGATAAAAAGCCTAAGTCACAAAAGGAAATATTGACAAATTGGACTACATTAAATTTTAAATTTCTGTATAAAATATACATCACAAATTACATTAAATGTTATGAGATATCATGGGCTGGCTCAGTGGCACAAGTCTAACATGTGACCCAGCAATGTTACTACTAGCTATATAGCCAAAGGAAATGAGATTAGTATACTGAAGAGACATCTGCACTTCCATCTCTATAGCAGCAATATTCACAATAGCCAAGATATGGAATCAACCTAAATGTCCATCAGCAAATGAAGGGATAAAGAAAATGTGGTGTATATATACACAATGAAATATTAGTTAGTCATTAAAAAGGATGAAACTAGATACCGAGGAGTGGGATTGCTTGATCATATGGTAGATCTATTTGTAGATTTTTGAGGAATCTCCAAATTATTCTCCACAGTGGCTGGACCAATTTACATTCCCACCAGCAGTGTAAAAGAGTTCCCCTATCTACCCATAGGACAGAAGAATTCTTCATTGGAAAAGTGCTTGCACATCGATGTTTATTGCGGCACTATTCATGATTGCTAAGTCATGGAACCAACCCAAATGCCCCCGTATGGAGGAATGGATTGAAAAACTGGCACATATACTCTATGGAATACTACTCAGCCATAAAAACCAACAGAACCCTGGTTTTTGACAGAAAGTGGAAGAATATGGAAGATTTATTGCTGAGTGAGGCAAGCCAGGCTATGAAGGAGAGTCATTGTATGTCCCCACTTAACATATACCGAATGTCTGCATTATATGACTGAAACTGATTGACTAATCGCTGAACAAACACAAGAGATGGGTGTGAATGTCAGATGAGGTATATGTGGAGGAGTGGGGCCTAGTGAAGGACATTTGGAGAAGAGATATGGAGGTAGAGCATTGACGGGATGGGGAGGTGTGGTGTTATCAGTTGAAGATATTTTGATCAATGAGACTGGGGAAAAATGTTCACATATTGAAATGGTCACATTGTAAGCTAAACAATGATTGAATGTATATAAAAAATTTAAATTTAAATTTAAAAAAATTTTAAAAAAGGATGAAACTCTATTATTTGGAAAATCAATGAGCCTGGAGTATATTATGCCAAAGTAAATAAATCAGGCACAGAAAAGACAAATACAAAATGACTGACTTATGTATTTTTTTTCTTAAATTTTTTATGTGGATTTAAAAAACATGTTCTTACAGAAGTTGAGAGTAGAATAAAGAAAGTGAGGAGAGTAAAGGGAAGGAGGAGATGGGGAAAGGTTGGCTAACAGGTACAGTTTTCCAGTTAGATGGGAAGAATAAGTTCTGGTAAGTTCACTGAAAGGTGATAGTAAAAAATAGTGCAATATATATTTCAAATAGCTGAAAGAGAGTATTTTGAATGCTCTGATAGCAAAATAAAAAAGATAAATATTTAAAGTTATGAGTATGCTAATTACCATGAGTTGATCATTATTCAATGATACACATCACATTGTACCCCTAAATATGTACAATAGTTATGTCAATGAATGTTAAATAAAAAGGAGAAAAAGTTGATCAACTACTTTGGAGACTATATCTGTAATGCATGATGGGTATCCAGAAGAGGTCTTCTGTATATCAACAGAGGCCAGCCAGTAGCGTGGTGGTTAAGGCAGCTGGATCCCAAATGGCTGACAGCATGGTTCAAGTCCTGCACCTGGCAGCTTAAAAAATAGGGTGGGCACGTGTGTATGTATGCACAGAATCCTGAAAGGAGAATAAAATGGAGGAAAAGGGATTGCAACATGACCATTTCCATGGATAGTGCTTTCTTACTTTCTCTTTCTCTCACTCTCTGCCTCTGCCTCTTTCCTACTCTCTGTCTCTGTGTCTCTCTGATGAGTACATGCACCTCTGGCACAAAAAGAAAACAAGACAAAAGAAAAGAATAGACAAACCAGGCTAGACTCATATCCTGGTGGTTAGGGGGGGCAGATCCCATGGGGCTGGTTGTGGTTCAAGTTCTAGCCCCAAAAGCTAGAAAAAACACATTGTGCACATGTACATGCATGCCCCAAATCCCAATAGGATAGAGAAATGAAGGAGAAAGGATTGGGGTGTGACCCTGCCTCATTGTGGGGTACTTTCTCCCTCTTCTTCTCTCTCTTTTTCTCTCTGTCTCTTTCTGGTGAGTACACAGGCCCTCTGGTAATTAAAAGAAAAAAGACAAAGACAAAAAAGTCAGAAAAAATATAGGTAAATGATACAAACAGGCAATTCATGAAAGGATGTACAAAATAACCAGTAGACTTACATAAAGAGACTCTACCTCACAAGTCATCAGCAAAATGGAAATAAAAACAAAAATTATATTCAATTTCACACACTAATACAGATCAAAAGTCAGAAAATAGAAAGTATTAGATTCAGCAGATGGCATGGTGGTTAGAGGCATTGGACTCCCACATGGCTGACTATGATTTGAGTCCCAGACCTGGTTACTTGATTTCTCACTTTTTCTCTCTTTCTTTCTGTGTCTTGCTCTGGTAAAATTGAAAATAGCAATAATGATAAATAAAATAAAGGAAATAATTCTTTTAAAAAAGGAAAAGAAAATAGCAAGTATTGATGGATCTCTAGAAAAAAATAAGAACACTCAAACATGGCTAATGAAGAGTATGAATTAAAACAAGTGCAGTTTGGCACTACTAGTAAAGTTGAAAACATGCCTATCTACAAACTCCACTTTAAGATATCCCAGAGAAATCTTTGCTCATCTGTTCAAGGAGATATGTATTGTGTATTGTGGTTGTAATAGCAAAAACCAGTAACAATTTAATGTCCGTCAAATCTGTGGGACCAGCAGATGGCGTAATGTTATGTTGCTGGATTCCCACGTAGTCATCCGCGGTTGGAGTCCTGGACCCAGTGACTTAAACTCACGTTGGGCATGTGTGTGTGTGTGCTCAAGATCCCAAGAGGAAAATGGAGGAGAAGGGATTGTGGCATGGTCATTCCCCAGGGGGGTGGTTTCTCACTTTCTGTCTCTTTGTCTCTTTCTGTCTTTCCAGAAAGCACATGCACCCTATAATGAAAACCTCTAAAAAATTCACAATACATTCATACAATAAAGTACTAAACAGCTGAAGCAACTCTCTTCCAAAAATATATTGTGGCCAGTTGGTTATATGGTGGTTAAGGTGGCTGGGTCCCACATGACCAACTGCACACTTTGAGTCCCAGACCAGATGGCATGGAAAATACACTGGACACATGTGTGTGCATGCCCAAAATTCTGAAAGGATAAATAGAAAAGAAGGGATTGTAGTGTGACCATGTTCCATGGGGGGTGCTTTCTCACTTTGACTCTCTCTCTTTCTCTCCAGGTAAGCTCACATGTCCTCTGACAAAAAAATTTAAAACTACATATTGAAGAAATGTGTTTAAATTAAAAAAAAAAAATTATGGACCACCCAATAGCTCCATGGTTAAGGGAGTCAGATTCCACATGG
Organism: Tupaia tana; assembly: GCA_026018925.1. Classification (NCBI taxonomy): domain Eukaryota; kingdom Metazoa; phylum Chordata; class Mammalia; order Scandentia; family Tupaiidae; genus Tupaia; species Tupaia tana. The sequence goes on from JAKSZU010000009.1 coordinate 126,079,460, forward strand.
CTGACCACAGTTAGAACCCTGGCCCCTTGCAACTTGAAAAGTATGTTAGGAATATATCTGCATATGCTCAAAATCCTTATGGAAAGGAGAAATGGAGGAAAAAATATCTCAGCATGACTACACCCCATTAGGGGTGCTTGTTCTCTCTCTTTTTCTCTTTGGCAAGCACACATGCACTCTGGCTATATATACAATTGTGTGTACAGTATGATACCATTTCTGTAAACACACATACAAATATACATGAAACACGAAATGAACACATAGGTGATTAAATTATAAGAATGGGTCCAGCCTCTGTGGGGCACTTGGTTGCATACCAACCAAACTGGATATGGAAGCCACATGCCAACTGCAATTTGGTTTAAGTCCCCAGCCCAGTAAGCCTGAAAACACTCTGAACACCCATGCATGTGTCCAGGATTCTGATGGGCTGGAGGACTAGAGAAAGGAAATTACAGTGTGACTCAACCCTGTGGAAGGTATCCTCTCTTTTGCACGCTCTCTTTTGCGCCCTCTCTCTCTCTCTCTCTCTCTCTCTCTCTCTCTCTCTCTCTCATGCATATGAGCTCTAGCATAAACTTTAAAAGTACAAAAAATTATAAGGTCATAAACTAGAAATATACCCATGATTATGAATGGTGAGAAGAAAAAGGTAAATGGCTTTGGGGGAGTACAAAGACATCATCAACCCTACCCGTAATTTTAAAAATTTATTTAAAAACATCTGGGTCCAGCTAGGTGGCATGATGGTTAAGGTGTCTGGATCCCACATGGTTGACTGCACTGTTTAAGTCCCAAACTGGTGGCTTGAAAAACATGCTGAGTGCTAGTACATGTGTGCTCAAAACCCCAAGAGGAGAATGGAGGAAAAGAGATTGCAGCATGGTCATTCCCCTGGGAAAGTGCTTTCTCACTTTCCCTATCCCTCTCTCTCTTTCTGTCTCAGGTGAACACACATGCCCTAAAGCAAATTTCTTTAAAAAATTTTAAAAAATTCAAAAGAAAATCTGAAGCAAATGATAAGATTTAGTTGTGTTTTACATACTTGAGTGTTTGTTACATTATTCTCTGTACTTTGCCTGTACTTAAAAAATTGTTCCAATAATAAAAGGAAAAAGAACATATTACATAACATAGACAAGAGTTTGAAGGACCACATTTTTTCACATTCATTAGAGGCCCTTTTCTCCCTCACAGAACTGAGATGACCCCACACATGATGTAGAATTGCTGTGGAATACTTTTTGAGGAAGGTTTGCTGTGCATAAAAATTCTACAATATCATGTGATTTGAAGAAATAAACACACATACATACATATGTAGGATATAGGCTATATATGATATGTACATGACAAATATGCTTATTTTTATTGCTAAAAATATGGCTGAATAAGGTCTTACCTAAAACTGCTAAGCATAGGCTAAGTACTGAGCGAGTATCCAAAGGAAAACTCTGTGCTACTATATGTAGTCCACACGTAAAACAGAGAGCCAAGACAACAGAGGATGTCTGGGAAGCTCACAGACAGATGGAGAGGATAGAACATCCCACCCTGTACAAAAGATCCAGCAGCTGATATCTCTAATCCAGGCTTCTGGAGGTACCTGACAGAGCAGAGAGAAACTGGGTGCAAGTCACCCAGAAGAATCAGCTTCGCAATCTCTTCCTATCACAGAGATCTATGATGGATGATGTCCCATAAGTTTAGTTATCTTGGAGAGGTCCTATAATGACCTTCTTTTCAGCACAAAGCAACCAATAAGAAAGGTCTGGGCTTGTCAACAGTCTCTGCATGAGACTGTGTTTTACTCAAAAAAATTGCACATTCTGGATCTAGCAGGTGGCATAGAGGTTAAGATGCTGGACTCCCACATGGTTGACTGCAGTTCAAGTCCCAGACCTGGTAACTTAAAACTCATGTCAGGCACATGTGCATGCATGCCCAAAATCTCAAAAGGAGAATGGAGGGGAAGGAATTGCAGTGTAGCCATCTCCCCTGAGGGGGAATTTCTCACTTCTGTCTCTCTGTCTCTCCTTTGAGTGCATGCGCCCTAGAGCAAAAATCTCTCAAAAAAAAAAGGACATTCTGTTAGAATGGCTTTTATTTCCTATGTAAAGCGATGCTGCAGACTCACAGGCAGTAAGAGTGAATTCCTGGGCTGACCCTGTAGTCTAGGAGTTAAGGAAACTGGATCCCACATGGTCAACTCTGGCTCAAGTCCTGGTCCCAGTAATTTGAAAAACACACCAGATGCATGTGTAAATAAGGCCAAAATCCCTACAGGATGGAGAAATAGAGAAAGGGGATTGTGGCAAGACCGTGCCCTATGGGTGGTGCTTTCTTGCTTTTCCTATCTCTCTTTCTCTCTATGTCTCTCTCCAGCTAACACTCATGTCCTCTGGCATATTTTTATAGAAAAATTAATACTGAAGTGTTCTCCAGTAATGGTGAGCTGAATTGCTGCTAGATTCTGTGCATCATCAAGCATTTTCTTCACATCATTATGCACACTTTTAAGCACCTTCCATAAGCAATACACAATATACATAACAGCATAATAGAGAGGTATGATGAGATGTGGCCCCCACTGACATAGGGGCCTGCAATCCTGGATACCTAAAAATAATTAAACAAAAACCCAAGCAGCCTACAGTAAACACCTATTGAAAGTTTAGATGGAATTGGGGACCAGCAGATGTTGTGGTGGTTAAGGTGCTAGACACTCCCACATGGCCGACCGTGGTTCAAGTCCCAAACCCGGTGGCTTGCTTTCTCACTTTCCCTCTCTGTCTCTGTCTCTCTCTCTCTCTCTGTGTCTCTTTCTGGTCAAATTAAAATATATAAATGAATAAATAAAATTACATAAATAATCCTTTTTAAAAAAAAAAGAATGTTTAGATAGAATGTACTACAAGAGGTCAGAAGAGGTTGAGGTCCTGAGGGAAGGCTTCATCATTTAGACGGGACTTGGCATAGTTCTAAAAGACAATAGTAGCATATAATTGAATCAAATCCACACGCTCTTCTTTCCATAAAAAATTCTTGTAGATCAGAGGTACAATGGAATTCATCTTGAGTGACCACGCTAATCAATAGATGCCCAGTGTGAAAAAAGACTAATACTGTTTCTCGGTTAGGAGGAAAATGACAGTGTCCTTCCAGGTGTCTCCCACAGGTGCAGCTTCAGTGAATGGCAGCACATGTGTGCTACTTCTATATGTCTGATTCACTTACTAGATGAAACCATGCACAAATTACCCACTTTTGGTTCCACAACACTATTTCCAGGATTCTCCTTCTATGTATTAGAAGACTTAAAAGCTTTACATCTAATTATAGTAGAGCTGGTCAAGAAAATGCCTTATTCCAAAGATGGTTTCAATAGCTGTCTGGAATGTTATTGTGAGTGACATCTTGTTCAAAGTATTGCACTAAGATTTGCTATGTGAGTGGAATCCTGTGGGATGCTGACAGTTTGTGGGAATTTTATTTAGAAGAAATTGGGTTAATAAGGTCACCTGTTTTTCCTTTTTATTTATTTATTTATTTATTTATTTATTTATTTATTTATTTATTGGCTTAAGCATTAGTCTACAGTGCATGTGTAGAAAGGTGTTCTTATTTCCAGAACCTACATTCAGTATTTTCATAAAAGAAATAATTGTGACAGTGCCTATCAGGAAATGAGTCATGCATGATTTGAAATTTTAAAGACATCTTCCAGAATTAGAACAACGATCATAATAACAATAAAACATTCATGCACATGCAAAACTTCTCTGGAAGATGATATGAAAGCTTATATAATAGCACAGTCTCTGGCTTGCAAGGCATACATAAAAACATACATCATCTTCCCATCAGTCTGAAACAGGATCATCAGCAAGTAGGATGGAGAGTGCTTAGGCTGCACAGTCAGAACGACTTTGATGCAAATCCCAACTCCACCAATTTCTAACTATATAACCTTGGATGGCTTCCTCAAATACAAAATGGCAATAATAATAGCTAGCCCACTGGAGTGTTGTGTTAAATGAGATAATGTACATATAAAGCACTTAGTTAAGTGCCTAGGACATTGTACAGTTTCAATAAATCTAAGCTCCTTTTCTTCATTTTATCTACCAAACCATTATAGCTTAATATCTGGCTCTATTTCTGTAAGTTCACTCTAGTTTTCTATTTGATTTTTAAGCTATGAGCAAAGGAAAATGTTTCCTTCAATTCTAAATGACTTGCTATGCTTCTTTTTCTTTCTTTTTTTTTTTTTTTTTTTTTTTTTTGGAGAGTTTTTTGCTATAGGGCGTGTGCGCTCGCCAGACAGACAGAGAGAGACATAGAGACAGAAAGCGAGAAATCACCCCCAGGGGGGATGGTCACGCCGCAATCCCTTCTCCTCCATTCTCCTCTCGGGATCTTGGGCATGCACGCACACGCGCCCGGAGTGAGTTTTAAGCCACCAGGTCTGGGACGCGAACCACGGTTGACTACATGGGAGTCCAGCAACATAGCCATTACGCTAACTGCTGGTTCCCTATGCTTCTTTTTCTGATTCCAGAACTTCCTTCTGGGAATGCAACCCTATAACATTTGTGACCTTCCATGTCCTTCTCTATTATCTGTCACCAGTGCTAGCCTTTGTAGCTTTCCCACCTTGCAGGGTTGCCCCAGGCAAGATACTGTCCTATGCTTCTACTAATAATTACAATTCGCAAAAAGTCATGTCTCATAAGAATTGAAATAAGAGTCTGTACCTGGTAATAGAAGATTCGAATTTATGCTCAAAGACCGTATTTTTTGTTTTGTTCCCTACCATGCCAATATTTAGTCAATATAATTAAATACATTGAGATATATTTGTGTGTGTGTGTATACACAAAATTAGAATTATTGATCGATCAATAACAGGAGAAAAATAAAGGAATACAGGCTGGGGGTCAGATAAATAAAGGGTTTGAGAGAAAAGGAACATGAAAAAACCTGAAAAAATAACAGAATGCTAAAGGCAGGGGTAGAAGTACCTCAGGAGCTATAAGTTTTCAGCAAAACAGAAATAAAGAAAAATAAACTCTGTGTCCTAGTTGTCCAAATTAGTAATGGACAGTTTGTAAACCATGAAACACTTCATGGCGCATAGTTCTATTTTTGCTGGGGTGCACATGGCTTCTCTTATAGCCAGCTAAACACACACCTAAGGCTTTTGAAGTCCCTCATGAAAACTCTACCCCAGCCAGAAGTAATTTCAAGACTTTATTATGGTGCTGTTGGGGAATTCTATATACTTTTCAGCCCAGAAAACATCTCAAGTATCACTGAAACCTCAGTTTCAATGACCTGAATAAATTTTGGGAAGAACTGTGATGTTTTTCAGCAAACTCTTCAAATGCTGAGCAGCTGGTGCAGAATGCCACTTTATAAATAGTCACCTGCTCAAAGAGCAATAACAATGTGTATCAGATTGATTAAAAAAAAAGGATGTGACTTTTATCTTGGTAGTACACCAGACTCTCCTCAGAGAAAAAGCAGATAGGTTTTTTCTTTATTTGTCTTGTCCCAGAGACACAAGGAAATGCACCCCCTAATTCCCTATACACCGATAAATTTATTTGATCCTTGAATCAGTTGAGTGGCCTTGATAGCCATTCCTGAAAATAATATTTCAGAATATCTTAGTAAAACTCATTTGAGAGGCCAGCAGGTGTAGTAGTGGTTGACGCGCTGAACACTCATGTACTCAACCACAGCTCAAGCTCCAGATCTGGAAGCTTGAAAATCATGACAGGCATATGTACGTGAATGCCCAAAATCCCAGAAAGAGAATGGAGAACGGACTGTGGTGTGGCCACCCCCACAAGGGAAGGTTTCTCACTTTCCCTCTCACTGTCTCTCTGTCTCTCTCTAGAAAAACCTTAAAAAATAAAATAAGAGGGGACCAGCAGTTAGCGTAATGGCTATGTCTCTGGACTCCCATGTAGTCAACCGCAGTTTGAGTCCCAGACCCGGTGGCTTAAACTCACACCGGGCGCATGTGCATGCGTGCCCAAGATGCCGAGAGGAGAATGGAGGAGAAGGGATTGCGGCGTGGCCATCCTCCCAGGGGGTGATTTCTCACTTTCTATCTCTCTGTCTCTCTCTGTCTGTCTGGCAAGTGCACACGCCCTATAGCAAAAACCTCTCCAAAAAAAAAGAAAATAAGAACTTCTTGTGTAAGTATGAACACACATACACAGAGAATCTTGTGGGTTTATAAAAAAAGTTTTGTGAGCAAATAAAGATAAATATGATAGCATTTTTATGTTTCCAATGCCCTATGTATTATTTTTGAGAGATTCCGGTTTTTAAAATTTTATTGATTATTATTATTATTCTTAATTTGCTTTAGGACATGTACACTCACCAGAGAGAGACAAAGAGAAAGATAGAGGGAAAGTGAGAAAGCAAGTCGCTAGGTCCAGGACTCAAACCATGGTTGGCCACGTGAGAGTTCAGTGCCTTAACCAACATGCCACCTGCTGGCCAAATTAGTTTTTGTTTGCTTGTGGGTTTTTTTTAGAGAGAGTTTTTTGTTTTTGTTTTTGTTTTTGTTCGTTCATTTGTTTGTTTGTTTGCTATAGGGTGCGTGTGCTCGCTAGAGAAACAGAAAGCAAAAAATCACCCTCAGGAAGGATAGACACGCTGCAATCCCTTCTCCTCCATTCTCTTCTCAGGATTTTGGACATGCATGTACATGCACCTGGCATGAGTTTTTTGTTTGGTTGGTTGGTTTTTAGAGAGATTTTTTGCTATAGGGCGCATGCACTCACCAGAAAGACAGAAAGCAAGAAATCATCCCACCCTCAAAGTGTGGAGGATGGCCATGCCACAATCCCTCCTCCTCCATTCTCCTCTTTAAGATTTTGGGAATGTGGGACCAGCAGTTGGTGTAACAGCTATGTCACTGGACTCCCATGTACTCAACCATGTTTCAAGTCCTGGACCCAGTTGCTTAAACTCACACCAGGCGTGTGTGTGTGTGTGTCCAAAATTCCAAGAGGAGAATGGAGGCAAAGGGATTGTGGCGTGGCCATCCCCCCTTGGGGGTGATTTCTCGCTTTCCATCTCTCTGTCTTTCTGGTGAGTGCACACACCCTATAGCAAAAACCCTCTCCAAAAACAAAGATTTTGAGCATGCACATATATATGCCAGGCATGAGTTTTACGCCTCTGGGTCTGGAACTCAACCCACGTTGGACTATGTGGGAGTTCAGCAACATCACCATTACGCCATCTGCTGGTCTCTGGCCAGATTAGTTTTAAAAAATAAAAGAAAGGGACCAGCAGATGGCATAACGGTTACAACACTGGACACATGTGTGTGCATGCATGCTCAAAATCCCAAAAGGAGAATGGAGAAGAAGGGATTGTGGTGTGGCCATCCCCCCAGAGGCTGATTTCTTGCATTCTGTCTCTCCAGTGAGCACATACGCCCTATAGCAAAAATCTCTTTAAAATTAATAAATAAAATAAAAAGATATTGCATGCTGTTTATCAACTGAAGGGTATTGGTACAGGTTGTGAATGCCAATATAATATGTTTCTTGAAGTATAGAGTCCCTTTGATAGTTAAAGAACATTCTCTTGGCCCCATGAGATATATTTTTAGATTTCCATGGGCCCTTAGTCCCCAGTTTTAGAGACAATGACTTCATATACTAAAGTCTCATTTTATGAAACTACCTTAGAATTGGGAATTATCACCAAAATAGAGTTGGTCTTTACAAGAAGTAAAAAAAAAAAAAAAAAAAAAAAAAAAAAAAAAAAAAAAAGGAGATTACTATTAGAATAAAGATGGACTAATTCTTTGTATTAATCATGTTATTCCATTTTCTGTGTTTTTTGATACTTTGACATCTTTTTAAAATAAAATATCATTTTATTTAACTTTATTTATTTAGTTTTAATTTGACCAGAGAGGGAACGAGCAAGAGAGAGAGGGAAAGTGAGAAAGCAAGCTGCCAGGTCCAGGATTCAAACCACATCGGTCATGTGGAAGTCCGGTGCCCTTAACCACCACACTACCTGCTGGCCCTGATACTTAGACATCTTGAGTTCTTGTTAATCCTGAAGAGACTATTCCTTCCAGGGTTCACTCACTCTTAGCCATAGCAAACAACTTGCCTGCCAGTGCACCTTTCATATGCAAATCAACATGTTCATAGCCCATACTCCCAGTCACCATTTTGTCTAACTCTTAAATAACAAGTCAATATTTCCTCTGCCCTAAATCACCCCAGGATAGGTACCAAACAACAAGGGACTACCCCCACTGTCTGGATACCACTGAAATTATTCGAACTAGCCAATTCTAGGCTACTTACACTGCCTTGCCCATTCCTTCCTGTGAAAACCACAATAAAGGCTTCTACACCTGGTTTTCATTCACTTTCTGCCTCCTGACTGGCCCTAGTACTACCTCATGGGACCTCGTGTGACATAAAATGTCACCTTGGGAAATGTGAATAATAAACTTCTTTTAGGGGTAGTTATCTCCATCTCTGTCACCTTACCTTACCTGATTAAAACAAATCCTGGGTATATTTTAAAATACTCTTGAATTCTCAGTCAGGGACCCCCATTTGAGAGATATCATTCTAGAACAGCAGTTCTTAAAGTGCGTTCCCCAGACTAGTAGCAGTACCAGGCAGTTAATTAGAAACCAGAAGGTATAAAAGCATGGAGAGCAACTGTGGCTACTAGAAACAGTGTGGAAGGAAGGTGGGGAATGGGAGGAAGGGATGCAAGGGAGGGAAATAAGGGGAAGGGAGAAAAACATTTAATGGACACAAAAATGGAAAATTATCTGTTGAGGATAATGTGTATGGTAATATTTTGACTGGACTAATATGCACTATATAACTTATTCATGCTGGGAAAATAATTTTGAATGTTTTAAAGACATATAGTGATTAAAAGTTTAAGAAAATGCAAATTCAGGCCCACTCCATGACTTGTTGGTTAAGGCAGCTGGATCCCACATGGCCGACTGCGTGGTGGAGTTCCTCCCAACAGCCTAAAAAACATGCCAGGCATATGGGCATGCATACAAAAAATCCCAACAGGATGGGGAAAAGATAGTCTTATAATCATGTCCCTTGGGGATTGCTTTCTCCTCTACCTCTCTTTGGGGAGTGTTCATGTCCTCTGGAAAAAAGGGGTAAAATGCAAATTCTCCAACTGGTCCAGACTTACTGAATCAAAATCTATGAGAGATGGGATCTCTTGTAGCAATAAGCCTTCCAAAGGACTCTGATACATGCTCCAGTTAGAAAAACACTGCTCCCTAGATGCTCATGATGAATCTTCATGAAAGTTTGGTTTTTAATAGAGCATGCACTTTTCTCCTTTTTCTAAGAATTATTTTGTTTAACTTTATTTATTTATTTAAATTTTATTAGAGAGGGACAGAGAGAGAAAGTGAGAAAGCAAGCCACTGGGTCTGAGACTCAAACCACGGTTGGCCATGTGGGAGTCCAGCATCCTTAACCACCACACCACCTACCAGCCCCAAGCACGCCCTTTTCTTGCCTAAGCTCCTGGGCTCTCTTTTCACTCTCTTGCATCATTTTTTTCTTCCTGCACCTTATTGGGCACCAAAACTTTCTTTCATGAAACTTTCTGTGTACTGCTGGCATCATTTCCTGACCTTTAAAGCAACACCCCTAAGCTTTCAATTTCACTCTTTGAAAGTGAAACTCTTCATTGCTCTCTCAGGATTGTGCAAAGCAGGCCCAACACCCAAGAGTAACACTTCTCATATTTTGTATCGTAGGCACATTTCTTACCTCCCCTTAGTCCCGGCCATGAGTCTTTTGAAGCTAAGAGGCACCACAGTAAGGAGAAATCATATTTCAAAACTCTAGGCCGGTGCCTAAATTTCTAATAATTTTTATGCCTCTATCTGGTCATTTCTGTCTCACAAAGAAAAGCAATTAGCTCTTTCATCAAAATGAATCATTCTTAAACCTTGAGAACTGTAAAATGTCTTCATAATATCATCTATGTTTCAAAAACATTGAAGCACTGGGACCAGCGGGTGATGTGGTTAAGGTGCTGGACTCCAACATGGCTGACTGTGGTTTTAGTTCTAGACCTGGCAGCTTAAAAAGCATGCTAGGTGTGTGCTCATGTGTGCCCCAAATCCTGAAAGAATGGAGAAGAAGGTATTACAGCATGGCCATCCCCCTCTGGGAAACAACTTCTCACTTTCCCTGTCTTTGTCTGTCTCTTTCTCTCTGACGAGCGCATGCACTGTACCCTATGGCAAAAACATAAAGAAAAAAAACAACAAAAATGAACCACAAACTATATTTTGTAAAAATGTAATCTTCAGAATATTGACATAATCATCAATGTCTGGATCTCATCTCCAGACATTCTGATACTGGTCTACGTTGTGGTCTAAATACTGTTTTGCTTTTTCTTTTTTTTTTTTACTTTGGTTTTGCTCGTTTTAGAAAAGTTTGTCCTAGACTGTGTGTACTCACCAGAGAGAGACAGAGAAAGGGAGAGGAAGAGGAATAAAGCACCTTGGGTGGGGCATGACCATGCCACAGTTCTTTCTTCATTTCTCTATCCTATCAGGATTTCAGATGCACACACACACACACACACACACACACACACACAGACCCACCCATGCTTCTCGAGCTACTGGGGCCCAGATTTGAACTGTATGTTCAGCCATGTGGAATCCAGCTTCATTAACCACCAGGCCAAGAGGCTGGCCTTATGCTGAGATCTTCGAAAGCTCTCCAATAGTTCCAAATGCAGCTAGACTCCAGAACCACTGCCGAGGTGATGTAGTACTGGCCTCTGATCCATCTTGATGACAAATATTAAAACAAAAGTGGAAATAAGTAAAGAACTAACCTGGGAAGAGGACTGAAGCAGAAATGAAGGGTTGGAAGATGAAGGAGTAGGCACAGACTACCATTTCCACTGTCCTCATAAAGCAGATGCTGAGCAAACCCATCCTGCTGATGGGGCAGTGATTCTGTGCAGGTGGCTGACTTCCCAACTAGACTTTTGGCTTCACCAGAGTCCTGGGGACCTGAAAGCTAATCCTGTACAAAGATGTGCCTGTTTTCCATCTGGCTCTCTACTGTCCATCCCTAAACACTGCTTGGCATGAGGACCACTAAGGGGGAATATTTTTTCTCTGGATGTCACACTGGGCTTTGGCACATGTCCTCAAGGATACATCTGGGCTGTGCAAAACAGGAGCTGGGCTGCCCTATATACCCCTTAATTTGGTAGCCAGTAGAGCCTGGTCACAAGGAAACAACTGTGTTTCCCCAGCCTGTGATTTAATTGCCTTTTCTTGCAAAACAGGCTCCTAAGCAGTTTAAAGGAATCAATCCTGGAAGGCTTTTCTTTGATTGAGATATTACACTAAAAACAATTGCTGGAGAACAAAAGTGATAGTACTAGAAACTGACAAGTCCATAAACTCCAGGACACTCAGACACCTTCATGTTTTTAGTAACTCCTTTGAGTTTACCAAACATTTCTACATACTCTAGCTCATTTACATTTGGTTCAGAGCATCTCCATGATGTAGGTAAAGTATTAACCACTTCCTATTACATAAGAAGATACAACGGCTTGGAATGGTTCAGTAACTGGTCTAAAGTGTCACAGTTAGCCATTGTGGTGATTCTGGACATGTTTTACTCTTAGTCTATTATCAGGTCCTTCTGTTCTGTTTTGCATGGCAGAGGAACCCTACAGGCCAATGTTCTGAGGAGTCTCCTGTGTCAGCTGGCTGGGTGGAGCCAATAGAAGGAAAGGGTGGGAGACAAGGTGAGAGGAATAAGTTAGGGTGCCCCTCTCTGACTCCTGTGGCTTCTTCTAAAGAGGCTGTGTCTTTTCCCTTGCTGGACAGGCCTATCCTGGTGCCAGCTTTCACTGATTCACTCCAGTTCCTCAGAGCTTGTGTCATGGCCTCTTTCCTTTCACCCCCTATTTTTGTGATTTCCTGCTGTCACTAATCTCTGAGTTGCCAAGTGGCCTTTTTGGCTTCTCAGCAATCCCTTTACCTGAGTAACTAACTCCCGGCATTAAAGTGCTCTGTGTTAAACACTCAAGAGGGTTCTGTTTACTGGCTAGACTCTGTATCAAGCAGGATCCTGGCAGGAAACAGATGGTGCACTCAACAGGGTAACCAAAGAGAGTTGACAGAGAAGAGTGTTTACATGGATGTGGGCAGGCTGAAGGGTACTGACAGCACCTGGTGGGGAATTGCTGGGTCCTCACCTTCCCTGAGCTAGCGAGGCTAAGGGGCAGTATATGGAGGGAAGTGGATAGGATTACCAGAACCAGGGGAGAAAGAAAGAGTTATAATCTCAGAAGAGGGGCCTCCTGGCAGAACTGTGGCTGTAGATATAGGAACAGAACTGCCAAACTCACTTCCTGCCAGGGAGGGAATGATAGAGTGAGAGAAATAAATACATCTTTTTCTCCTCCTGCCCTACTGTCTCCTGCTGATGCCTCCTGCTGACCAAACCCAACTAAAAGCCAGAGGGCAAAGGTAATGCATTCAGTAGAAGTCTGTCCCCAGGGGCAGAGTCAGGGCACAAAAGGAGAGGGAAGATCTGGGCATAGAAGTATACACGCTGGGTCGGGTGGGGAAAAGCAACCAGTTTGACTCTAACAAATACAACCAACAGGGTCTGAGCCAAGGATTAGCATCCTGATATTATAATTATAAATCTCAAGTGTATTCTACCTAACAAGGTTGACCACATACAAGACAAATAAGACACAGAAATTCTGAACATTGACTTTGATTTTTATTGCATAGAATGTGTTCAATATTTAAAAGATTCAAACTTTTGGGGCCAGCATGAAGCACAGTGGTTAAGGTGTTAGACTGCCATACGGACAACCACTGTTCAAGTCTTAGACCTGGTGGCTTGTGTCTTGTTTTCTCTCTCTCCTCTCCTCTCCCCTCCTCTCCGGTTAGCACATGTGCTCTATAACAAATTTTTAAAATAATAATGATAGGGACCATCAGTTAGCGTAATGACTATGTTGCTGGACTCCCACGTAGTCGACCGCGGTTCGAGTCCCGGACCCGGTGGCTTAAACTCACGCCGGGCGCGTGTGCGTGCGTGCCCAAGATCCCAAGAGGAGAATGGAGGAGAGGGGATTGCGGCGTGGCCATCCCCTCTGGGGGGTGATTTCTCGCTTTCTATCTCTCTGTCTCTCTCTGTCTGTCTGGCGAGCGCACGCGCCCTATAGCAAAAACCTCTCCAAAAAAAAATAAATAAATAAAAAATAAAAAAATAATAATAATGATAAATAAAATTTTTAAAAGAAGATTTATACTTTTAAAATAATTTTAATAGACAGGTTATACATATAAATGGAGTATAATTTGATGTTTTGATATATGTATACAATGTGGAATCAGTCTAACACATACATCACCTCACATATTTACTTTTTGTGACAATAATACTTTAATTTACTCTCTTAGCAATTTTGAAATAAACAATGAGTTATCATTAACTGTAGTCACCATACTGTGCAATAGATCTAAAAAATTTATTCCTTCTGCCTAATTAAAACTTTGTATGCTTTGACTAACATGTCTCCATTCCTCTTGCCCCATCCTCCCTGGTAACCACCATTCTACTCTATACACACATGAGTTCAGCTTTTTCAGATTCTATATATAATTGAGATAATGGGGTTTTTGGCTTTCTGTGCTTGCTTTATTTCACTTAGCATAAAGTCTTCTAGGTTCATCTATGTCATCACAAATGCAAAGTTTCCTTCTTTTTAAATTCTGTATAGCAAATTGTCTTTATTCATTCACCTGTCTTGGACATTTAGGTTGATTCTATATCATGGCTTTTGTGAACAGGTCTGCAATGAACATAGGTAATTCAAACTTTTATCTCAGACTTTGGGATGCTAAAGCTCTTTCTGGGCATGGTGCCTTTAGAAGGAAGATTTATCAAAGTGATAGAATAGGTCTCCTAAGAATAATCTCATTTTCTCTGAGAAGATTTTAGATAATTCTGACTTTTCTCATTTTAGTGTGTGTATGTGTGATTTTCATTATTTCCAATGAGCAAACACTTTTTTATCATTTAAAAAAATTGACTATTTTGGCAGTACATTGAGCTCCATAGAGACAGTACTGGGGCAAGTGAGAGCCGGATGGGCACTGGGTGGCTCTGTGCCTCGCGGAGGAAAGATAACTAAACATGGGCAAAGGAGATCCTAAGAATCCGAGAGGCAAAATGTCATCATATGCATTCTTTGTGCAAACTTGCTGGGAGGAGCACAAGAAGAAGTACCCCGATGCTTCAGTCAACTTCTCAGAGTTTTCTAAGAAGTGCTCAGAGAGGTGGAAGACCATGTCTGCTAAAGAGAAAAGAAAGTTTGAAGATATGGCAAAGGTGGACAAGGCCCGTTATGAAAGAGAAATGAAAACCTATATCCCTCCTAAAGGGGAAACAAGAAAGAAGTTCAAGGATCCCAATGCACCCAAGAGGCCCCCTTCAGCCTTTTCCTTGTTCTGTTCTGAATATCACCCAAAATTAAAAGGAGAACATTCTGCCCTAACCATTGGTGATGTTGCAAAGAAACTGGGAGAGATGTGGAATAACACTGCTGCAGATGATAAACAGCCTTATGAAAAGAAAGCTGCTAAGCTGAAGGAAAAATATGAAAAGAATATTGTGGCATACTGAGCTAAAGGAAAGCCTGATGCAGCAAAAAAAGGAGTTGTCAAGGCTGAAAAGAGCAAGAAAAAGGAGGAGGAAGACGAGGAAGATGAAGAAGATGAGGAGGAAGAAGATGAAGAGGATGGATAAGTTGGCTCTAGCACAGTTTTTTTCCTTGTCTATAAAGCATTTAACCCCCATGTACACAACTCACTCCTTTTAAAGAAAAAAATGGAAATGTAAGGTTGTGTAAGATTTGTTTTTAAACTGTACAGTGTCTTTTTTTGTATAGTTAACACACTACCAAATGTGTCTTTAGATAGCCCTGTCCTGGTGGTATTTTCAATAACCACTAACCTTGCCTGGTACAGTATGGGGGTTGTAAATTGGCATGGGAATCTAAAGCAGGTTTTTGTTGGTGCACAGCACAAATTAGTTATATATGAGGATGGTAGTTTTTTCATCTTCAGTTGTCTCTGATGCATCTTATATGAAATAATTGTTGTTCTGTTAACTGAATACCACTCTGTAATTGCAAAAAATAAAAATTAAAAAAAAAGTTGCAGCTGTTTTGTTGACATTCTGAATGCTTTTAAGAAAATACAATTTTTTATTAAAAAATTTACTATTTTAATTTCAGACTTTAGAAAAGGATGATTTTTCAGTGTAACTATGCCCCCACTCCTCCAGTATCATTTCTTGATTATAAATGACATTCCTGAAACTTCACAAGTAGAGAACTTACTTGTTTTACAGACAAGGAAACCTGAGTCCCAAAGGGAAACAGTTTGCCCCAGGTTTCCCTGCCAGTTGAATATAGGGCCAGAATTGAACCCAGGTTTCGTGCCTCCCTGCCATACCAGTGACCTTTCTAGCCCACCAGCCCTCATCCCACTGTCTAGCTCACAATTAATACTGATTTTCCCTCTGCTAAAACAATATTTGCTGTCTTTTCCCCCCAAAAGCTTCTGTTAAACTAAAATCCTTTTATGTAAAAGAAGCGAAGAGTCAACCCTTTAGGGGTTGGAGGGTGAGTGAAGCTGGCTGGAGAGGAGGCACAGATGGGGTGACTACTCAAAAGTGAGGGAGGTAGCTGTGAAGAGAGCTGGCTGGAGGGCTATGAGGGCTCAGCAACCAACTCATATAAAAATAAACACAGAAAGCCATGACCTTCCATTGTTGTTCCCTTGGCAAATTCATCTAATTTTTTCTTTCACTAAAATTAACATCTGTAGAGCCATGATGGGCTGGGGCTTTGCCAAATTCAAAGTGCTTTATTGGATTCTGCACACTGTGAGGTCACCCTCCCTCCCACTCAGCAGCAGGGGCCTTTTATATGCACATGCTTTGTCTCAGGAGGAATGCATGGTTGAAAGGGATTGCTTAATGTTCTAGACTAAAGTGAATCTGGTAATGTCTGAGGAAATGTCAGAGAATGTTCCTTATAATTTGACTTGGGTTTATTTGAGTCCTTAGCATTTGAGTATGTCTGAGAATTCAGTCCACCATTAAGTGACTTTTCTGTGTGAATGGGCCAAATTATCTTCTTAAGAGGCAGAAACTTCAGATACAGAGCCCAGAGTAACCTTGCAGCAACTGGACAAAGTGAAATATGGGCAAAATGGAAGACATCATGAAAAATCAACAAGTCCCATTGCCTGATAAAGCTCTGCTCACAGCCCACAGCACTAATCCCTCAATATCTAGAACTACTTCACAAAATATTCTGGTGACACTGATTTGAGGCAGAGAAAAATTGTCAAGTGGTTAAACATGGTCGATATATTCTCCCTCCCCATTTTTCCTTTTTCCTTTTTTAAAGTCTATTTATTTATTTCTTCCATGAGTGAGAGAGACAGAAAAATAGAGAGACAGTGTCCCCATCAGGGTCTCAGCACCCTGATTCACTCCCAGTTCCAGCCAGCCCCAGATCATAGGCACTTATGCCCAGCATAGTCAGGGAGGTCTCTGAGTGTGAGCCTAGAACCTTCCAATGTGGGACAGCCTAACAAAGCATCATATTTTATTACTGCACCAGTCAGTCCCATAACTCTTTCCATTATCTTTCTCCCTCTTGCTCTGTGGTTATATCCACTATCTTCTGTGCCCTGACTCCTTGAAGCCTCCTGCCACAGGCAGCATTCCACTCAGACCTTTTTTCTAACCTTCAAATGACCTCTCCTCAGCCCTTCAGCAATACTCATATTCTTTGAGGACCCTGAATCAGGAGAAATAGTCTATAAAACCCCTCCCAGTCATTTTTTGTTTCTAAACTTTTTGTCACTGAGAAAATCAAGGTCATCCTCCAATTTATGCTAAGGGTAGATGGTTTGTGAAAGTTAGATGTGTTAGTCCTCCTATGGATATTTTCACTTTTTAAAAATAGACATTAAGAATTAAACCAAGAGGGCTAGCTGGTAGTGTGGTTAAGGTAGCTAGATCGCACATGGCTGACTGCATGATTCAAGTCCTGCATAACAGGCACATATGTGTGCATTACCAAAATCTTGACAAAAGAGAGAGATAGAGGAGAAGGGATTGTGGCATGTTCATCCCTCATGGGAGGAGCAGTGCTTTCTTACTTTCTCTCCCTCTCCTTTTCTCTCTGTCTCTCTTTATCAAGCACATGCACCCTCTAGCAAATTAAAAGGAAAAAAAAAAAACAAAAAACAAAAGGAATGAAGCCAAGAGATGGCTTTAAGTCAGTAGAAAAAGAGCTGGCTTCAGAATTGTGAAGTCCTGATCTCAGATTTGTTACCCTCATCAATGACTTTAAACAAGTGACTTACACTCCTTGTTCTTTTTTTTTTATAATTATTTATTTAATTTTATTTATTCATTCATTTATTCTAATTTGACCAGAGAGAGATACACAAAGAGAGAGAGGGAAAGTGAGAAAGCAAGCCACCAAGTCCGGTACTCGAACCGCAGTCGGCCATGTGGGAGTGTCCAGCACCTTAACCACCACGCCACCTGCTGGTCCCAACTCCTTGTTCTTTTTTATCTGTAAAAATGTAGATAATAGTCCCAGTCATAAGGTGAAGACTGAGTGAAATCATGGGCAAAAAAATGCTTGATAATACATGTACTCTCTGTAAATATGGGATACAGTAGTCCCCTCTTATCTGCAGTTTTGCTTTCAATAGCTTCATAGGTACTCACACAGTCCAAAAATATGAGTACAATACAGTAAGATGTTTTTGTTAGAGCACATATTCATATAACTTTTATTATAGTATAGTGTTAAAATTGTTCTATTTTATTACTAGTTGTTGTTGTTAATCTCTTTCTATGCCTAATTTATAAATTAAACTTTATCATAGGTGTGTATGTATAGGGAAAACATAGTTTATTAAGGGTTTGGTACTATTCACAGTGTCAGGTATCTACTGGAAGTCTTGGAATATATCCCCCCAATGGATAAAGGGAGACTAGTATATTAAGTAACTCAGTTTAATTAATCATGGAACAATTCCAGGCACTATAATAGGCCACGGCCTTATTGTTGCCATTCATTTTAAACTATAATATGTTCTAGACAGAAATCAATCTTACTAAGGTAAGATCACATTCAGTGGGCTAAGGGGCTGCTTATTCTTATTTTTCCAGATGTGAGCACCCAAGTCATGATTACAATAGTAGAACTAGATTAGCTTTTTTCAGTTAAGAGTATATAACAATTCTGTTTTTTTTTTTTATTTTGCCACAGAGTGTGTGCACTTGCCAAAGAGAGAGACAGAGAGAGAAAATAAAAGGGAGAGAGACAGAGAAAAGAGAGAGATTGGGAGATTGGGAAAGCAAGAAATCACTCCCCTTCCCCACTGGACATGGTTGTGCTATAATCCCTTCTCTTCCATTATCCTTTTGAAATTTGAGGCATGCTTTTACATACACCCAGCATATTTTTCAAGCCACCAGGTCCAAGACTCAAACTGTGCAATCAGCCATGTGGGATCCAGCTGCCTTAACCACCATGCCACTTGCTGACCCTATAACAATTCTTTTAGATCTGAACTTTATTATGAAATCAATAATAGAAAATAGTATCTGAGTCTATATGAAAATCCATTAGAGAGAAGTAGTGAATACAGTCTATATAGAGAAGGATCAAGAAATTGAACTGACACAAAGTCAGTTAACATATTATCTAGCCTATATTTTACTACTACTTCTATTTTTTTTTTTTTTTGGAGAGGTTTTTGCTATAGGGTGCGTGCGCTCGCCAGACAGACAGAGAGAGACAGAGAGATAGAAAGCAGGAAATCACCCCCCAGGGGGGATGGCCACGCCGCAATCCCTTCTCCTCCATTCTCCTCTCGGGATCTTGGGCATGCACGCAGAAGCACCCGGCGTGAGTTTAAGCCGCCGGGTCCGGGACTCGAACCACGGTCGACTACGTGGGAGTCCAGCGACATAGCCATTATGCTAACAGCTGGTCCCTACTATTTCTATTTTAAAGTTATATTTACTTCAATTATAATAATCAAGAGTTAGGCAAATAGTAGCAAAGAAAACAATTAATAGTGAAAAGAAAACCTAGAGAAAGGGAGAAAATATTTGCAACCTATGCTTTAGACAAGGGATTGATAACCAGGATATATAGAGAAAGCAAGCATCTCACCTGAAAATAAAAAAAAATCCAATTTTTAAATGGACAAATGAACTGAACAGATAACTCTCTAAGGAACACACACAAATGGCTAAAGTGCATGTGAAAGAATGTTCAACATTTCTTATCATAATGGAAATACATGTCAAAACTGCAATGAGATACCATTTAACCCTGATCAGAATGGCTATGATCAAAAAAATAAAATGACAAGTACTGGTAAGGCTGTGGGGAAAAGCGAACCTTCCTACACTGCTGATGGGAATGCAAATTAGTACAACCACTGTGGAAAACAATATGAAGGTTTCTCAAAAACCTACAAATAGAGTTAGCATATAATCCAGTAATCTCACTACTTGATATGTGCCCAAAGGATAAGAAAACACTCAATCATGGGACCAGAAGATGGTGTAATGGTTACGTCATCAGACTACCACATAGTCAACAGTGGTTTGAGTCCCAGACCTGGAGACTTAAAACTCTTACCGGGAGAAGCAAATGTGTGGACCAAGACTAGAGACTGCCTTGAAACCCATGCACTCAATCAATCTGCTTCAGGTGTGAGTCCTTCTTGCTTCCAACTTCCACCCCACCATTCTTCTTGGCTCGTGTGTGGCAGAAGCGAGTGTGCAGACTCAGGCCAGAGATCACCTTAGAACCTCCACTCTCTTCTGTTTGTCACAAACTTTATAGTTTTTTTAAACACATGGCGTGCAACACACACCATGCCACCCATAATTTCTTTCTCTGTTAAAATCCTGTGTCTCAGCCTCAGGCACATCTGTTTTCTAGAATCTGGGAGGCATTTGGAACACCCAATCCCAGCCACAAAAGTGCAGGTTACAATGTGAGCATCAAGGAGACAGGGCTACAAAGAGATCATGGATCACATCCTACCTTATGCCTTTGAACACTCAAAATTAACTCTAAGAAATTAAGAAGATATGTATAATCTATTAGATGACCAGAAACCACCATGGAAGCACAAGAAATATGAGAAACCAAGAAAATATCTCTCCCCCCGCTCCAAGGGAAAACATCAAATCCTCATCGTCCACAGAGAACACAGTGGAATATGTGGAAATGAAAGATAAACAATTCAGAATATTCATGGTGCCAAAACTTAATGGGATGCAAAAGAAAAGAGACAATGAACTCCAGAAGATGCAAGAGAAAAGTGACAATGACCTACAGGAGATGAGGAAGTCCTTCCAAGATTTGAAAGAAATAGACACCATAAAAAAGAATTGAACTGAGCTGTTAGAGATGAAGGTTGTAATACAGAAACTCAAAACTTCTCCAAAAAGAAAAGTATTAAAAGGAGATTACAACAGGCAGAAGACTGAATCTCATAAGTAAAAGACAAAACCTCTGACCTAAGGGGGGAAAAAAAAAGATAGAGAAAATAGCCAAAAATAAAAAATGACGATAATGTATGAGAAACACTGGATTCCATTAGATATCCAAACATCCAAATAACTGGTATTCTGGAAGGTGAAGAAACTAATAAGGGCATTGAAAATCTAGTCCATGAAATACTGGAAGAAAACTTCCCAAACCTAGAGAAGCATCCAAATATCCAGGAAGATCTTCTCCATGGCATATCATAGCCAGACTGGCCACACCACAGACAAAGAGAAGATACTAAAACAGGCAAGATAGAAACATCAAGGTACTTACAATGATTATCCCCTTAAAACTAACATTGGACCTCCCATCAGAAAGAATGGGGAAATATATTAAAAGTGTTAAATGAAAAACAATTTCAACCAAGAGTACAATACCTGGCAAGATTATCCTTCATGTGGGAAGAAAATATAGAAACATTCTCATATAAACAAAACCTGAAAGAATTTACTAATTCCAGACTAGCTCTTCAAAAATTTGAAGGAACTGCTATATCTAGAAAACTAAAAACAGACAAACAGAAATGAGAGAACAACAACAAAAACAAAAACAAAAACAAAAACAAAAACAAAAACAAACAAACAAAGAAAAAAATGGCCAACTTAATGTTAAGGACAAGTCTAGAAATATTGATAATAACGTTAAAAAAATAAAAACAGAAATCCTCCATCTGTTGCCTACAAGAAGCCCACCTCATAGAAAAGGACATACATAGACTAAAAGTGAAGGGCTGGAAAAAGATCTTCCATGCAAATGGAAATCAAAAATGAGCTTGAATCATAATACTGATTTCAGACAAAATAGGCTTTTAGACAAACCTGTAAGAAGAGACAAAGAAAGCTATTGTATAATAGAAAAAAACTAACTCATCAAGAAGATATAATGCTTCTTAATATTTATGCACCCAATCCAGGAGGACCCAAATATGTGAGGGAAAGACTGTCAGATCTAAAAGCACAGATAGACTGCAACACACTAATTTTTGGGGACCTCAATTCCCCATTATCTCTTTTAGGGAGATCAATGAGACAAGAAATAAGCAAAGAGATTCAGGACCTAAATGATACCATAAATCAGATGGACTTGACACATATCTATAGAACTTTCCACCCCCAAAACACAAAATATATTTTTTTCTCACACCCGCATGATACCTTCTCAAAGACTGACCATATGCTTGGGCACAAAACAAGCCTTTACAGATTTATAAGCATAGAAAATATATCCAGCACCTTATGCAACCATGATGGAATTAAACTTGATATCAATTTCAGGATAAAAACCCTCAAAAATACACAAATACATGGAAACTAAATAATCTACCCTGGAATAACTGCACAACTACTGAAGATATTAAGACTGAAATCATAAGATCCATGGAAACAAATGATAAAAAGTATAGGAGTTTCCATAATCTATGGGACACAGCAAAAGCACTCATAAGAGGGAAGCTCATAGCAATTAGACTGCACCAAAAAAAAAAAAAAAAAAAAAAAAAAAAGATGGAAAGGTAGCAAATGAAGAACCTAACATCATGCCTCAGGGAATTGAAAAAGAAACAACAACAACAACAAAATGAAATAAAAACTGTCAGGAGAAAAGAAATAATAAATATCTGAGCAAAAATAAATGAAATAAAAAATAAATGGACTATACAGAATATAAAAGCAAAAGCTGGTTCTTTGAAAAGATAAACAAAATTAACACAGCATTAGCTAGACTAATTAAAAAGAGAGAGCAAAAAAAAAAAACAGTGAAATCAAATTTGTAAAGAAAAGGCAATATTACAACAAACATAATAGAAATAGAAGACATCATTAGAAGATACTATAAACAACTGTTTGCCATCAAACAAGAAACCCTTGGTAAAATGGACAAATTCCTGGACACATATAATCTACCAAGATTGAGTCAGGACAAAGAAAGCCTGAATAGACCCCTAACAAGCAATGAGATTCAATCAGAAATAAGTAACCTCCCAACAAAGAAAAGCCCATTTCCATTAAAAACTGATAAAAGACAAGGCTGCCCACTATTTTAAATCCTTTTCAGTATAGTGCTGGACATCCTAGCCAATGTGATCAGACAAGAGAATGGAATAAAAGGCATTCAAATAGGGAAAAAGGAGTTGAAATTATTTTTATTTGCAAATGACATGATGGTATACTTAGAAGACCCAAAGGTTTCCATGAAGAAACTTCTTGAAGTAATAAATAATAACAGTAAAGCGAATGGATACAAAATCAACTTCCAAAAATCTATACCATTTCTATATACAAACAACAAGCAGACAGAGGCAGAACTGAAGAAAGTAACCCCATCTACCATAGCCACAGAAAGTATGATACTTAGTAATTAATCAAACTAAGGAAGTCAAAGACCTCTAGAAGAAAAAACTAGGAAAATCTTTAAAAAGAAATTGAAAATGACACAAAAAAGTAGAAGGATTTCCTTTTTTCCAGGATTGAAAGCATTTAATATAATCAAAACGGCAATTCTACTCAAATTAATCCACATATATAATGCAATCTCTATAAAAATCATGAGACCTTTTCCACAAATCTAGAAAAGATAATCATAGATTTTGTCTGGAATCTTAAGACCCATATTGCCAAAGCAATCTTGTGCAAGAAGAGTGGAGTGGGTGGTATCTCACTCCCTGATACCAAAATATATTACAAAGTTGTAATTGTAATTATCAAAACAGCATGGAAGTGGCACAGACATGTGGACCAATGGAACATAATAGAGACCCCAGAAATAAACCCCAAAACATACAGCCAACTGATTTTGACAAATGATACCAGTCAATCCAGTGAGGAAAGGAAAATCTCTTCAGCAACTGATGCTGGAAAAACTGGGTACCCACTTGTAGAAAGATAAATTTGAATCCCTACCTCTCACTTTTTTTTTTGAGAGGTTTTTGCTATAGGGGGTGTGCACTCACCAGAAAGACAGAGAGAGACAGAGAGACAGAAAGTGAGAAATCAACCCCCCGCAGAGGGGGATGGCCACACTGCAATCCCTTCTCCCCCATTCACCTCTTGGGACCTTGGGCACACATGTACATGTGCCCGGTGTGAGTTTAAGCCACCGGGTTCAAGACTTGAACTGCGGTCAACTCCATGGGAGTCCAGCAACATAGCTATTACGCCAATTGCTGGTCCTGCTACCTCTCACTGTAACAAAAATAATCTCAAAGTGGATCAAAGATCTAAATCTAAGACTTCAAACTGTAAAACTACAGTGGAAAACACTGGGGAAAATCTGGAAGACATTGGGGCAAGCAAAGA
Organism: Tupaia tana; assembly: GCA_026018925.1. Lineage (NCBI taxonomy): Eukaryota > Metazoa > Chordata > Mammalia > Scandentia > Tupaiidae > Tupaia > Tupaia tana. The sequence continues at coordinate 126,103,492 of JAKSZU010000009.1, forward strand.
CTTCTTAAATAAGACCACCAAAGCACAGGCAATAACCCCAAAGATAGACAAGAAGGATTACATCAGCTTAAGAGGTCTCTACATGGCAAAAGACACAGTAATTAGTGTGAATCAATCACCCTTGGAGTGAGAGAAGATTTTTGTAAACTATGCCTTGGATAAGGGATAGATAACCAGAATACACAGGGAACTCAAGTCGCTTATCCAAAAGAAAAAATGTTTAACCCAATTAAAAGATGGGAAAAGGAGCTGAATAAACAACTCTCTAAAGAAGACATATGAACAGCCAAAAAGCATATGAAAAAAACACTCAATATCCCTGATCATAAGGAAAATGCAGATCAAAACCACAATGAATACCACCTAATCCCTGTCAGAATGACTATGGTTAAAAAAAAAACAATAAATGATAAATGCTGGTAGGGATGTAGTGAAAATAGAACCCTCCTACATTGCTGGAGGGAATGTAAATTGGTCCAACCACTGTGGAGAACAATATCGAGGTTCCTCAAAGATTTACAAGTAGAATTTCCATATGATCCAGCAATTCTACTCCTGGGTATCTACCCAAAGGATAGGAAAATGCTTAGTCAGAAAAGTGCTTGCACATCTGTGTTTATTGCAGCATTATTCACAATTGGTAAGACATGGGCCCAACCCAAATGTCGAGGAACAGATGACTGGATTGGAAAAGTGTAGAACATATACTCTGTAAAACACTACTTAGCCATAAAAAAACAAGACCCTGGCATTTGATAGAAAGTGGACAAAAATGGAAGATCTACTACTGAGTGAAGAAAGCCAATGAAAGAGAGACATTGTATGTCTCCACTTGACATATACCAACTGTCTGCACTCAATAGTGGAAACTGATTAGAGGCCATAGAAGCATTGAAAATGGTCATAGATTCTGGATACATTGTATGAAGAGGGTGGGAGAAGGGAGAGTGTAAGGAAAGAAATTAAGGAGGAAATAGAGAGGCAAGACATTTATGGGATACTGAAATGGGTTTTTATCTGTTGATGATAATGTGTTTGCTATCCTCAACTGGATTGATGTGAAGTGTATTCACGCTGTGTAAATTCAACTTACCAGTAATGTATAGTAATTAAATGTATAAATTTTTGAGATTTTTAAAAAACTACTTCCAAGCACGTGTACTTCTGTTCCCAAATCATAAGAGGAGAATGGAAGAGAAGGAATTACAGCCTGGCCATCCTCCATGGAGGGTGATTTCTAACTTTCTGTCTCTCCATCTCTATCTCTCTCCCTCTCTGGTGAGCGCACATGCACTGTAGCAAAAATATCTCTTAAAAAAAAAAAAAACAAGAAAGAAAGAAAGATATCCCCGAAATAGACAAGTGGGATTACATCAGACTGAGAAGTTTCTGCATAGCAAAAGACACAGTAATTAGTGTGAATTGACAACCCTCAGAATGGGAAAATATTTTTGTTAATTATGCATCAGATAAGGGACTGATAACCAAAATGCACAAATAACTCAAGCTGCTTTTTGGAAAAAAGATGATCAACCCTACTAAAAGATGGGAGAAGGAGTTGAAAAAACACTCTCTAAAGATGACATATGAATAGCCAAAAGGCATATGAAAAAATGCTCAACCATCCCTCATTGTAAGGGAAATGCCAATCAAAACAACATTGAGATATCACCTAACCCCAGTCAGAATGTCTAAGATTAAAAAAACAAAAAATGGGGGTCATGATGGGCAGCAAGATGGCGTCTGCCAGCAAGGTTGTGCAGGTAGTGAAGCCACATACACCATTAATAAGGTTTCCTGACAGAAGAGACCATCCTAAACCCAATGTATCAGAAGATTTGAGGTCAGCAGGGCTGCCATCCCATTCTTCTGCAGTTTCACAGCATTCTAAGGGGAGTAAATCACCAGATTTGCTGATGGATCAGGGTCCACCAGACACAGCAGAAATAATAAAAACTTTACCTCAGAAATACAGAAGGAAACTGGTGTCTCAAGAAGAAATGGAATTTATCCAACGTGGTGGTCCAGAGTAATCACTATGGCTTCTGTTTTCATCAGAAAGAAGAATTGTCTTTACAATAAAGGACTTCTAAAATGACAAATGAGAAATTGTATATTAAACAATTTACTTTAATAAATATTCTGTAAAAAAATATATAGAAAATTTAGATAGACACTTGTATCTCCTAATTTATGTATCTTGGTCAGCTCCAAGCTTACCTAATTATTTATATACTTTATACTTATTAAAGTATACATTTTACATGTTAGCCTATTAATTTACTCTTGATTATCAAGTATCATCAGTTTTGAACTACTAAAAGCACGGTGTCTAATAAACTGCCATAGGTTTCTCATAATTTCACTTTTCTTTTCATTTCTGTTTAGGCACAGAAAGAATTTACCAAGCAGAATTGCAATTTTAGGGACATAATTTTTCTAAAATTGAATGAGAATCAGTGAACTAATTATTATTTGTCTTCTCTTTTTTTCATTCACAAACTTTAGTAAGTATAACTGGCTTAATAGGGGTATCATACTCTAAATGACAAAACAATAGCAGAGATACAATGGGTGATTAGTATTAGGACCGGAAGGATAATACAAAAGATTTTATGTAATCTATATTTTTTAAAAAGTCAATATAAAATGAAAATAAAAGATGTAAATCACTATAGGATAGAAATAAATGTCTCACTAGAAATTGCAATTATGTTTTGGGGGTGTTAAACTTCAGTCTTTGGTTTATTTTACCATTTTGATTGTGATCATGTATGCAAATCCTGATAACCATTAACTTTCTCATACTTAATATTTGAAAGCCTCATAAATCAACCTAAATATTTATCTTATTAAGCAAGTTGTAACACTTTCATAGGGCCTTTCTGTGCCAAGGTTGTATATATTGTGAAACTAAAACCTTCAAAAGCTAAATAAAATTTCTTCCATACCTTTAAAAAAAAAATGAGGGACCAGCAGTTAGTGTAATGGCTATGTCGCTGGACTCCCACGTAGTCAACCACGGTTCGCGTCCCAGACCCGGTGGCTTAAAACTCATGCCGGGCGCGTGTGCGTGCGTGCCCAAGATCCTGAAAGGAGAAGGGATTGCAGCATGGCCATCACCCCTGGGGGGTGATTTCTCACTTTCTCTCTCTCTGTCTCTCTCTGTCTTTCTGGCGAGCGCACGCGCCCTATAGCAAAAACCTCTCCAAAAAAAAAAAAAAAATTGATAGTGTTGGTGGGGGTGTGGTGAAAGGGGAACGCTTTTGCACTGCTGGTGGAAATGTAAATTGGTCCAGCCACTGTGGAGAACAATTTGGAGATTCCTCAAAAATCTACAAGTAGAACTACCATATGACCCAATCCCACTCCTTGGTATCTACCCAAAGGACAGAAGAATTCTTCATTGGAAAAGTGCTCGCACACCGATGTTTATTGAGGCAGTATTCACAATTGTTAAGACATGGAACCAACCCAAATGCCCCCGTACGGATGAATGGATTGAAAAACTGTGGCTCTATACTCTATGGAATACTATTCAGCAATAATAAAAAAATAAAAAAATAAAAAAAAACCCTGGCTTTTGACAGAAAGTGGAAGAATATGGAAGATTTACTGCTGAGTGAAGCAAGCCAGGCTATGAAGGAGAGACACTGTATGTCCTCACTTAATATATACCGAGTGTCTACACTCTATGACTGAAACTGATTGACCAAAGGTTGTACAAACACAAGAGATGGGGGTTAATGCCAGAAGTGGAGTGTGTGGAGAAGAGGGACCTAAGGAAGGACATTTGGAGGAGGGATACGGAGACAAAGCATTGACGGGATAGGGAGGCGTGGTGTTATTGGTGGAAGATATTTTGATCAACTGGATTGGGGAGAAATGTTCACATATTAAAATGTTCACTTTGTAAGCTAAATAATATTGATGTAGAGCAACACTGAAAAAAATTTTTTGTCACAAAAAAAGGAAAGGAAATAAAACATTCAATATTAAGGACACTTCAACATCCATGTTTATTTTAGCATTATCCACAATTGTTAAGTCAGGAAATCACCCTAAATGCCCAGAAATGAATGACTGGATTGAGAAAATGTGACACATATATACTACAGAATACTATTCAGCCTTTAAAAAATAATGAGACCAAGAGTGGCCCTTGCTCTGCAGAAGAGCACAAGTTCCATCTTTAGGTCCCTGGCCAGAAAGGGAAACAGAGGCAGGGGCACCACTGCCCCTGCCCCACTTCCAAGCTCCCAAGAACAGAACCCCACCCTCCAGAGAGGTAGGCAGGTTTTAATGCTTTTTCTCTTTGCTCTTCTGTTTTGTTTTGTTAATACCCTCCTGTCCCTTGTCCCACAGAGTAGTCCTTGCTCTGCAGGAGAGTGTCAGTTCCATCTCGAGGTCCCTGGCAAAGCACATGTCTCGCTAATGTGCATCACATGACTTTTTCTTTATTCTCCTCTTTACTCTTTTCTTTCCTCTTACATTATCCTCTCTTCCTCATCGTCCACCCTGCAAGAGGGGTTGGACAGATCTAGAATCACAGTTCTGAAATTCTCTAGTATTGTAAGGTTCTCTGGGATCCTCCCCTCCACTGAACTACCTGTGAATACAGAGATACTACTCTTCAGACATCTGAATAGGGTACACCTTTTGAGACCACATTACTAAAAACAACAGAAGAGAGACATTTACATACATTAATTCACAGCAGAAGGGAAACACACTTGCTCCTAAGAGGCATTCAAAAGTGAATACATCTTCCACTGGCTAGAAGTAGAACAAGAGCCTCATGTCTGAATAAACCAGGAAATATGTCTCCATCAAAGGAACAGAATAACTCCACTCCATCTCTCCTAAAATCTGAGGATGTTACAAAAATGTCAGAGAAAGGATTGAGAATATTCATGGTAAACAAATTCTGAGTTGGAACAGAAAAGAGACAACAAAATACAAGAGATTAGGAAGTCCTTCCCCAATATGAAAGAATAAATGAAAACTCTGAGAAAAAAATCAGATGGAGTTTTTAGAAAGGAAATTTGTAATACAAGAAATCAAAAACTCTCTTGAAATTATTAAAAGTCAATTAGGCCATACTGAAGATCGAATCTCCAATGTAGAAGAAAAAACCTCTGACCTAGAGAAAACCACCAAAAATTTAGAGAAAATAACAAAAGAAAAATGAGGATAATAAAGGAGAAATATTAGATTCCATAAGACACCCAAACATCAGAATAATTGGTATCCCAGAAGGTGAAGAAACTAATAACGGCATGGAAAATCTATTCCATGAAATCCTGGAAGAAAATTTCCCAAGTCTAGAGAGGCACTCAAGTATCCAGACCCAAGAAATACAAAGGACCCCAAATAGAATCAACCCAAGAAGATCTTCCCCAAGGCACATCTTAGCCAGACTGGCCAAGACCACAGATAAAGACATGATACGAAAACTGGCAAGAGAGAAAGGAGAAGTGACTTACAATGGTCATCCTATCAGGCTAACACTGGACCACTCAATGGAAACAATGAAAGCAAGGAAAGAATGGGAAGATGTATTGAAAGTGTTAAGAGAGAAACAATTTCAACCAAGATTATTATATCCTGCAAGATTATCCTTTATATGGGAAAAAAAGATTAAAATCTTCTCAGACAAACAAAACTTGAAAGAATTTGCCAACACCAGACCAGCTCTCCAAGAAATCCTGAAGAAAGTACTGTTCCAGAAAAACTAAAGCATTAACAGACAGAAACAAAGGAATAAAAGGGAAATAAGACAATGGCCAAGATAAACGTCAGGACATATCCGGTAACATCGATCATAACATTGAATGTTAATGGACTAAATTCTCCAATCAAGAAACACAGACTGGCTAAATGGATAAAAAAAAAAAAAAAAAACCAAACTAACAAAAAAAAACAGAAACCCTCTGTTTATTGCCTACAGGAAACCCACCTCATGGATAAAAACATACATAGACTGAAAGTGAAGGGTTGGAAAAAGGTTTTTGATGGAAATGGGAATCAAAACAGAGCTGGAGTTGCGATACTAATTTCTGACAAAATAGGCTTTAAAACAAAAAGTGTTCGAAGAGACAAAGAAGGGCACTATATTGTAGTAAAAGGGTCAATAGATCAAGAAGATATAACGCTTGTAAATATCTAAGCTTCTAACAGAGGAGCACCCAAATATGTAAAGGGAAGACTGTTAGATCTAAAAGGAGAGATAGACTGCAATACACAAATTGTTGAAGACCTCAACACTGCACTATCCCCTCTGGACAGATCATCTAGACAAAATATAAATAAAGAGTTAAAGGATCTAAATGATACCATAAATCAAATGGACTTAACAGACATGTATAGAACTTTCCATCCAAAAACCACAAGATACACTTTTTTCTCACCTCCACATGGAATCTTTCCGAAGATTTACCACATCTTAGAGCACAAAGCAAGTATCTACAAATTCAAAGTCATAGAAATTATATCCAGCATCTTCTCTCACCGTGATGGAATTAGACTTGAGTTTAATTTCAAGAGAAATCCTCAAATACACTAAAATATATGGAAACTAAGTAACTTACTCTTGAATGACATTACAGCTACTGAAGAAATAACGAGTGAAATCAAAAGATTCATGGAAGCCAATGACAATGAGGACATGAGTTTCCATGATCTTTGGGACACTGCTAAAGCAGTCATTAGAGGGAACTTCATAGCAATTAGTGCACATTAGAAGAAGACAGAAAGAAGGCAAATGGATCATCTAACATTGTCCCTCAGAGAATTAGAAAAGCAACAGCAAAAAAATTCAAAAAAACTCCAGGAGAAAGGAAATAATAAAGATAGAGCAGAAATAAATGAAATAAAAAGCAAACAAACTATACAGAAAATAAATGAAAGTAAAAGCTGGTTCTTTGAAAAGATAAACAAAATTGATACACCACTAGTGAAACTTATTAAGAAGAAGAGAGAAAGGAACCAGGTGAATCAAATCTGCAGTGAAGCAGACAATATAACAACAGACAAAGTAGAAATACAAAACATCATTAGAGGATACTATGAACAACTATATGCCAAGAAACGAGACAATCTGGATGAGATGGACACATTCCTGGACACATATAATCTACCAAGATTGAGCCAGGAGGATATAGAAAGCCTGAATAGGCTCATAACAAGCCAGGAGATTGAATCAGTAAAAATAACCTTCCAACAAAGAAAAGTCCTGGCCCTGATGGCTTCACCTCTGAATTCTATAAAACATTCAAAGAAGAGTTAACCCCATTCTGCTCAACTAATTTCTAAAGGTTCAAAAGGGTAAATCTCTCCCTAATTCATTCTATGAAGCCTCTATCACCCTTATCCTTAAAACAGATAAGGATAGGACCAGGAAGGGAAATTATAGACCAATAGCTCTGATTAATATAGACACAAAGATTCTCAAGAAGATACTAGCAAATTGTATCCAACAACTTATGATCAGGTAGACTTTATTCCAGAAATGCAAGATTGGTTCAACATATGTAAAACCATAAATGTAATACACCATATTAACAGGAAGAAAGATAAAAAACCATATGGTCATATAAATTGATGCAGAAAAAAGCATTTCATAAGCTGCAACATCCCTTCATGATCAAGACTCAGCAAAATCGGCAAAGAAGGGTCATTTCCCAACAAAATAAAAGCTATCTATGAAAAACCCATAACGAATATCATCCTGAATGGAGAAAAGCTGAAAGTTTTCCCACTAAAAACAGGTACAATCCAAGGATGTCCACTTTCTCCACTCTTTTTCAATATAGTACTGGAAGTCCTCACCAACGCAATCAGAAAAGGGGAAAAAAATAAAAGGCATTGAAATAGGAAAAGAAGAGGTGAAACTCTCTCTATTCACAGATGACATGATTGTATACATAGAAGACCCAATGGTTTCCATGAAAAAATTTCTGGAAGTAATACATGAATACAGTAAAGTTGCAGGATACAAAATCAACATACAGAAATCTATAGCATTTCTATATATGAATAACAGGCAAACTGAGATAGAACTGAAAAAAGTTATTCCATTTACCATAACCACAAAAAGTATAAGATACTTAGGAATACATCTAACCAAAGAAGTTAAAGACCTCCACAAGGAAAACTATGAGAAGCTAAAAAAAGAAATCGAAAATGACACAAAAAGTGGAAGGACATCCCATGTTCCTCGATTGGAAGAATTAATATAATCAAAATGGCAATTCTCCCCAAATTAATCTAAATATTTAATGCAATGTCAATCAAAGTACCAGACACATTCTTCACAGATTTAGAAAAGACAATCATAAAATTTGTCTGGAATCATAAAAGACCCCATATTGCCAAAGCAATTCTGCACAAGAAGAGTGGAGTGGGCGGCATCTCACTCCCTGACCCAAAAATATACTACAAAGCTGTGGTAATCAAAACAGCATGGTACTGGCACAGAAATAGACAAGTGGACCAATGGAACAGAATAGAGCCCCCAGAAATAAATTCCCAAACACACAGTCAACTGATTTTTGACAAGGGATACCAGTCAATTCAGTGGGAAAAGGAAACCTCTGCAACAAATGGTCCTAGAAAAACTGGATTTCCACCTGTAGAAAGATTAATCTGAACCCCTACCTCTCACCTTTGACAAAAATAAAGTCAAGGTGGATCAAAGATCTAAATCCAAGACCTCAATCTATAAAAGTGCTCCAGGAAAACACTGGAGAAACTCTGGGAGACATTGCTGTAAGGAAAGACTTCTTAAATAAGACCCTCAAAGCACAGTCAATAATCCCCAAAATAGACAAGTGGGATTCCATCAAACTAAGAAGTTTCTGCATGGTAAAAAGCACCGTAATTAGTGAGAATCAACAGCCCTCAGAATGGGAAAATATTTTTGTAAACTATGCATCAGATAAGGGACTGATAACCAGAATTCACAAGGAACTCAAGCAGCTTTTCCAAAAAAAGAAGATCAATCCTATTAAAAGATTGGAGAACAAGTTGAAAAAAACCATTCTCTAAAGATGACATATGAATAGCTAAAAGGCATATGAAAAAATGATCAACATCCCTCATTGTAAGGGAAATGCCAATCAACACAACAATGAGATACTACCTAACCCCAGTCAGAATCACTAAGATTAAAAACAAGACAAAACAAAACAAAACAAAAGAAAACAAAACAAAACAATACAAAACAAAAAACAATAAATGATAAGTACTGGCTGGGGTGTGGTGAAAGGGGAAATCTCTTACACTGCTGGTGGGAATGTAAATTGGTCCAGCCACTGTGGAGAACAATTTGGAGATTCCTCAAAAATCTACAAATAGAACTACCATATGATCCATCAATCCCACTCCTTGGTATCTACCCAAAGGACAGAAGAATATTTAATCGGAAAAGTGCTTGCACATCAATATTTATTGTGGCATTATTCACAATTGCTAAGTCATGGAAACAACCCAAATGCCCACAAACAGATGAATGGATAGAAAACTGTGGCACATATCCTCTAGGGAATACTATTCAGCCATAAAAAAACCTGGCTTTTGACAGGAAGTGGAAGAATATGGAAGATTTACTGATGAGTAACGCAAGCCAGGCTATGACGGAGAGACATTGTATGTCCCCACTTAATATATACCAAGTGTCCACACTCTATGACTGAAACTGATTGACTAAAGGATATAGAAACACAGTATATAGATGTAAATACCAGATATAATGTGTGTGAAAGAGGAGGGTCTGAGGAAAGACATTTAGTAGAAAAATAGGGAAGAAAAGTATTAATGGGACAAAGAAATGTATTATCTGTTGAAGATATTTTATAGTTTTATCAACTGAACTAGGGAGAAATGTCCAGCTGTTGAAATATTAACTTTGCAAGCTAAACAATGTGATTGAATGTATCAAAGAAAATAAAATTTTTTAAAATGCCTATTTGATGAAAAAAGATTTAAAAAAAACAATAATTCAGGCACCATTGCTATAGAGATTTGCATTTCTGCACTGGATTGTCATGTGCCGTCAAACTGAGCATCCACCTGCAGAAAAAAGAAACGGGACCCTGTCTCTCACCATTAACAAAAATCAACTCATGTAAAACCTCAAACTGTAAAACAACTGGTGGAAAACCCAGGGGTAACTCTTAGAGACAGTGAGGAAGGCACAAACTTCTTAAATAAGACTCTAACTTTGGGGTCAACCATGTGGGATCTGGCTGCCTTAACAAAGGCCATGGAGCAGGCTGTATGATGCTTTATAAAAAAGGCTTCAGGAAATGAAAGTCTAGAAAGAATGTACCTTTCCCCTGTTCATCTCTGTGGGTAACTACATTCACAGTTAATAGTTCTTATATTTGATTCTTTCACATGCCCGCTTGCTGACTTTGAAGAACCTTATCAGATACATGGATCTGTGCTATTACTTTGGAGCTTTGTTGGTTGTTAACGTAATAATTGCAAAGAAGTTACTTTGTTTCCAATGTATCATATTTAAATGACACCATTGTTTCATGTTGTTTGACTTTAGTGATGATACTTTATTTCACTCGTCCTGTGTCATAGGTTGCTTTTTGCTGGCTAAGTAATGTGTCAATGACTAAGTCAACTAATTTCCTACGATATATAGCTTCTGGATACCCTTGCTACGGACTTAATCCTTCATAGACATGGAGATGAAGCCCCACGACAGGACTGTGAAATGGGACAGACAGGCAAAGTCCTTCCAGTGTAGTAGGTCACAGTCCTTGATTAGCTTTGGTGTGATTCCTATACCAAAGAAATGCTTCTTTCAGTATTACAAAAATATTTTTCTGGGGCCAGCAGACAGTGTGGTGGTTACATTTTGGACTCCCACATGGCTGATTGTGGTCTGTGTCCTAAACCTGGTGGCTTAAAATCATGCCGAGTGTGTATGTGTGCATCCCTAAGATCATAGGAGGAGAATGGAGGAGAAGGGATTGCAGCATGGCCATCCCCTCTGAAGGGAGATTACTCACTTTCTCTCTCACCATGTCTGTTTCTCTGTTTCTTGTGAGTGCACACGCCCTAAGGCAAAAATCTCTTAAAAAAAAAAAGAAAGGGACCGGCAGTTAGCGTAATGGCTATGTCGCTGGACTCCCACGTAGTCGACCGCGGTTTGAGTCCCGGCCCCGGCGGCTTAAACTCACGCCAGGCGCGTGTGCGTGCGTGCCCAGGATCCCGAGAGGAGAATGGAGGAGAAGGGATTGCGGCGTGGCCATCCCCCCTGGGGGGTGATTTCCTGCTTTCTATCTCTCTGTCTCTCTCTGTCTGTCTGGCGAGCGCACGCGTCCTATAGCAAAAACCTCTCCAAAAAAAAAAAAGAAAAAAAAAAAAAGAAAAAGCGGCCTCGCGCTGCCCCGGCCGGCCGGAGGGCGGGCCGGCGGGCCGCGGGGGCGACGCCTGCGCCGCGCGCTGCCCCGGCCGGCCGGAGGGCGGGCCGCGGGCCGCGGGGGCGACGCCACGGCGCCGCCCCGGCCGGCCGGAGGGCGGGCCGCGGGGCCGGCGGCTACGCTCCGCATACCGTGGCGCGGGGGCGGGGCGCCGGACACGGAGGCTCCGCTCCGCGGGGCGGGACGCGGGGGCATGCACCGGCGGGCGGGCGCGGAGCGCCGCTCTGCGTACTAGGGCGCGGGGGCGGGGCGCCGGGCGCGAGGGCTCAGCTCCGCGAGCCGGGGCGCGGAGATGGGGCACGGGGGCTCTGCTCCGAATGCCCTGTCCGGAGGACCGGCCCAACCGGGGCCCTGCCCCACGTGCCGTGGCCGGGGTCTGACCCGTGTGCCGTGGCTGGGGTCTGCCCTGCGTGCCGTGGCCAGGGTCTGCTCCATGTGCCTTGGCCGGAGAGCCAGCCCAGCCGGGGCTCTGCTCTGTGCGCTGTGGCTGGGGTTCTGAGCCGCGTGCCCTGGCCGAGGAGACGGCCCGGTCGGGGCTCTGCCCCACGTGCCATGGCCGGGGTCTGCTCCGCGTGCCGTGGCTGGGGTTTGCCCCGCGTGCCGTGGCCGGGTCTCTGCTCCGCGTGCCGTGGCCTGGATCTGCTCCGCGTACCTTGGCCGGAGAACCAGCCCAGCCGGGGCTCTGCTCTGTGTGCTGCGGCTGGGGTTCTACTCCGCGCGACCTGACCGGAGAACCGGCCCGGCCGGGGCTCTGCTCCGAGTGCCGTGGCCGGGGATCAGCCCCGCGTGCCGTGGCCGGGGTCTGCCCAGCGTGCCGTGGCCGAGGCTCTGCTCCGCGTGCCTTGGCAGGAGGGCCGGCCGGCCGGGGCTCTGTCCTGCGACTGGGGCTTTGCTCTGCGTGCCTTGGCCGGAGAGCCGGCCTGGCCGGGGCTCTGCCCCCGCGTGCCGTGCCCCCCCGTGCCGTGGCCGGGGTCTGCCCCCGCGCGCCGTGGCCGGGGTCTGCCCCCGCGCGCCGTGGCCGGGGTCTGTCCCGCGCGCCGTGGCCGGGGTTCTGCCCCCGCGCGCCGGGCCCGGGGCTCTGCCCCGCGCGCCGTGGCCGGGGACTGCCCCGCGCGCCGTGGCCGGGGCTCTACCCCGCATGCCGTGGCCGGGGCCGGCCCCCGCGTGCCGTGGCCGGGGCTATGCCCCGCGTGCCGTGGCCGGAGTCTGCCCCGCGTGCTGTGGCCGGGGCTCTGCTCCGCGTGCCTTGGCCGGAGGGCCAGCCAGGCCAGGGCTCTGCCCTGCCGCTGGGGCTCCGCTCTGCGTGCCTTGGCTGGAGAGCCAGCCCAGCTGGGGCTATGCCCCCGCGTGCCGTGGCAGGGGTCTACCCCGCGTGCCGTGGCTGGGGCTCTGTCCCCATGTGCCGTGGCCGGGGTCTGCCCCGTGTGCCATGGCCGGGGCTCAGCCCCACGTGCCGTGGCCGGGGTCTACCCCGCGTGCCGTGGCTGGGGTCTGCCTCCGCGCACCGTGGCCGTGGCTCTGCCCCCGCGCGCCATGGCCGCGGCTCTGCCCCGCGTGCTAGGGCCCGGACGGCCCAGCCCCCACTGCCTCTCCGGCGCTGAGTATGTCTCGTGCCCAGCGCTGCAGCGGGCGGGCACCGCGGACCGACCAAGGTCGCTGTCCTTCCTTTCTCTGGCTGGGCGGGCGAGGGGGGGGGGGCACTGGATCCAGCGAGTATTCATGCGCTCGGGGCCCGCATGGGGCCGCCGGGCCTACGTGTGGTCCCGGGCCTGCGAGGGGCCGCCGGGCCGGACATGGCTGCTGGGCCTACATGTGGCCCCCAGGCTTGTGCATGGCCGCCGGGTCTGCACCCCCGCGTGGTCACCGGCCGCGGGCGGCGGGCTGAGACCAAGCACAGGGATCAAGAACTTACAGCTATGGGCAGCAGAGGGAGTATTTGGCTGTCTTGGACCAATTCAGAGGTGTATTGTGTGGGAGGAATTTCTCTGCCTATGGTCAGTGAGAAGATGATGGTTACCAGCTCTGCATTACCTCAGGGAAAAACTAGAACTACTCCACCATTCTTAAGGAATCCAGACACCCGAGGATGATTCACGCTGCAGATCCCCACAGTGCCATTCCAGGTGACTGTGGGATGACTGCTGTGCCGCATCAGCTGATAGCCGTCTCAGCTTTCCAGAGCCGCGTCCCTGAAACTGAGTTCCATGGAGACTCACATACATTTACTGGGCTGCACGAGACCCACCCTTGGTCCAGCCCTAAGTGAAGCCTACGTTCCCTATTGCTGGGAACTTTATGAACTGAAAATTAGAAGAAAAAAGAAAAAACAAAAAGGAACTGTATCTCTCAGCAAAAAAAACATCATAGACAATTCACACTTACTTGCTGAATCATCTGAGTGGGTTTTGAATGTTCACAACATAATGTCAACTGTTGATGATGGTGAATATGTTTATACCTATTTGGTTAATACACACTGTATATACATGCCTCTACAGACCATTCTGTACCCATTCCGTACAAATGTAATGATTGTATGCAAATTAAAAAAAAAAAAAAAAAGAAGGAAGGAAGGAAGAAAGAATTAATGAAAGAAAGAGGGAGGGAGGGAGGGGGAGGAAAAACAGAAAAATTTGCTTAGTGGACAAAAAATGAGAAGTTATTGGCTGATGATAATGTATACAGTAATATCTTTGTCTTGACTGACAGGCATAGTATTTGTGTTGGAAAAAGAAATTTATACTGTAAAAGACATGTGAAAAAAAAATTTAAAAAAAAGCATAAAAAAAAAGAAAAAGAAAAATATTTTTCTTGTATGTCCTATAAATTTCTATTTTCAGAATTTGTAAAAATAAGCTCTAAGGAAGACATACGAACAGCCAAAAAGCATATGAAAAAATGCTCAACATCCTTCATTGTAAGAGAGATTCAGATCAAAACCACAATGAGATACCACCTAACCCCAGTCAGAATGGTGAAGATTAAATAAACAAATAATGATAAGTGCTGGAGAGGATGTGGTGAAAGTGGAACACTCCTGCACTGTTGGTGGGGATATAAATTGGTCCAGCCACTGTGGAGAATTATTTGGAGGTTCCTCAAAGACTTTCAAATAAAATTACCATATTATTCAGTAATTCCACTCCTGGGTATCTACCCAAAAGATAGGAGAGTACTCAGTCGGAAAAGTGCTTGCACAACTATTTTTATTGCAGGATTATTCATGATTGCTTAGACATGGAACCAACTCAAATGTCCACGAAGAGGTGAATGGATTGAAAAATTGTGGCACATATATTTCATGGAATATTATTCAGCCATAAAAAAAGCCCTGGAATTTGATAGAAAGTGGACGAATACGGAATATTTGTTGCTGAGTGAAGCAAGTAAAGCTATGAAAGAGAGACATTGTATGTCTTCTGTGGGGACATGTTAAAGAGAGAGAATCTGAGGTGTGGGGACATGCTCTGAGCAAACACCACCTGCTCTTTTGGGGTTTGGCAGAACCTTGTAACTTGTCTTTCCCTGACCTTGGCTGCAGACAGAGCAAGGGTGGAAATTACTAGGGGCGTTCCAACAGATACATCTGATGGACTTCAAGAAACATCTTGACCCCAATTAGTAAAATCCAATCCCTGCTCTGCATCTGAAGGGTTCTTTAGACTTCTCTGGGTGTGGTGGTGCACTCCTTATAGAGAAGTTCTTTAGCTCCTTCCCCACACCTAACAGCTAGTTCTCTGCATTAGAAAAGAAGATGAGATTTTCTCTTGATGGGATTATCACCAAGGGATACACCTGGCCCTGTATGACTAAGCCCTCATAGATTTGTTAATTGCTTCTTATTGTCTGTAACCTGGCAACCAGTCTATGAAGTGTCGTGAAACATACATGTGTAATGTCTCCTTATACTATAAATAAAGACGTCCAGTTCGTCTGGGCGGCACAGGTTGCTTGGGCTACCTAGGCTCAGGCTGCCTGTGTCTGTTTATACTCTATCCCTTTGTCTCATTCTTTCCAATTCCCAGGTCCTGGCAAGATGGAGGGCTTTCTCTTTCTCGTCCTCTTTCTTTTCCTCACCAGCAGCCCCCTGATCATGATTCAGCCAGACCCAAGCCCTGGGGCAGACGACGACAGTCTTCACTTAGCATAAACTGACTGTCTGCACTCTATGGTAGAGACTGAAAGACTGAAGAACATAAAAGTATTAAAAATTGTAATGGACACCAGAGACAAAGTGGAAAGATAGTGTGGGAGGGGCGGATCATAGGAAAGGAGATTTGGGGAGAAAATGGAGAGGTGAGACACTTGTGGGACACAGATAAGGTTTATTATCTGTTGACAAGGATGTGTATAATAGTCTCAACTGGGCTGGACTGAGGTGTAAATCATGCCAGGTAAAGTCTTCTCACAATCTAAATAATGCATAGTGATGTAATATATGAATAATAATGTTTTTTTAAAAAAAGCTCTTATTGGGATCAATAAAAAAATGAGACCATGTCATTCAATACAAAGTGGATAAATATAGAAAATTTAATGTTAATGAAAGAAGCCGGACTGTGAAAGACAAACATTGTATATCCTCATTCAATATAAACTGAGTGTCTGCAATCTATGGCAGAAATTGAAAGATTTGAAGATATAACAGTAGGGAGGGCAAGTTTAAACAAAAGACACTATATAGGAGTAGGTAGATAGTAAGGGGTAGGAGGGATGGGTTCAGGAAATAAACATTTAACAGACACAAGAGTATAAAGCTCTCTATTGAAAATTATGTAGAGAGGAACATCCTTGATTTGATTGTCATGCATAACTTGAAAAACCATATTATGTACTAGAGAGATGTGTGATGATTGAATGTAAATGAGAAATCATAAAAAATTTTAAATGAGGTAAAAGAGTTTGGCAAAAATAGACATAATGGAAATAAAAAACATCATTAGAGGATACTAAGAGCGATTATATGCCAACAAACATGAAAATCTGGATGATATGGACAAATTCCTGGACACATGAAATCTACAAAGATTGAGTCAGGAGGACACAGAAAGCCTGAATAGGCTGATAACGAGCAATGAGATTGAATCAGTAAAAAATAACCTCCCAACAAAGAGAAGCTCTGGTCCTGATGTCTTCACCTCTGAATTCTACAAAACTTTTGAAGAAGAAATAACCCCCATTCTACTCAAGTTATTTCTAAAAATTCAAAAGAATAAACACTCCCAAATTTATTTTATGAAGCCTCCACACCCTTGCCCTTAAGACAGACAAGGACTGACAAGGAAGGAAAATTATACACCAATATCTCTGATGAATATAGACACAAAAATTCTCAACAAGATACTAGCAAATTGTATCTAACAACATATAAAAAAGATTATACATCATGAGCAGGTAGACTTTATTCCAGGGATACAAGGGTGGTTCAACATATGCAAAACCATAAACATAATACATCATATTTGAAAGAAAGAAAAAAACATATAATCATATCAATTGATATAGAAAAAGTATTTGATAAAATACAACATCCCTTCCTGATTAAGACTGTCAGCAAAATCAGCATAGAAGGGTAATTCCACAACACAACAAAAGCTATCTATGAAAAACCCATAGCTATCATCATTCTGAATGGGGAAAAGCTGAAAGATTTTCCACTAAAAAACTGTTACAAGACAAAGATGCCCACTTTTTCCACTCCTTTTTAACGTAGTACTGGAAATCCTTGCCAATGCAATCAGGAAAGAATAAAATAAAATAAAATAAAATAAAATAAAATAAAATAAAATAAAATAATAAAATAAAATAAAAGACATTCAAATAGGAAGAGGTGAAACTATCTCTATTTGCAGATGACATGATTATATACATAGAAGACACAATGGTATCCATTAAAAAATTTCTGAAGATAATAAATGAATACCGTAAAGTTGCAGGACACAAAAATCAACATACAAAAATCCATAGCATTTCTATATAAGAACAGAAAGCAAACTGATATAGAACTGAAGAAAGTAATTTGATGTACCATAGCCACAAAAAGTATAAGATACTTAGGAATAGAGACCAGCAAATGGTGTGATGGCTACATCACTGGATGGTTCGAGTCTGGCACCCAGTGGCTTAAACTCACACTGCGTGCGTGTGCGTGCATGACCAAGATTCCGAGAGGAGAATGGAGGAAAAAGGAGTGCAGCATGACCTTCTGCCCAGGGGATGATTTCTCGCTTTTTGTCTCTCTGTCTCTCTCTTTCTTTCTGGTGAGTGCACGCACCCTATAGCAAAAACCTCTCCAAGAAAAGAAAAGATACTTAGGAATAGAAGCTAACCAAAGAAGTCAATGACCTATAAAAGGAAAACTATGAGAAGCTAAAAGAAAAAATTGAAAATGACACAAAAATGTGGAAGAACATCCTATTTTTCTGTATTGGAAGAATTAATATAATCGAAATGGCAATTCTACCCAAATTAATCTACATTTTTAATGCTATCACAATCAAAGTGCCAGAGACATTCTTCACAGATCTAGAAAAAAACAATCATAGATTTTGTCTGGAATCGTAAAGGACCCTGTAATACCAAAGCCATCCTGTGCAAGAAGAGTGGAGTAGGAGGCATCTCACTTCCTGACCCCAAAATATATTACAAAGTTGTGATACACAAAACAGCATGGTTCTGGCACAGACATGTGGACCAATGGAACAGAATAGAGACCCTAGAAATAAACTCCAAAACGTACAGCCAACTGATTTTTTGACGAAGTATACCAGTCAATCCAGAGGGAAAATGAAAACCTCTTTAGCAAATGATGCTGGAAAAATTAGGTATCCACCCATAGAAAGGTGAATCTGAACTCCTACCTCTCACCGTTAACAAAATTCATCTCAGTATGGATCAAAGATCTCAAATGATAAAACTACTGGTGGAAAACACTAGGGAAACTCTGGAAGATATTAGAGTAGGCAAAGACTTCTTAAATAAAACTCCCAAAGAGCAGGCAGTAATCCTAGAAATAGACAAGAGGATTTCAACAGATTAAGAAGTTTCTACACAGCAAAAGATACTTTAATTAGTGTGAATCAACAATCCTCTGAATGGGAAAATATTTTTGTCAACTATGCTTCAGATAAGGGACAAATAACCAGAATACACAGGGAACTCAAGCAGCTTACAAAAAAAAAAATTAACCAAATTAAAAGATGGAAAAGGAGTTGAATAAACAACTCTCTAAGGAAGACATATGAACATATGAACAGCCAAAAGGCATATGAAAAAATGCTCAATATTCCTCATCATAAGGGAAATGCAGATCAAAACCCAATGTGATGCCACGTAACCCCAGTCAGAATGAGTAAGATTAAAAAAAAAAAATGTTAAGTGCTGCTGGGGATGTGGTGATAGAAGAAGTCTCCTACATTGTTGGTGGAAATGTAAATTGGTCCAGCCACTGTGGAGAACAATATGGAGATCCTTCAATGATCCACAAATAGAATTACCATCTGATACATCAATTCCACTCCTGGGTATCTATCCAAAGGGTAGAAGAACACTCAGTTGGAAAAGTGCTTGCACATCTATGTTTATTGCAGCATTATTCACAGTTACTAAAACGAGGAACCAACCTACATGTCCACAAACAGAAGAATGGATTCCATATACTCTATGGAATACTACTCAGTCATATAAAACAAGACCCTGGCTTTTGATAGAAAATGAATGAATATGATTTAAGAAAGATTTACTTCTGAGTGTAGCGAGCCAGGCTGTGATGGAGACATTGTATGTTTCCATTAATATATACTGACTGTCTTACTCTATGGCTTAAACTGAAATATTAGAGGATATAAAAACATTGAAAATGGTTATAGATACCAGATAGTGTGGGAATAGGGTGGGAGAAGGAGAGTATGAGAAAAGACATCAAGGAGAAAAATAGAGAGGCAAGATATTTATGGGACACAGAAATGGATTATTATCTGTTGATTATAATGTGCATAGTATCTGCAACTAGACTGGTGTGAAATGTATTTGTGTTGAAAAATTCACTTTATAAGCTAAGTGTGATGCATAGTGATTGAATGTATTTTTAATGAAAAAAAAACATATTTTTAATAAAATTGATAATAAAAAACAAAAGTTTGGCAAATATAGAAGCAAAGTTGAACCATACTTCCACTTCTGTTTCCTTCTCCCAACAGAAGAGTTCTTTGTTCATTAGTGCCAAGAGATCCAGTCCAATATATATCCTAGGATCTTCCCAGGGATATCTCTGGTCATCTCCTAGACAATCACGTTTACAACACTATCACTGCACACCACTGCCACTTCAGACAGAACTTCATCTTTCCCCTCAGTTTTGAGTTTCATGGGTCTGTCATACCATTTTCAGAACTCCACTCGTGGACATCTGGCCAAAGAAATATTTTTAAATTTGTGAGCCATGGCCAGCAGATGGTGTGGTATGGTGTTTAAGGCACTAAGTACTTTTTTTTTGAGAGAGAGGTTTTTGCTATAGGGCACATGCATTCACCAGAAAGACGGAGAGAGACAGAGAGGCAGAAAGCAAGAAATCACCCACCAGGGGGTATGGTCACAACACAATCCCTCCTCCGTTCTCCTTTGATCTTGGGTATGCATGCACACTCACCTGGCATGAGTTTAAACTACCAGGTCTGGGATTCAAACCGTGGTTGACTACATGGGAGTCCAGCGACATAGCCATTACACCAACTGCTGGTCCCTAAGGCACTAAATTCTACATGGATGACTCCAATGGTTCAAGTCCTGAATCCAGTGGCTTGAATACATGCCAGGTGTGTGTACATGCATGCCCAAAATCCTGAGAGGAGAATGGGGGAGAAGAGATTGTGGCATGAGCATTCTCCCTGGGGGGGGGGGGGGGGTGATTTCTCATTTTCTCTTTCTCTGTTTTTCTATGGCAAGCACACACACCCTGTGGCAAAAATCTAAAAGGGAAAAAAACTGTGAGACTCTTGATGTCAAAAACCTGACAAATCAGATATTTAGAAGTTGTCTTGGGTCCGGCAGGTGTCATGGTGGTTGAGGCTCTGGACTCCCACATGACTGACAGTGGTTCAAGTCATTGATCTGTCAGCTTCCTTTTTCACTTTCCCACTCCCTCTCTCTCTACACAAATTTTTAAAATGATAATAGCAAAAATAAAATTAATTTTAAAAAATATAGTTGCCTTGGTTGAAATAAAAATTGAGTTACATAAAACAGGCCTTTTTTTAAGAAATGTAAATCAGCACTGTCTAGTAGAACTTCCCACAATGATTGAAATATTCTATATCTGAACTTTCCAATATGGTAGCCACTAGCCACATGTGCTTATCTGGTACTTGAAATGTACCCAGTGCAACCAGGGAACTGAATTTAAAATTTTTATTTAATTTTAATTAATTTAAATTTAGATAGTCACACAGGGCTAGTGGCTCCCTTGATAGCATAGATTCTGGAACATATAGCAGTCTTATTTATATTTTGTTCAAACCAATTCACTTAATATTGATTAACTATAAAATTTCATATACAACACAAAGCCATTATTATTACAGGATTTGACCTTCTAAAGAAAATATGTAAATAGGTATTCTGCTAAATTACAATATTCTTTTATAAGTTCCAACAGGTTATTAATACAAGAATGATTACAAACTTGATTTTTGGCCTGAATATTTTTCTACAAAGTCTCATTGTTGACCAAAAGAAGATACATGTTTCTCATTAAACTTTGTTTTAATGGTTCTCAAAATTCTGTGACAGATTTTTGGTCAAGTTGTTCCATTAAAAAGTACTGATTATAAAAACTAATTACTTAAAACTGCAACACACACACACACACACACATACACACACACACACACACAAAAATGATCCACAAACATTTTCCTTTCCTTCTGAAGGTTTTACAATGCATTGTTATCATTAACCAGTCTTTTACTATTAAACTTAAATGGCCAATTGAGACAAACAGTTCTGAGACTGTTCTTTCACCACTGATTAAGGCCGGGGTGTCAGGAATTAGGGATATTCATTTAGCCTTCTGAGCTTTCTGGGCAGACGGTGACCTTGCCATCTCCAGCAGCCCTGTTGTCCATGCCTTTGATGACATCCACTGTAACTGTCTGTCTCACATCACTAACAGCAAAATGACCCAGAGGAGGATAGTCAGAGAAGCTCTCAACACACATGGACTTGCCAGGACCCATAAGAACAATGGTAGCATCACCAGATTTCAAGAATTTAGGGTCATCTTCCAGTTTTTTTACCAGAATGGCAATCAATCTTTTCTTTCAGCTCAGCAAACTTGCAAGCAATGTGAGGTGTGCAACAATCCAGTACAGAGGCATAGCCAGCACTGATTTGGCCTGAATGGGTCAGGATAATCACCTGAGCAGTGAAGCCAGCTGCTTCCATTGGTGGGTCATTTTTGCTGTCATCAGCAACATTGCCACATCAAACATCTTTGACAGACACATTCTTGACATTAAAGCTCATATTATCCCCAGGAAGAGCTTCACTCAGAGCTTCATGGTGCATTTCAACGGACTTTACTTCAGTTGTCACATTGACTGGTGCAAAGGTGAACACCATACCAGGTTTGAACACACCAGTCTCCACTGAGCCCACAGGGACTGTGCCAATACCACCAATTTTGTGCACATCCTGGAGGGGCAGACACAAGGGATTGTCAGTTGGACAAGTTGGTGGCAGAATGCAATCTAGAGCTTCAAGCAGTGTAGTTCCACTGTCATTGCCATCTTTCCAGGTGACTTTTCATCCCTTAAACCATGACATATTAGCACTTGGCTCCAACATGTTGTCACCATTCCATCCAGAAATTGGCACAGATGCTACTGCATCAGAATTATAGCCAATTTTCTTAATGTAGGTGCTTATTTCTTTACATTTTAATTTTCTCACATCTCTTCAGACTCTAGGGTGGCTCAGTAGAATCCATTTTGCTAACACCAACAGTTAGTTATCTCACACCCATTGTGTAAGACAGAAGGGCATGCTCAAGGGTTTACCTATTCTTGGAGATACCAACTTCAAATGCATCAACACCACAAGCAGCAATAGAACAGGATAATCAGCCTGAGATATGCCTGTAATCATGTTTTCGATAATGTCTCTGTGTCCTGGGTCATCAATGATAGTCGCATAATACTTGCTGTTCTCAAATTTCCACAGGGAGATATCAATGATGATACTACACTCACGTTCAACTTTCAGTTTATCCAAGATCCAGGCATATTTGAAGGAGCCCTTTCCCATCTCAGTAGTCTCCTTTTCAAATTTTTTTTGATGAGTCTTTTGTCTATCCCACCACATTTGTAGATCGAATGGCCAGTAGTGGTAGATTGCCACAATCTACGTGTCCAATAATAACAATGTTGATGTGAGTCTTCTCCTTTCCCATTTTGGCTTTGATTTAGCAGTGGTTTTCATGATACCTGTATTCTGGCAGCAAACCCATTGTGAAAAAGCTAGAACATATAACAGCCTTATTGACTTACCTCTATTATGGTTTTCTTCTCAGGCTAGGCCTTTGTGCTGCCTTTTCTGTGGGCTTCCTTTTCTACCCTTAATACCATAAAATAATGACATTTGCTGGCAGGAGAGTTGAAACTTGTCTAAAATGTGTTCATTCTGTCAAGGAATATTACATAAATACACTTCACAGGTAAATAGTTGTTTGGACTACATTGGGGAAGAAAATGTGCCATCTCTAATATCAAATAAAAGAACAAATATTAAAAATTCCAAAATATTCCTATAGTAGTGGCTTTGAAAACATTTGTAGTGTAAATAATACACACATGTTCCACTAGGAATGAAATTTAGAGTGAAAAAAAGACAAATAAAATCTGCAACAGGGATTGTCTGATTGAACTACAATTTACACTCAATCTACTAGGGATTATTTGTCTTCCTATGTAGGCAAGATAATACAGTGTCCTTTTCCCCAGTATTCATTAGTGTTGTAACTAAGGTAGGACCGAGCAGTGGTGAGTTCTTTTGGCAATGCTTTCATAATAAGTCTGTGGGAAATTTGAGTCATAACATATACCAGGGAAAGGCAAACATGACTTTAACAGATTGGAAGCATTAGTGATGGATCAAGGGACAACCGGCATCCAATTATGCCTGGTCTGATTCAATTCTTTTTTTACTAATTGTGACAAATATATACTGTAGGATTTATGGCAAGCACTTCATTTGTTTAGATCAGTAAATAAATATGTAATATTAAATGACCAATGTTTCTTTCTTTAAGGTCCCTCTAGAAATTAAAATTCACTCAGGTCATTAACAGTTTGTAACTTTATTTTGTTCTACTATTAATGACAATATCACAGACAAAAATATCTACTTTATCATGGCTTTTGGATGGTAAATGTAAGATTTTGAAAGTTAAAGCTGCATAAAGAAAACTCTAGTGCTCACAGTGATATAGTAAACTTCATGTTTTATTTTGTTTTTGGTATTGTTTTTCTTTAAGAGAGAGAGATTTTTGCTATAGGACACATGCACTTGCTGGAGAGTCAGAGAGAAACACAGAGCAGAAAGCAAGAAATCACCCCCTAGGGGGAATAGCCATGTTGCAATCCCTTCTCCTCCATTTTCTTCTCAGTATTTTAGGCACACACACACACACACACACACACACACACACACCTGGAGTGAGTTTCAAGCCTCCAGGTCTGGGACTTGAACCACGGTCATCCATGTGGGAGTTTAGCAACATAACTGTTATGCCATCGACTGGTCCCAAGGTCTATTTTTAAATCATAAATTGTCTTTGTGTGTTAGCAATTTATCATTTGCAATTACAGTGGAAATGACATTTTGACTTAAAATGAAGTGCTATTTCCTTTCCTTAAAAGAATTGATAAAGAAAGCATACTGCTAAGTACTCTGGGTTTGTATTCAGACCGATGAGTTTCCTGCTTAATAGATGCCCACACAGCATTTTTAGCTGTACTTTTCTGTATCAGTTATGAATCATTACATGCTTCCTATATATAATATTTGTCTGATAGTTACTGACTTATATATAATCTAATAGAGTGAAATAATTAATTTTTAAATTAGAAAGAGCATTAATGTAATATTAGCGTTAAAATAATACTTAAATAGCATATGGCATAGAGTCTTACATATCTAACTACTGGATATCTCCACTTGGATTATGGAATCCTTGAACTCAGTGAGTTCAAATATGAACTCTACGTTCACCCAAAACTTGTACCTCTTCATCTGTTCTTAAATTCAGCGATGGCAATATCAATCAACCAGCTGTCAAGGCCAAAAACTGGGCATGATCACAGATTCCTCCTCTTTCTGTCTCATTCAGTTCATCACCAAGTCTGACCAATTTGACCTCCTCAGTATTGTTCAGTTGTTTTTTTCTTCCCTCCATTTCTATCGCTACTTATTATTTCAAACCGGCACCATCTCATGCCTGGACTCTTGCAAAAGCCTCTGAATTGGTCTCTCTGCCCCAAGGATTGTTCCCATCTTGCCCTAAAATATGTCCAAATCTCTCATCATGATCTAACAATTCAGAACCTCACCTCTACTCTTCTCCAATCATTTTTGTCAGTCCTTTGTCTCTACCTGACATCCTGGGCAGTCTTGTGGAAATGAGCCTTTAAACAAAAGGAAATTAGTCTCATACACATGCAGCCACCAATCAAGGCAAGGTAGATCAGGACTCCCTATCTCCATGATAAGATTATTAATTCTCTGTTTTCCTCTTCCACATATAGTTTGTTACCTTCTTCCTTTTTATTCATATTTCCTTAACTGTAGGTTGCATTTGTTTTCATAAACACATTTTCATTCATATTAATTCATGATGTTTCCCAAAATTCATGACAATCATAAATAATAATATTATGATTATTACTACTAATTAATAACATGTATTAAGCACTTAACAGAGTATGAAGCACTGTTAAGCAAATTGCATCCCTTATTGTCTTAGTCAGTTTGAGGTGCTAAAACAGAGTACCATAGACTATATGGCTTCTAAACAACAGAAATTTACTTCTGTGATAGTGCTAGAAATCAGACTGCACTCATGGCTGAGTTCTGGTAAAGATCCTCTCCCATGTTGCAGACTGCTGAAATTCTTGTGTCTTCACATGGCAGAAAGAGAGCTAGAGAGTTCTCAGTGGTCTCTGTCATAAGAGCACTGATTC
Source organism: Tupaia tana (assembly GCA_026018925.1). Taxonomy (NCBI): domain Eukaryota; kingdom Metazoa; phylum Chordata; class Mammalia; order Scandentia; family Tupaiidae; genus Tupaia; species Tupaia tana. The sequence continues at coordinate 126,129,167 of JAKSZU010000009.1, forward strand.
CATTCATGAAGACTCCACCCTCATGACCTACTTCCTCAAAGGCCCCACTTCACATTGGGGATTAGAATTTCAGCATGGGACCAACAGATGGCATAATGTTTACCTTGCTGGACTTCCATGTAGACAATTGCAGTTCAAGTTCCGGACGCAGCAGCTTAAACTCCTGTCAGGCGCATGCGTGTGAGTGCCCAAGATTCCGAGAAGAGAATGGAGGAGAAAGGCTTGTGGCACAGCCATCCCCCCTAAGGGGTGATTTCTCTCTTTCTGTCTCTCTTTCTCTGCCTTTCCAGCGAGCACAAGTGCCCTATAGCAAAAACCTCTCTTCAAAAAAAAATTTTCAGCATGAATTTGGGAAGAACACAAACATCCAGCATTTTTTGTTTGTTTGTTTGTTTGTTGTCTTTGTTTTTGTTTTAAGCTTTTTGCCATAGGACACTTGTGCTTGCCGGAGAAAGGTAGAGAGTGATAGTGAGCTGGAAAGTGAGCAACAACCCTCAAGGAGGGTGGCCAAGTCACAATCCCTTCTCTTTCTTCTCCTCCTGGGATTTGGGACACTCATGCTCATACACCCAGCATGATTTTCAAGCAACCAGGTCCAGGACTCAAACTATGGCTGGCCATGTGGGAGTCCAGAGCCTTAACCATCACTCCACCTGCTGGTCCCTCATAACAGTTATTTAATTCTGATAACAATCCTTTAGAAATATCATTCTTATTTTACAGTAGAGTATTTTTTAGTGGTTACTGAAGCTGGAAGGGAGGGAGAATATAATGGGTATAGAGTTTATTATTATTATTATTATGATACATTCGATCACTATACATCATTTAATTTTGAAAGATTAAAAAAAGTGACACAGGAATGCCCTCAGCTCTACAGCAACACCAATTCCATCGTCAGATCCCTGGCCTAAGGGACACTGAGGCAGGGTCCCTGCCCCAGCACCAGTCCTGGCACCCTGAAGCCCAGAGACTCCTACCTCTGTCAGTCAGGTAGGGATTTTTTTACCTTCTCCTCTTCTTTCATTTGTAAATTTCTCACTTCTTACCACACAGGAATGCCCTCTGCTCTAGAGCAACCCCACTTCCATCTTCAGACCCCTAGTGAAATCACCAGTCAAATTAGAGTGCGACATGCGACTTTTTCTTTATTTTCCTTCTCACTTTATTCCCACTTATTTGGTCCTCTCTTCCTCTATCTCCACCCTCCCAGACAGTCTAGATAGGTGGAATCACATTTCTGAAATAGTCTAGTATTTTAAGACTCTCTGGGATCTTCCCTTTTACTGAACCACCTGCGAAAAAGGAGATACTTTTCTTCAGACACCTGAATAGAATACTCCTTGGACTACATTGCTAAACACAACAGGAGAGAGACTTTGGCGCTCTTCAGTCCACAGCAAAAGGGAAACATACTTGCTCCTAGGTGAAGAAACATTCTCCTAAAAGGAATTCCAAAGTGAATACATCTCCCAATGGCTAGAAGAGCCTCAAGTCTGAATAAACCAAAAAATATGTCTCCATCAAAAGAACACAGTGACTCCTTTCCATTTCTTGAAAAAACAGAGGATGTTACCAAAATGTTAGAAAAAGAATTTAGAACATTCATGGTGACCAAATTCTATGAGTTGAAACAGAAAAGAGACAATGAACTACAGGAGATTAGGAAGTCCTTCCATGATATGAAAGAAGAAATGGACACTTTAAGAAAGAATTGGATGGAAATATTAGAGATGAAGTCTGTAATACAGGAAATCAAAAACTCTCTTGAAAGTATTAAAGGCGATGAGACCATGCTGAAGATCAAATCTCCAATGTAGAAGAAAAAACCTCAGACCTAGGAAAAAAAAACACCCAAAAGATTGAGAAAATATCAAAAAAAAAAAAAAAACCCATGAGGAAAACATACAAGAAATACTAGATTCTATTAGATACCCTAACATGTGAATAATTGGTATCCTAGAAGGTGAAGAAACTAATAGTGGCATGGAAAATCTATTCCATGAGTTCCTGGAAGAAAATTTCCCAAGTCTAGAGAGACACTCAAACATCCAGGCCCAAGAAACACAAAGGACCCCAAATAGAATCAACCCAAGAAGATCTTCCCCAAGGCACATCTTAGCCAGATTGGCCAAGACCACAGATAAAGACAAGATACTAAAACTAGCAAGAGAGAAACAAGAAGTGACTTACAAAGCTCATCCTATCAGGCTAACACTGGACCTCTCAACAGAAACAATACAAGCAAGGAAAGAATGGGAAGATGTATTTAAAGTGCTAAGAGAGAAACAATTTCAACAAAGGTTATTATATTCTGCAGGATTATCCTTCATATGGGAGAAAAAGACTAAAATCTGTCCCAACCCAGGGGACAGTCGAACAGGTTCCCTGGGGGAGGGAGTGAGAGATGGGACAAATACACACACACACAATACGAGGTGCTGATCAAGTCTTCTTCTTCCTCCGTTTATTGAGGAAAAATGGCAAGTTATATACAGACTGGTGGGCACCGACTGGTTGCCCGAAATGCAAATGAGATAGAACAGCATGAACCAATCATTGGTGTGGGTGGATCTCTCCCATTGCCTAGAAACCCAACCGCTTCCAGGGAGAACAGTTGGTCACATGATTTCTGAGAAATGGTTTGCTCAGTGAGGAAGTGAAGCCTAATGGTTTCCAAGATGGTGGATAGCTCAAGATGGCAGATAGCTCAAGATGGCTTCCATATGCAGTGCCCTCCACATGTCCCCCTTTTTTATTTTTTAAAAGAGAGGAGAAAAACCTGGGGGAATCGTGCCTGTCTTAGGTTGGAGTCATTTTTTAGAGCCACACGTCCATCCTTACCCATCATTGGAGAGTCCCATTGCAATGATGGGTTTTCTGTCTTAGGTGGAAGGACTGTACAGCTGTTACAGGCTCAGACTCTCTTACCCGTCTTTGGCTAACCAATTCAGCGCCTCAGGCAGGAGCAATGTCTAGGCTCCGCGATACTCCATCTCCAGGTTGTGGTAGTGGACTTGGATAGGCTGCATTTTTATGGAATTAACCTGTTGTTTAAGGAAAGCCATGAGCTTATTAAAGAGAACAGGCCTCAAAGAGCAAACAATCAGTAAACCCAGAATCAGACCAAGTATGGGGAGGAAAAAGGGGAGGAGTCCATTCCATGCAGACCATAAGGGATTGTCACGAACGATGCCGGACTTGTTGGCATAAAAGCAGCAGCGTTTCTGTAAAGCAAGACAGAGACCCTCCTGTTTTGCCAGGAGGAGCGCCAGGATCAAAACCAGCAGCGGTAGTGTCGAAGAAGCAAAACAGGATCAGGTATTTAAGAAGGATCTTCATTTTGTTGATCTGTGGAAGGAGAGAGAGACATCTCAGGGCTTTCATCGTCACTGGATGGCTTGTTAGAATCGATCTGTTTGATTAATCTTTCTGGTAGCCAACGAGCAGCATCCATTTTTTGAGAATAGATACAGACAGACCCTCTGCCCCAAATGAGGATGGGGTCCGGACCATTTCATGTATTGTCCAGAGGATCTTTCCACAAAACTGGCAAATTTTGTTTTGGTAGTTGAATGCTAGAAGCGCTCAGCAGCTGAGTCTCCATCTTTATCAAGAGACAGGAAATTTAGGACAAAAAGAGCATGTGCCAGAAGGTTTTTTGGCAAGCCCTTAGTCTGTAAAATCTCTCCCTTTTTTAGCTTTTGGAGAGTATTTTTCAAGGAAAGATGAGCACGTTCAACAATGCCTTGTCCCTGGGGATTGTATGGAATTCCTGTAACATGTTTAATGTGAAGTTGTTTACAAAAAGAGGCAAAATTATTTCCTGTGTCTTTCCAGGAGATTTTATCAGCGTGGGGTACAGGAATATCAATGGCCGTTAGGATAAATTTCCCAGTCCTGTTCTATTAAATTTAGGTTTTGGTATCAAGGGATGGATGATATCTGATTTATTTTCCCGTAAGCCTTTTCCTGGTATATAACCCTGTGCTAACATTTGCGCAGTAACTGTATCGGAAGGGCTGAACATGATGAGGCTCATTTGTGATAACAAATCTCCACCCCAAAGGTTTATGGGGAGACCTTCTATAATAAAGGGTTGAATGGTTCCTTGGTTTCCCTTTCTGTCCACTGTAATACTTTAGTACTCCTTTCTGGATTTTGGCTTTGACCAATGCCTTTTAGGTGGGTAAGGGTTGGTGTTAGGGGCCAAGTTTGGGGCCAGTTGTCTTTTCTGAGAATGGAAACATCGGCCCCAGTGTCAACAAGTCCAGAAAACTGTTTACCATCTAACCATAAAGTAAGCATTGGTTTCTCTGGAGAAATTTGTTGGACCCAATAGGCATCTGAGGAACCAACCCCTTTTTCACCTCGTGAAGAGGTTTGGATGTTATTTTGAGTGGAAAGCAGTGGAAGGAGTAAGAGTTGAGCTATGTGCTTTCCAGCTGTAATAGTTGTGATTAAATTTGGAGAGGAAGCCGTAATTTTTATTTCTCCCTCATAGTCATTATCTATTACTCCTGGAAAGATTTGAAGTCCCTCCATAGTGGCACTACTATGACCTATGAGTATTGCAAAGGTGTTTGGAGGTTAAGAGCCAAAGATTCCAGTAGGCAAGGCCTGTACCCCCATCTCAGGAGTTAATATTGTGTGGGTGGTGGAACAGAGGTCCAGCCCTGCGCTTCCTGGAGTCGCTCTGGAGAGGTCTGAAATGGATTGTTTGTTGGAACAGTTTGCATCACCCCCAAAACTTGTTTGAGTCTGGGGGCCTGGGGCTGGCCCCTGTTCCCATTTCCCTGAAAGTAAGTAAGTGGTCTGCCATGGATATCTGTTTTGGACCTGCACTCGTTGTCAGGATGATGTCCCCTCTGGCACTTACTGCTTAACTCAAGGGGTTGATTCTGTCTCTAATCTTTAAAATTTTTTGTTTTACACTGTTTTGCCATGTGTCCTGGGTGACCGCATTTAAAACAATTACCTCGGATTATTGCGTTCAAGGAATTGGCAGACAGTGTACCTTTGAAGGGCAGCGGCCATGACCAATCCCTGTTGATATACTGATCCTATCTCTGAACACAGACTATGTACCCTGTCAGGTCTGTCTTTTTTCTATGCGGACTAATGGCTGCCTGACAAGGAGCGTTAGCATTTTCATATGCCAATTGCTTTTCAAAGTCTGTACTTGCATCAGCATTACCGAATATTCTTTCTGACGTGGTAATTAATCAATGTACAGAGAACCAGCAGTTAGCGTAATGGCTATGTCACTGGACTCCCACGTAGTCGACCGCGGTTCACGTCCTGGACCCGGTGGCTTAAAACTCACGCCGGGTGCGTGTGCGTGCGTGCCCAAGATCCCAAGAGGAGAATGGCGGAGAAGGGATTGCGGCATGACCATCCCCCCGGGGGGTGATTTCTCGCTTTCTGTCTCTATGTCTCTCTGTCTGTCTGATGAGCGCATGCATGCGCCCTATAGCAAAAAACCTCTCCAAAAAAAAAAAAAAAAAATCAATGTACAAAGTCAGAAAAAGGTTCATCAGGCCCTTGTCTGTTAGTAAGGGAGGTGCTCAAATCTTCTTTGGCAAGGAGTTTTTTCCAGGCCTTTATGCCTGCTGTATGAATTTATGCAGAGTCCTGGGTCATACTGCATTTGATTTTCATTGTGCGCATAGTTTCCTTCTCCTTTTAACATTTCAGCCGTCCAGCCGTTATTGGCTTGGGCACTGCAGCGGGCGGTTTCCCTACAAGCCTCTACATATCCTGATTTCCAAAGTAAGTAATCTCCTCCTGAAAGTGTGGCTCAGGCTAATGTTTGCCAATCAGACGGTGTGAGCCAGCCCTCGGTGATAGCTTCAACTATAGCTAAGGTATACGGAGCAATAGCTCCGTATTGGGTGACCGCTGCCTTAATTTCTTTTACCATTTTAAAGTCAAGCCCGCTGTGATGGCACCAAACCTGTCCTTGGGGATCTGTAGTTTCTGTAACAGGGAATGTCTCAAAGTCTGTTGTATGTGATCCCTGAACTGGTTTTGTTTCTTTGTCTGTATTGGTTTTTAGTTTCTCTAATTGTGATATTAGTTCCCAGTGTTCTTTTTCTAATTGAATCTGTTCTTTCAATTGTTTTATTTTATGCAAAATCTCTTCCTTAGGGTCAATAACCGGCATCAAAGGTGGTGCAGATGCGACTGGGTTGTAAGATGGCGGTTGTTTTTTGAAAGGCGGCCATTTTGAATTATTGTACTTACCTGCCTTCATTTGTGAAGTTTTTTCTTCAGATGGCCATTTTGGGTTATTGCACGTGGCAGTCTTTTTTTCTAAAGTTTCTTTCTTAGGCGGCCATTTTGAATTATTATATTTGTCAGCCTTGGCCTCTAGGATTTCCTCCTCTGAACTGGTTGATGACTCATTTTTCTTTGGCTCTTGCAGAGTCTTAAGGTTGTTTTTCTTTTTTAGTTTTTTAGATTTTTTTTGGTTTTGTCTCGCTTTCGGGGCTTTTAACTTCTTCCTCACTATCTAGGGAAATAAGATCCTCTCCCTGTTCTTTTTCAATTTTAGAATCCTTGGTTAGATCTGAGGTGGTTATAGCCTCCTCCTGGGGTTGATCATTTTGCATGATCTGCTCTGCCTTAGCGACCATAACGACAAGGGCTTCTATTAAGCTCTGAATGAATATTTTTTGCTGACTAAGCTTTTGTCCCATTATTACCCGTACTTAAAATAAAACGTAAGTAAATACTTACCAGGACATATTCTCTTCATCCTTCTATGTTTTTTGCCGGCCTTTCTCAGGACGAGGTTATGCCGTCCCCTTCTGGATGAGTCTATGCCATCCCCTTCTGGTTTCCGCCGGCTTTTCTCCTTGCTCTGCACTGGAGCCTTCCTCGGGAGCTCTTCACTGGATCCCTTGTACCCAGGTCCATGTTCAGGCGCCACATGTCCTGACCCGGGGGACAGTCAAACAGGTTCCCTGGGGGAAGGAGTGAGAGATGGGACAAACACACGCACACACAATATGGGGTGCTGATCAAGTCTTCTTCTTCCTCCATTTATTGAGAAAAAATGGCGAGTTATATACAGACTGGTGGGCACTGATTGGTTGCCCGAAATGCAAATGAGATAGAACAACATGAACCAATCATTGGTGTGAGTGGATCTCTCCAGTTGCCTAGAAACCCAACCGCTTCCAGGGAGAACAGTTGGTCTCATGATTTCTGAGAAATGGTTTGCTCAGTGAGGAAGTGAAGCCTAATGGTTTCTAAGATGGTGGATAGCCCAAGATGGCGGATAGCTCAAGATGGCTTCTGTATGCAGTGCCCTCCACAAAAATCTTCTCAGACAAACAAAATCTGAAAGATTTTGCCAACACCAGACCAGCTCCGCAAGAAATCCTGAAGAAAGTACTGTTCCAGGAAAACTAAAGTAACAGCCAAAAACAAAGGAATAAAAGGCAACTAAGACAATGGCCAATTTAAACGTTGGGACAGGTCCAGTAACATCAATCGTAACATTGAATGTTAATGGATTAAATTATTCAATCATGAGACACCGACTGGCTGAATGGATTAAAAAACAGAAATCCCCTCTCTGTTGCCTTCAAGAAACCCAATTCATGAATAAAGGCCTACATAGACTGAAAGTGAAGGGTTGGAAAAAGGTTTTCGATGCAAATGGAAATCAAAACAGAGCTGAAGTTGCGATACTAATTTCTGACAAAATAGGCTTTAAAACAAAAACTGTTTGAAGAAACAAAGGGCACTATATTGTAGTAAAAGGGTCAATCGATCAAGAAGATATAATGCTTGTAAATATCTAAGCTTCCAACATAGGAGCACCCAAATATGTGTAGGGAAGACTTAGATCTAAAAGGGGAGATAGACTGCAATACACATATTGTTGGAGACCTCAACACCACACTATCCCCTCTGGACAGATCATCAAGACAAAAAATAGGTAAAGAGATAAAGCATCTAAATGATACCATAAATAAAAAGGACTTAACAGACACCTATAGGACTTTCCATCCACAAATCATGAGACACACTTTTTTCTCACCCCCACATGGAACCTTCTCGAACATTGACCACATCATAGGGCACAAAGCAAGCCTCTACAGATTTAAAGGCATAGAAACTATATCCAGCATCTTCTCCAACCATGATGGAATTAAACTTGAGTTTAATTTCAAGAGAAATCTTCAAAATTACTCAAATACATGGAAACTAAAAAACCTACTCCTGAAAACAAACTACCGAAGAAATAAAGACTGAAATCAAAAGATTCATGGAAGCCAATGACAATGTGGACACGAGTTTACATAATCTTTGGGACACTGCTAAAATAATCATAAAAAGGAAGTTCATAGCAATAATGCACATAAGAGGAAGATGGAAAGAAAGGAAATCGATCACCTAACATGTGCCTCAGAGAATTGGAAAAGCACCAGTTTCCCATGTTCCTGTATTGGAAAAATTAACATAATCAAAATGGCAATTCTACCTAAATTAATCTACATATTTAATGTAATGCCAATCAAAATATCAGACACATTCTTCACAGATCTAGAAAAGACAAACATAAAATTTGTCTGGAATCATAAAAGACCCATATTGTCAAAGCAATTCTGCATAAGAAGAGTGGAGTGGGTGACATCCCTGACCCAAAAATATATTACAAAGCTGTGGTAATCAAAACAGCATGGTACTGGCATAGAAACAGACATGTGGTCCAATGGAACAGAATAGTCTCCAGAAATAAATTTCCAAACATACAGTCAACTGATTTTTGACAAGGGGTACCAGTCAATCCAGTGGGAAAAAGAAAACCTCTTCTACAAATGGTGCTGGAAAAACTGGATTTCCACTTGCAGAAAGATGAATCTGAACCCCTACTTCTCACCATAGACATAAATCAAGTCAAGATGAATCAAAGATCTAAATCTGAGACCACAAACTATAAAACTGCTCCTGGAAAACACTGGGGAAACTCTGGGAGTCATTAAAGTAAGTAAAGACTTCTTAAATAAGAACCCCCAAAGGACAGTCAATAATCCACAAAATAGACAAGTGGCATTACATCAGACTAAGAAGTTTCTGCATGGCAAAAGACACAGTAATTAGTGTGAATAGACAGCCGTCAGAATGGGAAAATATTTTTGTAAACTATGCGTCAGATAAGGGACTGATAACCAGAATTCACAAGAAACTCAAGCAGCTTTTCTGGAAAAAGATAATCAATCCTATTAAAAGATAAGATAATGAGTTAAAATACCACTTTCTAAAAATGACAAATGAATAGCTAAAAGGCATATGAAAAAATGCTCAACATCCCTCAATGTAAGAGAAATGCAGATCAAAACAACAGTGAGACACCACCTAACCCCAGTCAGAATGACTAAGATTAAAAAAAAAAATGGTGGGGCCAGCAGGTGGTGTGGTGGTTAAGACGCTGGACTCACACATGGCTGACTCTAGTTTGCATCCCAGGCCTGGTGGCTTGCTTTTTCACTTTCTCTCTGTTTCTCTCTGGGAAAATTAAATAATAACAATAATAAATAAGATTAAAAAAATAAAATAATTCTTTTAAAAAGAATGGTAAGTGCTGGCAGGGATGTGATGAAAGGGGGAGGCTCTTACACTGCTGGTGGGAATATAGATTGGTCCAGCCACTGTGGAGAACAATTTGGAGATTCCTCAAAAATCTACAAATAGAACCACCATATGATCTAGCAATCCCACTCCTTGGTATCTACCCAAAGGATAGAAGAATTCTTAATTGGAAAAGTACTTGCACATTGATGTTTATTGTGGCACTATTCACAATTGCTAAGTCATGGAACCAACCCAAATGCCCACAAGCAGATGAATGGATAGAAAAACTGTGGCACATATACTCTATGGAATACTCTTCAGCCATAATAAAAAACAACAAAACCCTGGCTTTTGACAGTAAGTGGATGAATATGGAAGATTTACTGCTGAGTAAATCAAGCCAGGCTATGAAGGAGAGACATTGTATGTCCCCACTTAATATATACCAAGTGTCTGCACTCTGTGACTGAAACTGATTGACTAAAGGATATAGAAACATGGTATATGGATGTAAATACCAGATATAGTGTGTGTGAAAGAGTAGGGTCTTAGGAAGGACATTTAGAAGAAAAATAGGGAGGCAAATCATTAATGAGACAAATAAATGTGGTATCTGTTAAAGATATTTTATAGTTTTATCAACTGGAGTAGGGAGAAATGTTTACCTGTTGAAGTATTCATTTTGTAAGCTAAATAATGGGATCGAATGCATAAAAGAAAATGAAAAAAATTGAAAAAAAAATTTTCAAAAAATAAAATAAAATGGTATAAAAAAAAGAACAAAAAATGAAAAAAATTTCTGCAGATTGGTTTCATAACAATGTGAATATATTAAAAATTACTGAATTACTTAACTGTACATTTAAAAATGGTTATGAAGGTCATTTTTTTCCTCCTTTTAAAAATTTTTTGCTATATGGCATGTGAACTCACTGCAGACAGAGAGAGTGAGGGAAAGTGAGAAATCACTCCCTAAGGAATCATAGCAAATCCCCATAGGAATGGCCACACCACAATTCCTTCTGCTCCATTCTCCTCTTGGGACTTTGTGCACAGCACCCACATGACCCTGGCATGTTTTAGAAGCCGCAGGGTCTGAGACTAAAACCGTGCAGTCTGCCATGTGGAACCCAGCCGCCCTAATCCCCACACCATCTACTGGCCCAGCAATGTAAATTTTGGGGCCTGCAGGTAGCTTGGTGGTTAAGATGCTATGCTGGATTCCCACATGGCTAACCACAGTTCAAGTACAGGACGTGGTGGCTTGAGAATCCCACCAGGCATGTGTATGTGCGTGCTTAAAATCCCAAGAGGAGAATGGAGGAAAAGGGATTGTCTCTCTGACTCTTTGTCTCCTTCTGGCTAATGCATGTGCCATATGGCAAAAAAAAAAAAAAAAAAAAAAAAAAAAAAAAAAAAAAAACTGGAAAATAATTAGGTAAATTTTATGCTATGTGTATTTTACCATAATATTTAAAATAAATGACTGGAAGCATATAAACTAAAATGAAAGCAATTGCTACTTTCAGGGAGTACTATTAGAATAGTAGTTCTATCAAGAGGTATTACTGGGGTACATTTTATCTGGTGCATTTTTCTTTATTTACAAATTTCCAACAGTAGTTGGTAAGGAGGTCAAAGAATGGATAGCATATAAAATGTCCCATAGGGCACGCCAATGTATTTCTGGAGGCATCTTTCCCCTCATTCCTCAGCTCCTGCAATGTGCTTTACATTACTGTTCACTATTAGTCTAATATTAAGAAATAAAGTTGTTGTGGTTACTTTTAGCAATATATACAAGCCCATTTAACAACTTAATTTACATGGTCTCATCTTGACCAGGATCTAAGGGCTACTGCTATGGGCTTCTTTTTAAAAAAATTATCAGAGGGCTGAGGTCACCAGGTTGATGGTGGTTAAGGGCACCAGACTCCCACATGGCTGACTACGGTTCAAGTCCCAGACCTGGCGGCTTGCTTTCTCACTTTCTCTGTCACTAGCTCTGTCCCCGGTCAAATTTAAATAAATAAATAAATAAATAATAAATTTAAAATAAAATAATTCTTAAAAGAATTATCAGAGGGCATATGCACTCACCAGAGAGGGACAGAGAGAGAGAGAGAAATTCCTCAATGAGGCATGGTTATGTCACAATTCATTCTCCTCCATTTCTCTATCCTTTATCCTGTTAGGATTTTTGGCATGCACATGTGCTCAGTGTATATTCAAGTTGTTGGGGTTAGGATTTGAACCACATAGTCAGCTATGCGGGATCTAGCTGCCTTAACCACTGGACCACAGAGTCAGCCCTGCTATGGACTACTTTGTCTTCACTTTCTTCAGGACCTTACAGCTCTGACCCACAAAAGCATCAAATTATACACTTAGTTCAAATCCAAAAATATAAACCAAGCAGTTCCTACACACAAAACAAAACAAAAAAAGAGTGTTTCCTGAGGTAAGCTCACATCTTTTGATGGGGGAGAGGTTCATCCAGATCAAGTCGAGGGGGAGAAGACCCTAAGTCACAGCTGGAAAGAGATCACAGATTTCCCTGTGGGTTGTGCTGGAAATGTTGGATTGGAGAGAAAAATTCCAATAATTTTTTAGACTAGATTCAGATCATATTGGTTTCTATGCTTGTCAGGCATTGGCCAATTGAAGTTAGAGTTTTTATCTTCCAATGTGTATTTACACTTAAGGATCATGAGGTAAGTATACATGAAATTTACACACACACACACACACACACACACACACTCATCTTTTTAAATATCTTTCTTGGTAAATGCTCCTGCCTGTAAAATCTACAAGTGTCTTCTAAATGTACTTTAGCACTCAGTTTATTAGCATCACATGATACACAGAATCATCTGAAAATATCTTATAGTCAATCCATGCAGTATACTTAAAAGTATGTTTAATTGTACAATTGGAGGGGCCAGCATGCGGCATCGTGGTTAAGGGTGCTGGACTCCCACATGGGCGACTGAGGTTTGAGTCCTGGACCTGGCAGCTTGCTTGCTTTCTCATTTTCTCTCTCTCTCTCTTTCTCTGTCCCTCTCTGGTCAAATTTAAAGAAATAAATAAAGTTAAATAAAGTTAAATAAAATAATTATTTCTTTTTAAATCATACAATTGGAATATGAAACATGTTAAAATCTCCTCTATATTCAGCAGTAGATCAAAGGATGATATTTAACCTTTCTTACTAATATTTAAAATGCACTGAATACAGGGAACCAGCAGTTAGCGTAATGGCTATGTCGCTGGACTCCCACGTAGTCGACCGCGGTTCGCGTCTCGGACCCGGTGGCTTACAACTCACGCCGGGCGCGTGTGCGTGCGTGCCCAAGATCCCGAGAGGAGAATGGAGGAGAAGGGATTGCGGCGTGACCATCCCCCCTGGGGGGTGATTTCTCGCTTTCTGTCTCTATGTCTCTCTCTGTCTGGCGAGCGCACGCGCCCTATAGCGAAAAACCTCTTCAAAAAAAAAAAAATGCACTGAATAGAAAAACAGTAACTCTGAAGATAGCCAGATTTGGTGACATTAAATATTGAGACAATACAGCAGTGTTAAAATCTCTTGATCCAGAGGTATGATATTCTGCTATCATTTTTTAGTACCCTTATTTTTCTAGGAGATTCCAAAATTTAAACATTCTGTCATGCTTTCAAAATATGGATACTTGCCTTCATACAATTTTTATTTCGCTAATACTTTCATAATACTGATGGGCTTGTCAGAACACCTGGATGTATTCCACTGTAACAAATTAAAGGTAGCCCTTGTTTTTCAAGCCATATAAACCAATTTTAATAACCAATGAAGGGACCAGTGGATGGCATAAATGTTTCATTGTTGTACTCCTGTATAGTCAACTGCAGTTTGTGTCCTGGACCTAGAGATTTAAAACTCATGCGAGGCGAGTGTGCATGCATGCCCACAGTCATGAGAGGAGAATGGAAGAGAAGGAATTGTGGCATGGCCATTGCCCCTGGGGGATGATTTCTTTCTCTCTATCTCTCTCTCCATCTCTCTGACAGTGCATGTGCCTTATGGCAAAAATCTCTCTTAAAAACAAAACAAAAAAATAATCAATGAGCAAAATTATAATTGTTCTGTGATCTTTATAAATTGTCAAAGACAAAAAGTCTTTCTTCTCAGCTATAAATGCATAGAAAAAAATTAAAACATTGTAAGATTAATATTTACTTAGCACACTATAATTTAAAACATTTGACACAATAAGATTTTTACAAAACTTAAAAACTATTAAATTTTTTCTTTTTTTGTGAAAAACTTATCAGAACTAATTTGAGCAATACTTGGCCTCCTTATTCTCATCATATAATTTGCCACATGGAGCAAGTACCTTTCCTATCTCTTGGCAAATTATCAACCTCTTTTCCAAGTTTGAATCAGCTTCCAACATTTTGTCTTTTGCATTTTCGGTGTTGGGAAATATCTCTGGGAGTCCCTTCAATGTGAAGTTTTAGCTGGCATCACCTCCTCAGGGATATCTTCACTCTTCTCATCATGACCACATTCCTCATTTATAAGTTTGATGAGTTTCCCTTTACTAAGTTCCTCTGGCTGCATATTTAGAGTCTCCTGAGAATGGAGACAAGGTCAACATTCCTAGTCAGTTATTTCTTCTATATCTCCACATACGTTCAATGCAAATTTAACTTCCAATATTATCATTTCTCATTTTTTTGCTGCACTTTCATCTTTATTGGCCAATTTCCTTTTTCAATTATCTATTTTTGTACAGTTTCACATGGATCTATCACTGAAGGCAAGGAGGCAACACAAGTACACGCTTTGCTGTCCTTACATGAAATGAGTAACAGATATGCAGTGACCAATCACCCACAGGCTTTGAGAAGGTGATGTGATTGGTCACTGATTGTGATATGCATCTTTTTTTATATAGTGATTTGGGAACTATAGATCTAGCAGCCAAGGTTTTACTTTATCCAATTACTCAGAATTAATATATCATAGTAACTGAAACTTGAATCATGTTAGGGAACTGGTGTTATTTAACATAACTATGGTAACTGAAATTTTAGTATATTAATTTTGTGCAACACGAGGACTTCCTTTAGTAAAACTATGAGATTCCACAGCCTCTCACAACTCTCAGTAAATAAATGTTTCCCCAAGTTAGTGTTAGAGTTTAATTTGCACAAACAACTTGGTAATCATGGGAGGACCCAAGATGTCCCTAGAATGCTTATACAGTGTTCCTCCACCCCACAGGAGAGAGAAGATAGCTGTGGTTATGACTATGGCCCTTACAACTGGGATTGTACACTCCTAAGGGAGATAAAGGTGCCATGCCTACTACTAAAAGGATTGTGGTAGAAGTATAAGGGCTAACTTAGAGCAAATATCTGGTGGTAACTGTGACCGGCAGAAGACCCCTGAGAAGACAGCTAGGCCTCAGCCAGTACCCCAAATTTGAATTGATTCTTGCAAGAGCTTGACAACATTATATTCACCAACCAAGAGGACTTCCTGAGCATCTGCCCATTAAGGATATTGCTGAGGTAGGCACTTTGCACTGCCTAGCAACTGAGGGGGCTGGAACTGTTTGAAGTACAGAGAGTTGAACAGACACACAGCTGAAAGAGACTGTAGAAAAATCATCCAGGAGGGGCATTATTTATTTCTTTGCATTTCTTCAGTGACTATTTACTGGTGTATTGCTATTGTATTTTATAAACTTCAAACAGCAATAATTGCTCTTTCATTCAATAAATTATTTCTGAGCTCTGACTCTGTCCTGTTCTATGAAAGGTACTGGGATAAGGGTGTGATGATCACAGACCTCTCAGGAAGATGGGCATCAAATGGCTAATGACATAGCTGATCATATCACTATAATGAAGATATCAAAATAAGTGCCACAAAGGATATTCACTAGGGAGGGAGAACAATGTGGAAAAGAGAAGGGGTATTGGGAGAAGAAAGTTTTCTTGAAGGAGTGACATTTGAGTTGAATTTTTAATAACATGCAAGTTGGATGTCCCCAAGTTTTAAAGATTTATAATACTGACATAAAAAAATGTCATTTCTCCATTCTTTTTCCAGGATAAAATAAAACCTCCTTCTTTAAATTTTACAAACTTACATAATTTTTTCCAAGGCATATGTCTTTAAGCCAATTTGACAGACTCTGGACATCATTTAAGGAGTTACTCAGTAGTTCTCTCTGTGCAGGGACCTGCCCTGATCTACCTGCCTCACCCCACTCTCTGGCTCTCATCTTATCTCCCGTATTTTTCCTACTCTCGCCTTACATTATTCTAAAGATTGGACATATGCTATTGACAACCTAGACACATACTTGGCTCTTCTGAGCAGCTCTGACTCTCTGCCCCAGTGTTTAGCCTTGCTACCTTAACACTGCACCCATAGGCATGCCTTCCCCCTGATTTAATGCAGCCTCACTGGTAGGACTCAGACAATTGTATTAAATGCATACAGTTAAAACTCCAAGATTCTTTTTTTTTTTTTTTCTTTTTTTGGAGAGGTTTTTGCTATAGGGCGCGTGCGCTCGCCAGACAGACAGAGAGAGACAGAGAGATAGAAAGCAGGAAATCACCCCCCAGGGGGGATGGCCACGCCGCAATCCCTTCTCCTCCATTCTCCTCTCGGGATCTTGGGCACGCACGCACACGCGCCTGGCGTGAGTTTAAGCCGCCGGGTCCGAGACTCGAACCGCGGTCGACTACGTGGGAGTCCAGCGACATAGCCATTACGCTAACTGCTGGTCCCAAAACTCCAAGATTCTTGAGAACAGCAGATGATGTAATGGTTATATCTCTGGACTCCCATGTAGTCGACCACGGTTCGAGTCCTGGACCTGATGGCTTAAAACTCACGCTGGATGCATGTGCACTCATGCCCAAAATCCCAAGAGGAGAATGGAGGAGAAGGGATTTTGGCATGGCCATCGCCCTTGGGGGATGATTTCTCACTTTCTATCTCTCAGTCTCTTTGTCAAGTGCATGTGCCCTATAGCAAAAAACTCTCTCTAAAAAAATATAAAATAAAATAAGAACTCCGAGATGCTCTACCCTATTCCCATTAAAATGTGAAGTCCACAAAGACAGGGTTAATGTTTCCCTTGTCCCAGACAGTACTCCTGGAATAGTAATTAGGTAATTGATCTATAAACACTCCAACTCCCTTGCTTCTTGGCAGGGTGAGTTGGCATAGTTCTGAGATAAATGTTCTACAGTTCCCCAGGGGTCCCCAGTGGGACCGAACCCCAGATGCCCACAGTAATAACCTACTTAATACTGAAGCTTTTAGTGGCTGCCTTCCCTTCCCTGTCTCACCTCCACATTCCTTTGCCTGTATTTCCTAGAATCTTTCCCCAGGTAAACAACTGGTATTAAAATTTCTATCCCAGAATCTGCTTCTGGGAGAACACAAATTTGGTCAGTTCCGTATGAGTGAACACCATCTTCCTGGAAGTGTACTAAATATTTGGCATGCCTCATCTTGATTAATCTTCAAAACAGGGCCAGCCAGGGGCATGGTTGTTAAAGTGGCCAGATCTCACATGACTGAAAGTGAGATTTGAGTCCTGGACCTGGATGCTTAGAAAATACACTAGGCATGTGTACATACATGCCTAAAATCTCAAGAGAAGAATGGAGAAGAAGGGATTGTAATCTGGACATCCCGCCTGAGAGGTGTTATCTCACTTTCCTTCTCTCTCTGACAAGCACACATACTCTGCAGCAAATATTTAAAAAATAATAATAATCTTCAAAGCAACTTAAGGAAATATTTACCATATTTTTCCATGTCTTACAAATAAGAAATTGAGGCTCTGAGAAGTAAGTACCTGGCCCAAGAACACACGGTAAGTTAATGGTGGAGCCAGGATTCCAAGGAAGACAGTCTGACTCTAAAATCACACCCTGGGGGCCGGCAGGTAACATGGTGGTTAAGGGCACTGAATTCCCACATGGCCAACCACAATTCGAGTCCTGGACCTGGCAACTTGCCTTCTCAGTTTCCTTCTCTCTCCCTCTCTGTCTCTTTCTTTCTCTCTCTCCCCCTTTCTGGTCAAATTTTTAAAAATTAATAAATAAATAAAGTTAAATAAAATTAAAAAAAAACATACCCTGAATCACAACATAAAGTTTGAAGGTTCAAAAACATAATTTTTAAATAATAAAGTAGCTACATCAATTTAAACTAAGCTTATCAAGTACCACTTGTGAAGGTCACTTGCATTCATGAATGCTCTGAGAATGATTTACATTCACTCTAAGGACAATCTTATTTCACCACAATCTGGGTTCAATAGAAAGATACAGATTAAATCCTCAATCATTTGTGCATAAAATATTTTAGGGCAGTTATTATGCAAATGGGAAGGAGTCAATTCAAGCACACTGTAGCCCTAATTTTCATAAAATCCATAAAGAGTTCAAATGAGTGAAATTTGACTTTATTTTGAAATTTATAGAAGTTGACAAATAGTAAACTACAGTATGAGTGTAAATCTTACTCTATACTTGAAGATGGGGTCAACAAAAGGTGGTTGAATGGAAAAGGAAATTTCTCTATCTGAAAGGCAGAAAATAAAGAATAAGCAGTAGGAGCTAAAAATCTAAAAGACAGCTGAAGAAGTTCTAAATTTTAACTCCCATGGTTTTAAGTGTTGAGATGAGTTTTCTTCATGTGAAACAAAAGGAAAATCAGTTAATGAGACTGACAGTGAAGTGTTATGAGTCTGCAAAGAAAGCAAGATGACAATTTGATTGGCATATTGAAGGCAAGGAGGAGAATGAATGGAAAATTTAACAGACAAAGTTTACAATTGCCTTTTTAACCTCAAAAATGAACAAGGATGAGGATGAGGAGGAAATACTTTGATCCTTAAAATAAATGGCTAAAAATCATGGTCTCTGATTGTCTGGAAATAGTGAGAATTTTTCCAATTAATATAAAATCTTGTTGCTGTATTTAAAGGAGAAATAATATCAAATCATGGGGATAGAATACTCAAAAGTAGAATTAAGATTAATTTCTGGGGTCAGCAGGTGGTATGGTGGTTAAGGCTTTGGACTCCCAAATGACTAACTGTGATTCAAGTCCTGGACCTGGCAGCTTGCTTTCACTCTCTCATGAATAAATTTTAAAATAATAATAATAAACAAAATTAAATGAATAATTTCTTTTTTTAAAAAAAAAGGTTAATGTCTAAGGACTGACTAGGGTTCAAGTCCTAGCCTTGGCAATTTACATGTCAGGCCCATGCCCAGAATCATGATGGGATGGAAAATTGAAGCAAAAAGAATTGTAGCATTACCAGGCCCCATCATGGGATGGTTTCTCTCTGTCTTTCTCCTCTCTCTCATTCTCCTGCATGCATGCATGTGCATGTGCCATCTGGCATAATTATAATAATAATAATAGTCAATGTCTAGTACCCCTGAGGTATCCAGCAAGGCCCAGGTACTCTGAAAATCTACCTAGTCCCCATTAAAACATGAGTGACGGAGTTCGAAGGATCACAGATGCAGCAGGGCAGGAGTTGATGATGTTGTCTTCTTTCTATCTCTTCATTCTATTTGGAGCTCTGATATATTGACTAGCTTACCTCTTGGCCACTTTTCTTCTTTGTCTCATGATTTGTTGCCTTTTCTATGAAGTACTTATTAGAAAAGCTTGGACTTTTGATCATTCATGTGGGCTTCCTTAAGTAGGTAGCCTCAGAGTTCAAAAATCTACCCTTTGTTCTGGATTTGTTCCTGAGGGTTGGAATCCAGCATGAAGAGTTCCAGATAAGTGATAGGACTTTTGGAGGTACAAAAGATATCAGGGGTCTTTAAACTTCCTAGGCATAAGAGTCATAATACCTATTGGTTTTATCCCAGCCTGCTTTATGGTTACAACCATGTTTGGGGCCAAGCCAGGCTGACGCCCCTTGGGATTATTCTCCATGGGCTACACACTATGAGACATTTTCTTAATTTTCAGTGTGTTACAGACCTATTCTTTGCTATATCTTGCAGCACTGTTGAACCCAGATAACCCTAAGGTATTGGTCAGGGATCTACAGAGAAACAAAATCAATAGAAGATAGATATGGACTTAAATGTAGAATAGAAATAGATATATGAGAGATAAATAGATAGATAGCATAAAAATTTTTATTATAGATTGGCTCACATGATTATGGAGGCTGAGAAGTCCCACAATATGCAGTGGGCAAATTGGCAACCTAAGAGAACTTATAGTGTATTTCCAGTTGGGGAGAAGAAGACTGATGTACTGACTCAAGCAGTCTGGCAGGTGAGATTCCCTCTTAGTCTTTTTGAACTATTCAAGTTTCAGTTAATTGAATTAGACCCACACATATTAGGGAAGGTAGCTGCTTTGCTCAATCTACTGACTTAATTGTTAATCTCCTCTAAAAACACCCTCACAGACACACGGAGAATACTTCTTGACCAAATATCTGGGTACGCTTAGCTTAGTAAAATTAACACATAATGTTAACCATTACAATCGGATTAAACTTGGAAGTAAGCAGAGCGAGTGGTGATCAATTTCGGAGACTTTCTGGGAAGACTCCCCAGTGGTATCCACCAAACAAAATCTCCAGTCAGTTCAGGGATACAACTTAAAAGACGAAAGGCTGTTTTTGTGTGCATGTATGTATATATGCATGTTTTCTTTTTCTTTTCTTTTTTTTTTTTGGAGAGGTTTTTTGCTATAGGGTGCATGCGCTCGCCAGAAAGACAGAAAGAGACAGAGAGACAGAAAGCGACAAATTACCCCCCAGTGGGGATGGCCATGCTGCAATCCCTTCTCCTCCGTTCTCCTCTTGGGATCTTGGGTACGGACGCACACACGCCCGGCGAGAGTTTTAAGCCACCGGGTCCGGGATGCGATTCGCGGTCGCCTACGTGGGAGTCCAGCAACATAGCCATTACGCAAACTGCTGGTTACTATATGCATGTTTTAACAACCAGGTTGTAATGGTCCAGAAGACTAATGAAAAGTCCTAATTTCTGCTCCTGTCTCTTCTAGCCTCTGGAAAGTTGTGTGAATTCAGGACAGGACCCATGACCTTCCAGACTCATTGGAAGAGTGAAAAAGGACAGAGTTTTAGAAAGACAACACACAGTCATCTGGTAAAATATAGTTAACTTCTGTTTATTAACAAATATTGAAAAATTTTAACAAAAAGTTTTTCCTAAAGTTGGAGCCTATTACCTGATACCAGTTTTTCCTTTTTCTCCCCAGCTGTCAGTTAGTTCTTCTCTCTCCACCTGCAACTTCTGCTGTAAAGCGGCTGTTGTCAGTCATCGTCAGTCCCCTTTCCATCAATGCTTAAATTACATGTTAGTCAGGATCTTTCATTAATGCAGAGAGAGATAGTATCCACATGTCTTATGCCTTATTTTATACCCCTTTCACAAAACATGGGTTAAACAGTAATCACAAATGTGCTGAGTTTTGGTAGCTGAAATATTCCTGAATTCCTTTGGGTTCTATTTGGAGACAGATTTCGAAACATGTTACTATTTTGTTGTTTTAGTTTTCATTATAGGATGTGTGCATCTTCTGGAAAGATAGAGACCAGAAGAGAGACAGAGAGAGAGAGAGAGAGAGAAAGAAGGAAAGTGAGAAATCATTGCCCGGGGGATGGTCATGCCACAATCCCTTCTCCTCCATTCTCCTTTCGGAATTTTTGAGCACACGTGCACATTTACCTGGTGTATTTTCCAAGCTGCCAGGTCTGGATCTTTAGCTGTGCACTAAGTCATTTGGGATCCAGCTGCTTTAATCACCATGCAACCTTGCAGGCACTCATTACTGTTTCAGTAATCATTCTTAGTTGTAATTTTGCTTTTGTCCATCTGTCTTGGTTTGTTTTTCTCACTGACAAGCAGTGAGAAGTTCTGTAGAGTCAGAGATAACATACATTTCAATTTGCCAGAGACAGTGTAAGTTTATGACTATCATTCTAACTTAATTTGTTAATGACACCTCTCTTCCCTACCAATATTCTTCCAGTTTGGATGATTAATGAATTATATGTTGGCCCTAGAAATAGGGACCATTGTCTCTCCATCTTTTCTTGTACCTCACAGATTTTTCTCTTTCTTCACTGTATCTCTGGTCTCGTTATTGGCTTCCTCTTGCAATGGATCTGAAAATCTCTCATGTTTCTAATCTTTTAGACTCTGACAAAAGATAAGAACCCTCTCCTCAGAATAGAGAACAGATGTGTAAATTCAACATACAATTTCCAAGAGTTAGTGGTGCCTGATGCTTTCCATTTTAAGAATTTCTGGGTTAAGCATGCTTATGATCCACTTCTTTTTATAAATCAAGTGATAAAATTGTTTCATATAACCACCTTAAGGAGACAAAAGTAACTTCAATTGGGGCAATTTCCATGACTTAGCAGTTACAGGAGCCAGATCTCACATGGCTAACTATGCAGTTCAAGTCCTAATCAAGTGGCTAACCGAGAAACACACGTGCATATATGCCCAAAATCCCAACAGGATGGAGAAGTGAAGAAAGGATTGTGGCATGATCATCCTTTGTTGGGGATACTTTATTTTCTCACTTTCTCTCTTTCTGTTTCTCTCTCTCTCTCTTTTTTTCTGTGTCTCTCTCTGACTCTTTCTGGCAAGCATACAAGCCTTCTGGCTAATTAGAAAAAAACCTTCAATGGAATTTGGCAAGTAAGTAATTGTCACGAATGTTAAAACATCACACTGGATCATGTATTGGGTTGTCGAAAAAGTTGTGCATTTTTGTATAGAAAAACATAAAAAAAATTATGTCATGACTTTTCCAACAACCCAATAGCAATCAGGAAGCATTGTAGAGCATATAAGGCTCAAAACAATTTCAATAAGGTTGATTGTTAGCCAATTATGAAAATATAGACACAGCATCATCTACATGATGACATCTAAAGCTGCACCTACAACTATCATTGGTGGTGGCTGTGCATTTGTGTGACATTTTTCTCTACACCATAAAACTCTAAAGCAGGGACCAGCAGATAGCATAGTGGTTATGTGGCTGGAACCCACATAGTCGACCACAGTTCGAGTCCTGGACGTGACAACTTAAAACTCATGCAGGGCATGGGTGGATCCATGCCCAAAATCCTGAGAAGAGAATGGAGGAGAATGGATTGAGGCATGGTCATCCCTCTGGGTTGAAATTATTTCTCACTGTCTCTCTACCTCTCTAAGAACATGTGCTTTATAGATAAAATCTCTCTGGGGACACTGAGGCAGGGCCCCCGGCTGCAACTCTAGCTTGGGCTACACAGCCCCAGCTACCCTCTATCTCTGTCAGCAAAGTCTAGAATCACATTCTGAAATACCCTAGTATTGTAAGACTCCCTGATATCCTCCCTTTTACTGAACCACCTGCAAAAAAAGGAGATACTGCTCTTCAGACACTTGCATAGAATACTGCTCCTCAGACCACATTGATAAACACAACAGAAGGGAGACTTTGACACACATCAGTCTACAGCAAAATGGAAACACATTTGCTCCTAGTTGAAGAAACATTCTCCTAAAAGGTATTCCAAAGTAAATACATCTGTCAATGGCTAGAAGTAGAAGAGTCTCAGGTCTGAATAAAACAGGAAATATGTCTCCATCAAAAGAACACAGTAACTCCCTTCCATTTCTTGAAAAAAAAAATACAGAGGAAGTTACCAAAATGTCAGAAAAGGAATTTAGAACATTCATGGTGACCAAATTCTATGAGTTTGAACAGAAAAGAAACAACGAACTATAGGGGATTAAGAAGTCCTTTCATGATGAGAATAAATGAATATGGTAAGAAAAAATCAGATGGAACTATTAGAGATGAAGTCTGTAATACATGAAATAAAAAACTCTCTCGATAGTATTAAAAATCGATTAGACCATGTTGAAGATTGAATCTCTGATGTCGAAGATAAAACATCTGACCTAGAGAAAACTACCAAAAAGATAGAGAAAATAACAACAACAACAACAAAATGAAGATAATATACAACAAATACTATATTCCATTAGATGCCCTAACATCCAAATAATTGGTATCCCAGAAGGTGAAGAAACTAATAAGGGCATGGAAAATCTATTCCATAAAATCCTGGAAGAAAATTTCCCAAGACTAGAGAGACACTCAGACATCCATACCCAAGAAATAATAAAGGACCCCAAATAGAATAAACCCAAGAAGATCTCCCCCAAGGCACATCTTATCCAGACTGGCCAAGACCACAGATAAAGATAAGATACTACAACTGGCAAGCAAGAAATGACAAGTGATTTACAAAGGTCATCCCATCAGGCTACCACCAGACCTCTCAATGGAAATAATGTAAGCAAGGAAAGAATGAGAAGATGTATTGAAGATATTAAGAAAGAAACAATTTCGACCAAGATTACTATATCCTGCAAGATTATCCTTCACATGGGAAAAAATATTAAAATTTTCTCAGACAAAGAAAACCTGAAAGAATTTGCCAACACCAGACCAGCTCTTCAAAAAACCCTGAAGAGAGGGAACCAGCAGTAAGCGTAATGGCTATATCGCTGGACTCCCACGTAGTCGACCACGGTTCGTGTCCTGGACCCAGTGGCTTAAAACTCACGCCAGGCGCATGTGCATGCGTGCCCAAGATCCCGAGAGGAGAATGGAGGAGAAGGGATTGTGGCGTGACCATCTCCCCTGGGAGGTGATTTCTCGCTTTCTGTCTCTATGTCTCTCTTTGTCTGTCTGGTGAGCACATGCACCCTATAGCGAAAACCTCTCCAAAAAAAAAAAAAAAAAAAAAAAAAAAACCCTGAAGAGAGTACTGTTCCAGGAAAACTATAGAATAAACAGCCAGAAATAAAAGTAAAAGGCAACCAAGGCAATGGCCAACTTAAATATCAGGAAAGGTCCAGTAATATCGATAATAACATTGACTGTTAATGGATTAAATTCTCCAACCAAGAGACACAGACTGGCTGAATGGGAAAAAAAAACAGAAACCATCTATCTGTTGCCTACAGGAAACCCACCTGATGGATAAAGACATACAAAGACTGAAAGTGAAGGGATGGAAAAAGGTTTTCCATGCAAATGGGAACCAAAAAAGAGCTGGAGTCACAATACTGATTTCTGACAAAATAGGATTTAAAACAGAAACTGTTCGAAAAGACAAATAAGGGCTCTATAGTGTAGTAAAAGGGTCAATCGATCAAGAAGATATAGCGCTTATAACTATCTATGCATCTAACACAGGAGCACCCAAATACATGAAAGAAAGATGGTTAGACCCAAAAGGGGAAATAGACTGCAATACATTAATTGTTGGAGACCTCAACACCCCACTATCCCCGCTAAACAGATTATCTAGACAAAAAAATAGGGAAAGATATAAAGGATCTAAATGATATCATAAATCAAATGAACTTAACAGACATCTATAGAACATTCCATCCAAAAACCACAAGATACACCTTTTTCTTGCCCCCATATGGAACCTTTTTGAAGACTGACTATATGATAGAGCATAAGGCAAGCCTCTACAGATTCAGAAGCATAGAAACTATATCAGGCGCTTTCTCCAACCATGATGGAATTAACCTTGAGTTTAATTTCAAGAGAAATCCTGGGCCAGGACGGCGCTCAAGAGGCTGATGGCCGAGTACAAACAATTAACTCTGAATCCTCCAGAAGGAATTGTGGTAGGTCCCATGAACGAAGAGAATTTTTTTGAGTGGGAGGCACTGATCGTGGGCCCAGAAGACACTTGTTTTGAGTTTGGAGTTTTTCCTGCCGTCCTAAGTTTCCCACTTGATTACCCACTGAGTCCCCCCAAGATGAGATTTACCTGTGAGATGTTTCATCCCAGTATCTACCCTGACGGAAGAGTCTGCATCTTCATCCTGCATGCACCAGGCGATGATCCCATGGGTTACGAGAGCAGCACCGAGAGGTGGAGCCCTGTGCAGAGTGTGGAGAAGATCCTGCTCTCGGTGGTGAGCATGCTGGCAGAGCCCAACGACGAAAGTGGAGCTAACGTGGATGCTTCCAAAATGTGGCGGGACGACCGGGAGCAGTTTTATAAGATTGCCAAGCAGATCGTGCAGAAATCTCTGGGGCTCTAAGACTTCTCAGCACACACAGCTGTGCCCAGGCGCACATGTGTGCACACACACACCACCAGGCAGTTCTTTTTTTTTTTCTTCTTTTTTTAAATTTTTTTCTGTTCCATTTATTTATTTTTACATTTTTCCACAAACATTTACTTTACATAGCAAAAAATTTTAGCTCATATTCTATAATTCTTGACAGTTTACAAAAAACTTTCAAAATCTCAAAATACTGAATTTTAAAGATAATGTTCAAAATATGTCTTATAATTTTGTATAATTTTAAAACTCTATAACAACAGAAGCAGAATGGTTTCAAAAATATATATATACATATATATACAAATATATATATATATATATATATATATATATATATATATATATATACACACACACACATTTAGAGTGCAGACACTCGGTATATATTAAGTGGGGACATACAATGCCTCTCCTTCATAGCATGGCTTGCTTCACTCAACAGTAAGTCTTCCATATTCATCCACTTCCTTTCAAAAGCCAGGGATTTGTTGTTTTTTATGGATGAATAGTATTCCATTGAGTATATGTGCCACAGTTTTTCTAACCATTCATCAGTTCGTGGGCATTTAGGTTGTTTCCATGACTTAGCAATCGTGAAAAGTGCCGCAATAAACATCGATGTGCAAGCGCTTTTTCGATTAAGTATTCTTCTGTCCTTCGGGTAGATACCAAGGAGTGGGATTGCTGGATCATATGGTAGTTCTATTTGTAGATTTTGGAGGAATCTCCAAATTGTTCTCCACAGTGGTTGTATCAATTTACAGTCCCACCAGCAGTGTAAGAGAGTTCCCTTTTCACCACACCCCCTCCAGCACTTATCATTTTTTGTTTTTTTAATCTTAGACATTCTGACTGGGATTAGGTGATATCTCATTGTTGTTTTGATGTGCATTTCTCTTACAATGAGGGATGTTGAGCATTTTTTCATATGCCTTTTAGCTACTCGTATGTCATCTTTAGAGAGTGGTTTTTTTCAACTCATTCTCCCATCTTTTAATAGGATTGATTGTCTTTTTCTGGAACAGCCGCTTGAGTTCCTTGTGGATTCTGCTTATCAGTCCCTTGTCTGATGCATAGTTTACAAAAATATTTTCCCATTCTGAGGGCTATCTGTTCACACTAATCACTGTGTCTTTTGCCATGCAGAAACTTCTTAGTCTGATGTAATCCTACTTGTCTATTTTAGGGATCATAGACTGTGCATTGGGAGTCTTATTTAGGAAGTTTTTCCCTACCCCAATGTCTCCCAGAGTTTCCCCAGTGTTTTCAAGGAGCAGTTTTATAGTTTGAGGTCTTAGATTTAGATCTTTGATCCACCTTGACTTTATTTTTGTCAGAGGTGAGAGGTAGGGGTTCAGATTCATCTTTCTGCAAGTGGAGATCCAGTTTTGCCAGCACCATTTGCTGAAGAGGTTATCCTTTTCCCACAGGATTGACTGGTGCCCCTTGTCAAAAATCAGTTGGCTGTATGTTTGAGCATTCATTCCTGGGGACTCTATTCTGTTCCATTGGTTCACCTGTCTGTTCCTGTGCCAGT
The DNA here is from genome assembly GCA_026018925.1 of Tupaia tana. Classification (NCBI taxonomy): domain Eukaryota; kingdom Metazoa; phylum Chordata; class Mammalia; order Scandentia; family Tupaiidae; genus Tupaia; species Tupaia tana. Next base: position 126,156,498 of record JAKSZU010000009.1, read on the forward strand.
ACCATGCTGTTTTGATTACCACAGCTTTGTAGTATACTTTTGGGTCAGGGAGTGAGATGCCGCCCGCTCCATTCTTCTTGTGCAAAACTGCTTTGGCAATACGGGGTCTTTTATGATTCCAGACAAACATTATAATTGTCTTTCCTAGATCTGTGAAGAATGTGTCTGGTACTTTGATTGGCATTGCATTAAATAGGTAGATTAATTTGGGTAAAATTGCCATTTTGATTATATTAATTCTTCCAATCCAGGAACATGGGATGTCCTTCCACTTTTTTGTGTCATTTTCAATTTCTTTTTTTATCTTCTCATAGTTTTCCTTGTGGAGGTCTTTAACTTCTTTAGTTAGATTTATCCCTAAGTATCTTATACTTTTTGTGGCTATGGTAAATGGAACAACTTTTTTCCGTTCCATCTCAGTCTGCCTGTTGTTCGTATACAGAAATGCTATAGATTTCTGGATATTAATTTTGTATCTTGCAACGTTACTGTATTCATGTATTACTTCCAGAAATTTTTTTATGGAAACCATTGGGTCTTCTATGTATACAATCATGTCATCTGCAAATAGAGAGAGTTTCACCTCTTCTTTTCCTATTTGAATGCCTTTTATTTTTTCCTCTTTTCTGATTGCAATGGCCAAGACTTCTAGTACTATATTGAAGAGGAGTGGAGAAAGTGGACATCCTTGTCTTGTACCCGTTTTAAGTGGAAAAGCTTTCAGCTTTTCTCCATTGAGGATGATGTTCGCTATGGGTTTTTCATAGATCGCTTTTATTGTGTTGAGAAATGGCCCTTCTATGCCCATTTTGCTGAGAGTCTTGATCATGAAGGGATGTTGTATCTTATCAAATGCTTTTTCTGCATCAATTGATATGACCATATGGTTTTTATCTTTCTTCCTATTAATATGGTGTATTACATTTATGGTTTTGCATATGTTGAACCAACCTTGCATTCCTGGGATAAAGCCTACCTGATCATGATGTATAATCTTTTTGATAAGTTGTTGTATACGATTTGCTAGTACCTTGTTGAGAATCTTCGCGTCTATATTCATCAGGGATATTGGTCTATAGTTTTCCTTCCTTGTCCTGTCCTTATCAGATAGTTTTAAGGATAAGGGTGATAGAGGCTTCGTAGAATGAATTAGGGAGAGATTCACCCTTTTGGATATTTAGAAATAACTTGAGCAGAATGGGGGTTAACTGTTCTTTGAAAGTTTTGTAGAATTCAGAGGTGAATCCATCAGGGCCAGGGCTTTTCTTTGTTGGGAGGTTATTTATAACCGATTTGATCTCCTGGCTTGTTATGGACCTATTCAGACTTTCTATATCCTCCTGGCTCAATCTAGGTAGATTATACCTGTCCAGAAATTTGTCCATCTCATCCAAATTATCTTGTTTCTTGGCATACAGATGTTCATAGTATCCTCTAATAATGTTTTTTTATTTCTACTATGTCTGTTGTTATTTTGCCTGCTTCATTGCAGATCTGATTCACCTGGTTCTTTTCTCTCTTCTTCTTAATAAGTCTCGCTAGTGGTGTGTATCAATTTTGTTTATCTTTTCAAAGAACCAGCTTTTACTTTCATTTCTTTTCTGTATAGTTCGTTTATTTTCTATTTAATTTATTTCTGCTCATATCTTTATTATTTCCTTTCTCCTGGAGTTTTTTTGGATCTTTTTGCTGTTGCTTTTCCAATTCTGTGAGGCATGATGTTAGGTGATCCATTTGCCTTCTTTCCATGCTCCTCTTACGTGCACTAATTGCTATGAACTTCCCTCTTATGACTGCTTTAGCAGTGTCCCAAAGATTATGGAAACTCGTGTCCTCATTGTCATTGGCTTCCATGAACCTTTTGATTTCAGTCTTTATTTCTTCAGTAGCTGTGGAGTAATTCAGGAGTAGGTTATTAAGTTTCCATGTATTTGAGTATTTTTGAGGATTTCTCTTGAAATTAAACTCAAGTTTAATTCCATCATGGTCGGTGAAGATGCTGGGTATAGTTTCTATGCTTTTGAATCTGTAGAGGCTTGCTTTGTGCCCAATGATGTGGTCAATCTTCGAGAATGTTCCATGTGGCGGCGAGAAAAAAGTGTATCTTGAGGTTTTAGGATGGAAAGTTCTATAGATGTCTGTTAAGTCCATTTGATTTATGATATCATTTAGATCTTTTATCTCTTTACCTATTTTTTGTCTAGATGATCTATCCGGGGGGATAGTGCAGTGTTGAGGTCTCCAACAATTAGTGTGTTGCAGTCTATCTCCCTTTTTAGATCTAGCAGTCTTTCCTTTACATATTTGGGTGCTCCTGTGTTGGGCGCATAGATATTAATAAGCGTTATATCTTCTTGATCGATTGATCCTTTTACTACAATATAGTGCCCTTCTTTGTCTCTTCGAACAGTTTTTGTTTTAAAGCCTATTTTGTCAGAGATCAGTATTGCAACTCCAGCTCTTTTTTGGTTCCCATTTGCATGGAAAATCTTTTTCCAACCCTTCACTTTCAGTCTATGTATATCTTTATCCATGAAGTGGGTTTCCTGTAGGCAACAGATAGAGGGTTTTTGTTTTTTAACCCATTCAGCCAGTCTGTGTCTCTTGATTGGAGAGTTTAATCCATTAACATTCAATGTTATTATTGATGTTAACGGATCTGTCCCGGCATTTAAGTTGGCCATTGTCTTAGTTGCCTTTTACTCTTTTGTTTCTGGCTGTTACTTCTTTAGTTTTCCTGGAACAGTACTTTCTTCAGGGTTTCATGAAGAGCTGGCCTGGTGCTGGCAAATTCTTTCAGGTTTTGTTTGTCTGAGAAGATTTTAGTCTTTTTTTCCCATATGAAGGATAATCTTGCAGGATACAATAGTCTTGGTTGAAATTGTTTCTCTCTTAACACTTTCGATACATCTTCCCATTCTTTCCTTGCTTGCATTGTTTCCGTTGAGAAGTCCGGTGTTAGCCTGAAGGGGTGACCTTTGTAAGTCACTTGTCGTTTCTCTCTTGCTAGTTTTAGTATCTTATCTCTATCTGTGGTCTTAGCCAGTCTGGCTATGATATGCCTTGGGGAAGATCTTCTTGGGTTAATTCTATTTGGTGTCCTTTGTATTTCTTGGGTCTGGATGTTGGAGTGCCTCTCTATGCTTGGGAAATTTTCTTCCAAGATTTCATGGAATAGGTTTTCCATGCTCTTATTAGTTTCTTCACCTTCTGGGATACCAATTATTCGGACATTAGGACGTCTAATGGAATCAAGTAATTCTCGTATGTTATCTTCATGGTTTTTTGTTATTTTCTCTATCTTTTTGGTGGTTTTCTCTAGGTCAGAAGTTTTATCTTCTACATCAGAGATTCAACCTTCAGCATGGTCTAATCAACTTTTAATACTTTCAAGAGAGTTTTTGATTTCCTGTATTTCAGACTTCACTTCTAATAGTTCCGTCTTATTCTTCCTCAGAATTTCTTCCTTCATATCGTTGAAGGACTTTCTCATCTCCTGTAATTCATTGTCTCTTTTCTGTTCTAGCTCATAGTACTTGTTCAACATGAATGTTCTAAACTCTATCTCGGACATTTTGGTAACGTCCTCTATTTTTTCAGGAACAGAAAGGGAGTTACTGTGTTCCTTTGATGGAGACATATTTCCTGCTTTATTCAGGCCTGAGGTTCTTGTACTTCTAACCATTGGGAGATGTGTTCCCTTTGAAAAATTTTTTACGAGAAGGTTTCTTCTAATAGGAGCAAGTGTGTTTCCTTTCTGATGTGGAATGGAGACAGCCAAAGTCTATCTTCAATTGTGTTTTGTAATGTAAACCAAGAAAAAGTATTCTCTTCAGGTGTCCAAAGAAATGTATCTCCTTCTTCACAGGTGTTTCAGAGAAATGGAGGATTCTAGAGAGTCTTAAAATGCTAGAATGTTTCAGAATTGTAATTCTAGACCTATCTGGACAGCCACGGATGGTGCAGGTAAAGGACGTGAGGATTGAGAAACTGGGAAGAAAATAATATGTAGAATAAAGAAGAAGTCGCGTACTGCGCTAGTGTGCGGCGCACGACTTCGCCAGGGATCGAAAGATGGGAGTGTGGTGTGGATGAACTGAGGGCGTTCCTATGTGTTAATCAGAAGAGAGAAATTTACAAATGAAACACGTGGGTCACAGGACAGAGAAAAAAAAAAGGAAAAAAAATGTACCTGGCTGAAAGAGGGGAGTCTGGCTTGGGGTCCCGGGGCTGGAACTACTGGGGGGCAGTCCTCCCTCGAAGATCCTGGCCCAGGGGTCGAAAGATGGGAGTGTGGTGTGGATGAACTGAGGGCGTTCCTGGCTGAAAGAGGGGAGTCTGGCTTGGGGTCCCGAGGCTGGAACTACTTGGGGGCAGTCCTCCCTCGAAGATCCTGGCCCAGGGGTCGAAAGATGGGAGTGTGGTGTGCCACGAGGCAGTTCTAATGTGCTCCTCCAGAATACTTCGTGACAATGATACTCTGTGCTGGTACCAAAAAAGGCAAACTTGCAGAACCATGGCATCTTGCTTTGCTTACCTTCCCACCCCATGTTGGCACTTCTTCTGAAACGATGACTCATATAGAATAATGACAGCCTCCTACAGGTTGGAAGTAGGTTGTCTGTGCCATCATCACTACCTCGTCCAGCCAGTGTGCCCACACCCCCGCAGTCCTCACCCCCTCTCTAGAGTACAGGGTCGTGGATCCCTTCCCTCCTGGAATTAGGAGGGCTGCTACAGACTAGGTTCCAGGGGATATTGGAATACCAGCCATGCACCTTCCTGAGGGGTGGACCTTTAGCAAGTGCACAGGGAGTGCTAGCGTGTAGGCGGTGCCTCCTCCTCTGCCCTAGGAGGGGTTCTGATTTCCTTTCTTGTTTCACATTTTACAAGCAGAGGTTTTTCTTAAAATCTGGTTACATCTTTTTCATTTGTTCTGTATCATAAGCTGTTTTACTTAGAAATACTTTCAGGAAATACTTCTTTAAAATGTGGATTATTGGGAGCCAGCAGTTAGCGTAATGGCTATGTCGCTGGACTCCCACGTAGTCGACCGCGGTTCGCGTCCCGAACCTGGTGGCTTAAAACTCATGCCAGGCGCGTGTGCGTGCGTGCCCAAGATCCCGAGAGGAGAATGGAGGAGAAGGGATTGCGGCGTGGCCATCCCCCCTGGGGGGTGATTTCTTGCTTTCTGTCTCTATGTCTCTCTCTGTCTGTCTGGCAAGCGCACGCGCCCTATAGCGAAAACCTCTCTCAAAAAAATAAAAAATGTGGATTATTGCTAGGTGCAGAGGTGTGGACCAGCTCCCAGCTTCATGGTGGGGCTGAAGCAGGAGGATCTCAGGTTCAAGGCCAGTCTGGGTAACACAGAAGACTCTGTCTCTTTAACAGTAAAAAAAAAGTAGATTAATGAGAAATGGGTATGTAGAAAAGAAGGTGATCTCTGGTCATAAAGACTGGTAGTATTTTCCTGATCATATTTTCCATGATTTAAAGTCTTTGTTATTAGTGCATTACTAGAACAGGTACAGGTAAAGTCTCCAAAGTTTTAGCGCATTGTGGTCGCACCAAAATTTAACTGTTGGCATAGAATCGTTCTTCGCCACACGGGTCAGAAGAGAGTCTACTGTCTGTCAGCACAGAGCACTGTGGTGTACCTTACCCCCAAATCGAGCAGTGCTGTGGAAGTGGGCACAAGGGACCCAGGCCCTAGGGGACACAGAGCACTGTGTGTGGTGTACAGCTTCGGCACACCTGGCTTTTCAGACATGGCCAGCTCAGCACAGAGCCAGGAGAGTACATATAAGCAATAACATATCTGTTGCATGCAGAATTAAATCCTGGCCTGTCTCAGACAGGTTAAATTTAAATAGAAATTTATATTTTTTAAATAAGGGACAGTCTCAGAGACATACAGTAAACTTCATGCAGTCCTGCCCTGCTGGACTTCATCCCCTGCCGTGTTGTGATGTGTCTGGGGGTCACCTGTCTGTCTCCTCAAGCCTCACATGTGGTATCAGCAGTTGCTGGTGAAGGAGTCTTGGTGCTGGGCTTCTGTGAGACCAGAGCCTGCCCTTCTCAGAGGGAGTCATTTTGAACAAGTATAAATTCAGTACAAGAACTTGAATTTGGAAGGGGATGGGAAGATAAAAGGTATTGTACCTAAATAGTATTTTTAGGCACCTTAAATGAGATGTAGCCCTTTCTGCTCAGTGAGGAAAAAAGTGGTTTGTGGGATAGATGGGAGCCAGGCATGGCACCCGCTTGGGGGCCACGGGGGTGGGGGGTGGGGGCACTGTCCTCATAGGTTTTTGTGGGAGTGTGAGGGTGTGAGGGAGGAGAGGCAGTCTCTACAAAACAAAGTATTTTTATTCATTTGTATTTATTAAATGAAAAAAAAAGCCCATGGTGTTCCTATTCTGTGGTGGAATTTAATTACTCTGTTAAAAATAAAGTCATATATTTTCCCCCTACTGACAAAAAAAGAGAGAAATCCTCAAAAATACTCAAATACATGGAAACTAAATAACCTACTCCTGAATGACCTCATAACTACTGAAAAAATAAAGACTGAAATCAAAAGATTCATGGAAGCCAATGACAATGAGGACAGGAGTTTCCATAATCTTTGGGACACTGCTAAAACAGTCATAAGAGGGAACTTCATAGCATTTAGTGCACATAAAAAGAAGATGGGAAGAAGACAAATGGATCAATTCAAATCTTGCCTCAGAGAATTGGAAAAGCAAAAGCAAAAAATCCAAAAAAGTCCAGGAGAAAGGACATAATAAAGATACGAGCAGAAACAAATGAAATAGAAAATAAATGAACTATACAGAAAATAAATGAAAGTAAAAGCTGGTTCTTTGAAAAGATCAACAAAATTGGGGCTGGCAGATGGTGTGGTGGTTAAGGGCTCTGGATTCCCACATGGCTGACCATGGTTTGGGTCAGGACCTGGTGAATTGGCTTGATTCCTCACTTTCCTTCTCTCTTTTTCACTCTGTCACTCTCTGGTCAAATTAAAATAAATAAGTAAATAAATAAAGTTCAATAAAGTAATTCTTTTAAAAAAAGATAAATAAAATCAATACACCACTAGCAAGACTTATTAAGAAGAGGAGAGAAAGGAACCAGGTAAATCAAATCTGCACTGAAACAGGCAATACAACAACAGACATAGTAGAAATACAAAACATCATTAGAGGATACTATGAACAACTATATGTCAAGAAACATGACAATCTGGATGAGATGTACAGATTCTTGGACTCATATAATCTACCAAGATTGAGCCAGGAGGACATGGAAAGTCTGAATAGGCCCATAACAAACCAGGAGATTAAATCAGTAATAAATAACCTCCCAAGAAAGAAAATTCCTGGTCCTCATGGCTTCATCTCTGAATTCTACAAAACTTTTAAAGAAGAGTTAACCCTAATTCTGCTAAAGTTATTTCTAAAGTCAAAAAAGGGTGAATTCCTCCCTAATTCATTCTATGAAGCCTCCATCAACCTTATCCTTAAAACACATAAGGACAGGACAAGGAAGGAAAAGTATAGACCAATATCTCTGATGACTATAGATGCAAAAATTCTCAACAACATATTAGCAAATCATATTCAACAATTTATAAAAAAAGATTATACATCATAATCGGATAGGATATATTCCAGGAACCCAAGGCTGATTCAACATTTGCAAAATCATAAATGTAATACACGATACTAACAGGAAGAAAGATAAAAAACATATGATCCTATCAAGTGATACAGAAAAAAGCATTTGATAAGATACAACATTCGTTCATGATCAAGACTCTCAGCAATATCAGCATAGAAGGGTCATTTCTCAACATAATAAATGCTATCAATGAAAAACCCATAGAGAACATCATCCTGAATGGAGAAAAGCTGAAAGCTTTTTCACTAAAGATTAATACAAGACAAGGATGCCCACTTTCTCCACTCCTTTTCAATATAGTACTTGATGTCCTTGTTAAAGCAATCAGAAAAGGGGAAAAATTAAAGGGCACTCAAATAGGAAAAAAAGAAGAGGTGACACTCTCTCTATTTGCAGAGCACATGATTGTATACATAGGAGACCCAATGGTATCCATGAAAAAATTCCTGGAAGTAATACATGAGTACAGTAAAGTTATAGGATACAATATCAACATACAGAAATCTATAGCAGGCAGACTGAGATAGAACTGAAAAAAGTAATTGCATTTACTATAGCCACCAAAAGTATAACATACCTAGGAATAAATCTAGCTAAAGAAGTTAAAGACCCCCACAGGGAAAATTTTGAGAAGCTAGAAAAGAAATTGAAAATGACACAAAAAAGTGGAAGGACATCCCATGTTCCTGGATTGGAAAAATAAGCCTAATCAAAATGGTGATTGTACCCAAATTAATCTACATATCGAATGCAATCCCAATCAAATTACCAGATACATTCTTCACAGATCTAGAAAAGACAATCATACAATTTGTCTGGAATCATAAAAGACCCCATATTGCCAAAGCAATTCTGCACAAGAAGAGTGGAGTGGGCAGCATATCAATCTTTGACCCAAAAATATACTACAAAGCTGTAGTAATCAAAACAGCATGATACTGGCACCAAAACAGACAGTGGACAAAGGGAACAGAATAGAGTCCTCAGAAATAAACTCCTAAACATACCATCAACTGATTTTTGACAAAGGGTACCACTTAATCCACTGGGAAAAAGAAAACCTCTTCAGGAAATGGTGCTGGAAAAACTGGATATCCACCTGCAGAAAGGTGAATCTAAACCCTTACCTGTCACCATTGACAAAAATCAACTCACGGTGGATCAAAGATCTAAACCTAAGACCTCAAACTATAAAATTGCTCCTGGAGAACACTGGGGAAACTCTGGGAGACAAGGCAATGACTTCTTAACTAAGACACCCAAAGCACAGTCAATAACCTCCCAAATAGAAAAGTGGGATTACATCAGACTAAGAAGTTTTTGCAAAACAGTAATTAGTGTGAATCTACAGCCCACAGAATGGGAAAATATTTTTGTAAACTATGCATCAGATAAGGGACTGATAACCAGAATACACAAGGAACTCAAGTAGCTATCCCAAAAAAAGATGATCAACCCTATTAAAAGATGAGAGAATGAGTTGAATACTATACATGTCATCATCAACAGGTAATAAGCCATATCTGTGACCCACTAATGTCATGCCTCTCATTTGTTTTCTTGCTATCTTAGTCTATCCTCTTCTCTTTACCCCCCCATTCCACAGTCTTATCCTCATTTAGTATTTTCACTGTTTTTATTTTATTATTTAATTTTATTTATTGTCATTATTTTTTATTTATTTAAATTTATTTGCTTATGTTCATTCACTGTACATCATTACAGCACACAAAATGAGATTTTCCATCCAGAGTACACTGTATATTGTCTCAATCAAGCACATCAACATTTTATTTATTTTCTTTATCTGAGAATGTTCTTGTCTTTTCTTCCCACATGAAAGATAATCTTCCCAGGTACAGTATTCTTGGCTGAAATTGCTTCTCTCTTAACACTTTGAATATATTTTCCCATTCTTTCCTTGCTCGCATTGTTTCCGATGAGAGATCTGCTGTTAGCCTGATGTGATGACCTTTGTAGGTAACTTGATCTTTTTCTCTTGCCAATCTTAGTATCTTGTCTTTGTCTGTGGTTTTGGTCAACCTGACTATAATGTGTCTTGGAGAAAATCTTGGGTTGATTCTATTTGGGGTCCTTTGTATTTCTTGGGACTGGATCTTTGAATGCCTCTCTAGGTTTGGAAAGTTTTCTTGCAGGATTTCATAGAATAGATTATCAATGCACTTATGGGTCCCTTCACCTTCTGGAATGCCAATTATCCAGATGTTTGGACGTTTGATGGTATCTAGTACTTCTCGTATATTATTCTCAAGTTTTTGTGCTATTTTCTCAGTCTTCGCGGTGGATTTTTCTAGGCCAGCAATGTTCTCTTCTACGTCTGAGATTCTATTTTCTGTATGATCTAGTCTGCTTTTAATACTTTCAAAGGAGATTTTGACTTCCTGTATTATAGACTTCATTTCTATCAGTTCTGTTTGACTCTTTTGTAAAGCATGTAATTCCTCTTTTAGATCTTGCAAGAATTTCCTCACCTCCTGGAACTCATCAACTTCTTTCTCCTTTCTCTTTAGCAGTACATTAGCTCTCTTCTCTTCCATCTCAGTTAGCTTCGCCATTATGAATACTCTAAATTCTTTATCAGACATTTCCATGATTTGCATTGAACTGCTTGTGGATGAAGAGGAATTATTCTTTTCCCTTGGAGGAGAGGTATTTTCTTGCTTTCCCATATTTCTTGTGGTCCTGTGGTGATTTCTTGTCATCTGATGGATGGTGTGTTTCTTTCTAATTCTTGAAGTTCAATCTGAGTGTTCAGGAGCAAGAGAAAGAGGTGATCTGGAATGTCTTTGTCGTTCTGTTGTGATTACTGGTGCAGCAGATTCAGTAGATATTGAGGAATATGTTAACGCTAACAGTATTTGGATGTTTAGCTACAGTGCCCTTAGATCCATCTAGAAACACATTAAACGGATATTGAGTGGAGAGACAAGAAAAAAGAAAATGAAAAAGAGAGAGAGAAATAACAACAAAGAAAGAGAAATAAAGACAAAAAAAGAAGAAAAAATTGTAATTATTGTTTTTCTTTAAAAAAAAAACAAAAAAAATAAATAAATACATAAATAAATAGAAAACTGCTTGGTGCACAAGCGCCGCATGAAATGACTAGTTCACAGGAGCCATGAGGAATCCTCTTTTGAAGGAAGGCCTCACCTCTCCTGCCTGGGAGGAAAGACCAGAGGGGATTATTAACAAAACAAAATGTGGAGCTGAGAGCAAGAAAAAAACTTTACCTTTAAAAAAATTGTAAAAAGGAAAAATTACAAAAAAAATGAGAAGACAAAAGCAGAGAGACAGAGACAGAGATGGAAGGCCAGAGGGGCTCCCTACCATGCTAGCTTTGTTTGCTGGAGGCTGAACTATCAGTAGAAAATCTTCATTTCTCCTGTCCCCTGAAATGACTAGTTCGCAAGAGCCATGAAGAATCCTCTTCTGAAGGAAGGTTCACTGCTTTTATGTCCTCCAATATTTCGCTCTCTACCATGGAGTGCGGATAGTTGGTATATATTAAGTGGATACATAAAATATCTTTCTTTCATAGCCTGGCTTACTTCACTCAGCAATAGATCCTCCATATCTGACCACTTTCTATCAAATGCCAGGGTCTTGTTATTTTTATGACTGAGTAGTATTCCATAGAGTATATATGCCACACTTTTTCAATCCATTCATCAGTTTGTGGACATTTAGGTTGGTTCCATGTCTTGGCAATTGTGAATAATGTTGCAATAAACATTGATGTGCAAGCACTTTTCTGACTGAGCGTTCTCCTGTCCTTTGGGTAGATACCCAGAAGTGGAATTGCTGAATTAAATAGTAGTTCTACTTGTAGATCTTTGAGTAACCTCCATATTGTTCTCCACAGTGGCTGAACCAGTTTACATTCCCACCAACAGTGTAGGAGAGTTCCCTTTTCACCACATCCCCGCCAACACTTATCACTTTTTATATTCTTCATCTCTGCCATTCTGACAGGGGTTAGGTGGTATCTCATTGTGGTTTTTATATGCATCTCCCCTATGATGAGGGATGTTGAGCATTTCCTCATATACTTTTTGACCGTTCATATGTCTTCCTTAGAGAGATTTTTGTTCAGCTCATTTTCCCATCTTTTAATTTGGTTAATCTTTCTTTTTTCACATAAGGCATTGAGTTCCCTGTGTATTCTGGTTATCAGTCCCATGTCTGAAGCATATTTAACAAAAATATTTCCCCATTCTGAGGGTTGTTGGTTCACACTTGTTACTGTGTCCTTCGCTGTGCAGAAACTTCATAGTCTGATATAGTCCCACTTGTCTATTTTAGGGATTATTGCCTGTGCTTTGGAAGTCTTATTTAAGAAGTCTTTGCCTAATCCAGTGTCTCCCAGAGTTTCCCCATCATTTTCCATCAGTAGTTTTGTTGTTTGAGGTCAGAACTTTGATTCATTTTGAGTTGATTTTTGTTAATGGTGAGAGATAGGGGTTCCGTTTCATTTTTCTACAGGTGGATACTCAGTTTTTCCAGCACCATTTACTAAAGAGGTTTTCCTTTTCCCAGTGAATTGACTGAAATCCTTTGTCAAAGATAAGTTGGCTGTAAGCTTTGGGGGTTATTTCTGGGGTCTCTATTCTCTTCCATTGGTCCACATGTCTGTTTTTGTGCCAATACCATGCTGTTTTCATGATCACAGCTTTGTAGTATATCTTCGGATCAGGGAATGAGATGCCTCCTACTCCATTCTTCTTGCACAGGATTGCTTTTGCAATACGAGGTCTTTTATGATTCCAGACAAATTCTATGATTGTCTTTTCTAGATCTGTGAAGAATATTTCTGGTATTTTGATTGGAATTGCATTAAACATGTAGATTAATTTGGGTAGAATTGCCATTTTGATTATGTTCATTCTTCCAATCTAGGAACATGGGATGTCCTTCCACTTTTTTATGTCACTTTCAATATCTTTTTTTTGATTCTCATAGTTCTCTTTATAAAGGTCTTTGACTTTCTTAGGTTTATTCCTAGGTATTTTATGCATCTTGTGGCTATGGTGAAAGGGATTCCTTTCTTCAGCTCTACTTTGTTCAACTTGTTGTTCATATATAGAAGTGCCATAGATTTTTGGATGTTGATTTTGTATCCTGCCACTTTACTGTATTCACTTATTACTTCAAGAAATTTTTTATGGAGACCTTTGGGTCTTCTAAGTATATGATCATGTCATCTGCGAATAAAGATATTTTCAACTCTTCTTTGTCTATTCGAATGCCTTTTATATTGTTCTCTTCTCTGATTGCATTAGCTAAGACTTCCAGTACTATATTAAAGAGCAGTGGAGAAAGAGAGCAGCCTTGCCTAGTACCTGTTTTTATCCGAAAAGCTTTTAGCTTTTCCCCATTCAGTATAATGTTAGCTGTAGGTTTTTCATAGATGGCTTTTATTGTGTTGAGAAATGACCCTTCTATATCAATCTTACTCAGGGTCTTAATCATAAAAGGATGTTGTATATTATCAAATGTTTTCTCCACATCAATTGAAATGATCATATGGTTTTTATCTTTCTATTAATATGGTGTAATTACATTTATGGTCTTGAGTATGTCAAAACACCCTTGCATCCCTGGGATAAAGCCTACCTGGTCATGATGAATAATCTTTGTTATATGTTGTTGGATATGATTTGCGAGTATCTTGTTGAGAATTTTTGCATCTATATTCATCAATGATATTGGTCTGTAGTTTTCCTTTTTTGTCATGTTCTTATCTGTTTTGGGAATGAGGATAATGGAGGCTTCATAAAATGAATTTGGAAGATTTCCTTCCTTTTGAATCTTTAGAAATAATTTTAACTCTTTCTCCCATATTTTAATAGGGTTGATCATCTTTTTTCCAAACAGTAGCTTGAGTTCCTTGTATATTCTGGTTATTGGTCCCTTATCTGATGCATAATTTACAAAAATATTTTCTTATTCTGAGGGCTGTTGATTCATACTAATTACTGTGTCTTTTGCCATGCAGAAACTTCTTAGTCTGATGTAATCCCACTTGTCTATTTTGGAGATTATCGACTCTATGACTGAAACTGATTGACCTAAGGTTGTACAAACATAAGAGATGGGGGTGAATGCCAGATGTGGTGTGTGTAGAGGAGTGGGGCGTAAGGAAAGATATTTGGAGGAGGGATACGGAGGCAGAGCCATTGATGGGATGGGGAGGTGTGGAAGATATTTTGATCAACTGGACTGGGGAGAAATGTTCACATATTGAAATGTTCACTTTGTAATCTAAATAATGTGATTGAATGTATACAAAATAATTAATTAACTAATTAATTAATTTTTTAAAAAGAAATAATTTAGTAGGATAGGGATTAACTCTTCCTTAAAAGTTTTGTAGAATTCAGAAGTGAAGCCATCTGGACCTGGACTTTTCTTTGTTGGGAGGTTATTTATTACTGATTCAATCTCCTGTCTTGTTATGGGTCTATTCAGGCTCTCTATGTTCTCCTGATTCAATCTTGGTAGATTATATGCATCCAGGAATTTATCCATCTCCTCCAAGTTATCTTGTTTGTTGGCATATAGTCACTCATAGTATCCTCTAATAATATTTTGTATTTCTGCTATGTCTGTAGTAATATTGCCTGTTTCGTCATATATTTGATTAATCTGGTTTCTTTCTTTCTTCTTGATCAGTCTAGCCAATGATGTGTCGATCTTGTTAATCTTTTCAAAGAACCAGCTTTTGCTTTCATTTATTTTCTGTATAGTTTGTTTATTTTCTATTTAATTTATTTCTGCTTGAACCTTTATTATTTCTTTTCTCCTGGCATTTTTGGGGTTTGTTTGTTGTTGTTTCTCCAATTCCCTGAGGTATGATGTTAGGTTATCTATTTGCCATCTTTCCATCCTTTTTTTATGCACACCAATTGCTATGAATTTCTCTCTTATTACTGCTTTTGCCATGTCCCATATATTATGGACACTTCTGTACTCATTATCATTTGTTTCCATAAATATTTTGATTTCAGACTTAATTTCTTCAGTAGAGAAGAAGTCATTCAGAAATACGTTGTTCAGTTTCCATGTGTTCATGTATTTTCGGGGGTGTTTCTTGAAAGTAATCTTGAGTTTAATTCCATCATGGTCAGAGAAGATGCTGGATATAGTTTCTATGCCTTTGAATCTGTAAAGGCTTGATTTGTGTCCTAATATATGAACAATCTTTGAAAAGGTTCCATACCAAGGTGAGAAAAATGTATATGTTGTGGACATAGGGTGGAAAGTTTTATAGATATCTGTCAAGCCCATTCGATTTATAGTATCATTTAGGTCCTGTATGTCTCTGTTTATTTTCTGCCTAGAAGATCTGTCTAAAGAAGATAATGGGGTGTTGAGATCTCCAACAATTATAGTATTTCTCCCTATCTCTCCTTTTAGCTCTAGCAGTCTTTTCTTCACATATTTAGGTGCACCTGAGTTGGGTGCATAGATATTTATATAAGCATTATGTCTTCTTGCTGGGTTACCCCATTTACTATTATATAATGACCTTCTTTGTCTCTCTCTCTTTTTTTTTTTTTTTTTTGGTATATCTAGGCAAGGACTTTAATGAATCGAACACTACTATTGGCAACAAAAAAAGTGTAATGTATACAAAATCATCATTTGATGCTAAGATAAACTCTCATTATGACAACAGTATACATCCTCTGATTTCCAACTGGCTGGCATATGACATCCACCCACACTGAGACTCTGGTGAACATGCTTCTCTCTCAGTATAAAGACCCCTTTCCCTGAGTAAAGTACAGAAGGAGAGAAGAGTGTGTATCCAAAAGGAAGGGCGTGAGATTGGGGACCCCTTTCAGAAACATGTCGGAGCCCTTGTGCCAGGGCTCAGAACTTCAGGGGAATGATGGGCCGGTACTTGGGCTGCTTTCTGTCACAGTGCTTGTCGAAGCTCAGCTGCACCGCAGCCTCCATGGCCAGGATCTTGGCGGCGCTGTCCGCATACAAACGCTGCATCTCGGCCTTGGGTCACTCGCCTGGCTTCTCAGCTGGGGTCTAGACTGACCGGGGGAGGTTGTAGTACAGGTGGAGGTTGGCATTCACGTAGTAGTCCAGGTGTACCGCCTCCAGCTGCTGCTGCCGCTGTCGTTCTTCTCTGTGCCTCTAGGTTTCTGGAAAGTACTGGCAGAGCTCTTCAGTGATTTCCATGTTGCTCAGGTCATATTCCACCTCCTCATCCTACTCACCTTCTGCCACTTCTTCTTTGGACAAAGCTTGGTCTTCTATTGCGGATGGGTCCTGCTGCTGTCGTATGCATGCTGCCCAGACCTTCTGAAAGCCAAGTAACTCCAGTGGGAAGATGGCGGGGGCACATGATGGGCACCGGACCCAGGATACCCAGCATCATGACCATAAGTGCTCTGGAGAATTGAAGAAGGAAAGTACCACAGGGAAGAAAAATAGGACTCCACAGCCTTCCTATAGGCAACCTGGTGGCTTCACATTCAAGCCATCGCTTGCTGATAATGTTACCAGTATCTTGCATATACTGGATGAGAATACCACGTGTGGGGAGCTTTTGACGTTGACGCCTTTGCTACCATCATGGATTGCCAAGTCTGAATGGGCAATGGACCTTGTGGGCCCGCAGATTGCAGATCCTTGGCAGTGGGCCAGCGGAAGCCTATTTTTTTTCTCTTTGTCTCTTCTTACAGTCTTTGTCTTGAAATCTCTTTTGTCTGAAATCAATATCGTTACTCCAGCCCTTTTTTAATTTCCACTTGCATGGAATATCTTTTTCCGGCCCTTTACTTTTAGTCTATGTATGTCTTTATCCATAAGGTGAGTTTCTTGTAGGCAACAGATAGAGGGTTTCTGTTTTTTTTATCCATTCAACCAGTCTATGTCTCTTAATTAGAGAACATTCAATATAATTATCGATATTTCCGTACCTGTTCCTATCATTAAGTGAGCCATTTTCTTGATTGCTTTTTGTTCTCGTATAACTGTCTGTCTGACTTTTTATTTTTCCGGGTATAGCACTCCCTTCAGAACCTCTTGAAGAGCTGGTCAGGAGTTGGGAAATTCCTTCAAATTTTGTTTATCTGAGAATGTTTTTATCTTTTTTTCCCATATGAAAGATAATCTTGCCGGGTATAGTATTCTTGATTGAAACTGTTTTTCATTCAACACTTTGACTATATTTCCCCATTCTTTCCTTGCCTGCATTGTTTCCACCGAGAGATCTGATGCTAGCCTGATGGGGTGACCTTTGTAAGTAACTTGACGTTTCACTCTTGCCAATTTTAGTATCTTGCCTTTGTCTGTTGTTTTTGCCAGTCTGGATATGATGTGCCTTGGAGAGGATCTTCTTGGGTTGTTTCTACTCGGGGTCCTATATATTTCTTGGGTCTGGATATTTGAATACCTTTCTATGTTTGGAAAGTTTTCTTCCAGGATTTCATGGAATAAATTATCTATGCCCTTATTATTTTCTTCCTCTTCTGGGATACCAATTATCTGGATATTGGGGCACTTGATGGTATCCAGTATTCTTCGTATATTATCCTCATTTTTCATGGTTGTTTTCTCAATCTTCTTGATACTTTTTTCTAGATCATATGTTTTGTCTTCTACATTAGAGATTAGATCTTCTGCCTGATCTAACCTACTTTTAATATTTTCAAGAGAGGTTTTGATTTCCTGTATGATATTCTTCAACCCTAGAAGTTCCATCTGGTTCTTGTTTATGGTATCTATTTCTTCTTTCAAATCATGAAAGGACTTTCCTCATCTCCTGGAGTTCATTGTCTCTTTTCTCTTCCATCACAGTTAGCTTGGTCACTACAAATATTCTGAATTCCTTATCTGACATGTCCACGACATCCATTGTATTGACTGTGGTTGATGTAGGCTTGATGATTTCCCTTGGGGGTGAGACCTTTTGTTGGTTGCTCATACTTCTTGAGCCTCTGTGATTGTTCCTAGTCATCAGTTGATCTATATGTTACTTCCTAACTTATTTAAGGTATCTCTGAGTGTTAAAAGATGTACAGGATCAGAAATTTGATGATTTCTCTTATGGTTGGCCTACCTGTTGCTCACCAGTACCATGTACTGTTACCACTGGTCCTGGGTGACCTGAAGTTTTCCCTGTTTCTAAGGAGTGGTGATCCTTGAACTGACCTAATAAGCAACACCTCAGGAGCAAAGAAAACCAAAACAAAACAAAAGTCACATGGCGCACATTGCATACTGTTAGCTATTCAAAACACTAAAATGCAGAAAGTCCAAAGGCAAGTGGGGAAGGGGCAGAGGATGAGCGATGGGTCCCGGGCGGAAGGGCCTGCAGCTATAGGCAGCCTGGTGTCTGGAACTGCTAGCCAGCTCAATCCAGTTTGCAGGTGGGGTGGGGGGAGTCCGAGTTTGTCTTAAAGTCCCAAGGAATCAACCTGAAGTCCAGAGATGAGGAGGGGTGGGGATGCACAAAGGATCCGGGGCAGAAGCAAGAAATGGGGTATTATCTGTTGAAGAGAACTTTATAGTATTATCAACTGGACTGGGGAAAAATGTAAACATGTTGGAATATTCACTTTGAAAACTGAGTGATGTGATTGAATGTATAAAAGAACTTAAAATAAAATAAGATAAAAATAAAGAGAAAGAGAAATAAAGAAAATAGAATAGGAGTTACCAGAGCCTTGGGATGGGGGGGTGGGGAGGCAAGAGGAATTATTGCTTAACAGGTACAGAGATTCTGTTTGGGAATGACAAAAATTTCTGCAAATAAACAATGATGGTGGCTTTCAAAAATAATATCTCTAGGGAAAAAGAATCCTAAATCATTATGTACTTGTAAGGAGTGGCAGTAATATGAATTTAGCAGTCTTAACTGATCAATAAATGTAATAACCATGAGTGATTCTTTTTATAAATCAATATTCTGGATATTGAAAAATAATGTTAGTCTATTTCTTAGGAGTTCATTTTATTTTAAACACAACACCCATACACAAACTTCCTGTAGTCCCACTTCTTTCCAAAACATATTTAAAATTTTCTTTCCTAAGGTACTTTACTATCAATATGAAGAAACTCTGCTTTTCATATTTTTCATCTTTCCCAAAATCTCTTATTTGTATTTTTTTCTCATTTTCTACCTACCACTCAGTAAAACCAGTTGACAATTTTATATTCAAAGGAATTTGCATGATATAAATGTGCTATTAAATAAGCATAATAGAAATGTATTACTCTGTTGTATATTACTAATATAATCTCATTTCCATCTGGAAATTTTTTAAAACGTGGTTAAATTTTTAGTAATGGTAAGTTAATGACATTAAAAATGAAACAGGAACCATTTATCTGAAGTATTAACAATATTATTATTATATATTTTCAAAGATCATCATTTATTTAAAGTATAATTATAGAATGACTCTAAATTGCACAAAGACTTATTTTTTAAAGTATGCATTACGTTTTCTCACTGATATTTAACTGTATTTAAACAGTTGTGGTTAGATTTTTAAAGGCAGGAAGCACTCTATCATTATTGTGTTTTTGTCCTTTGAACAATTTTGGTCCATAGGGCAATGACCTTCTAAAATCAAAATCAATGGAGCCCACATCAATGAATCGATAGTGTTAGGTCTGATCTCTCCTTTTTTTGCCCCAGTTTCAGGTTCTGGGGGGGTTATATGAACTTTAGATAAAAGGGAATATGATGAAAAGAACTTGACAAGCTAGCAGAAAAAAAAAAAAAAAAAAAAACACCTGTGAAATGGGAGAGAGTCCTGTGTACCAGTTAAATGACACTTTCTTTTTGGTAAAGATCTCTCCAAGTTACTATGATCAACTGAACGTAATAGGTGTTGGTAATTAACTCTGTTTACCTAAGAAAATGGAGTGCATAAATCATCCAAAACAGACTATTATGATTTTTTTATTTAAAAAAAATGCCAGAGGGCATGTGTGCTCCCCAGAGAGAGAGAGAGAGAGAGAGAGAGCATCCCCCCAATGGGGCATGATCGTGCTACAATCTTTTTTCCTCTATTTCTCATCCCATCAGAATTTTGGGACATGCACACACGACACACATGTGCCTGGCTTTTTTTTTTTTTTTTTTTTTTTGGCTATAGGGTGCATGCACTCACCAGAGAGAAAAATAGAGAGAGGGAAAGTGAGAAATCACCCTCCATGGGGGATGATCACAATACAATTCCTTCTCCTCCATTCTCTTCTTGGGATTTTTGGCACACATGCATGCACCTGGTATGATTTTCAAGCCACCAGGTCCAGAACTCAAACAGCAGAGTTGTCCATGTGGCATCCAGCTACCTTAATGTCCACGCCTCCTGCTGACCCAACCTGGCATGTTTTTCAGGCCACTGGAGCTGAGATCTAAACTGCAGTCAGTCATGTGGGATCCAGCACCCTTAACCACTAGGCTACAGAGCTGGCCCCCAAAAGGCTATTTTTAAAAATTCTGTTGTTATGCTTAGCATTTATCTTCCTGCCATATTTTTCTTAAACTACTATTAAAATAATTTTACTTTATCTGAGGGGCATCCCTCAGTCTTGTGGTGAGAAGTAGTATTTTTGAGTGTTCTATGAGGGAGAAGACTTACATAAAGTAAAATATTTACCAATAGAAACATTTACCTGTAGAAAGTAGGGGTGATAATAAGTATTTGTGTAACACTATACAATTTATAAATTTCACATAGTTATCGTTCAACTCTGGGAGGTAGGAAAGGTATATATAATAATTATCCACAGTTTATAGATGGATGGATGAAAAGGGAAAGAAAGAATTAGAATTGACATTTAAATTTCAGCTTAACACAGATTCCAGTTGTATCCCTCCTAACTGCCACAGACAACTTCTCTTAATTTTAGTGGCACAGGTGTTGCATGTTATTCTCTTCCATCATATGTTTGAAGTAACCAGATTTTACTTCTGCCAGTTGTGGCATCCAAACGAGGAACTTGGTACATGCACACATTCTCCAGCAGTTGAAGTCTTACAGAATTCAGACCATTTCTAGGTTAACATCTATTTTGGATAAGTGTTTTTATCACTGGGAACACTTTGAAAGAAGGCATCTAAACATTAAGATATGACCTTACCTACATTAATTCAATCATTATTCCATTCATAGAATATGTATTGAGCACATATCACTGGTATGCCAAGCATTATCTGGGCCATAGAAGGTTAACAGTGAATTAGAGGGGCTGGCAGATGGTGTGGTGGTTAAGGACACTGGACTCCCACATGGCCGACCATGGTTCAAGTCCCAGACCTGGCAGCTTACTTTCTTTCTCTCTCTTTCTCTCTCTCTTTCACTCACTCTGTCCCTCTCTGGTCCAATTAAAATAAATAAATAAATAAAGTTAAACAAAAAAATTTTTTTTTAAAAACAAGTGAATTAGAATTGGCCTTGGCCTGTAAAAAAGCTAGAAAATATTTTCCCAAATGATTAAAACAGAAAATGCCTGTAGGGAAGTTTGAATGCTGAGAATTTAGCTTCTCCCTAAACAAGGCATTTTATTGTTCGCTATGGTAGTTTGTTTATGGTTTTTTTTTTTTTTTTTTTTTTTGAGAGAGAGGTTTTTGCTATAGGGTGCGGACACTTGCCAGATAGACAGAGACAGAGAGACAGAAAGCGAGAAATAACCCCCCCCAGGGGATGGTCACACTGCAATCCCTTCTCCTCCAATTCTCCTCTTGGGATTTTGGGCATGCCCACACACACATACCCAGTTTGAGTTTAAAGTCACCGGGTCTAGGACTCAAACCTCAGTCAACTACATGGGAGTCCAGTGATATAACCATTATGCCATCTGCTGGTTCCTTGCTCATTTTTAATCTTCCTCAACTGGTATAAGGTAAAAACAGAATTTTTTAAAGTTAATAAAAAACTAGTACCCTCAATAGGGTCTCACGCAATGATCCCCTGTCCCACAGCCTTTCAGGCAGCTGGGATCACAGACATGCACATGCACATGCTCATTGGGTAAAAGTCAACCTAAGAACCAAACCTGGATCTTCCATACAGCTTAAAGCACTGTAGAACATTGTACCACCACTGTGCTACTGCAGCTGGGACAAAGCAATGTATTTGTTTTTTTTGTTTTGTTTTGTTTTGTTTTTTTAGTTTTTTTGAAAGACTAATTCAGTGGTTTCAAACTTCACTACACTAAAAAAAAAAAAAAAAAAAAAAAAAAAAAAAAAAAAAAAAACAAACTTCACTGCACTGACAAAGAAAAATTCACCAGGGAAACTTGGTTAAAACAAAATGCTTAAACTTACCCACAGATGCTCTGACTTAATTTCTCAAGTAAGATCAGTGGATTTGAATTGTTGACAAGTTCCCCAATCCCCAACTCTGACATTTAAATAAATGAGTGGGAGAGACTCCAATAACTCTTAAAATTTTTTCCAACAAAGTATCCTCTACTTGTGGGCCTTGCACATCTAGTCATATACTTTCTCTGGAACCCGATTCATAGAATAAATTAAGAATTAGTCCAAGGGCCAGATGATGATGATGCAACAGTAAAATGAAATGCTCTGCAAGGCAATACCACATAGAAAGGTTCCTGGGTCGGTACCAGCAGTTAGCGTAATGGCTATGTCGCTGGACTCCCATGTGGTCGACCGTGCTTCGAGTCCTGGACCTGGTGGCTTGAAACTCACACCGGGCGCGTGTGTGTGTGTGCCCAAGATCCCGAGAGGAGAATGGAGGAGAAGGGATTGCAGCACGGCCATCCCCCCCAGGGGGTGATTTCTTGCTTTCTGTCTCTCTGTCTCTCTCTGTCTGGTGAGCGCACGTGCCCTGTAGCAAAAACCTCTCCAAAAAAAGAAAGGTTCCTGGGTCAAGTCTGGAGAACTCAATGAGTACACTGGACATGTGCTGGTCCAGTGACCCAAGGCTGGCTGAAAGGTAGGTATTGGATTGTGATGTCAAGAACCTGTTGGAAACCAGCAGTTAGCGTAATGGCTATGTCGCTGGACTCCCACATAGTCGACTGCGGTTCGCGTCCCGGACCCGGTGGCTTAGAACTCACGCCGGGCACATGTGCGTGCGTGCCCAAGATCCCGAGAGGACAATGGAGGAGAAGGGATTGCGGCGTGACCATCCCCTCTGGGGGGTGATTTCTCGCTTTCTGTCTCTATGTCTCTCTCTGTCTGGCGAGCGCACGCGCCCTATAGCGAAAAACCTCTCCAAAAAAAAAAAAAAAGAACCTGTTAGAGGTTCTCTCTCTCTCTCTCTCTCTCTCTCCTTTCTCTCATGGAAGAAATTAATGAGTAAACTTTAAAAATGTTAGTTGGGACCAGAAGGTAACATGGTGGCTAAGGTGCTAGACAGTCCCACTTGGCCAACCATGGTTCGAGTCCTGGACCTGGTGGCTTGCTTTCTCACTTTCCCTCTCTCTCTGTGTCTCTCTCTGGTCAAATGAAAAGAAATGAATGAGTAAATAAAATTTAAAAATAAATAAATAAATAAAAATATTAGTCCAAATATTTTGAGTTCTCATAATTTGGGAGATCTCTTAATTCTTCTCTATTCACAATGAGCAATCCATCCATTTTCTTGAAGTATCTGATATTTACCTTGATTATAGAGATGAACACATTCTGTCCTGTCTGTACATCTTCCACACTCGACTGTGAGCTATGGTGGGTAAAGTTTTCACAGTTGATTCTCTCTCCTGTCCTCAGACTTGTATTTAAGATGTTTGCAACCAATACCTATTTTATTACATTAAATGAAGAGATTTCTTTTTAATTAGGAATGTGTGTGTTTTCTTATTCCAAGAACTGCTTAAAACTATTGTAAAATAATTATCCTCTACTGGGCGACAGTAAATAGAAATCCTTAGGAAGGGATCTTTCCACCCTCCAAAGAAGCACATGGACAATGTTGCTTTATGGGTTGGCAGGTGGCATGGTGGTTAAGGCACTGGACTTACACATGGCTGACCATGGTTCAAGACTTGGACCTGGCAACTTACTTTTCCACTTTCTCCCTCTCTCTGGTCATTTTTTTTTAATGACAAATAGAATAATTATTTTTAAAAAATGTTGCCTTAAAGGGCTCAGCCCTGGACCTACCCAAATCACAAACTCTTGTTTTTGTAAATATCTTTGTGGTAAATTCATAAAGAAAAAATAATTTTATTGACTCATATTTTCCTAAACTATATGCTCATATTTCCTCTTGGATCTAAATAGAAAATTTTTACTGAAGTGATGAATCTATTTGAAAAAAACTTAGTGAGGTTTCTATAGAGGTCTTGCTTGATTAGTTATGAGCATTAAACACACACGCACACACGCACACACACAGACATACACAATAAATACCAGCAACAACATCTGCAAAAATGCTCATGTGCATCATTCCATTGTGCTACTCAAAAATATAGAAGAAAATTAGCTAAATAAAAACACACAACAGTGAATGTGTCTGCTAGGACTGCTTTCTTGTGTTTTTACATTGTCACAGCTGAACATCCAGTCAGCCTCTTAACTTGATTTTAATGTATTTAAGCAATAACCATCAAGGCACAGGGCACTTTCTGGGAATTAATGAGCAGCAAGAAGAGTTGATGGCCTAAAGTCTAACCAAGGACCGTTAACCCCAGCTGGCTATTAATTCCCCAGAAAAGCCCGACACTGAGGTTGGTATTACTTACTATTTATAAGCCCTTTATATATGAAGAAAAGAATTACATATATCCCCCCTGCCGTGCCTTCATTTCAGAGAGTTCTGTGGGAAAGTGGGGAGCTGAATCACACTGTTATTGCTGCATCAAGCCTTTTCTGTTAAATTAAAAGTAATTACCAAAATGAAGGCTTTGGTCTACAGCCAAAGACATATGTAAGAGCCTCCCTACTACTCTCCTCTTCCTCATATCTACCACTGCAAATTAAATGAAAGTAGTAATGGCAGCACCTTCCTGGGGCATTTTTAATGAGGTTTAGCACACATGCAGTAAAGTGCATGAATCATAAGCATAGAGCTTGATATAATTTTTAGACACAAACACACTCGCATTATGACCCAGATCAAAGTTTAGAACTTTACAGCACCCTCAAAGTCTTCCTTATTGTCTCTCCCAGACAGTATCCCAATAAAGGTAATCATAATTCTGCCCTCGATCCCATAGTTTTGCCATTTTTTTAGAAAGAGATTTTTACTATAGGTCATATGCACTTGCCAGAGAGACAGAGAGAAACAGAGAAAGAAAGAGAGAAATCACCCTGCAGGGGGACAGGGATGGCCATGCCACAATCCCTTCTCCTCCATTTTCCACTTGGGATTTTGGACCCACACACACGTGCACCCGAAGTTAGTTTTAAGCCATGTGGAAGTCCAGCAACGTAATCATTACGCCATCTGCTAGCCCGTCTTGCTTTTTCTTTTCTTTTTTATCTTTTTTTTTTTTGAGAGGTTTTTGCTATAGGATGTGTGTGCTCGCCAGACAGAGAGAGACAGAGAGACAGAAAGTGAGAAATCACCCCCCAGGTGGGACGGCCACGCTGCAATCCCTTCTCCTCCGTTTTCCTCTCAGGATCTTAGGCACGCACGCACATGTGCCTGGCGTGAGTTTTAAGCCACCAAGTCTGGGATGCGAACCTCGGTTGACTACATGGGAGTCCAGCAACATAGCCATTACGCTAACTGCTGGTCCCCCGTCTTGCTTTTTCTTAAATGTCACATAAATCATACAGTATGTACTCTTTTGTGTCAATTTCTGTTGTTTTCTATTTTCCTTTTTTTAAAAAAGAATTTAATTTAAATAATTTATTTATTTGTTTGTTTGTTTATTATTTAAATTTGACCAGAGAGGGACAGAGAGAGAGAGAGAGGAAAAGTGAGAAAGCAAGCTGCCAGGTCCAGGACTTGCACCACTATCGGTCATGTGGGAGTCCAGCGCCTTTAACCACCATACCACCTGCTGGCCCCTTGTTTTGTTTTTCATTCAACATTATGTCTATGACTTTTACACAGCACTTACTGCTTCTAGATAACTTTTTTTTAATTATCAGAGGGTGCTAGTGCTCACCAGAAAGAGACAGAGAGATAGACAGAAAGAGAAATAGAAAGAGGGAGAAGGTGCTCAGTATGTGATGTTGAAATCCCTTCTCTTTCATTTCTTCATTCTGTCAGGATTTTTGACATACACTCATAGATGCCTAGTATGTTTTTCAAGCTGCCATGGCTTTTGAAGTGCAGTGAGCCCCATGGATAATACTGATGGAAAAACTAGATCGTTAGTTAATTTGTCCAAGGTCACAGTAGTAAGTGGAAAGCTTAGGATTCATCAACTGTCTGACTCCAAAACTCAAGCATTTTCATCACAACCACAATCAGGTGAGCAGGGAGAGACATAGGAAAGCAGTGATTGGGAAGAGGTGAAAGATAAAAGCGCTCAGATTTCAGCCTGAAGCTCTATGCTCAGGGGTATACCTGATCTTCTAGTCTCTGGATTATTTAAGACACTTTCTATTGAAACTTTGCTTTAGTCTGCATTTGCCTGTGTGGGGTCTAACCTCTCAAACACCCTCTTAAATATTTTTGTAATACTTTTAAGATCGTATTATGTGCCAGACATCATTGTAATGTTTTATATGCATTATATCATTTTAATCCTCATAAATGCATGAGAAGGTACTATTGATGCCTCTATTTTACAGATGAGAAAATTGGAGCATAAAGGGATTAAGTAGCTTGCTTGGTGCCATATAACTTGAAGGGAGAGGGTCTGAATCTAAAAGTGAATCTAAGGATTCAGATCTCAGGTGATTGGGATTCATGACCTATTCTTGTGAATGTGGTGCCATAATGCATAGAACTAGGCTAGTGTGCCCCTCTGTAAGCAAATTTGCCTTTGTCCCATATTGTAGTCCATTCATCCAATGCAAATGCAAATTCCTGAAGGACAGAATGTGTCTTGTATTCCATATTATTGTTTTAAACTTACTCTGGGTCATATATTTAGTGGGTGCTGAGTAAATATCAGCTGATTCATATGTCAACATATTCATTGAATCCTCCACTGTGTTTTCATTTGGGAGGATGGGATGCACAATGGATAATACATAACAGTGATCCTACTCTCCAAGTAAAAGATTGAGAGAGATTCTCTGAGCAAAGATTTAGTTTTTAATTTTTTGATTGTAGAAAGTCTTATAGGGCCAGCAGGTGATGTGGGGGTTAAGGTGCTGGATTACCATGTGGTCAACCATAGTCCCAGTCTCAGGCTTGAATGTCACACCAGGCGTGTGTACATGCATGCCCAGAATCCCTAGAAGAGAATGGAGGAGAAGGGATTGCAGTATGACCATCCTCCTGGGGAGTGATTTCTTACTTTTTCTCTCTCTCTCTCTCTCCAGCAAGTGCATATACCCTTTAGCAAAAATCTCTAAAAAAATAAAAAGAAAGTCTTACAAAGGTATAAAGATTGAATCACATTTGATGGTTTTTATTCTGGTTATCTGTTGCTGTGTAATGAATCATCCAAACTTGGTAGTAGAAAGCAACAACCATTTTATTATTCTTATGGAGTCTGTGGGTCAGTAATTCAAGCAGGGGACAGAAGTTATGGCTTAGCTCTCTTCCACAATGTCTGAGGCCTCAGCTGTGACAACTCAGATAGTTAGGAATGACTTGATTGGCTAAGGAGTGGAATCATCTAGATATTTCTTCACTTACATGTCGGGCATATTATCTGGGATGACTTGGAGAATGAGCTCAGCTGAGATTGATGACTAGAGCACCTATACATGGCTCCTCCATGTCACCTGGGCTTCCTCACAGCATGATATTTCAAAATAGTCTGATACCTCATGTGGTGGCTTTGAGCTCCAAGAAAAAAAATGTTCCAGCAAACAAAATGGAAGCTGCATCATCTTTTTTTGATATCTCTGGAAGTTACATAGCGCCACTTGTGTTGGACTCATATTAGTTAAATCAGTCAAAGCCTGCCAAGATTCAAAGGGAAGGGACATAGATCCCCATCTGTTAATGGTAGTATCAAAGAATTTGCAACTATTATGTGTTCACTAATGACCTTATGACCCTATTGAATTACATAAAATCTGTACTGCCTGAGAAAGCCAGGACCATGTTTGCTTCAATAGAATAATGATGGAACTTGAAACTGTTGTCCTGGACCTGTAAACTGCAATACTGTTGTCCAACTGATTTTGTTCTGCAATCATTGGACATCTTTGATAGTCAGGGTATTCCCCAAATTAATGCACGTGAGTTGCCTCTTTTTCCACATTAATGTGAGTGATCTTTCAGTTGCCAGTTTACTCTACACTGCTTCCTCACCCCTTCCTGGACTGTGCCATAACTTGAGATTTTCTACCCACCTCTTTCCTGTCAAAGCTAAAAGTGAACATTTCCTGTTTCATGTGATAAATTAACAAATTTTATTCCTATAAATTTCTTACTTACTAGGAAGCTGTGATCCAACTGAGGAGATAAATATAGCGACTTTCCTGGAATAGAATAATCAATATAGAATGTCACAACCTAAGTAGATAGTAGCCTGTGGTAAATGGGACTCCAGTTATCTAGTAAATTGTTGCACATAATATTTACATTTGCTATCTAACAGATTCATCATTTTGTAACCCTCAGTCTTTCTGTATGTCTAGTTGTTCTGATTTAGAATCTTAGTGGTTCAGAATATCAGAAGCCCCTTGGAGTTCATAATGTTGGTTCAATCCACACCTTTACAAATGAGGACACTGAGGCCAGGAAGGTCACCAGAGGGTCTCCTCCAAGGTCAAATAGTGAATTAGGGACAGAGTACAAAACAGAACCCAGGTCCCCCTGCTGCCAGGCCAGGTTCTTCTTACCATATCACCTCATATTTGTAGATCTGTGCAGGGCTCTTCATACCTACTTAAAAGAGCCTTACTTACCCACAGAGACACCTAGGAGGAGAGTTAAGAAAGCTCTCTCATTTTACTTTCCCTATTTCCCTTCCTTTCACTAGACTAAGGGTAGAACTTTTAGTAGAAAGATTAAATGACTTGGAAGAGTTGGAAGAATTTTTGGCCTTTGGTGTTTTTTTTCCGGACTTTTAACAGAACATGGGGCACTTTGTTCTACGAAGGTACATTTAGAACTAAGGATTACCTTCTTAGATAATGTCTCTAGTTCAAAAGGACTGAGAAGTACCAAGACAAGGTTCAGAGGACAGGAAAAAAGAACACAAAGCTTTGGGTTTTCTTGAGACTCAAAGGTAAAACCTAAAGATATGCCAACCTCACATACTCCACATTTTTCCAAAGCAATCTTGATTTCTGTTATTCGGGTAATTGTTTAGCCATGTGTCCGATAGTACATTTTCTAAGCAAACTAGAAATAGTAAGGAATCTTCTGCAACCTGATAAAGAGCACCTATAAAAAAGTCTATAGCTAAGATCATACTTAATAGTTAAATACTGAACATTTTCCCCTAAGATCAGAAACAAAGGAAAACTATCTGTTCTCACCACTTCAATTGAACATTGTTGAAGAAATTCTAGCCAGTGAAATAAGGCAGGAAAAAAAAAAGCATGAAAATGGAAAAAGAAAAATAAAACTTTACAGATGACATGATTATTTACATTTAAAAAACCTGAGGTACCAGCAGATGGTGTAAGGTTTACGTTGTTGTACTCCCACGTAGTTGACCATGGTTCAAGTCCCAGACTTGGCATCTTAAAACTCGCCAGGTGCTTGTGTGTACGTGCCTAAAATCCTGAGAGAAGAACAGAGAAGGGAATAGCAGCATGACCATCTCCCCTAGGGGGTGATTTATCACTTTCTGTCTCTCTGTCTCCCTCTGTCTCTCTGGAGACTGCAAGCACCACCCTATAGCAAAAATCTCTCTTAAAAAATGAAAGCCTAAAGAATCTACAAAAATGAAAACCTAAAGTAGTATAAGTGAATCTACCTAGGTTGTATGGTACAAGGTCAATATATAAAAATAAATTAGACTTCTCTATAGTAACATAGACAATTGGAAAATGAAATGAAAGCATAAAAACAATATCACTAAAATAGCCTCAGATAGCATTAAATATTTAGGAATAAATCCAAGACAATTCATGCATATAGTACCACCAAATTCATTATGTCATAAGTTTCAATAATATCATGAATAAAATAGCTGTTCCAATCCAGTGATTTCTATTCACTTAATGCTTCCAATTGTACTTTTTCTATCTATCAAATGCCTTCAATTAGCCACCCAATTTGAATCTTTCTTGTACAAAGCTAGAATGAAATTTATTCTTTAATAACATTTCATTTTACCAACCATTTAAAAGCTACATTTTGCCATTTAAAATAATTCTGTTTAAATTATGTGTTTTAGTATTTAGGAAAATAGTTTATTAAGTTCTCAAATAGCAAAAACATGGGGCACTATAAACAATTACTTTTGCTGATTTTTTTTTTTTTTTTTTTTTTTGGTTTTGGCTATAGGGCACATGTACTCACTGGAGAGAAACAGAGAGAGAGAGAGAGAGGGAAAATAAGAGATTCCCCCCACCCCATGAAGGATGGCCACTCCACAATGCGTTCTCTTCCATTCTCCTCTTGAGATTTTGGGCATGCACATACATGCACGCAGCGGGATTGTCAAGTCGTGGGGTCCAGGACTCCAACCATAGTGGCCGTGTGGGAGTCCAGTGTTTTAACCACTACATCATCTGCTAGTCCCCACTTGTAATGATTTTAATGCTTAAGTAATTCAAGTGAAGCTAAATAATATATAGACAAATGATATTACAATGGACTAGT